>CM038677.1:111951848-112551848 GCA_021605205.1 Aegilops longissima | reverse complement strand
TCGCCACAGACACGACCGGATCGGGCCTAAAACCGATCCGAGAGATCAACTCTCCCTGTGCTACCCATCATGTTGCTGTGATAGAGGAGCAATGCGGCGACTCTTCTTCTATCTTAAGGACTACCTACGTCCGGATTCCCGATCCCTCCATGCCGGATTCCTGCGTAGGGACGGATGTCGATCAGGCCCTGAACTTAAAGTCAGGCGGCGGGTCGGATTCATTGGATAGCACTCAAAAATCCAAACTTCCGAGTTCAGAAACTTCCCGGCCCTTGAGTCCTAAATTGGACGGGGTTCCGGATTTAGTGCCACCGCCCACCTAAACATTAGCGATCTCTCTCGAATTCGGCAAGAGCCCGCCAAACAAAGACATCATTATCGGGCGATTCTCCCGGTTATGAACAGGATAAAGGACTGCCGAGAGGAGGACGCACTATCAATCTTCTGCAATAATTGCACGGAGAAAGGAATCTTAAACGCCATAAGTCGTCGCAAAATTACACGCTTTGCTGACTTGGTGACCATCGTACAAAAGTACTGTGCGATGGAAAGCGCCTGGAAAACCGAAAGTAAATTTTGGGATAATCCGACCCCGAATACAACCCTAGTCCGGAACAAAAGTGTGCATCATTATCAAGCACCTGGGTTGAATACCAAAAAACCATAACCCCCTAAAGGGTACGGAACCGTACTGGAGGGTTGGCTAAACGGACCCTGCAAAATTCATAGCACAGAGGGCGCCACTCCAACTCATAGCCTTCGAGCATGTTGGATACTACGGCGGCTGGCCAAAAGTGGCGAAGAGCTTCTAGCTTCGAGAATCCCAGCCCAGAACACCAAGATGGTGTTAATAGTCTTCGAGACTTTCGATCAAATAAGATGCAAAAACGAAAACTCCGCAACCTTGCCGAAGTCTACCAAGTAGCAACAATAAATCCATGGAGCGACACGGCTATCACCTTCAATGCCAGTGACGAACCTAAATTCCGAACTGCCCGGGCACTAGCCGCATTGGTCCTTAGCCTGATAGTAGACGGCTTTCGCCTTACTAAGGTACTCATGGATGGCGGCAGCGGACTAAACCTCATCTATGAGGAAACCCTCCGAAAAATGGAAATAGACTGGAACCGCCTTGAGCGAAGCAGCACAACCTTTAGAGGAATAATCCCCAGTGGCACAGGAAAAATCACGCTGGACGTAGTGTTCGGCTCGCCGGACAATTACAGGTCCGAGGAGGTCATATTCCAAGTGGCCCCGTTCAACAGCGGATATCATGCTTTATTAGGACGAGAGGCATTCACAATTTTTCAAGCCATACCCCATTATGGGTACATGAAGCTTAAAATGCCCGAACCTAACGGAATCATCACTCTCGCTAGTGATCCGAATATAGCACTCCGCGCCGAAAACAAGACAGGTGCACTAGCCCTCGAGGCACTATCCGAAGCCCTACCGGCCGAGGAACTCACCGCGATGCGCTCCACGGTGAACAGGGACGATGTGATAATTGATAAAAGATCCAAGTCCACCTCTTTTAAACCAGCGGAGGAAATAGTCAAATTCCAAGTCCACCCAATGGACCCTGCAAAGACGGCCTCCATTGGGGCACAATTAAACCCTGATGTAGACGCCGCACTACGAGAATTTCTACAAGAAAACGGGACATCTTTGCTCGGCACCCTTCGACATGCCAGAATCCCACGTCACCGGCCGAGCACAGCCTAAATATCCTAAAAGGATTCAAGCCACCAAACAGGCTCTTGGCGCTTTTCCAACCCAAGAGACAGGCCATGGGAGAGGAGCTAGCCAAACTTCGGAGGCCGGATTCATCGAGATATAAAACATCCGGATGGCTAGCGAACCTGGTGATGGTACCAAAGAAGGATAAATCCTGACGCCTATGTGTTGATTTCAAAGACCTTAATAAGGCTTGCCCAAAGGATCCCTTCCCCCTCCCTCGAATTGATCAAATCATTGACGCTACAGCAGGACACGACTCATTGTGTTTCCTCGACGCATACTCCGGCTACCACCAAATCAAGATGGCGGAGCCAGACCAAGCTGCAACAGCATTCATCACTCCATACGGCCGGTTTTGCTTCAACACAATGCCCTTTGGGTTCAAAAACGCCGGCGCAACATATCAGCGCATGATTCAGACATGTCTGGCTAGCCAGATCGGCAAAACGGTGGAAGCATATGTAGATGACGTGGTCGTCAAAACCAATGACGTCGAAACTCTAGTACACGACTTGAGGCTCACATTCGACAATCTTCGAAAATATGACATCAAGCTCAATCCAGAAAAATGCGTCTTCGGCGTTCCAGCCGGAAAGCTCCTGGGCTTCATTGTGTCCGGGAGAGGAATTGAAGCAAACCCAGCCAAGATTCGAGCTCTGTCACAATTGGATATTGCAAAAGACCTCAAACAAATACAAAAATTGACGGGATGCGTAGCGGCTCTAAGCCGCTTTATTTCCCGATTGGGGGAAAAGTGTTACCCCTTTACCGCCTCCTCCTCCGCACCGAACACTTCGAGTGGACGGATGCAGCCATGGCCGGACTCAAAGAAATAAAGGCCATTTTGGCAACAAATCCGGTCCTGGCCGCGCCCAATGTGGGCGAACCAATGCTATTATGTATCGCCGCAACACATCAAGTTGTCAGCGCAGTGCTCGTTGTCGAACGAGAAACGGACGGACACCGGTTCCCTGTTCAAAAACCGGTTTATTATGTGTCCACTGTCCTAACCCCATGCAAGTCCCGGTACCCACACTATCAAAAGATAGCATACGCGTGTTCATGGCATCCGGAAGCTGCGACACTACTTTCAAGAGTGTTCGATAATGGTAGCCTCGGCACCTCTAAATGACATTATAAACAACCGCGACGCGACGGGCGGATTGCTAAATGGGCCATAGAGCTCCTCCCATTCGACATGACTTATAAGCCACGACGAGCTACTAAGTCGTAGGTTTTGGCCGACTTCGTGGCGAATGGACCGCCGAACTCCCTAAAAGTACGACGCATACTCCAATTGGATCATGCACTTCGACGGCTCCAAAATGTTGGCTGGCACTGGGGCAAGGCGTCGTCTGGCGTCCCCAACCGGGACACAGTCCAATCGTCCTTCAGATAATGTATACGGACTCCAACAACGCAGCGAATCGAGGCCCTTACGCACGCCTCCGGATGGCGTCTCCATGGGCATTCAATGCCTAGAGGTGCGCGATTCAACCTCGCAATATCTCAAATAAACGGGACTTTGATGCCAAAGATCCAAAATGGCAGCATACCGCAATGCGGTCCTAAAATGTCAAGACGCAGTTGAAGGGCTCGAATTCCATCAGATAGCCCGGGATAACAACCAGGCGGCGGATATATTGGCCCGCATCGGTGCAAAACGCGATGCCGTCCCACCCAATATATTTTTGGAATGGCTGTTCAAGCCATCGGTACTATGGGAAGGGAAGTCCGGCAATAACAATCCGCACCGCCTGACGCCGAACACCCTGACACAACCGGAGGCTCCGCCCCCGAGATAACACCCTCTGCTCACGAAATAATGGCGGTTATCGCCCCGTGGACGGAACCATTCCTAGCCTACCAACGAGGCAGGAACTCCCCGAAGACCAAAATGTGGCTCGCTGCATAGTACGGCGCTCTAAAGCCTATAAAGTCCATGAGGGAGAGCGTTATAAGAAAAGCACTACCGGAGTCCTTCAAAGGTGCATCTCCGAAGAGGAAGGGCGAAACCTCCTGGCTGAAATTCATGCCGGACTGGGTGGGCACCACGCCGCAGCCCGGGCCCTTGTAGGCAAGGCCTTCCGTATAGGATTTTATTGGCCGACGGCCCGGCGGATCTGCAGGACTTAGTCCAACGATCGTCGGTTGCCAGCTTTTGCTAACCAAGCCACATGCCACCCACCGCCCTTAAACTGTACCCATCACCTGGTCGTTCGCGGTCTAGGGCTTGACATGGTTGGACCCTCAAGGAGGAACCCACAAGAAAAAATACCTATTGGTCATGGTGGACAAATTCACCAAATGGATAGAGGCCAAACCAGTTAAAACGGCCGAATCCGGACCAGTGATAGACTTCATATCAGGTGTAGTGCACCGTTACGGTGTCCCCCACAGTATCATCACTGACAATGGCACCAACTTCACGGCCGATGAGGTCAAATCATGGTGCAAAAACATGGGCATCAAGCTCGACTACGCCTCAGTCTATCACCCTCAAACCAACGGCCAAGTCGAACGGGCAAACGGTCTAATCATGAGTGGCATTAAACCCAGACTAGTGCGGTCCCTCAAGGAATCTAACACGCGCTGGGTCGAGGAGCTCGACTCCGTACTCTGGGGGCTGCGGACCACGCCGAATCGTACTACCGGATTCACACCATTCTTCATGGTGTACGGCGCAGAGGCAGTCTTGCCCTGCGACATAATACATGACTCACCTCGCGTGCGCATGTATGAAGAAAGAGAAGCCGAGCTCGATCGGCAGGACAGTTTGGACGCATTGGAGGAGGAGCGCGACGTGGCAAAAGCTCGTTCCGCAATCTATCAATAGCAGGCTCGAAGATGTCAAAGCAGAGAAGTACGGGCCAAGGCTTACAACGTTGGCGAACTAGTCCTACGCCTGCCGGACAAGAAAAAGGACAAACTCAAGCCCAAATGGGAAGGTCCCTTCATCATTGACCAGGTCCTGACCGGCGGAGCCTACCGTCTGCAAACGACGGATAACCGACTCGAGCGAACCCATGGAGCGCAGCCCATCTCTGAAGATTCTACGCCTAAGTGCGGACTCCAAGTTCGTCTCCTTCCTCCGTCCGCATTCTTTATTTTTGCTTTTGTGATGTCTTTTATTTCTCTCCTTCCTCCTTCTTCTTCTTCTTTTAGCCTCTAGAGGCTTGTTTGCGCTTTTTTCGCACACACTTGACGCGATGTCCACGCTCATTATACCTGGGAGCTTCTTTAACAGAAGCTTATTTATATGGGCTTCATGCCCAACACATGCGTTAAACTTCCGCATGTACCTTTTATTCACCATTATATGCATCGATATGACTTAAGTTTTGGCCAAGCTGGGTTGCCTGGCTCCTGTGCTTACCCCTACGTTCCCAATTGTTCGGCTAGGTGGTAAAGGAGCACCTCTGCGATTATTCTTGCCGGGTCAGCCGGATGTGTACCTCAGACTGGGTGAAGCCGAAAGCTAGAGTTCTTAAGGGAATATTCGGTCGGTGAACTGAAAGATGATTTTTAACTATTTACCCATCTGCCCCCAGATGATTTTCTGCTTTCATAGCAGTTTTGACATGCACTTTAGGGCATGCATCCCAGCGAAAGGAACCCTTAATGAAACTATTCTCCCTGGAAGATGTTTCTTACTACCCATGTAATATAACATAACTAGTTGGTCACTTGTCTGATACAGCAACAATGACCCCTACGCCTTGTCTCCATGCATACCACAGTTCTTATATAACCACGAAGGTATTCGGACACACTCCGGACTATTGGGTCCGGAGGTCGAAGCGAAAAGGTTCGCTATGACAAACGATCTACAATCCGTCTAGAAGACATTCTTTCATGTCATATTTTTACATAGTCAACTCGACTCATTGTATTCCTCCTCAATGCCATCTAATAGGCTATCTAATTTACAATCTTGTTGAGAATACTTGGCGGCCAATTCTACTTGGCCGTACACTAAGCTTACAGGGATCTCCATCCCATACGGCCCCACAGGTCCGACCTCGGCCATGTGGTTTGGGTCAGCCTTCGTGTACCGCGTCTTCACCATGGCCCAGGCCTCCCTAGCGCCTTGACATCAGGCCGATATCTTCCATAGCTAGAAGCGCCGTTGTGCTCCTTGAAGCCGCTCCGCCAGCTCCCCAATGCCTTCGGGCAGGGAGATAGATGGCCACAAGGCTTGGCCGATGCCTTTCATCACCTGCGGACTCGTTCGTGCAGTAGCGACGGTCGGGAAGAAGATCACCCGAAGAACAGGGCATCTCCTCCGAGGGCGACCTGTGAGCAAACCTACATACATGTTTATGTTAGTGGCCTTCCTTGCGAACACTTCTCAAAGTTCGCTCAAGCACTTATTGAAAATGCAGCGACGAAGCCGCCGATTCTCCTTCTGGTCGTCAAGCATAACCGGGCACGAACGTCGTTTAGTTCCTCACCCAGCTTGGTGTTGGCGTCTTGGAGGTTATTCTTCTCCTGCCGCACCCTTGTAAGCACGCTCTCGCCGGCGTTTAGCTGGCGTAACAGCTGTTGCTTGTCCGGATCTAGTCCGGCGCCATCAGCAATGTTTTTGTCAGATTTACACACCAGCCGCACTTTATAAACTATTTAAAAAAACATATATTACCAGAGGGGGTCTCTGTAGCTCCCCAGAAGCGGCTAGTCTTGGCCTCAAGTTGGGCCTTGCACTCTTCAAGCTCCTGGGACAGTCGGGTATTCTTTTCTGTAAGATCCTGCACAACCAATGATCCTTAAATCAGTTATTCTAACTACTTTAAGTCTCAGGGGCTACTGGCATATATAAACTGTCAAATTTTCTTACCCGTATGTCCTTTACATACTGCTTTGTGGCTCTGGCTAGACCATCTCGAGCGGCACGGAGGTGCGCATCTCCCGAATCGAAGGCATTCAAGGCCTCTTGGGAGAAATGCGCGTCGCGAAGAACTGTCCGGTGGTGCCTGTGATTCAAGGCGCTCTCCACCTCGGAGTTGGTGGCGGACAACCTGTCGGCATCCTCTGTCGAAGGAGCATCCGACGCACGTCTCGTGCTCGCCTCAGCCTCCGGACCCGGCTTTGAAGCCTGGCTAGTGAAGGTTCGATTGGCAACCTCCTCGGACTCGATCCGTGGCGCTCTTTTTCTGAAAAGAGCACCGGCGTTAATCGCCTTCAAGAATCAATCCGGAAGTATGGTGACCGCCATACCATTGCGGCGGAGTTTCGATCCGGACCGCACTTCTTTTTAACTGCAGGGGCCGCGCCCTCTGTTGGCCAGCCGCGCCGGGCTCGACTTCTGCCTCGGGCACCCCCTGCGAAATACCATTGGTATACGGTGATCAAAAATAAGCATGGATGGGTCATTATCAGGGTTTTGGGATTGCGGTCTCATTTACCTGTGAGGCTGGAAGTATTCCGGGGTAATCAACCGTAATGGCAACCAAAGCATTATCGAAGCTAAGTTGATAAAACACCCCGTCGATCAACTCCACCTTTATATCCGGATCCTCTTCGGAGGTCGGATCGAGGACCGTTCGGATCCTCGGGTTGTGAAGCGGGCTGTATCTTCTCCTGATCCGTAGCGCAGTTCCCGCGTAGAAATCACGAAATGAGATATTTAACCATGGGTACATGGATTGGATAGGTCATAAAGATGTTTGCTTACCCAGCTTCGAGGATTATTCAAAGAAAATTCCTTCAATGGATTGACACGGAGGAAATCCTCCTCCTCCCCTTTGTACATAGCAGACAAGATCTTCACCAGTTCGGTGACCGATCCCGGCCCTTTGCGGCCATGGCGGGTGGCGTCGTCCGCCCCGTTGAAGTCCCACATGGGGTGGCCCCTATATTGGAGCGGCTGCACCCCCCTCATAATACAGATTGCCATGACTCCAACCATGGTTAATTCGGCATGAGCCAGTAACCTTATTCGGCTCATTAGATAGAGGACATCCTTGTCATCTTCCCTTTGGGGGCTTCGAGGGCGCCAGCTTAGGCGCTTCTTCAGAGGAGCATTGCTGAACTCCGGAAGGCCAATCCGAATAGGATCCGGCAGCGTGACGTCCTCCATATAAAACCATTCTGAGGGCCAGTCTTCGGACGCCTTCTTTGGGGTTCCGGATAGGTATCCGGTCCCGGCGATGCGCCATAGCTCGGCTCCGCCCACTTGATATATTGACCCCTCATGAGAACGGGGTACTAGGCAGAATATTCTCTTCCACAGCCCGAAATGAGCCTCGACGCCCAAAAATAGTTCGCAAAGGGCCACGAAGCCCGCGATGTGCAGGATGGAGGCAGGAGTAAGGTGGTGCAATTGGAGGCCGTGGAACTCCAAGAGCCCCGGAGAAAGCGGATGGATTGGAATCAGAGTCCTCTTACTAGATAAGAGATGAAGCACACCCGCTCTCCTTTAGAGGGATCGGGGACGCTCTCCGCTTGCTTTCCGCCCTTGTAGGTGGCGAGTCCGGCTCGAACCAGAACCATGAAGGTCGGGGGAAGAAATCCCTTGGTTTGGAGTATAACTAGCTCGCTATCTGGGGTGAGCATCTCTCCCAATTTCAGGCTAAGGGCTGGGAGCGAGAGGAGGAGCCGCGTCGACTGTCCATGATGGAATGGGCTTTGGTGAGGGGCGCTCCGATGAAAGCTCGCAAAGGAGGGATGATGTGACTCAGATCTAGATCCTCGCCCCTTTTATTGGCATTTCATTTGCGCAGCTAAGGGGGTAATTGTAAAAATACCCTGGCCTTTCGCATTCATTCAAACACGTGGAAGATGGCCATTATTGGGTGCAGAAGCCAAGGAGCACAGCATTTATCAGAAGCTGGACACTATTCGACAAGTATATGGAATTCGGAGAAGAACCTGCCTCGTAATGCCGAAGACAATCAACGCGCCGGACTCATCGTCATTGAAGCCTGGTTCGGGGGCTACTGAGGGAGTCCCGGACTAGGGGGTGTCCGGATAGCCGGACTATCATCACGGCCGAACTCCAAGACTATGATGATACAAGGTTGAAGACTTCGTCACGTGTCCGGATGGGACTTTCCTTGGCATGGAAGGCAAGCTTGGCGATATGGATATGTAGATCTCCTACCATTGTAACCGACTCTGTGTAACCCTAACCTATCCGGTGTCTATATAAACCGGAGGGTTTTAGTCCGTAGGATGAACAACAATCATACCATAGGCTAGCTTCTAGGGTTTAGCCTCCTTGATCTCGTGGTAGATCTACTCTTGTACTACCCATATCATCAATATTAATCAAGCAGGAGTAGGGTATTACCTCCATCGAGAGGGCCCGAACCTGGGTAAAAACATCGTGTCCCTTGTCTCCTGTTACCATCCGCCTAGACGCACAGTTTGGGACCCCCAACCCGAGATCCGCCGGTTTTGACACTGACACCAGCCGCGATATCTCCGGCCTGACGTAGCTCCTGCTTCATGGCTCTCATTGCAGAGCGAGCATCCTTGGCCTCGGTAGTGGCCTTCTCCAGGTCCTTCTGTTCCGCCCGACCTTCTTTTTCAAGAAGCTTGCAGCGGTCGGCATCATCCTTCAACTTCATAGCCATCTCGGCCATTTCCTTCCTGCTTCGGCAGTGAGCAGCCTGTTCGGCTTTCAGCTCTTCGGCCGCCTTTAAGGCTGCCGCATCACTTTTTCTGGCCTGCTCCTTGGCTTGGGTGAGTTCCGCGGTAAGGTTGTCACGGCCGGTTTTTCCGGGTATTGATTTCCCTGAAAATGGCCCTTGTGCTCACCAGCCCCAGGATTACTGTTAGCTGAGGAGGCACCAACTTGATATAGAAATTCCAAGCAAAATGCAAAATATGCAGTACAAGACCATTCTGGTATGTGAGTACAACAAATGGTTTCTAGTGGTTGATGGCGGAAGCGGTTTGTGGATCATCAGCATTTATGGGACTCCATTTCCCATAGGAACAGCTCACCAGGTTAACTCCTATCTTCGCGAGGCTGCTATCACCATTGCGTAGGTTCCGGGGCTGTCATCGCTTCTCTCCTCTCCATGCAAGAAATTTGGCCAAGATAATAGCCAAGGACAAGCCAGTGAGTACTTTGAATGTACTCACAAACATTATGAACACAGGTATAATATAACAAAACATGTTCTGAAATATTCTCACGATCCTACAACGCGGTCATAAAATAAAATCTCTGATGCATGCATGCGGTTATTAATATGTAACAATGAATATGTAATGACAGAGTAGGAATAAAATGCACCATTCAGATGTGCAGGCGGCGTCTCGAATTGATGGTAAATAACGAGCATGCCTCAGTCGAGCGTCTGAGCGACACCACATAAAGGGCTTATAAAGTAAATAAATAACAAGCATGCCACAGTCGGGCATCTCAGCGACACCACATAAAGGATCCTGCGTTGTTGCACCTAGTGCGATATGTAGGTGCACTAGAGGAACTGTTCGATCAGATCACCATTGATCTGATCGCAGCTCGTCGAAGCTAGTTAAATCGAGCCCAATGAGAGGAGAAAACGAGCCAGCGCCGACAACCCGGTCGTGCTGTTCGGACACCGATCGAGACCACGAGGTCAGCCCTAGCCATCAACCAAGGTGCTTTGATGACCCCGAAGTGTTTAAATCGCCTTTTGGAACACGCTCCAGCGGGATTGTGGCCAACAATCCCGAGATGGTCATCATCGCTACCCGACCCTGCAGTTCCTCAACCACCTCCGGCTAATCCCGGCGGTGAGACCCGTGGAAAGCCTCGGCGTCCTCAAGGCAGGCTCGTTTAGATATAAGCGAGGTAGGCTGAATCACTTTCGAATAATCCGAGTCTCAGTGTATCCACGCCTTATAATCATGTGACCTTGTGAATTAATGCAGCCTGTTGTTGTGCCTCTATTTTAAATAGTAACCTTGCATAATTATGTCAGCACGCAGTTGCATATTTTTCCGGGCACAGCTACCAAAACCACCCCGACGACACCCACAGTAACACGTCGCTTTTGTAAGATATGTGTATCTGTGGCTTTGACCCCGACCCTGTGAGATCAGGACCGACAAACTAGTGCCCCTCATCGCGGTAAATAACCCAGCCCTGATGCTATATAAAAAGGCCACCTCGTGACCTTGCCGAGCACCCCTCACCTTGTGCACCATCCTCACAACCATTTCTTGCCATGTCGAGCCCTAGTATTTATCTGAGAACCCGGATGCAACCCGGGTAGTTTTGTCAAAATATTGTGGGATTTTACCTGCAGTACCATGGGTTCTATACAGCCACCCGATGCGAGCTGTTCAAATCAAGAATCACCCCTTCCACCTCGAAATATTGGGCAGCGTACACATCCCTCCGTAAATCAAACCAAGACCCAGCGGAAGTTTCCTTCGTGGAAATCTATACCAGCTCCACTAATGGCCATAGGCGGCTGCTGCAAGCACTTGCCCGCCTTTGATTAGCGGTACCCTATGCGGTGAAAGAGGATATTATTACTTTCCGAGCCGTGCGGCACCAGATAACATCTTTTCGGTGGGCGGATTGAGAGACCCAGTCTTGGCCAACCTGGTCGATCGTCATCGCTCAAACGTTTGACCCGGCGAGTAATGGGTTACCTCGAGTCTCCGCAGTTTAAATCCTCGAGATCGCCATCGGCAGACCACTGAGGCCCGACCAGGAGAGACACATTCATCGGCTGGTCAATCCGTTTCCCCTGATAGAGGAGGAGTGTGTCCCAGTACCAGAGACGTTTTCTCGGGACCCCATCCAGTTACCGTTTGCATTATAGACGTCGCTATTGTGTTTATTATTGCAGCATTTATTTATAAGTTGTAACTAATGCGTGGTACCCCGAGTTTGCGCGGCGAGTAAATTATTTGGTTTCTATTAATTTGAGTAGTTTTTATTGCGGTTTGACTCTTAATTTACTGATTTTCTCTCGCGAAAAATCCTGGAGTGAGATTTCTTTTCCCTGAGTTGCTGCATCGTGTATCTTCTCACGACTTGGATTATTTTTATTCACGCAACACCACAACTACTTGAACACATACACTGCTTGCAAAAACACGTAACCGTGGAGTTTTTGTTTTTCAAAACAGCTCTTAACAAATCTCGAGGACGAGATTTTTCTTAAGGGGGGTAGTGTTGTGACACCCCAAAATTTTAACCTTGTTTTATTAATTAAAATTTTGCGGGAAAATTAATTTTTATTTTTCTGGATTTATTCTTGATCTCGAGCCTCTCTTTTCCCTAAGTTGTGGAGTTTTCACCCTAGTAAAAACTTTGAATTATTATTGGACTTCTTTATTTGAGAGGTAAGAGTCAATAATAATGGATAGTTTTACTGAGGAAAACTCCAACTTGAAAAAAACTCTGAAAAATAAAAATAAAAATTTTCTCAAATTAAATTAAAAAAGATTAAAGCTGAGGTTTAATGAAATTGTTTGCGTTGGATGAAAATCTCATTGTTGGAAAAGCCCGAAATTGGAAGCGACAGTGATAACCAAAACTGTGATGAGGTCTGATTGCTCATGATCGGCACTGGCTCGACCTGAGAAGTGTGACCATATCGTGGAGCACTGTCTTCTCCTCTGGCTCGAACTGCAACTGCGATCAGATCAATGGTGATTTGATCGAACGGTTCCTCTAGTGTAGGATCCGTCACGTCTGGGGTAGTAGTAGAACGAGCGACAGTTAACTCTGGGCGACAACTGCCGAAGTTGAACTATAGCCTCTCGAGCAGCTAGCTGGATGGCTTGTGGCTCGAAGGAAGTTGTCTTTCCGGTGAACCTGTAGGGGCGTTCTGGCGACAGACCCCTACCATAGATGTGCATAGTGGCCCAGAATTGACGTCTCTCACCACTCATGGATCCTTGGTACACAACATATTCTGGGGGCTCTTCTAACGCATAGGCACGATGGGTGAGGTTTGCGAGTATGGTCACAAAACCTCCAAGGTTGGTTGTTGTGGTCTCATTGTGCACTCTGGGACCGAGCATTATGGCTCGGTTTGGGGTAGAGGCTGTCTTTGTGGGTTGAGGCGGCGTGCCTTTTTATAGAAAAAGGGACTAAGTCTTCCTTCATGCGCTTGCGAATGAGACATTATAGGCGTCGGTCATCGGCGGCGTGATCGACGAGCTAGGTTGATAGGTTGGGCACCGACTGCCAAAAGTGTCGGGGTCACTGTGTGGCTATCTTGCACGAGAAGCTTGGCTGGGTTTAGGTTAAGGTCTGGTGGTTTGGCTTACCTAGGTTTTTCGACCTGGCTAAGATAGGATTAGCCAATGGTCAGCCTGGCTCTGATACCAAGTTTGTCACGACCGGTCTTTCCGAGTATTGATTTCCCAGAAAATGGCCCTTGTGCTCACCAGCCCCAGGATTACTGTTAGCTAATGAGGCACCAACTTGATACAGAAATTCCAAGCAAAATACAAAATATGCAGTACAAGACCATTCTGGTCTGTGAGTACAACAAATGGTTTCTAGTGGTTGATGGCGGAAGTGGTTTGTGGATCATCAACATTTATGGGACTCCATTTCCCACAGGAACAGCTGACCAGGTTAACTCCTATCTTCGCGAGGCTGCTATCACCATTGCGTAGGTTCCGGGGCTGTCACCGCTTCGCTCCTCTCCATGCAAGAAATCTGGCCAAGACAATAGCCTGGGACAAGCCAGTGAGAACTTTGAATGTACTCGCAAACATTATGAACACAGGTATAATATAACAAAACGTGTTCTGAAATATTCTATGATCACAACGTCAGTCATAAAATAAAAATCTCTAATGCATGCACGCCGATCATTAATATGTAACAATGAATATGTAATGACAGAGTAGGAATAAAATGCACCATTCGGATGTCTGAAGGTACGTCTCGAATTGATGGTAAATAACGAGCATGCCTCAGTCGGGCGTCTGAGCGACACCACATAAAGGGCTTATAAAGTAAATAAATAACAAGCATGCCACAGTCGGGCGTCTCAGCGACACCACATAAAGGGCTTATAAGGTAAATAAATAACAAGCATGCATACATTCGAGCGTCTCAAATACACCACATAAAAGGGCTTATAAAGTAAATAAATAACAAGCATGCCACAGTCGGGCGTCTCAGCGACACCACATAAAGGGCTTATAAAGTAAATAAATAACAAGCATGCCAAAGTCGGGCGTCTCAGCGACACCACATAAAGGGCTTATAAAGTAAATAAATAACAAGCATGCCATAGTCGGGCGTCTCACCGACACCATATAAAGGGCTTATAAATAATCACGGGGAATATCCAGGAGGTAGAACCATCCCAGGGATACTCGATAATTCAAATAATATAACGGGTTAGTCGATAACAAAATTATAATCATGGTCCTCACAAGTCACAAGTCAGACCCCAAGTTTGGTTTAACAGTTTCTCCTCCGAAGACCGACACTTGACCTATCCTAGACTGTAATCCTTAACCATGGACACGGCTATTCGAATAGGTTTAATCTCTGTAGAGGGTGTACTCTTTACCCACGAGTAACGGATTCCTTTAGCCCATCGGGACTAATTCCATCTATGGCCTTTTAGTTGAAAACACACCAAACTTGCACACACCAGCTTAACTTACGGTGTTTGGAATCACCCATGACACCTGTCAAGCAAAACTCCAAGTGGGGAGGCTACAACCTCGCGTAGCATGGGATCAAATTTATATCGCGCGCTCTAAGGGGTGGCCTCCTCTCGGTCCCAACCGAAACACCCATGCCCCGGACCAGGTGGCTCGCCTCACCGCTACAACCGGTATGTTCCACCATGGCCTCTACATGCAGTGTGTGCAAGAAAGGGGTTGACGACTTATCGAACCGTACCCTACTTGTTGTAGAGACAAGTGGTAGTCTGAAACAAGTATGGGGATTCTTTGGAACAAGACTCGATCTATGGTCGACTCAGGAGGTTTTAGTATTCCTGCATGATTAGCATAACGAATATATTTCATCCAATGCAGAATCACCACTCATCATACCCCCTCATGCCATGCCGGACACACTCGTCTCGACGAGGAACTAGGGACAAGCTCATGTCTACCCAAGACAGTGACTTTCCCGGCTTCCTTCCGGCAGGCACGGCAGGTATATGAGGATGATCACTTTCCCAAGCCTGTCCATTTCCAACAGCAAGGAAAACTCCAATATGCATTCATGCAAAAGATCAAATCACCACAGAAAATAACGAGTTCTACGTGTTATAATCGTGTCAAACGATGCATGAAATATATTACGCCAGGGTTCAGAATGCTTGCCTTCAAGTTGCAGGGGAGCCAAGGTGCACTCCAAAACTTTTGAAAGCTTTCTCCTCTCTCCAAAAATCATATTTAAAATATTATTGGATCAATATATCGTTTCAAAAACAGTACCAAAAAGTTGTCTGAATTTTTTTGAAATAAATCTTAAAATAAACTAGACAATGTTTGAGAGAGGTAGGATAAAGAATCAACTCATTTGGAGTCATATTTAAAAAGTTATGGCCAGTCAAAGTTGTGGTCAAAATCTGTTTTTAAAATAAAACGGAATAAAAAGGAAAATGTTTCGAACTGACCACGTCGAAGGCGTATTCCGATTTTACGCCTCCACTTATCCAGCATGGACCGTGCGTGGGTCACTGACAGTGGGCCCGGGGGAGCCACTGGTCAGGTTTGACTGGTCTTCTCCCTCCTCTTCCTCTGCCCCGAGCGGAGGCGGGACTCCGGGGATGCTTGCCGGCGAACAACGGCACCGTTTCGAGACACCGAGGGTGGGGATGGATCCGCGGGTCCAGGGCGGTTGTAGCGACCAGACCTCAAACAGATCGATCTCGTGCTCGGTGTCATCCTGGATCGAATGTCGACACCACACATTACTCGGAGGATTTATAACAGAGTAGCAATCACACACTTATTACAATCGAATGTCTCAAGAGAGAACTTAATAAAATAAACATGGCTTAAGGCCGTCTAAAACGATAACAGCGGAAGGCTTGGAAGAAAAGCGAGTCCATCAACTCCAACGGCATCATTGAGTGTAGAACCACGACTTAAGCACCTTACTCGTCGTCTGAAAAGTCTGCAACATGAAACGTTGCAGCCCGAAAACGGGTCAGCACATGGAATATGCTGGCAATGTAACACATAGAGAGTAATGGAAGGATAAGCCTATACTACATGCATATATGGCTGGTGGAAAAGCTCTATGGTTACAGTTTTTGCATAAAGCCAATTTTCCCTACTGCAAAGGAATAAATTTATTTAACTATCATGGTGGTTGTGAAACATTGAGAATGGTTGACAGCATTCTCAATCCCAATTAAAAGTACTCATTAACAAACCCAACAATATTAATTAGAAGTAACATGACGAGATTCACATGATATCCAGGTACTAGATACTCAAGATGTCCATAACCGGGGACACGGCTAACCATGATTAGTTTATACACTCTGCAGAGGTTTGCGCACTTTTCCCCACAAGACTCGATCGCCTCCGTTTGGTTTCTCGCTTTACATGGTGTTTGAGAAGCGGATGGCCGAGACATAGTCTTTCGAAGCACTAGCACCTTACTTGTGGGTAGACCGTACACCTACTTTCCCCTACATTTGCTAGTCTACCCGTAAGAGTTCGCACAACTTAATCAACTATGCGAGAGCCCATAATGGCTTGTGGCTGCACACGGAAGTTTCTAGTTTGAATAATCTCATGATCCCTTTGAGCACGGGTGGCGGTCCAAGAAATCTGAGACAAGTCTGATAGAAACCAGGTGCCTCAATCCACCCAGATGTGTGTTTAAGTTGCCACCTTAAATAAACCATTAAATAACAATATCACATCTGTCATGGATACATTCACCCAATCCACGTCTACTAGCATAGCATGGCATAATAAGCAAACATAGAAGTAACTCCCAAGGGTTGATAATAAAGCAGGTAATAGGTACTACCTCATCTACTTCCCATCCCACCATTTAATTATATCCTAATCATGCAAGTGTTTGAGGATAGATCTAATGCATAAGAACTGGGTATGAGAAAAGTATGATCAAAGTGTTACTTGCCTTGCTGATGATCCGCGAAACCTAGAGATTCGAAGTAACAAGCGGCGCACTCCGGGTAATCTATCGCAGAAAAACAAACAAGCATACAATAAATACTCATCTAATGCACAGGAAAAACTCGAATAGATCTAGCCAGATAGTTCAACTTAAGAACTCCGGTTTGCAAAAAGAATCAAATCAAACGAAGCAACGAAAGTCAAACGGCGGAAGAAAACAGCTTCATTTTACTAATCTGGATCTAAGTCAAATTTTACACAAGCAAAAGTAGATTATTCGGAAAGAGCGTTTCGATACGAAACTCCAGGCGCTTGAATCGCCTGATTCCGATAAACGAGCGAAAAGTTATACTAAAACGAAAATCGAATCTGGAATCGCGATCAGAAAAATCGTGGATTAAATCCGAGAAAAAGAAAAAATGATGAACAAATTCGAACGGAAAAAAAATTAATAAAAACAATTTAAAAAAATAAATAAATAAAATAATAATAAAAAATAAAAAACCGAAAAAACCCGAAGAAAACCACTCGGTTTTATAAAAAAAACATGAAATCGAGAAATCGGCGGCGAACCTCGGTGGTGGCGGCGGCGGGCTGAAGCGGTGCTAGGGTTTGGCGGGCGGGCGGCTTAGGTGGGCTGGGCGCCGGGTGGCAAGATTTATATAGGCCCCGGCGGAGTCCCGCTCGAGCACGTCCGATAAGGCGTGCGCGTTTTTTAAATAACTTCATGAAAAATAAATAAAAAGAAGTACCAAACGGACTCCAAAAATCCCCAAATAAATTTTCCCTGGCTTCTAAAATCAAGCCGGATTTAATGAACATTTATTTGGGGCCTAAATGCAATTTTGAAAAACACGCATTTTTCCTAAATTCAAATAAAAAGACGAAAAACTCCAAAATAAAATCTTATTCGATTTTATTATTAAATCTTCATTATTTCTTTATTTTGGGAAAGTCATTTTATTCCCTCTCTCATATTTTTGTAATAGAAATAATTGAAGATAAAATAATTAAAATCAAATGATCCTATTTTCAAATTTTGAGAAAACTCAAATATGAAAATAACGAAAATCCCCAACTCTCCCCGTGGGTCCTTGAGTTGTGTAGAATTTCTAGGATCGAGCAAAATGCAAAGAAAATGAAACAAAAAATATGATATGCAATGATGCTCTATGTATAACATTCCAAATTGAAAATTTGGGATGTTACAAACCTACCTTTAAGATGAATCTAGCCCTCGAGATTCGGGTTAACTAGAAAATAGGTGAGGTGGTCCTTAAGCAAATCTTCCTCTCGCTCCCAGGTGGCTTCATCCTCTGTGTGGTGGCTCCACTGAACCTTGCAAAACTTAATGACCTTGCTGCGGGTGACTCTGCTGGCATACTCCAGAATCTTAACTGGTTTCTCCTCGTAGGTCAAATCATCATTCAACTGAATCGCTTCCAGTGGCACGGTATCTCTCAGTGGTATATCAGCCATCTCTGCGTGACACTTCCTCAACTGAGAAACATGAAACACATCATGGACTCCTGGCAATCCTTCGGGTAGTTCCAATTTGTACGCAACTTCTCCCATGCGCTCCAAAACACGGTAAGGTCCTACAAATCGAGGTGCTAACTTTCCTTTAACTCCAAAACGCTTAACTCCTTGAAGTGGCAATACTCGAAGATAAACTCTGTCTCCGACTTCGTATTCTGTCTCCTTGTGTTTTGAGTCCACATAACTCTTCTGTCTTGACTGGGCTACCTTGAGCCTATCGCGAATCAACTTTACTTTCTGTTCAAACTCCTTAAACAAATCTGGTCCAAACAACTGGCGGTCTCCAACTTCATCCCACAACAACGGTGTCCTGCACCTTCTTCCATACAAGGCTTCGAAAGGTGCCATCTTCAGATTGGTTTGGTAACTGTTGTTATAAGAAAACTCTGCATACGGCAAATTGTCATCCCAACTTGATCCATAATCCAAAGCACAAGCTCTAAGCATATCCTCCAAAATCTGGTTGACTCTCTCGGTTTGTCCATCTGCCTGTGGATGAAAAGCTGTGCTAAACTCCAGCCTGGTTCCCAAAGTTTCGTGCAACTGCTTCCAGAACTTTGAGGTAAATTGGATTCCTCTATCTGATACGATACTCCTCGGAACTCCATGCAAACATACAATCCTTGTCATGTATATCTTAGCCAATTTGGCACTGCTGTAGGTAGTCTTTAATGAAATGAAATGAGCTACCTTCGTCAAACGATCGACTACAGCCCAAATTGAGTCATAGCCTGAACGAGTCCTTGGCAATCCCGTGATGAAATCCATACCTAGTTTATCCCACTTCCATTCGGGTATCGGCAATGGTTGTAACAATCCTGCTGGCTTCCGATGTTCTGCCTTCACCCTCTGACATACATCACAAACTGCTACATACTCTGCAATATCCTTCTTCATTCCGGTCCACCAGAAAGTATTCTTCAAATCCAAATACATTTTGGTATTTCCTGGGTGAATCGAATATGGTGAATCATGTGCCTCTTGTAGAATTAACTTCCTGATCTCCGGGTCATTGGCACATAAACACGGTCCTCAAACCATAGGGTATCGTGCTCATCCTCATGAAACCCCTTTGCTTTTCCTTTGCTCATTCTCTCCTTTATAGAGGAAATCTCTTTGTCAGTCTTCTGTGCTTCCCTGATCTTGTCCATCAAAGTTGACTGCATCTCCAATGCTGCTACATAGCCTCTCGGAACTATTTCCAAACATAGCTCTCAAAGATCCTCGGCTAAATCCTTTGGTATCTCTCCCGTCATTAGTGTGTTGACGTGACTCTTACGGCTCAACGCGTCTGCTACAACGTTAGCCTTCCCGGGGTGATAATGCAATCTCATATCATAGTCTTTGATGAGTTCCAACCATCTCCTCTGCCTGAGATTTAGCTCCTTCTGCGTGAAGATGTACTTCAAACTCTTGTGATCCTTATACACCTCACAATGATTTCCAATGAGGAAATGTCTCCATGTCTTCAACGCATGCACTACAGCTGCTAACTCCAAATCATGCGTAGCATAATTTAGCTCATGAGGCTTAAGCTGTCGTGAAGCATACGAAACAACTCTCCCCTCCTGCATAAGCACTGCTCCAAGTCCTCGATGTGAAGCATCGCAATACACCTCATAATCCTTGGTCTGATCTGGCACAATTAATAATGGTGAGGTAACCAAACGTTTCTTCAACTCTTGGAAACTAGCTTCACACTCCTCAGTCCAAATGAACTTGGTGTCCTTCTTCAACAATTCTGTCATAGGCTTCGCAATCCTTGAGAAATTCTCAATGAATCTCTGGTAGTATTCTGCTAGTCCAAGGAAACTCCGGATCTCTCCAACTGTTGTTGGCACTTCCCAGTTTTTTACAGTGACAACTTTAGTGGGGTCTACTGCTATACCTTCTCCGGATATAACATGTCCCAGAAATCCAACTTCCTTCAACCAAAACTCACACTTGCTGAACTTGGCATACAACTGATGTTCTCTGAGCTTTTCGAGTACCAAACACAAATGCTCCTTATGTTCCTCTTCATTCTTTGAGTAAACCAAAATATCATCTATGAACACCACGATGAACTTATCCAAAAACTCCATAAACACTTTGTTCATCATGTTCATAAAATAGGCAGGTGCGTTAGTCAGACCAAATGACATAACGGTATACTCATATAGCCCATACCTGGTGGTAAAATCCGTTTTAGGTATATCCTACTCTCGAATCTTCAACTGATGGTACCCTGATCGCAAATCGATCTTGGAAAACACCTTAGCTCCTTGCAATTGGTCAAACAAATCATTGATCGTCGGCAACGGGTATTTGTTCTTAATGGTCACTTCATTCAATCCACGATAATCAACAACCATTCTTAATGATCCATCCTTCTTCTCCACTAGAAGTACTGGTGATCCCCAAGGCGAAGAACTTGGGCGAATAAAACCTTTATCCAGTAACTCCTTAATCTGCTTCTTAATTTCCTCCAAATCTTGGGCTGGCATCCTGTATGGTCTCTTAGATATCGGCCCAATGCCTGGCAATAGTTCAATCAGAAACTCAATGTCTCTATCCGGTGGCATGCCTGGCAACTCATCCGGAAACACGTCCGGGTAATCCCTTACCACTGGTACTTCCTCCTGCACAACTCCTGATAAGGAATTTACATGTGCTCTCCTCGGCTCATGCCGTGATACATACTTGATTCTCCTTCCTTCTGGGGTGGTAAGCAAAATTGTCTTACTGGCACAATCGATGTTTCCTCCATACATCGACAACCAATCCATACCAAGAATTACATCCAAACCTTGGGATTCCAATATAATTAGATCCGTAGGGAAAACATGCCTCCCTATACTTAGTGGCACTTGAAAACATCCTTGACTGGCCATATACTCCGCTCCCGGTGAGCTTACTAGCATGGGTGTCTTAAGAGTTTTAGTGGGTAGGCTAAACTTATCATCAAATCCCCTTGATATGAATGAATGCGATGCACCAGTATCAAAAAGAACAACTGCAGTAAATGACTTAACCAAAAACTTACCTATTACTACATCTGGCTGAGCTTCAACCTCCTCCACGATAACGTGGTTCACTTGTCCTTTGTTGAAAGGGTTCGGCTTCTTTCCTGAGCTTCCATTACCATTTACATTTTGGCCTTCTGGACAATCATTTGCATAATGCCTTGTCTTGCGGCACTTAAAGCAAGTGATGTGGCTCAGGTCTACCTTGGATGGTGTTGACGGGTTGGTGAGGTTCTGTCCATTGCTTCCTCCATTCCCGTTCCCATTCTTGGTGCCATTATGGTTGTGCGAGCTACCTCCTCCATGGGTATGCTGAAATTGTCCTCCTGGCTTCGGGGTAAAGCGAAGTTTCTGCTGAGCTCCAGAGTTATTCTTCCCCTGTCCATACTTCCTCTTGCGATTTTCAATCTGCTGCTGCTTCCCTTCAATCATGAGAGAACGATCTACTAACTCCTGGTAGTTATCGAAAGTGGCTACCATCAACTGCATGCTCAGCTCGTCCTTCAGTCCTTCTAGAAACTTCTCCTGCTTAGTTGCGTCCGTAGCAACGTCATCTGGGGCATAACGTGCTAACTTACTGAAATCATCTACATACTGGCCAACTGTCCGTCCTCCTTGGCGCAAGTTGCGAAACTCACGCTTCTTCATGGCCATAGCTCCTGCTGAAACATGGGCAGTACGGAAAGCTTGTTGAAACTGATCCCATGTGACAGTGTCTACAGGGTAAGTGGCTGTAAAATTTTCCCACCATGCTGTTGCGGGTCCTTCGAGCTAATGTGCGTCAAACTTAACCCTTTCTCCATCTGTACATCCTGTAGTGGTCAACTCCCTCCCTATCTTCCGGAGCCAATCATCTGCAACAATCGGCTCGGTAATACTGGAAAACACCGGCGGATTTAGCCTTAAGAAATGGGTCAAATGGTCAATAGGTGGTGGTGGCGGTGGGTTGTTGTTGTTGTTGTTGTTGTTGTTGTTGTTGTTGTTGTTGTTGTTGTTGTTGCCTTGGTTCTGTACCAATGTTTGAATCAAGGCATTCTGTTGCTGAATCAACTGAGTGATCTCTGGCGGGAAAACAAATCCGGGGTCGCGTCTCGGAGGCATCTGAGGGTTTAAGAAAAGACGAGAATTTAGAAAAGAATGAGGTCTAGAGAGAAACACTACCCATATGCACATGAGACAAATCACACAATATCACTCCAATCAATTCAAACAAGGGCCTACAACGGTCTATCTATCGTTACAAAGTGCTGAAACTAAAACTAATATAACATGGGGGTAATCTACTACTATTATGGTGGTCAACTAGAAAAACTGCTCCGATGAAGACTCCATGATATGTGGTCCAGCTTCATCTTCGAAATCAACCTCACTAGGATCGGAATCGGTGTCGTCGATGATGATATAGTTCTCTGGACAGGTGCTATCTTCATCTTCTCCTCCGGGTGCTGAATTTCCCATGAGTTCTTCAATCTTCTCCTTAAGATCGTTGTTTTGTCCCACTAGAGCTACAATCTCCTCCATGTAGTCCTTGCGAGTGGCCTTCAGTTCTCCTTCTAGTTCGATAATCTTGGCTTTTGCTATCTTCAACTCTATCATGTCTGCGCACATCTGGATCTCCCGGCGTCGAATGTGCTGGTTTAACTCCTGGATGAAAGCTGCAATGGATCGATCCTTCTTAGTGCCAACTATCTCCCATTGTTCATCTCGGCGCCCGCAAACCTGGTAGATAGTATCCTTGTGGTCTTCTTTATAAACTTCTCCAATGCGTCCCATGGTTATGTGAGCTGCCATGCTCTTTCCCAGACTCCAGGTTGGTGCATTGAAAACACACTCTATGGGCTCCGTGATTGGCGCAAACGTCCTTCCGGGAACTTGAGCTTGAATCTTCCAGCGCTCTTCTTCGGGCAAAGTGGAATTGTAGGTCCCGGTGAAGCTTGGTAATCCTATGTTCAGGTACTTAGTGACTTCCTTCAGGTGTCGTCCAAAGGGTGTATCCTCATCGGCTAGGTGAACTTGATCCTCGCTTAGTCATCCTAAAAGAGTAGAAAAGATGAGGAGTCGAAATGAGAAGAGAGTAGTGATCTAGGGCTTTATCTTAATGGTGGTGTCCTACGGTCAGTGTGTGCTCGATACCATCTCTGTGGCGACCAGACCTCAAGCGATCGATCTCTCGTGCTCGGTGTCATCCTGGATCGATAATCTGCCGACACCACACAGTACTCGGAGGATTTATAACAGAGTAGCAATCACACACTTATTACAATCGAATGTCTCAAGAGAGAACTTAATAAAATAAACATGGCTTAAGGCCATCTAAAACGATAACAGCGGAAGGCTTGAAAGAAAAGCGAGTCCATCAACTCCAACGGCATCACTGAGTATAGAACCACGACTTAAGCACCTTACTCGTCGTCTGAAAAGTCTGCGCAACATGAAGCGTTGCAGCCAGCAACGGTCAGACATGGAATATCTTGGCAATGTAACACATAGAGAGTAATGGAATGATAAGCCTATACTACATGCATATATGGCTGGTGGAAAAGCTCTATGGTTACAGTTTTTGCATAAAGCCAATTTTTCCCTACTGCAAAGGAATAAATTTATTTAACTATCATGGTGGTCGTGAAACATTGAGAATGGTTGACAGCATTCTCAATCCCAATTAAAAGTACTCATTAACAAACCCAACAATATTAATTAGAAGTAACATGACGAGATTCACATGATATCCAGGTACTAGATACTCAAGATGTCCATAACCGGGACACGGCTAACCATGATTAGTTTATACACTCTGCGGAGGTTTATGCACTTTTCCCCACAAGACTCGATCACCTCCGTTTGGTTTCTCGCACTACATGGTGTTTGAGAAACGGATGACCGAGACATAGTCTTTCAGAAGCACTAGCACCTTACTTGTGGGTAGACCGGTACACCTACTTTCCCCTACATCTTCTAGTCTACCCGTAAGAGTTCGCACAACTTAATCAACTATGCGAGCCCATAATGGCTTGTGGCTGCACACGGAAGTTTCTAGTTTGAATAATCTCATGATCCCTTTGAGCCTGGGTGGCGGTCCGAAGAAATACAGGCAAGTCCTGATAGAAACCAGGTGCCTCAATCCACCCAGATGTGTGTTTAAGTTGCCACCTTAAATTAACAATTAAATAACAATCTCACATCTGTCATGGATACACTCACCCAATCCACGTCTACTAGGATAGCATGGCATAATAAGCAAAAGTAGAAGTAACTCCCAAGGGTTGATAATAAAACAGGTAATAGGTACTACATCATCTACTTCCCATCCCACCATTTAATTAGATCCTAATCATGCAAGTGTTTGAGGATAGATCTAATGCATAAAAACTGGGTATGAGAAAAGTATGATCAAAGTGTTACTTGCCTTGCTGATGATCCGCGAAACCTAGAGATTCGAAGTAACAAGCGGCGCACTCCAGGTAATCTATCGCAGGCAAACAAACAAGCATACAATAAATACTCATCTAATGCATAGGTAAAACTCGAATAGATCTAACGAAGCAACGAAAGTCACACGGTGGAAGAAAACAGCTTCGTTTTACTAATCTGGATTTAAGTCAAATTTTACAGAAGCAAAAACTTGTTTAAGTAGATTATTTGGAAAGAGGGTTTCGAGACGAAACCCCAGGCACTTTAATCGCCTGATTCCGATAAACGAGCGAAAAGTTATACTAAAACGAAAATCGGATCTGGAATCGCGATCAGAAAAATCGCGGATTAAATCCGAGAAAAAGAAAAAACGACGAACAAATTCGAACGAAAAATAAATAAATAAATAAAATAAATAAAATAAAAAAATAAAATAATAATAATAATAATAATAATAATAAAAACCAAAAAAACCGAAGAAAAACCGCTATAAAAACCGGCGCAGAAATCGAGGCGGCGGCGAACCTCGAGGCGTGTGGCTCGGCCATGGCGGCGGGCTGGGCGGCTAGGGTTTGGCGGGTGGGCTGCTCGGGTGGGCTGGGCGCCGGGTGGCCGCTTATATAAGCGCCCGGCGGAGTCCCGCTCGGGTATGACCCGGTAAGGCGGTGCGCGTTTTAAAAAAAAAATAACTCGCAGAAAAATAAAATAAAAAGAAGTACCAAACGGACTCCAAAAATCCCCAAATAAATTTTCCTAAATCCTGAACATTTATTTGGGGCCTAAATGCAATTTTGAAAAACACGCATTTTTCCTAAATTCAAATAAAAAGACGAAAAACTCCAAAATAAATTCTTATTTGATTTTATTATTAAATCTTCATTATTTCTTTATTTTGGGAAAGTCATTTTATTCCCTCTCATATTTTTGTAATAGAAATAATTGAAGATAAAATAATTAAAATCAAGTGATCCTATTTTCAAAATTTGAGAAAACTCAAATATGAAAATAACGAAAATCCCCAACTCTCCCCGTGGGTCCTTGAGTTGTGTAGAATTTCTAGGATCGAGCAAAATGCAAAGAAAATGCAACGAAAAATATGATATGCAATGATGCTCTATGTATAACATTCCAAATTGAAAATTTGGGATGTTACAGCGGTCCTCTCGGTGGTCGCCAATCGGTGAGGACGGAGGAGTCTGCGTGGCCCGGCTTCAAGGGCGGCCAGTGGCTTCGGGAGTTTTGGGCGTTTGAACTACGGTGGCTCTTGTCGTGTTTGAGCAGTTGGTGGGCCATAAAGATGAAGGGGAGTCGGGCGATGGTGTTGGCTGCACGGGGAAGGGCCTGGTTGCGACGAAATGGACCGGAGGGCGGCGGTGGCCGAGCTGGCCGGAGACGAGGAAGATGGCCTCTCCTGGTTGATTGCGAGCTAGGGGAGCGCTAGTGGAGTGGCTTGAGGCTGCCTGCGGTCTAGGAGGAGCTAGGGGTCACCCTTTTATAGAGTAGCTAGGTCGGTTCCGCCATCGCCGAGCATAGGATCGCCGGCCGACCGTTTCTGCTGCGGCAGGGCGTCGTGGCACCGACGAGCGCTTGCAGACGAGCGAGGGGATAAGCTTGGACTGCTCAAGGGGCAGCTGGCGCGCGGCTGTGGCTTGGGCGGCACCGACCACGGCAGGGGCTCACTGCGGTGCTGTAGGGCATCAGGGGCAGCTTGGCGCGTTCCAGCGGGTGGTCGAGGGTGGGGCACAACTCTGTAGGGCGAGCAAAAGTCAGGGGCGCGACGCGGCGGCTTGGTGCACGCGCGTGCAAAACGTGCGCTCTGGGTGCGCCCAGAGCATGCACGCGACATGTTCGACGGAATGCCAAGGTGATCTAGAGCGCTCGGGTGAGGCTGGCAACTAACAGGACCATGCTATGGTTTGTAAGAAAGCATATCGACATGTGGGTTAGGCCAGGAGACCAAGCTTGCAATGCTAACTAAAAACCATGTCAAAACTGGCCATGCTCACAAGGTGTTTGGCAAAATGCCAAGGGCACCTAGGCATTTCTTGGAGTGGTCATAATCTCCAGATTGGGGTCTCTTTAGCTGAAGGTGGTGGTGGCCAGGTTAGTTTGTCAAGGGAAGAAACTTGCTAGTGCAAATATTTGAGAAAAACAGTTTTTGGCAGAAACTAGAGGCTGTCATTTCATGGGCCAAAAATATTCCAATGGGTTCATGCTCCTGGTCTTAGGGGTTTAGCAGGGAGGACTACAAGTAGGAAAAGTAATCATGGATAAAGGAGCAACTTAAAATGTGGTTGCTGTACAATTCATCAAGTTGGACCAGAATGGAAAAGAGGTTGATTCACTCAAATTTTTCCAAGAACATAGCTGGGTTTTTGCATAAAGTTAATTAATACACTCCTGTTAACATCCCATAATTTTGGTGGAAGTTTTAAAGAAGTATTTAAATAGGTTGTAGTGCAACACTGCCCACTGGACCAGATTTGAAAATTAGGTGTAGAACTCAAAATATTCAATGAATGAAATATATTTTTGCATAAAAGTGGTTTAGAAACATCACCTGACATCTCCAAATTTTGGTGGGGTTTTTAAATAAATTTATCAAAGGGTTGCAGTGCAAATGGAACCCTAAAACTTATGAAAAACCAATTTAGAGAAATAAAGCTCAGGGGAAAATAATTATATAGATAATCCCACTGATAAAAGAATTGTTTTATTTGAGAGGGTAAACAAGTCCAATAATAATTGGAAAGTTTTTACTAGGGGTGAAAACTCCACAACTTAGGGGAAATGAGAGGCTCTGAGATCAAGAATAAATCCAGAAAAAAAATGTAATTTTCCTGGCAAAATTTTAATTAATAAAACAAGGTTAAAATTTTGGGGTGTCACAAAGGTTCTCCATGGCAGCGGCACCATCTGCATCAAGCATACATGTTGTAAGGCACGAGCATCAAGCCCCCTTACCAGGTGTCCGCGGAGAAATTGCATACCTTGTGACTCGTCAAGCCGCTTGTTGACGAGCGCGATGTCGGCATCCGCCACGTCAAGTTGCCGCTTTAGCTCGAAAATTCATCAGTCCGGCTAGCCACCGGACACTTCGCCACCTACATAGGAAGAGCGACATATTATACCTGGGATTATGATCCTCGGCGCACTGTCATTTTTGACAACGCACCGAGTCTCAGGGGCTACTATCTACACAGGGCGCATCTTATATATGCGGAACTGTCAAAAGGGTACATCATTTCGCGTACCTCAAAACCCGTCAGTAAACTCCTGGCGTCCTCGTACAACCTGCTCTCCGCGGATGAAATCCTTTCAATCACCATACCCATCAACGCACGGTGTTCTTCTGAGATAGACGCTCGCCCGAGCAGATTCTTCAGCTCCTCCGACCGCGCACCAGACGGTGCCGGACTCATCCGATGGCCTTTTTCGAAGGCCGGACACGGAGGGCTTTGGGGGGCCACATGACTACTTTTCGGCCCTGCCGGATTCGGAGAAACCCTCCGTGACGACACCTCAGGGTAGCCCGCCTCGCACGGCGGTACGGCAGGGGGAGGCGTTCCGCTCTCCATCATCTCCGGACGAAGATCCCCTGAAGATGAGCTCTGCTAAGAAGGGCTGAGATCCGAACTACAAGGTAAAATTTCGGTTATCTTCCTCACAAATAGAACAGGGATGTTTCTTATTTTAAAACTCCCGTCTCTACTTACGGCTCGGTGGAGGGCTGATCCCCTTGGGGGCACAGTGCGACCGAGGCATCTCTCGGCGCAGGACCCTCTGACGAAGATTTCTTCCCCCGCTTTGAGATCATGGTCTCCGGGTCTTTAGAGGCGGTCCTCTTCTTCCCCTGAATGGAGGGATTCTCGATCCTTCCTTTCCTGACAGCCTCCTTCGGGGAGGCGGTAGCTTCCTTGTTCCCCCCTTCTCCTTCTTCCAAAGGCGCAACCTCCAGCATCCTGGTTAATACGGGATCCGGCGTGGTCTCAGGGAGGGGCTCCGGACACCTGATTAGCTTTGCTTTCCCTATCCACTCCTGTTTAAGGGACATCTCTTTTAAGTGCAATTTTATGATAAATATACGGATAGCGTGTCCGGGTACAGGGCTATTTACTTGAGTATCCGGGCGATTGCAGCTCAGACCTGCGTCCTCGGTCGAGTCCGGACACTTTGATTGTGATCCGAAGAACAATTTGTACATCTCCATGGGCGTCGCGCCTGTAAAGTGTTCGAGAGCTCGTGGTCCCTCCGGATTAAACTCCCACAGGCAGAGGGGCGGCGTTTGCAGGGAAAGGTGCGGTGAATCAACATGACCTGCGTCACTACGACCAGGTTGATGTCTCTTTCTAGGAGATCTTGGATGCGGCCCTGCAACAAGGGCACGTCCCTGGACGGCCCCCAGTCAAGCCCTTTATTGACCCATGACGCCAGCCACGGTGGAGGACCCGAGCGAAAGGCAGGTGGCACCACCCACTTGGTGCCCCTGGGATCTATGATATAAAACCACTCTCGTTGCCATAAGCTGAACTCCTCTTGAAAAGAGCCCTCGGGCCATGGAGCGTCAGCATTCTTGCTTATAACAGCCCCTCCGCACTCTGCTTGCTGCCCCTTGATCATCTTTGGCTCCACTTTGAAGGTCTTAAGCCACAATCCGAAGTGAGGAGTAATGCGGAGGAAGGCTTCGCATACGA
Organism: Aegilops longissima; assembly: GCA_021605205.1. Lineage (NCBI taxonomy): Eukaryota > Viridiplantae > Streptophyta > Magnoliopsida > Poales > Poaceae > Aegilops > Aegilops longissima. The sequence continues at coordinate 112,522,417 of CM038677.1, read as the reverse complement.
CAATGAATGATGAGATGTGGAGGATGGACTCCGGATCCAAGTCGTGAAATTCCAAACCATAATAAAACATGAGCCCCCTCACGAAGGGGTCCGTCGGGAAGCCTAACCCCCGAAGGAAGTGAGACGCGAACACCACGCTCTCACCAGGCTTGGGAGTGGGAATAACCTACCCTTGAGCAGTCAGCCTATGCGAAATTTCGCCAGTTAAGTACCTGACATCTCTTAGCTTTAGCACGTCTTCTTCCGTAATGGAGGAAGGCATCCACCAGCCTTGAAGGTCGGAACCGGACATCATTGAAGGTTTGAAGTGCCTGAATCTGGAGCTTCGAGTGTTGGAACTCGAGGCGAGGGGCGGATTCTATTGAGATTGAAAGAAAGGAGTAGAGCCTTGGTCTCTTTATAAAGAGGTTGAATACCAAGAGCCTTCCCCATGACCGTTAGTGACTCGCCTTCGATAGAGGAGACGTGCCAACGGGCACGATTGGGTTACCCACGCCCATATTGATGAGAATCCCGGAATAAGGGGACACGATCTCTGCTTCAACAAGACGTGCCAAGGAAACCGCCTCGCTAAGTGCGCTGAGGTGGGACAGTAAAAATGATTCGAATAAAGGCTTGGCCGTGGTGTGATGTCACAATGCGAAATACGTCAGCAGATTGGATTTGTGTAAATATTATTCTCTCTACGATGGTATGTGGAAATTATTTTGCAGAGCCGGACACTATGCTTGTGTTCAAAACCTTCTATGAAGTATTCGGAGGAGGAACCCGCCTTGCAATGCCGAAGACAATCTGCGCGCCGGACTCGTCGTCATTGAAGCCTGGTTCAGGGACTCTTGAGGAGTCTGGATTAGGGGTATCCGGATGGCGGACTATGACCTTTGGCTGGACTCCTGGACTATGAAGATACAAGATTGAAGACTTCGTCCCGTGTCCGGATGGCCGGACTATGACCTTTGGCCGGACTCCTGGACTATGAAGATACAAGATTGAAGACGTCGTCCCGTGTCAGGATCGTACTTTCCTTGGCGTGGAAGGCAAGCTTGGCGAAACGGATATGTAGATCTCCTCCCATTGTAACCGACTCTATGTAACCCTAACCCTCTCCGGTGTCTATATAAACCGGAGGGTTTTAGTCCGTAGGACGAACAACAATCATACCATAGGCTAGCTTCTAGGGTTTAGCCTCTCTGATCTCGTGGTAGATCTACTCTTGTACTACCCATATCATCAATATTAATCAAGTAGGATTAGGGTTTTACCTCCATCGAGAGGGCCCGAACCTGGGTAAAAACATCGCGTCCCTTGTCTCCTGTTACCATCCGCCTAGACTGTAACGCCCCGGATTCGATGCGCCAGGTGTCCGTCAGTTATTCGTCGTTGTTGCCTTGTCATGTGCTTGCGTGTTGCACTTTGCCATGTCATCATTTGCATTTCATATCATGTCATCATGCGCATTTCATTTTGCATACATGTTTGTCTCATGCATCCGAGCTTTTTCCCCGTTGTCCCTTTTGCAATCCGGCACTCCTATGTCTCCCGGCGCCCCCTTTTACTTATTTTCGTGTGCGGGTGTTAAATGTTCTCGGAATGGGTCGAAGCTTGGCATGCGGTCTTATTATAGTGTAGACAGAGCGCCTGTCAAGTTTCGTCGCGTTCGGAGTCCATTTGATAGCCCAACCGTCATGTATAGCGGTATCGTTATCGGTACTTTCGTCGGACGTTTCGGCTTCCGAAACTGCCGCCGGACGGCACCTCTCTTCTCTCCCCTCAGTCCAGACCCTCTCGTCGCAGCCCACCGAGACCTGCCTAAGCCCCCTCGCGATCGGATCCGTCGGATCGCGATCGGAGGTTCCGAAAACCCCCTTAAACCAAACCCTAGCCACCCCTGCCTATATATGGACACCCCCCTTCCAAATTTGGCAGCCTAACCCTTCCCCTACCTCCTAGCCGCAGCCACTCCTTCCTCCTCGGAGTCAGAGCCTCCCACCTCCAAATCCGCGCCGGCCACCTCGCCTTCGCCACTTGGCGCGTAGCCATTGGCTGCGCCGCCACCGTGCAGCCGCCCTCGCCCACTCCCCTTGCGCCACCTGCCCCCTGCCTCGCAGCGCCGCCGCGGCCCGCCAGGCCCGCGGGAGGCCCGCCGCCGGGCAGCAGGCCCCGCCAGCCAGCGCACCTCCCACCTGCGCCCGCGGCTGCCCGCCACCCGCTCGGTCGCCTCCTCCCCGAGCCCGCCTCCTCCTCGCCGCCTTGCGGAACCCTGCCGGAGTCGCCACCGGCGAGCACAGCCGCCGGAGTCACACGCCGGCGCCGGAGCCAGGCCAGCTCGCCCTCGCCTTCCTCTCTCTTCCTCTCTCTCTCCCCATCGCTAACCGCCCCGGTGGCCTTTCCTTCGCAGGTCGCGCCGCCGCCTCTTTCTCGTCGCCGGCCCCTCCTCCCGCCGGATCCGTCCGGAGTGGACCCGCCGCGGCCGGATCTGCCTTCCCCACCGCCGGATCGGACCCCTCCATGCTCCTGTCGTCGCCGGAGTGGCCTCCACCGCCGCCGCCATGTCCCTGCTCGGGAGGACGACGCCTCCAGCGCCCGTGGGCCGCACCCCCCCCTGGCCCATCTCCCCGGCCCAGCGCGCCGGCCTCCAGGCCCAGCTGGCGTCCTTCCCCTCTTGGGCCGAAGCCCAATGTGAGCAGCCCAGATCCCCACTTTTGGCCCAGCAAGTTTTTTTTTCAGATCGGTGAAAATGCCTAAGTCCCCGAAACTGTGATTATTTTATTGCTTTTTCATTGCATCATATCTATGTCATCGTACCTCCGTTTTGCGCGTGTAATATGTCAAAATGTTCGCCTCGAAGAGTAGATCATTTCATCTCATTGCGTCATTTTCCTTTGAGCTCATCTTGATGCCCGAAATGCTGTTGCAATAGTGCTATGTGATGTTGGTTTCTGATTCTTATCAGAACTTGCACTTTTGTCATTTTTGCCATGATTGATGTGTGCATCCTATGAACTTGAGTCCTACATGAGTTTTGTTATATGCCATGTCTTCTTTACAGTGGTGCTTGCTATGTATTTTTGTGATCTATGTGGTGACTAGCACAAGCATGCAAACTAGGTGTCTTGATGTTGCTGATTTCAGCCCTGTTTTGCTGATATTTTGATGCCATGTTAACTTGATGCTACCGAGAGTTCCATGCATATTTTGAGATACTTCACTAAGGATGTTTTGTAAAGCATGTCTTTCTCTATCCATCATTTCCCTTTTTTGCAATTATGGAGTAGTCTAGCTTGAGTCAATCGAGCTCTACTTTTGCTATAAAATGTTTCCTGGCAGATTGTATACATGTTATTCAATTTTGCCAAGGTTGTTGTGGTTGATCCATGTATGCTATGTTATTGTTCTTGCCATGTATGTCTTCTATGCCATGTCTTCTTGATGTATGTATGCTTAGTTTATCATTTAAGGCTCTGTAGTGAGTGCATTGAGCTTGTAAACATGCCTACTTGTTATCAGTTTTTGACATGCCATGTTGCTGAATCTGTTAACGAGACTTTCGATATTGACATGGGTGTTACTATATTTTCTGATCCTTTTTGGCTTATGGTCACTAAAGGACTTTTGTTTTATGCTTTGAGTAGATTCATGCCATGCCTTTGTTTGCCATGATAAGTTCCTGTAACATGTTGTTTCATAGCTCTAAACATTGCAACCTGATGTTATTTCTGCCAATGCCTGAAACTGTTATTAGTTGCAATCTTGCCATGTCATTTTGAGCATGTTCTAGTTGTTTCTGGAGATAGCTCAGTGCTCATGTTTTGTAATGCTTTACCTGTAGATCATGCCCGTGCCTTTTTTTTCATGTTGAGGTCCTGTAGCATGTTGTTTTGATGCTTGCAATATGCCTAGTTGCTGTTTTGGGCAGATTGTTGTCATATCTAGTATTGGGTGTATGTGTTGAACCGTTGCTCCGTTTTGAGTGTGCTCTATATGAAACTTGCTTGATTTTGCATGTAGTTTCATATTATCATGTTGCATCCATGTTTTGAGGTGGTTTACTTGATGTTTATATGCATTTTGCATCAATGCCATGCTTATCTTGTTTTGCTCATATCTTCTAGACCGTAGCTCCGAATCTAATGAACTTTATATGTAACTTGACTAGAATTTCGTGTAGATCATTTTGGTGCGTCTTAAATTTCTGTTTAACAACTTCAACTTAAGGTTTATTCAGATCTGGACCAATTTCGAAATTTGCATATGAGGGCTTACCGGAATTGTTATATGTTGTTTCCGGCCTCATTTAAACTTGTCTTGATGTGTTGCTCTTGTTTGCATCATCTCTTGCCGTGGGTAGCTTCATGTAGCCCTTGTCATGCATCATGCTTGTTTGTGCATCATGCCTTGTTCATGTGTGGGGTGTTTACTATGTTGTGTGCTTCTTCTTGTTAGTTCCGTTCCGTTATGATCGTGAGGATTCGTTCGTCTCACGCTTGGTTCGTCTTCGTGGCTTCATCTTCTTCATGGACTCGTTCTTCTTCCTTGCGGGATTTCAGGCAAGATGACCTACTACTGGATCTCACTACTATCATTGCTATGCTAGTTGCTTCGTTCTTTCGCTATGCTGCGCTACCTATTACCTATTTATCAAGCCATCCCAAATTGCCATGTCAGCCTCTAACCTTTTGCACCCTTCCTAGCAAACCGTTGTTTGGCTATGTTACCGCTTTGCTCAGCCCCTCTTATAGCGTTGTTAGTTGCAGGTGAAGATGAAGTTTGTTCCTTGTTGGAACATGGAGATGTTGTTCCTTGTTGGAACATGTTTACTTGTTGGGATATCACAATATATCTTATTTAATTAATGCATCTATATACTTGGTAAAGGGTGGAAGGCTCGGCCTTATGCCTGGTGTTTTGTTCCACTCTTGCCGCCCTAGTTTCCGTCATATCGGTATTATGTTCCCGGATTTTGCGTCCCTAACGCGGTCGGGTGATTTATGGGACCCCCTTGACAGTTCGCTTTGAATAAGACTTTTCCAGCAAGGCCCAACATTGGTTTTACATTTGCCTCACCTAGCCTTTTTCCCTTGGGAGTCGCGCATCCCGAGGGTCATCTTTATTTACCCCCGGCCAATGCTTGTCTAAGTGTTGGTCCAAACTAGAGCCACTTGCGGTGCCGCCCCGAGGCAACTTGGGGTATCGTCGGTTGCCGTACGTAGTGTTCATCCGGTCGTGGCCTGAGACGAGATACGCGCGGCTACTATCAGGGTGTCGGCACGCCGGGAGGTCTTGCTGGTCTTGTTTTATTGCTGTGAAATGTCTTGTAGCCGGGATTCCGAGACTGATCGGGCTTCCCGGGGAGAAGGTCTATTCTTCGTTGATCGCGAGAGCTTATCATGGGCTAAGTTGGGACACCCTGCAGGGTTTGAACTTTCAAAAGCCGTGCCCGCGTTATGTGGCAGATGGGAATTTGTTAATGTCGGTTGTAGAAAACCGAAGTTGATCTTAATTAAAATACACCAACCGTAAGCGTAACTGTGAGTGTCTCTTTTCGGGGTTGATCGAAGGAGAACACGGTTTCGGGTTATGTCGGCGTAAGTAGGAGTTCAGGATCACTTCTTGATCATTACTAGTTGACGACCGTTCCTTTGTTTCTCTCCTCGCTCTTATTTGCGTATGTTAGCCACCATACATGCTTAGTTGCTGCTGCAACCTCACCATTTTACCCCTTCCTTTCCCATTAAGCTTTGCTAGTCTTGATACCCATGGTAATGGGATTGCTGAGTCCTCGTGACTCACAGATTACTACACCACCAGTTGCAGGTACAGGTTTGCGATGATCATGACGTGAGAGCGTTGTTACTTGTGTTGGAGTTCTTCTTCTGCTTCTTCTTCGATCAGGGGATAGGTTCCAGGTCGGCAGCCTCGGCTAGCAGGGTGGATGTCGTTTGAGTTTCTGTTTATGTTTCATCCGTAGTCGGATGTTGATCTTGTATATGATGTTGATGTATTCTTGTGGCATTTGTGCCTTATGTATGTATCCCCATCTATTATGTAATGTTGATGTAATGATATCCACCTTGCAAAAGCGTTTCAATATGCGGGTCTATCCTCGGTGGGACCGTCGAGTTCCTTTTGGATAGGGTCGCATATTGGGCGTGACAAGTTGGTATCAGAGCCTCGACCGACCCTAGGAGCCCCCCTTGATTGATCGTGTAGTTTGGTCGTTGTTGAGTCTAGAAGAAAACTGTTTTCGGAGTCTTAGTTATATCGGAGAGTAGGAATTCTTTTTACTCCTCTGCCCCTTCGTCGCTCTGGTGAGAAACATTGACGTAGGTGTTTTGAATTACTTCTCTTCCCCTTCAAATTTTTCTTTAGGATCACGCAGTTGGTTTTTCGATCGTTGTTCCTCAGCTCTTTTCATCCGGTGCATTTCTCGTCAAGTTGACTCGACCATCTTCATCTTTGAGTTCAATCCTCAGTTCTTCCTCCGACGTCGTTGTTTTTCCTTGTCCGAAGTTGTCCTTGTTTTTCCCACCCGCCCACCCTTTTCATCTCGGAACCGGAGTCCGTAATCGAGTATCCATCCTACTCGTGCGAAGTCTTTGCTTTTCTTTCCTCAATGATTTCAACCGGGGTTTTCTCTTCAAGATATTCGTCGGTTTCCCCTTCCAAGTTGCCTTTGTTTTCCGCCCTCCCACCCTATTATTCCCGGAGTTCGAGTTTCTTCCGACCATAAATTTCATTCGTGTGGAGCCTCTTAAATTTTCCCTCAATTATTTCAACCGGTGAATTCTCGTCTAGTTCGTCATTCTTCATCTCTTTCTTTTCCGGTGGATTCAATTCAAGTTTTTCGCTGTTGATCATATTCTTTTCCTTGGATCAAGTGTTCTCTTTCCTCATTCGCCTCTCGCCAGTTTATCCTTCCGGAGTGTTCAAGTCATCTTAGGAGATTCGTCTGTGTTCCAACTAATTCGAGGCTGCCACCTCATCCAAATATTTCAATTCTTCCGGTGCATCATCTATCTGTTCAACAATCCTTTCCAACGGTGTTTTCTTTTAGTGGGCCCTAACCCACAGGTCTTTTCCCAGGATCCTACCTGACTCTTTTAATTTCCCCGGAGCTATTCTCAATTATTTTCGGAATTTGATGTAAGTATGAATTTCATCAGTCAGATGCCATCTCCAAGATCGCTTCCAAATTCTTTTCATCTCGGGTTCTACTTTTCCTCTTTTTCATTATTCCGGAGTTATTCTCAAGTTCTTTTTGAAGTGTGACGTAAGAATGGATCCCATCAGTCAGATGTTTTTCCAAGATCGATTTCAAACCATTTCATTGTTGGCTCAACCTCTTCGCTTTTCATTCTTCCGGAGTATCTCATTAATTTTGGTGATGTTTATCGTCGTCCTTGAAGACCGAAGTAGATTTTTCTCTTAAATCTTGTCCGTTCTCCCGGACATTCATGGTGCTAGCTCGATGTTATCCTATCTAATTGTTTCCAGTTGTGCAATTCTTTTCATCCATCCGGAGTATTTCAGGAGTTACTTTCCGTCTCGATCATCCGGAGGTCACCTTTTCGGAAGATTTCTTCGTTCTAAGTTTTCAAAGTCGTTCTCCAATTATTCTATATCCGTGCCCCTTTCGTTCATCTCAATATTCTTCCGGTGCTGCGTTCAAGCATTCGTTAATCAGTTCGCGATCTCTTCGATCTCTTTTTTCTAAATTCCCTCAAGTATCTTCGTGCTTTTCTAATTCTTCCCGATTATTCATTCTCTTTCGTCAGTCATTTCCGAATTCTAACGGTGGTTCTTTCAGATTATTTTCTTTGATTATCATATTAATTCATTCGTTCTTTCCAATCCTACCGGTGGTTCATGAAGACTTTCTCAAGTTTGGTGCCCCCCTTAATCCTTTTCAAGAACAATAAGTAGTATGCAAAATCCTTTGTTGGTCATCAATTTAATTTGATGAAGGATAAGCATACAATAAATCTTATTCTTATTTCATCCAAGCTGATTAATCCCTTCCTTCGGAGTTTGTTCTTGATGAATAAATTCTAGTTCCAAGTATTTTAATCTTTTCTTTTCCGGAGTTCAATTTCCTCGGCCATCTCGTCGAAACCCCCATCTAAATCATAGCAAGGCTTAATCCTTGTTCTTTCCAGCCTTCAATTGTATCTCATCATCTTTTGTCACCGGAGTTCTTCATGGTGGTTCTTCATGATTTAATTCCTTCTTCAAGAGTTCATCAAGATTCTTGTTGGCGGAGTTCAAGTATCTTTTCTTCTCGCATCTTGTAGTGTAATTAATTCTCCGTACTCTTTTGAAGTGGAGTTTTGCATCTCTTCGTTCTTCTCAGCTATTCAATCTTTGCCGCTTGTGGTTGGTTATCACCTCATAATTTCTGAGATGTTATCCATAAGTCCACAACAAGCTTATTCTTTTCGTTGTTGATTCTCTCAACAACTTCGTTCAACCTTTCCTTCCAAGCTCATTTCATTCCACTCTATTAATTCTCTCCGGAGGTCTTGTGTCATGTCTTCATCAGGTGTCATTCCATCCTCTCAAGTTATTGTTCTATTATTTCCATTTTTAACCGGTGTGCTGCCTAAATCCTTTCAGTCTTATTCGTTTCTTTTCTCATTCTAACCAATCCGGTTAGAACGAGTTGTTTCTGAGTCTATCATGTTTCCATGAGCTTTTGATTCTCGTCATTCTCGTCATTCCTCTCTTCCTCTCGAGTGCTCTCGATTCCTTGCTTCTTCTTTGAGTTCTTGTTTCACCTCATCCCTTTTTCCCTTCCGTCTCGGTCCTAAGATCTCGGGACGAGATCTCTTGTTAGTGGAGGAGTGTTGTAACGCCCCGGATTCGATGCCCAGGTGTCCGTCAGTTATTCGTCGTTGTTGCCTTGTCATGTGCTTGCGTGTTGCACTTTGCCATGTCATCATTTGCATTTCATATCATGTCATCATGCGCATTTCATTTTGCATACATGTTCGTCTCATGCATCCGAGCTTTTTCCCCGTTGTCCGTTTTGCAATCCGGCACTCCTATGTCTCCCGGCGCCCCCTTTTACTTATTTTCGTGTGCGGGTGTTAAATGTTCTCGGAATGGGTCGAAGCTTGGCATGCGGTCTTATTATAGTGTAGACAGGCGCTGTCAAGTTTCGTCGCGTTCGAGTCCATTTGATAGCCCAACCGTCATATATAGCGGTATCGTTATCGGTACTTTCGTCGGACGTTTCGGCTTCCGAAACTGCCGCCGGACGGCACCTCTCTTCTCTCCCCTCAGTCCAGACCCTCTCGTCGCAGCCCACCGAGACCTGCCTAAGCCCCCTCGCGATCGGATCCGTCGGATCGCGATCGGAGGTTCAAAACCCCTTAAACCAAACCCTAGCCACCCCTGCCTATATATGGACACCCCTTCCAAATTTGGCAGCCTAACCCTTCCCCTACCTCCCACCCGCAGCCACTCCTTCCTCCTCGGGTGAGCCTCCCACCTCCAAATCGCGCGGCCACCTCGCCGCCACTTGGCGCGTAGCCATTGGCTGCGCCACCACCGTGCAGCCGCCCTCGCCACTCCCTTTGCGCCACCTGCCCCTGCCTCGCGCGCCGCCCGCGCCCGCCCGAGCCAGCAGGAGGCCGCCACCGGCCAAACAGGCCCCGCCAGCCAGCGCACCTCCCACTGCGCCCGAAGCGCTGCCCGCCACCCGCTCGTCGCCTCCTCCGCCGGAGCCCGCCTCCTCCTCGCCGCCGCCTTGCGAACTCCTGCCGGAGTCGCCACCGGCGAGCACAACCGCCGAGTCACACGCCGGCGCGGAGCCAGCCAGCCAGCCCTCGCCTTCCTCTCTCTTCTCTCTCTCCCCGCGCTAACCGCCCGGTGGCCTTTCCTTCGCAGGTCGCGCCGCCTCCTCCTTCTCGTCGCCGGCCCTCCTCCCGCCGGATCCGTCCGGAGTGGACCCGCCATTGTGGCGGATCTGCCTTCCCCACCGCGGATCGGACCCCTCCATGCTCCTGTGCCGCCGGAGTGGCCTCCACCGCCGCCGCCATGTCCCTGCTCGGGAGGACGACGCCTCCAGCGCCCGTGGGCCGCACCCCCCCGCTGGCCCATCTCCCCGGCCCAGCGCGCCGGCCTCCAGGCCTAGCTGGCGTCCTTCCCCTCTTGGGCCGAAGCCCAATGTGAGCAGCCCAGATCCCCACTTTTGGCCCAGCAAGTTTTTTTTTTCAGATCGGTGAAAATGCCTAAGTCCCCGAAACTGTGATTATTTTATTGCTTTTTCATTGCATCATATCTATGTCATCGTAGCTCCGTTTTGCGCGTGTAATATGTCAAAATGTTCGCCTCGAAGAGTAGATCATTTCATCTCATTGAATCATTTTCATTTGAGCTCATCTTGATGCCCGAAATGCTGTTGCAATAGTGCTATGTGATGTTGGTTTCTGATTCTTATCAGAACTTGCACTTTTGTCATTTTTGCCATGATTGATGTGTGCATCCTATGAACTTGAGTCCTACATGAGTTTTGTTATATGCCATGTCTTCTTTACAGTGGTGCTTGATATGTATTTTTGTGATCTATGTGGTGACTATCACAAGCATGCAAACTAGGTGTCTTGATGTTGCTGATTTCAGCCCTGTTTTGCTGATATTTTGATGCCATGTTAACTTGATGCTACCGAGAGTTCCATGCATATTTTGAGATACTTCAGTAAGGATGTTTTGTAAATCATGTCTTGCTCTATCCATCCTTGCCCTTGTTTGCAATTATGGAGTAGTCTAGCTTGAGTCAATCGAGCTCTACTTTTGCTATAAAATGTTTCCTGGCAGATTGTATACATGTTATTCAATTTTGCCAAGGTTGTTTTGGTTGATCCATGTATGCTATGTTATTGTTCTTGCCATGTATGTCTTCTATGCCATGTCTTCTTGATGTATGTATGCTTAGTTTATAATTTAAGGCTCTGTAGTGAGTGCATTGAGCTTGTAAACATGCCTACTTGTTATCAGTTTTGACATGCCATGTTGCTGAATTCTGTTAACGAGACTTTCGATATTGACATGGGTGTTACTATATTTTCTGATCCTTTTGGCTTATGGTCACTAAAGGACTTTTGTTTTATGCTTTGAGTAGATTCATGCCATGCCTTTGTTTGCCATGATAAGTTCCTGTAACATGTTGTTTCATAGCTCTAAACATTGCAACCTGATGTTATTTCTGCCAATGCCTGAAACTGTTATTAGTTGCAATCTTGCCATGTCATTTTGAGCATGTTCTAGTTGTTTCTAGAGATAGCTCAGTGCTCTGTAATGCTTTACCTGTAGATCATGCCCGTGCCTTTTGTTTTCATGTTGAGGTCCTGTAGCATGTTGTTTTGATGCTTGCAATATGCCTAGTTGCTGTTTTGGGCAGATTGTTGTCATATCTAGTATTGGGTGTATGTGTTGAACCGTTGCTCCGTTTTGAGTGTGCTCTATATGAAACTTGCTTGATTTTGCATGTAGTTTCATATTATCATGTTGCATCCATGTTTTGAGGTGGTTTACTTGATGTTTATATACATTTTGCATCAATGCCATGCTTATCTTGTTTTGCTCATATCTTCTAGACCGTAGCTCCGAATCTAATGAACTTTATATGTAACTTGACTAGAGTTTCGTGTAGATCATTTTGGTGCATCTTAAATTGCTGTTTAACAACTTCAACTTAAGGTTTATTCAGATCTGGACCAATTTCGAAATTTGCATATGAGGGCTTACCGGAATTGTTATATGTTGTTTCCGGCCTCATTTAAACTTGTCTTGATGTGTTGCTCTTGTTTGCATCATCTCTTGCCATGGGTAGCTTCATGTAGCCCTTGTCATGCATCATGCTTGTTTGTGCATCATGCCTTGTTCATGTGTGGGGTGTTTACTATGTTGTGTGCTTCTTCTTGTTAGTTCCCGTTCCGTTGCGATCGTGAGGATTCGTTCGTCTACGCTTGGTTCGTCTTCGTGGCTTCATCTTCTTCATGGACTCGTTCTTCTTCCTTGCGGGATTTCAGGCAGAATGACTGCTACCCTGGATCTCACTACTATCATTGCTATGCTAGTTGCTTCGTTCTTTCGCTATGCTGCGCTACCTATTACCTGTTTATCAAGCCATCCCAAATTGCCATGTCAGCCTCTAACCTTTTGCACCCTTCCTAGCAAACCGTTGTTTGGCTATGTTACCGCTTTGCTCAGCCCCTCTTATAGCGTTGTTAGTTGCAGGTGAAGATGAAGTTTGTTCCTTGTTGGAACATGGAGATGTTGTTCCTTGTTGGAACATGTTTACTTGTTGGGATATCACAATATATCTTATTTAATTAATGCATCTATATACTTGGTAAAGGGTGGAAGGCTCGGCCTTATGCAGGTGTTTTGTTCCACTCTTGCCGCCCTAGTTTCCGTCATATCGGTATTATGTTCCCGGATTTTGCGTCCCTAACGCGGTCGGGTGATTTATGGGACCCCTTGACAGTTCGCTTTGAATAAGACTTTTCCAGCAAGGCCCAACATTGGTTTTACATTTGCCTCACCTAGCCTTTTTCCCTTGGGAGTCGCGCATCCCGAGGGTCATCTTTATTACCCCGGGCCAATGCTTGTCTAAGTGTTGGTCCAAACTAGAGCCACTTGCGGTGCCGCCCGAGGCAACTTGGGGTATCGTCGGTTGCCGTCGTAGTGTTCATCCGGTCGTGGCACGAGGCGAGATCTGCAGCTACTATCGGGGTGTCGGCACGCCGGGAGGTCTTGCTGGTCTTGTTTTATTGCTGTGAAATGTCTTGTAGCCGGATTCCGAGACTGATCGGGCTTCCGGGAGAAGGTCTATTCTTCGTTGATCGCTAGAGCTTATCATGGGCTAAGTTGGGACACCCTGCAGGGTTTTGAACTTTCGAAAGCCGTGCCAGCGGTTATGTGGCAGATGGGAATTTGTTAATGTCCGTTGTAGAAAACCGAAGTTGATCTTAATTAAAATACACCAACCGTAGCGTAATCGTGAGTGTCTCTTTTCGGGGTTGATCGAAAGGAGAACACGGTTTCGGGTTATGTCGGCGTAAGTAGGAGTTCAGGATCACTTCTTGATCATTACTAGTTGACGACCGTTCCTTTGTTTCTCTCCTCGCTCTTATTTGCGTATGTTAGCCACCATACATGCTTAGTTGCTGCTGCAACCTCACCATTTTACCCCTTCCTTTCCCATTAAGCTTTGCTAGTCTTGATACCCATGGTAATGGGATTCTTGAGTCCTCGTGACTCACAGATTACTACACCACCAGTTGCAGGTACAGGTTTGCGATGATCATGGCGTGAGGCGTTGTTACTTGTGTTGGAGTTCTTCTTCGCTTCTTCTTCGATCGAGGATAGGTTCGGGTTGGCAGCCCGGGCTAGCAGGGTGGATGTCGTTTGAGTTTCTGTTTATGTTTCATCCGTAGTCGGATGTTGATCTTGTATATGATGTTGATGTATTCTTGTGGCATTTGTGCCTTATGTATGTATCCCCATCTATTATGTAATGTTGATGTAATGATATCCACCTTGCAAAAGCGTTTCAATATGCGGGTCTATCCTTGGTGGGACCGTCGAGTTCCTTTTGGATAGGGTCGCATATTGGGCGTGACATAGACGCACAGTTCGGGACCCCCTACCCGAGATCCGCCGGTTTTGACACCGACAGGTACCCACACACCTCTCCACATTTGCAAATTAGGCCTTCCGTCGTTCATCCTTTTCTCCCACAAGATAAAATACTCATACAAATGCATCTTTATGTTACGTGCAACGCACGGGCATTATGGGGGTTCAACTGAGAATATAATACTCAGACAGGCTCATGGTTCTGGACTTTGGGCCGCAGGCCCACCCTGCATGTTTGGGGGCCCATGTGTTCTACGTCAGCGCTTTTCATATTGCAAGCGATCGGTACGGCGCTGGTTTTAGATGATGTCGCAAGGCGAATATACAAAATTGAATAAAGCACGACAACTATTGGAATGAAATCGAAAGACAGTTCCTAACCAGCAATGAGAGTTGCAATTCTATCAACGATATACCATGTGATAGATAATATTGTCATATTACTTATACACACAGGACACTTGTTTCACCATGCTAGATTATTACATTAAAATATCTCGGAGGATAGATCAGTTCGGCAGTTGTGTGCTGCTACTGAAGAATTTCAAAGTTGATTTGGACCAGCTCTCCTTGCCGCGAAAGTTCGATTTTGAGATCATCCCCTACCACAAGATATGATTTAGATTTGAACCTTGACCATACTTTGGCATCAATCATCATGCGACCATCCTTTGTACTTATGGTATATTGAGCAGGTTCATTCACACCAAGGCTACGCATGGTAAGAGAAACTTGGCCGCTGTCGCCTGGATTGTTGAACGACTCCCTCGTTGCTCTAGGAATTCTCGGTTTGCAAACAAGAAGACATACCCAAACATTTAGATCAACACAGCGAATCATGCAAAACAACATGGAAAGAAAAAAGAACGAAACACATGGGTGGCCAATGCTTACCAAGAAGGTGGACATGTCGGTTTTTGTAAGGACTTTGTTATATGAAGTGCAAACTGCAGCCCAGTCTATTGCCGGTGCAACTGCTCGTTCGGTTGCCGCTGCACGGGCCGGAGCAGATACAAGTGCAAGTGTTGGTGCAGGTGCCGAAGCCGCTGCTGCTGCCGGAGATGGTGCTCCTCGTAGAGCTGGTGCCGGTGTCGGAGCAGATGCCGGTGTCGATGCCCGATACTCTAGTAGATCAGCCTGATCCGCTGACGCGGTCGGTGCCTAATCCTCAGCTGGATCAGACTGAGCTGCTGCCGCTGTCAGTGCTAGAGCAATTTCCGGTGCTCGATCCGTTGCTGAAGGTGGTACCGATGTGCGAGACAACGGCGATCGTGTCTAGTCTGCTATGATCAGCTTTCTAACTTGACTAGGCTTCATGACCGTGATCCATTTTTTTCTTCATTTCTTTTAAACGCGAGAAGGACTAATTGTGGCGTTTTTGTTAGATCAAACTGCAGTTCATCATAGGGATTCAGCTTGTACTCATACAACAGACTGATCCAAATTTTTCCAGTAATATAAGTGATGGACAGTGCCTTCGTTACTGACACGACATAAGAAGTGAAATCTGCAAAAATAGCCATCGTAGAGCAAACCAAACGGTTTATTCTATGATGAATGTCACATGGCAAAACCTGCATCGTAAAATTGCAGGAAAAGAAAGAAAACATGACATTACATCAATAAGATTTAGATAGTAAATCAATAAGATTTACTTGATGTGACAGGACTGAATCCTTACCAGGAAATCACTATGTTGAAGTACTAAACAGAAGATTGATCGTCCAAATACGGGTGGCATGCAGGGGCCCCACCTACTCCCACAAGCAGGACAGTCCAAAGGTCATGACAAATCGTATGGACCGAACATCCATGGGACTGGAAATCCTGGTGGGTGCGATAAACCCTGCAATGCATACAGATATTGGAGTGTAACCATAATTGATAAACCGTCCTCACAAAAAAGATGATCTGGATACTTCAAAATATATAGACTGAGTTGAGTGGACAGACATTAACATAGACTGTTCTCAGGACTGACCACACACCAAAAGCGGCAGTACTAATAAACAATATAGGGTTCACAAACACAAATCAAGTACTGAACAATAGTACTTACTACAGACAAGCAAAGTTGCACTAATTAAACTCTGCAGACTATTTCTTGCCACCGACCTACGGGATGAACCCCGCATAACTGACTAGGCCATGGACTTCGTGAGAGATGTCTACATGCACCATCACCATCTCGTCAACCTTGGAGAACCTAACAGAGTGGTCTTTCCACTCATAAACATGATCATGAAGATAGGCTGCATCAGATTTGCTGGGAAGCTTTACAAGAACCACACCCTTCGTAATCGAAGGCACAACCAGGAAATTGTTGTGGTCAAGTACAGCCTCGAGAACACGCCTAACAACAATGCTACAGGAAAACACTAGTTCAGGACACGTGGCGACAAGGACATAGCAGTTGGATAGTTTAGCAGTAGAACTCATCCTCAGGTCTTCCAGTTCACATGACATGACTTTGAGAACTTCATCTCCACCGCGAACCTGGTTCTAATTCAAACAGAAACCATATTTTATTACTACCTCCATTCAGAAATATAAGATGATTTTCGATATTATACTCCATATATGACTACATATACGCACAGAAATGAGTGAACAAAGACACTAGAACATGTCTTCAAAGGCATGAGAGCAGAGGGATTACTTGCAATATCCGTAACACAAGTTACTGAGGCAAATATACCCTCTTCAAAGGTAGCATTGATGTTCATAAAGTACTCCCTCCATCCCAAAATTCTTGTCTTAGATTTGTCTAGATACAGATGTATCAAGTGACATTTTAGTATTAGATACATCCGTATCTAGACAATCTAAGCCAAGAAATTTGGGACAGAGGAAGTAGTTGAAAGTAATATATAAGAGATCAGTGTCAACCTCTCGCATGTTTTGGTCAAAAGAGGAATTTAGAACCGTCATTTCGCACACAAAAATCACATGCAAGATCACCCAGAAAGTTGTACTACTAGTACTAGTACTGCGTGTTAGATGAAAAAACACGATCAAGATCGAGGAAAAGATCGTCAAGAAGAGATATTACCTGGACTTGCTTAATGAGGGATCCCGGAGAGGGGGCTTGGACAGGGCGATGGCTTTGAGCTTGTCTGCGGTAGTCTCGGCGGGGTGCTTGCGCTTCTTCATACCATGAGCCTCGACGGTTTTGGCCAGAGCCATAGACACCACTTCGGCCGGTGCTCCAACGTCCATCAAGAAACTGTCAAATAAAAATAAAAGAAAAGAAACCATAATCACAAAACCAAAAGAAGAAAAGAGAGAGAGTTATAGGATTAGTCTCGGGGTTGCAAGACCGGGCCTTGGCCAGAATCAACACCATTGATGTGCTCACCTTTCCTTCTTTGGGAGAGAAGAACAATGGCAGAAGCAGGTCGGGGTTTTCTTGAAGAAATGAGGAACAAGATGAGGGAGAAGCGAGTTGGGTAGAGAGGAAGCTGAGAGAGAAGAGTGAAATGATGGTTGCTTTGTCCGTCCAATTTACTGCTGGAAACGAGGGGGTTTTGTGTTTTGACGGCTCATTGGGCATTACTGCGGCGCTACGATTGGGGTAGTCTACCGTCACTCTACTACAGAGTAATTTAGTGCATGGCTGGTCGACCCCGATGCTGGCTGTCCCACACGTCGGCGAAAGTGAGTAATTTAGTGCATGGATGGAGGAGGATCCGCATGGTAGAGCGTGTCCACTATTTTTCTGAAGTAAAAAATGATTACAACAAGCGTTACCACTCTTACGACGGAGGAGTGCGAAACACGACTGCCACTTGAACATACACAGTGCTCCTACTACTAGGCATGTGCAGTGGTTCATACGTCAGTACTACATAATCTTGTTGCTAGTGTAGTAAGATATGACGACAACAAATGATGTTGTGTGCATGTCAGCTATATGAACAATAATGTATTAACATAGTACCGCTTTCTCGACTGTCCGGTCGAGAATGAACGGTGAGATCAATGTTAACATAACTAGGTCTACAGCGCATGGAGAGTACGGTGCTACAGTACTCCATGAAACATGAACCATATGAAGCACGAATAGTGTTAGCCAGGGTGTATGAAGGGTGCACGGGATAGGAGCAAAAGTTCCTTTATCGACCCACTTTTGGGTGTTTGGCAGAGTGCATGAAGGGTGCACGAGTCCACACTAGTAGGTTAATACAAATACACGAAGAGGAAACAACTACATTGAGATGAGAATGCAACCAAACACACCCACACGCTTTGTGCTACAGTGACTGATCTGCACCGTCTGAGTTTGATCCAACGGTCATGTTGCGCCGAGACATGGACATGCCCATGCAGAGGGCGCCTAAACACGACCGAAGTCCCTCTGCTTCTCGAGGCGCACGACGTTGGTGATGCAAGGGCCGAAATGGCTGAAAGGCAATGCAATCTACGGGAAGGCGTAGGGAGCCAGCCGAGGCATGGGGAATCTTTTGGTTTTCACCATGGTAAAACACCAGTCAACGACTTCTCACATTAGGGAGCAGTGGGTTTTATAGGTGGAGTCATCATGACTAATTGCTGCCGCGTCTGCTCCTGTCAATTATAAAATTAAAAATCCTGCCGCTCCTGCTCCCGTCAATCAAAAAATTAAAAATACTGCCGCACTCAAACACTAGAGCAACGCCGCGGTGGATATTTAAATTTACCTGCCGGCAAGTAGATAAAAAAAGGGGTGAAAAAACTAATGTGGCGGCGGCCTAGCTAATCGGTCGAACTTGCCCAACTAGCTAGCCACCGTGCTTCACTGATGTACTCAGCGGGAAAAGTGGTCTTTCATGATTTGATGACACATTTACTTGCTTCGGCGAAAACGCGCGGTAGGGCGTCCCACGTTAGGAAGAATAAATTTCAAAAAATGCAAGCATCAGTGTAAAGTCTAGGATTTAAACCCTAGTTGCTGAGGATACCATTCTCACTGTAACATATAACCATAGATTGGTTTGCCAGGGTACTGAGTTATAGCCCAACCCCTGGTAATGCAGCTAGCTACTATGCTGCCGACCACCACTCATATTTTTGCTATCATTGCCGACATGCAGCAGCTACAAGACCGGATATTTCCTAGGCACAAGATTAACAGTAACACCGCCAAAAGACAAAGCCCTTGTGCGCAGGAAAAAAGACCTACTAGTACTTACTTTTTAAGGGGAAAGACAGATCCCGTAGATCCTTTTGAGGGGAAAGGCAGATAGATATTTTTGAGCCGACAGAAACATCTCAACAACTCCCTCCTCCGTCTATCTATCTCTGTCACTCTCCTCCTCTCCGGTGTAGTGTAGGAGGAGAAGCGGAGAGGAGGAGGCAGGCGAAGGACTGCCGCCGCGCCGGAGATAGGATGGCGATGGCCATGCAAGGTGAGGGACTCCTCACTCCTAGCTTATTACCTCCCAGCCACATGGAAGGTGACTGACTTGTATGTATGTGTGTCTATGTTGGTCCTTTGTGCTGCTGCTGCTGCTGCTGTAAAAATTTGCGCGGTAGGGTGTGCCATGTCTTGGCATGGAGGAAAAATGTGCGTGTAAAAATTTACTGTATCAGACATAGTACCTATGGTTCGACCTCGGGACCCAGCCAGTCGGTCGAAAACACCCCACTAGCCACAATGCTTCATCATGCTAACATGGCACGGAGGATAGGTGTGGTTACCTCCGTCTTGACCAGCCACAACGTCTCTTGTTCTAGGCGATTCTTCTTTTCTCCAAGCTTTTTTTAGTCGTAATAACACCACGGCAAGCTAGCGCCACTCTTTGTGTGTGCCCATGCAAAGGGTAGATGATGGAGAGAAGAGAGAGAGAGAGAGAGAGAGAGAGAGAGAGAGAGAGAGAGAGAGAGAGAGAGAGAGAGAAAGATAGCAGACCTAGGACCCACCAGTAAGTGAGTCAACGGTCATGCACTTGTTGACGAGGCACTCCCTCTACTCTACTCAACGTAATACTGTACAAAATCAAGTTATGGGACAAAGCCAACAACCTTTGTTGTTTCAAGCTATCGACTTACGCTTTGTAGTCCAGGTTGCAAGTTCGAATCTCGTCTTTCAGATTTGTTTGTTTTAGCTCCAAATTTGATTAATGACAAGTGGGACCCCTATGTGTTGCTCCGATATTTCAGTGTAGGATGGTCTTTTTGAACAAACACTTTGCGCGGTTAGACAAGTAACGGCACAAGTTACACGTATTTTGCAAGTTTACAAACAAAAATGGCAGCGGCATAGAATATCACATCCACCCCGTAGCTTAGATGCTATGGTGATACGAGTTTTTACACCGTTGGAAGTGAGATCCAATGGCTTGGGAGTAGTCTTTGTAATTATGTGCAATTTCTAAACTCTCCAAAGTTTTTTTTGCAAATAAAACATTCAGACCTCGTGTGTGCCGCTGCATCTTGGATCCAACGGCTCCCCGTTGCTCATATTAGGTTCTCCCCGTAGCTTAATTACCCGCTACGGTGATATGACCATCTAGGTCGTATGATCAGTTATGAGATGGCACATGCGTAGTACTTGTACTTTCTGCGCAATTCCCAAACTCTCTCAGCCGTATATTGCAAAAACATTCAAACCTCCTACTGTGGGCCGTTAGATCTCCGTGAACTCATATCACCATCGAATCTACGGTGCGGGAGCACCTCATATTCTCCTGTTCGAGAAAACATAAGGTGCTCTCGCAGCTTGGATGCTACGGTGATACGAGCTTCGAGGTCGTTTGATCTGAGATCCAATGGCATCTGAGCAGTCTTTGTGCTTGTAATCAGTGGCCGAACTCTTTGGGGGCTTTTCTGCAAAAAACCATTCAAACCACCGAGGAGGTGTTGGGTCACAAATCAACGGCTCGAAAGAGCTTATCACCAAAGCATCTAAGGTGTGGTAGCACATGATATTCTTACATACATGAGAATATGATGTCCTCCTTCATCTTAGATGCTACGGTGATACGAGCTTCGAGGTCGTTGGATATGGGATCTAAGGGCATCTGACTAGTTTTTGTACAAATTGTGTGCAATTCTAAAACTCATCAAGGTTTCCTGTAAAAATATTAAGACATCATGTGAGCTGCTATATCTCAGATCTACAAGCTCCAAGCAACTCGTATCGGCATATAGCATCTAAGGTTTGTGGGCACATGATATTCTCCCGGGGAGGAGGGGTGGGGGGTTACAACCAATCGTTGGTTGGGAGGGCGGGGACAAATATAATCTGAACAACCCTAAACAGAGCTTCACAATTTTACCTAAGGTCGAGGGGGTGACCCCCGACAATCATAGCTACGCCTAATTAAACACAACATTCGCATGTACTGTAGTACTAGACTTAATATTCATGTTTCAGTTTCATGTTCGTTCTAAATACTGAATTGAGGACCATGCATGTCTTACATTTTACTCCCTTCGTTCCTAAATATTAGTCTTTTTAGAGATTTCAAGTGGACTGGCACATAGAGATGTATATAGACATATTTTAGAGTGTAGATTCACTCATTTTGCTCTGTATGTAGTCGCTTGTTGAAATCTCTAAAAGAATAATATTTAGGAATAGAAAGAGTATTTTTGAATTCGTGTCATACATGCATGGTTTGGAAAAATAGATGCATTATACTTATTGGATTGTTGTTGTGTTCGTGTGTGGGTGTTTGTGTGTGTGTGTGTGTGTGTGGTCATATGCTTGATACATACAAAGTTTTCTCACCTCCATACTGTTCATCTTTTTGTCGGTGTACAAAAGTAGGGCTCTCCTTTCAACCCCTTTACTTGTGCACGGGCAGTCAGAGCCACCCGCCACGACCACGCATAATAGTGTAGGAAAGGGAAGCCTGAGAGAAGCCGAAGGCACAAGACAAAGCAAAGTAACGACAAGGACCAAGGCCACAAAGATCAGATGGACGAAGCAGGTTTCCCCGGCAAGGACCCTTGCCGGGGCAGCTTCAGCGGCCCCGGCAAGACCCTTGCCGGGGCTGCTCGCCCACACCAGCCGAGTGAGCCACCCTTGAGCCCACCAACGCTTGACAAACGCATTGGGACAGGGCTCGGGAGGCACCTCCGTGGTGGCATGCAGATCTTTGTGAAGACAAAGAATAGTCAAGATCAAATGGGGATAGGAAGGCAACCATCCTCACCGAAGAACCCCACAAGACCCCTGGCAAGAACCTTGCCGAGGACGCCTGTGTGCCACGGCAAGACCCTTGCCGGGCCACCCGGAAAGAGCGCCGGCAGGGCCACTGCCAGGCCCGCACCAGCCAAGTCTCTGCCGCCGTTCGCATGCAGCTGCTGACCCAACCAGCTGGGTAGGTACTTGCGTGGCAACATGCAAACCTTCATGGAGGCTCCACCACCGCGCCACCTCAGATGCCTGCCTGCCTACATGGCACCGCGTGCACCACTATCCAGGGCGCATGTCGAAGCAAGGAGGGGCGGCGACGGACGAGACGGGCCTTGCTCCCGTCCCCGATAAAGCGAAGGGACACCTAAGCCTTGCATTAAATGCGCTTTGTCCTGTAACTCCAGCGATAAGCTCACAACGCTATAGCACTTTCCACCTCCTGTGTGCCACTGTGGCAGCCTCTTTCGCCTATAAAAGGAGGCCCATGGCGCACTGGAGAAGGATTCAGCTCTTTCGAACCTAGCAGCACCTAGCACTACAAAAAAATACACTTCCATGATGATACATGTTTGTCACAGTAGGTCCCATTTTTTGTCATGCATGTTCATCCATGACAAATTTATGACAGAATCAAGATAGTCATACCTTTGCTATCGTAGAAGTGTTCCATGACATTACCAAAATTATCATCACGGAAGTGTCCACTTCCATGACGATAAATCGCGCGTCACAGAAGTGCTTTCGCCAAGGGTGACCGACACGTGGCATCCACCATAACGGAACGCTGTTAAGCTATCGGATCGTGTTTTGGATCCGATAACCCATTAACAGCCCCGACCAATGGGGATTTTCCACGTGTAAAATCATCGATCATTGGCTGGAGGAAACACGTGTCGGCTAACCGTTGGGACAGATGTCATCCACTCATTGGACAGAAGGTGCCTATGATACATCGACACGTGGCACGGCCCAACAGAGGCCCATTCCTGTGAGAAGGCCGGCCCGTTTGACTTGGTCAAAAGGTGGCGGGCCGGCCCATGTAAAGCCTGTTTACGGCATGTTCGCATATAGCCCATTTACAACCCGCTAACCCAAGGCCCGTTACGCCCTATCCGAATTAGGCCCAGTACCGTCATCTGGGCCACCCAATATGATTGCAACCCGTTTTCACTTCTGGCCCATGTATGGCCAATGACGTCTTTCGGCCCATATGAGGCCCCATGTAACTCTTGGCCTGTTAACGGCCCGTGGTGAAACTGGCCCATAATGAACAGTGTATTACTTTACACCCATTAACGGCCCGTGGTGAAACTGGCCTGTAATGAACAGTGTATCACTTTATACCCATTAAGGGCCCGTTATTCCGTTGGGCCGTTTCCAGCCCATGTTATGTTTTGGCCTTCTCAGAGCTCATTTATTATTGGGCTCATTTACAACATTCGTTTACTTACGGCCCGTTACTGTCATTTTCTGCTTATGGGCCAAATTCATCCCGTGGTTATAGTCGGCCCGTTTGTGGTCCGTTAACACGTTGGGCTTTCTTCATAGCGTCATGAAATACGGCCTATTAACGATGGCCCGGTATGGTCGGCCCATGAACGGACGATTCCAACTCTAGCCCGTTTACGACCATAATGCGGCCTGTTATTGGCCCATGTTTGGCCAATCGATCATACTGCCCGTATAAGGCCCATTGATGATACGGCCCGTAGAAGGCCCATTGATGATACGGCCCGTAGAAGGCCCATTGTTTCTACGGCCCGTAGAAGGCCCACTGTTTCTACGGCCCGTAGGAGGCCCAGTGTCACTACAGTAAATATTAGCCCATCGTTATTGTGGCCTAATTTTAAAAAATAGGTTATTGCAGCCATTAGCAAACCGCGGAAAAAGAACTGCAATGACTACAAGCAAACAAATAAACAAGACAACAAGGAAATAAATAAGCAAGCAACTTACGCTAGGCTATCACGGCTATCGCACATATTACATCCACTGGGCATCAAAGTTCGCCACCAGTGCAAATAAACGCGCCAACAAAAGAATATACAAAATTGAGAGCACTTCAGAAGGCACTAGGCCTGGCCAGGTCGGGCCCCCCAAACAGCTGAAGAAGCTGAGTAGACCTCAGTTGTGTCAACGATAGATGCATCAACACTAGATTTAAGGCATGATGGTGCGCACAGCAGTCCTCTAACATCTGCATTGCATCTTTGACTTCAAGTCGGAGCTGAGCTGAAGCAAGCCTTTCCGCTTTAAGTTGAGACTGAAGAAGTCGAACTGATTGAGGCAGCGACTGCACAGAGGTTGTCTCACACCTGCTGGTGAGTAGCTTCAACTCACTGTCTTCATCAAGGCAGGACCTTGGGGTCATCTCGCTGCCCTCAAGATGGTTTGGCTCACTATCTTCCCTAAAGTTCTGCCTGGCGTAAGAGATACGACTCTGAAAGAGAAACAAGGAGACACGTAACAGGTTTCACAATTATATAAGCAAATAAATGGATCTGTTCTGCATAAGGAACATGTTTTTACAAGTACAATTTGAAACTGGTAGTTGTTTCAAACATCCAATCAGATGTAAACAGCAAAGCAAACAGCAGTGGAGGCAATGATGCCTATCCAAATCTATACTAGAACAAAGTTTGAAGGCTTGAGAAGGATGAACTTACATTACATGTTAACACGGGCTGGACAAAGCCCTTCTCCATGTTGATGGAAGGATAATTCAATAAATTCCCCAAAGAAAATTCTTTATAAGTGTTGCCATTATTCTACATTTTGCAAAGAGTAAATATAGATCAAATAATATTGGAAGAAACAGAGGATAATGAAGCTCAAAGTGCGGTGATGATACATAATCAAATAGCAATTAATTAAGTACATCGTTACAAGGCAAAAGGAGAGAGGTAATGACAAGAGCAATGCAGAGCCCATTATTGTTTTGAGATCGTATGATCCTTTGAGCAAGGAGGTTCATCTGAAATTAGTTTTCATACAAGAGAGAAGGTAAGGCACAAGCAGAAACTTAGGAGTTCAAATTTTGAATTGATATCATAGATGCGATTACTGACGCCGGGCTCCCAGCAGTTCTAATAGGGTTTGGCCACCGGAGTAGGGTAAAGTGTGGTACAGTTGGGCTGTGTTTTCTGTGGCTGCTGATCTATCTGATTTAGCAGTACCAGTACCTTTTCCAAATACCTAGTTTGTACTCCTTGAGGATCTGCACTCACCCTCTTCCTTTTGGACATCTATCACGAAAGAACAACATTTGATTGGAAAAACATAGTGTGACGACACATGGAATAGGTATGAAAATGGATAGTTATGGCATATACTCATATATGATGCTTAAACTAAGCAGATGGTGTAACAAAGTAGAAGAAATGCAAGAGGTCAGATGCAAAATATGTGCGACCAATACAACTTTGCAAAGTTAGAGCAAGCACCTTGATGGGTGAATAAGATAGGCCATCCTCCACCATGCCATGTTTGTTAGCCAGTGGATCGTTCCGTAATATTCCTCTCGTGGGCCCATTCTCATATTCATTTTGATAATGTTCAATATCTGACATGCATGAAAACATAAAAACAAGTGAGATTTTCTTTGTAATGCAGAAGTGATTCTTATCCAATACTGCCTCCCTGTAAACCCCTTTGTGCTATCTCTGCAATTCTTTTAAAAGATGACATGCATGCTGTAATTTGTTGTGTGCATTAATATAATGTGGCCTACTACCCAAAATATGAGAGCTCCATAAGTGATGACACTTTGCAGATGATAGCTTCAACATATAGTAAAGAAGAACAAGTCGACCTGACCTGACAGATTCAAAATATACTAAGGGAGAACAACTCGACCTGACCAGTCGACCGCAAGAGAAGAGTATCATCTTAAAGAAGAGCAGAAGAGCAAGCAGATTGAAGATATTACAAGTGTTTCAATACAATGTCGGTTGGCCACCCATGATGAACCAGAGCGCATAGAGAAATACTATTGTTTCCGGTCTCTCCATATGTGGCTCACATGCATTTTGAAACTAAAGTAGGAACATTTAGCTAACCAATTAAACATCTCTTAGTTTTACTAATATCAACAATAATATCAGATATGAATTTGTACAACTAAGCTTGTTTAGCTCGATGGGTGGAGCAGTGCTATTACGACACGAACCACGTAGGATGATTGTGTTCATCATAAAATGGGGAAAACATAAGCATGATCAGTACAGTGTTGACCGTGGCAGTGGGATGGCAATCTGAAGCTGCAAACCGCGCAAAGGGTAGTTAACAACCGATGTTTGCTTTGAAATAACAACTAATATTTGGTATGGACAAGAAAGTACGGTCAACAAGTGACAAAGAAATGCAATTATGCTATCTATCTATATGTCGCGACATGCATTTGGAAACTCAAGTGGGACCTTTAGCTAACCAATTAAATGTGTCGGTTAACTAATATCAGTATCATATCACAATCATATTTGAACAACTAAGCTTTCGAATTCTGAGTGTTGTGTTGTTTAGCTTGAAGGGTGGAGTAATGCTAGTATGACAGAAAGCACCTACGGAGATCATAGTAGAGTAGATAAAAGGGGAAAACCCTAAGCATCAATAGAAAAATCAGGAAAGTGGAACTAGCTGGACCAGTGGGTGGCGCACATGCTTTTCGAAACGAATATAGGAACATTAGGTGACCAATTAAACGTTCTCTGTTTTAGTTATATGAGTATCATATCAGATTCGTATTTGAACACGTAAGATTTGGGTTGAGGTCTTGAGGAGCAGTGCTAGCACGACACGAAGCACCTACGATGATGGTAGTGAATATAAAGGGGGGAAACCATAAGCTTTACGAGTATAGTGCCCCTGCCATGGCGGATCTGAAGGTGCAAACCGGACAAAGCTACTTCGCAGCCAATGTTTGCTTTCAACTAGCCACTACGATTTGGTACGGAAGAGAAAAGTACAGTAAACAAATTACGATCTATTTTCCGGGTGAGATCAATAACGTAAGCACATATGGAAGAGTACCATCTCTCTTGCGACGCCGTGTAGGCCTATGCTGATACGTTGATGGTGTTGCGGGTGCGATGGCTGTCGGCAGCGGGGAAGAAGATTTTAGACGGCAGACGGCCGGGTCGGGGGATATATCCTGTTGCCGTGGACGAGGCGGTCGTAGGAGCAGCAACGGCAAGGTGGACGACGGCGCCGATGAAGCGAGAGGAGGCGATGAAAGGATCCTGGTCCAGCGCCGTGGATGAGAGACGTCCATCTCTTGCAGTGGAAGAGGGGGTAGGGGTAGCGGCTCCAGCAAGGTGGAGGATGGGGTGGCGGACGGAGGAGGCTGGCCGTAGTGCGGAGGTTGTCGTGCCACCGACGGTGTATGAATGGGGAAATGGAGGGGAGGGGGGGGGGCGATCTCAAACATTGGGACGCGCTTCTCTAAAATGGGGAAAGTTACGAACTTATCCCCCGTTAAAAATATCAGACATCGCGTTGGTTGGGGATAGGACGGTAATCTCGCATCTCCCAAATATTTGCTGGTAACTATTTTTGGGCGAGGAGAGGGTGTTTTGCTGCCCACGGTTGGCGTCCACGGTGTATGACAGGTAGGGCGGTTGTGTCACGTCTGATGGTAGTGACACATCTGCCCCTATTTAAAATATTAGCCTACATCGATTTCGGATGAGGAGAGTTTGTTTTGCCGCCCACCGTGTATGAATGGGGAAATGGGGGAAGAGACACATGTCTTTCGGACGAGCTTGAATCAAATGTGTTTTGCCGCCCACGTTTGGCGCCCACCGTGTCTGAATGGGCTCAGAGGCCGTCGTGTCACGTCTGATTGAAGTTACTAGTCTACCCCTATCGACAGCAGTGTAAATCCGGTCGATAAGGATGTCAAGTGTCAGGGGTAGACAGTAATTTCCATCTAGCAAACACTTGCTTCGGGCAGCCCACAAATTATAGTGGGTGTTTAGCCGCTTCGTTCAAAACTTGGGAGAATTAGCATTCACGTTTGCCCTGGGACCTGGCAAACTAAATTCAAATCCAGTTTGTATTCGATTATGAATATCCATAGATAATTATACGTTTCGTTATTTATTTCTTCAAAACCACAAGAAAGATTTATTCCACCTTTATATATGATTATGATTTAGAAATGCCGTGATCTTTGAATTCAGTAGGTTGGAAACACTCTGATTCAAAAAGTTATTTCATCCAATACAATATGCTTACACGAAAAACAGTTCACCTTATGTCAATCATACAAGTACTGAGGATTACCTCGCCTAAAAAATTCGGATCATTACAACACATGGGCAACATGGAATTCCGGACAACAGAGGGGGTCTTGCAACATAATCCATTCAGAGACATGACACAACATGCAAGTACAATAATCTAATGACAATTTCAACTTGTATCTAAAGAAGAACCGGATTACCTTGGGCTTGGATAGCGTAAACAAGCAGGACCTCCTCCGTCTTCAAATGCAACATTCTTACTTCCTCCAATTCTTGGGTTGCTTGCATAATGCGTGCCGCTAATTCCGTAATTTCCAGCCTCAAGATAAAGATTACCTCATTCATGGCAGCCACACCATCTCTTTCTGCCTCTAGTAGAGCCTCAAGCACTATAATATCTGTGCTCAGACTGCTCTCTGGCGGTGTTGCCTCTGAACTGCTACCATCTGGTAACATGGATGGCGCACTGCTTCCACAAATAGATTCTATGGTTGTACATTGTGTCCTAGTGTGAACGGCATCCTGAATGGTTTCCGCTGGACATAAGTAAGAGATAGTTATCTTATGATCCAGGCAGTAAGCTTACATGGTAAACGACGGATGAATTATTGCCGAGCATGGAAAACTATATTTAAATGGTTCGAAGCAGCATCAGCCGAAAATAAATTAAAATGGTAAGATGAAAGTTTAAAGGGAGTGTACAACCGCTATATTTAAGTTGCCAAGGCATCTAAGCAGTTGAAATAATCTGAGAAAGCACTTAACAGCGTGGCCTCATATAAACTACGAAGACAGTCTTGTGATGAAGTTGAGAGGAAAAGTTAAGGACTCAAATGAAATAGGCATGCATTTCTTTAGTACAGCAGGCACTGCTGACATATTGGCCAACTCAGGTATAACGTAACAACAAACAAGCATTCGAATCAAGCAATACAACAAAGCAGACAACTGAACTATTTGTAATTCGGTAGGATTGCACGTAGAGGGCACAAGCCAAGAAAGCAGTCCACTCGCATTACATTTAACATGTACTAAAACAAACTGGCTTACCATATATTGCTGTGAAGCCTAGCTGTTGTTTCAATGTTTTTTAAAGATATCGTCAGCATCCCTGTGGCGACCGAATTCTCTGGGTGCTAATCCCAGGAAAAATGGTCCTCGTGCTTATCAACCCCAGGATAACTGTTAGCTGATAAGGCACTAACTTGATACAGAAAATCCAAGCAAAATATAATATATGTAGCACAAGACCATTCTGGCCTGTGAGTACAACAAAATGTTTCTAAGGTTGATGGCGGAAGCGGGTTATGAAATATCCTTGTCTATGGGACTCCATTTCCCAGAGGAACAACTGACCAGGATTGTCGGCGTTGGGCTCGATCTCCTCTCTCGCTGGGGCTCGACGAACCAGCTCTCCACGAGCTGCGACCAGATCAATAGTGATCTGATCGAATAGGTCCTCCAGTGCACTTACATAGCGCACTAGATGCAGTAATGCAGGGTCTGTCTCGTGGTCTCCGTTGGCAACTTGAGGTGGTCTACCATACCCTTCACGCCTGAGGTAGTAGTGGAACGAGCGAAAGTTAACTCTGGGCGACAGGTGCCTGAGATGAACTATAGCCTCTCGAGCAGCTAGTTGGATGGCTTGTGGCTCAAAGGAAGTTGTTCTTCCGGTGAACTCAGAGGGCGCTCGGGTGCGTAACCCTACCGTAGATATGTACAGTGGCCCAGAATTGACGGCTCTCGCCACTAATGGGTCCTTGGTACACAACATATTCGGGTGGCTCTTCTAATGCATAGGCACGGCGGGTAAGGTTTGCGAGTATGGTCACAAAATCTCCAAGGTTGGTTGCTGTAGTCTCATGGTGTACTACGGGACCAGGCATTGTGGCTTGGTTTTGGGATAGCGGCTGTGCTGGGCTGGTTTGAGGCGAGCACGTCCCTTTTTATAGAAAAAGGGGACGGAGTCTTCCTTCGCACGCTTGTGAATGAGACGCCTTTGGTGCTGGTCACTGGTGGGTGATAGACGGGCTAGTTGATAGGTTGGGCACCGACTGCAGAAAGCGTCGGGTCACTGTGTGGCTATCTTGTGCGAGAAGCTCGGCTAAGGTTTTGGTTATGGCTCGGTGGGTTATTAGCCTAAGTTTATTGACCTGGCTAAGATAGGATTAGCCAATGGTCAGCCTGGCTCTGATACCAAGTCTGTGGCGACCGAATTCTCCGGGTGCTAATCCCAGGAAAAATGGTCCTTGTGCTTATCAACCCCAGGATAACTGTTAGTTGATAAGGCACTAACTTGATACAGAAAATCCAAGCAAAATATAATATATGTAGCACAAGACCATTCTGGCCTGTGAGTACAACAAAATGTTTCTAAGGTTGATGGCGGAAGCGGGTTATGAAATATCCTCGTCTATGGGACTCCATTTCCCACAGGAACAGCTGACCAGGATAACTCCTATCTTCGCGTGGCTGAGATCACCGTTGCCTAGGTTCTGGGACAGTCACCACAACGCTCCTCTCCGCGCATGAAATCTGGCCAAGACAATAGCCAGGGACAAGCCAGTGAGTACTTTGAATGTACTCGCAAACACTATGAACACAGGCATAATTTAACAATGATGTGCTGAAAATATTTTATGCGTATGGCGCTAGTCACATAAGATAAATAAAACTCTGAAGCGTGCAAGCATGTTATTTGTGAATATGCAATGACGTGATGGTATTAAAATTATGAAATAAATAACATGAAGGACTTTAAAAGAAATGCCACAATCAAGGCCCGAGCGACACCGCATAAAGGGCTTTAAAAGAAATGCCACGGTCGGCGTCGGCGACACCGCATAAAGGGCTTTAAAAGAAATGCCACGATCGGGCATCTGAGCGACACCGCATAAAGGGCTTTAAAAGAAATGCGAGTCGGGCGTCTGAGCGACACCACATAAAGGGCTTTAAAAGAAATGCCACGGTCGGGCGTCGGCGACACCACATAAAGGGCTTTAAAAGAAATGCCACGGTCGGGCGTCGGCGACACCGCATAAAGGGCTTTACAAGAAATGCCACGGTCGGGCGTCGAGCGACATCGCATAAAGTGCTTTAAAAGAAATGCCACGGTCGGGCCTCGAGCGACACCACATAAAGGGCTTTAAAAGAAATGCCACGGTCAGTGTCGGCGACACCACATAAAGGGCTTTAAAAGAAATGCCACAGTCGGGCGTCTGAGCGACACCGCATAAAGGGCTTTAAAAGAACTGCCACAGTCGGGCGTCTCAGCGACACCACATAAAGGGCTTATAAATAAACAAGAATATCCGGGAGGTAGAACCATCCCAGGGATATTCGATAATAAAAAGTAACATGGGTTAGTCCATATCGAAAATAATAATCATAATTTATCACAAGTCACAATCGTGATTCCAGGTTTAACAGTTTCACAATTTCACCTCCAAAGACCGACACTAAGACCGACACTTGACCCATCAAAGACTGTAATCCTTAACCATGGACACGGCTATTCGAATAGGTCTAATCTCTGCAGAGGATGTACTCTTTACCCACGAGTAACGGATTTCTTTAGTCCATCGGGACTAATTCCATCTACGGTTTTTTTGTTGAAAACACACCTAACTTGCACACACCAGCTTAACTCACATGTGTCTGGAATCACCCACGACACCTGTTAAGCAAAACTCTAAGTGGGGAGGCCAAAACCTCGACGTAACATGGGATCACAAAATTTATA
Source organism: Aegilops longissima (assembly GCA_021605205.1). Lineage (NCBI taxonomy): Eukaryota > Viridiplantae > Streptophyta > Magnoliopsida > Poales > Poaceae > Aegilops > Aegilops longissima. The sequence continues at coordinate 112,490,664 of CM038677.1, read as the reverse complement.
CCGCGCGCAAACTGGGGAGCTACCCCCTTTCGGCTACAACTGAAACACCCATGCTCCCGGACCTGGTGGTATGACTACCGGATGCCTCCAAATCTTCCACCACGCCTCTCATGCGGTGTGTGCTAGGAAAGGGTTGACAACTTATCGAACCATACCCTACTTGGTGTAGGGACGAGTGGTAATCTGAAGCAAGTATGGTGGTTACTGGCACAAGACTCGATCTACGGTCGACTCAGGAGGTTGTAATATTTCCTGCATGATTAGCATAACAATGCATATATCTCAAACAACAGATGGAAACATCACGCGACATCCCCTCATGTCATACCGGACACGACCGTCTCGATGGAGGACTAGGGGCAAGCCCGTGTCTACCCAAGACAGAGGCCTTCCCGTTTTTCCCTTCCGGTATGCATGGAAGACGTAGACGGTGATTTCCATCACAAATTATGTCAACTTAATTAGCATAAACTCATTAATATGCACTCATGAATAGGATCTCATCCTCACATAAAATGACGCATGTATGTGTCGGGGTGGTGTTGCCACCGTGCTATGCAACACATACAAAAATTCACCACGGGTTCAGAATGCTTGCCTTTAGGTCAGGGGAAGGAAGGGTGCATCCAAATCATCATGAAATCTTCAAAAACCCTATTTAAAATAATATATTTGAATTAACACACAAAATAAAAACAGCACAGAAAGTTGTTTTGAATTTTTTTAAATAAATCTTAAAATAAACTAGACAATATTTGAGAGAGGTAGCAAAAAGAATCAATTCATTTGGAGTTGTTTTAAAAAAGATACAGCCGGTCAAAGATTGGTCAAAATCTGATATTTAAAAATAAAAACAGAAAGAAAACGTTTGAAATATCGATTACGTCGAAGGCGCATTTTGAAAATGCGCCCACTTATCCAGCATGGATCTGCTTTGAGTCACTTGCCGATGGGTCAGGGGGCCCCACTGGTCAGTTTTGACCAGTCTCCTTCCCTCTCCTTCCTCTGGCTGAACGGAGGTGGGAACTCCGGCGACCTTCGCCGGCGTTAGGCGGCTCCTCGAGGGCATCTGAGTGCAGGGATGGATCCGCCACTCCTAGGTGGTCCTTCCGGTGGTCGTAGGGTAGCCGGGGGTGGAGGGATTCGCCGGCGGCGAGCTCCGCGGCGGAGGGGGCATTCGGGAGGATAGTGAGTTTGGGGCTGCGGTGGTCTCCGGCCAAAATTGAGCGAGGGGTTGTGCTCGCGAGAGGAAGGGAGAGTTCTTGGTGGAGAGAGTGGAGAGGGAGAGGCACTGGTGGCGATGGAAGAAGGCCTTCCCTTGCTCGACTGCTGGCCAAGGCAACACTAGGAGGATCATATGAGGTTGCTCGAGGACTCGGTTGAGCTCCGGGGCCCTTATATACGCGATGGACGTCGGTTCCGGGGCGGCCGGCGATAATGACGACGCCGAACCGCCTCCCTGTAGCTTGGGCGACGTGGCGGCGACGAGCGCTAGCGGACGAGGCTGCGGATGAGCTCGCACTGTTCCAGGAGGCAGGTGGCAAGCTGGGGTGGCTTTGGCGGTGCCGACCATGGTAGGGCCTGCTAGCGGCCGGTAGCTAGCCGCCACGGCCATCCTGGCGGTGGCGCTGTGGGGTGCCAGGGGTGGTCGGGTGGCGTGGCGGTGCAAGGGGACACGGCGAGCTGGCTGGGGCCGGGTTTTGAGTCTTGAGGTGTGTGCGCGGCTCGGTGCAAAGGGTGCCAAACGCACGCTCTGGGCGCGCCCAGAGCATGCACGAAAGGTGCTCGATAAAATGCCGTGGCATGCTACAGGTCACAGGTGAGGCTGGCAAGCAATAGAGCTAGGTTGTTGATAGAGTGAAGCTCAGGGGACAAGGTGGTTTGGTTAGGAGACCAAGTTCACAATGCCAACAGCAACTCATGTCAAATCTGATCATGCACTCCAGGTGTTTGAAAAAATGCCACAGGCACTTAGGCTATTCTTGGAGGGGCCAAATCTTCCAGATCAGTGTCTCCTTCGATATAAGAGAGGGTGGTGAAGTCAGTTTGCAAAAAGGAGAAACTTGCTAGTGCAAGTTTTGCAAAACTTCAGTTCTGGGCAGGGAGTGAGTGGCATCATTACATGGACCAAAAGTGTTCCAAATAGAGCATGCTCCTGGACTTAGGGGTTTTGCAGGGTTGACTACAAGCATGAGAAAACATAAGGTCATTAGAGCAAGAAATAACAGAGTTGTAGTAGAAAACACAAGCCTGGTCCAGAATGAAAAAGAGGCTGTTGCACTCAAATTTTCCAAAGAACATCACTATGTTTTTTTTCATAAAGTTGAATGGCATGCCACCACTGACATCCCATAATTTTGGTGGAGGCTCTAGGGAAATATTTAAATGGGTTGTAGTGCAAAAATGTCCACTGGACCAGAGAAGCAAACCAGGTGAAAGAACCCAAAATAGGCAATGAAATAATTTTATTAGTGCACATAATTGATTTAGAGACATCTCATGACATCTCCAAATTTTGGTTGAAGTTTTAAGTGATTCTATCAAATGGTTGTAGTACAAACAGAGCTCCAAAATCTAAAACAACCCATTTTAATGAATAAAGCTCAGGATGAAATGATTTAATAAACAATTCTACTTATTTAGAAATTTTTTTGATGAGATGGCAAGGAAGTCCAATATATTTTTGGAAAGCTCCACTTGGGAAAAAAATACAAAACTCCTTAACCATAAAAGAGGAGTTCTGAAAATCCACAGAAATAAAATTTTAAAACTCCTGGCAAAAATTTTAAGATCAAAAACTTGGCCATAAAATTTGGGGTGTTACAACTACTATCCCCCTTAGGAAAAATCTCGTCCTCGAGATTTGCAAAGAGTTAAAATATAAACGAATAAGAATTAAAATGAAAGCGGCCACAGTGAGAGCAATAAGTGATGCAAAAATACAGTGTGGGATACTGGCGCGGTGTGGTGGAAAAATCCACGGTTGTGGGGGAAAGCTAGCGATTACTACACTGGTCAAAATTTAGAATAAATTCTAGATCTTAAAATACGCTGGTCGCACCCGAGAGCACAGTGCTCTCTCTGGCTGACTGGTGGACCCGGGCCCGTGGTCAGCCTCTTCTCCTTCCTCCGGCTCCTTCTTCCTCTCTCCCGCGCGCTTCCCTGCGCTTCCTCCACCAGCGACGCCTAGCGCGTAGGGTACCAAGGCCGTACCGCGGTAGTGCGTGGCGCGCTAGCTGCCGGTGCAGCGTGCACTCACCTCGCGGGCCAGTGCGTTGTCGGCACTGCTCGCGGATTCGCCTCCGAACACCGGCGGTCGGGCGACGAGCGGCGCTGGTGGACCTCGCCCACCGTACACCGAAGCTCGAGCTTATAAAACGACCGCGGCGTTCTCCTCTTCTTCCTCACACCTGGCCTCGCTCCTCCTTTTCTCTTCTTCTCCTCTGTTTCCGATTGCCGGAGCTCGAGACGAGGCGCTAATGGCGGAGGCGGCGCCGGACTGGTACGTGATCTCGCCAGCGGAGAGCTGGCAGCGTGCTGGGGCTCTCGGTGCTCCTCTGCGCGATGATCCTCGACGATCGTCGTGATGCCGCTGCTTCGGCTGCTGGCTCTCCGCGTCGCGTGGCCATGACGAGTAGGTGGGGTGTGCGGGTGATAACTGTTGTCCGGAGGTGCTTAGTTAGGCGCAACACGCTTGCAAAATTTTGCAAGCAGTGTATGTGTTCGTGTAATTGTGGGGGTGAGTCTGCTGCCTTGGGGCTGTGTGAAATAAATGATCTATGTCGTAAGAAAACATACGATGCGGCAACTCAGGAAAGAGAAATCACGCTCCAGGATTTCCTCGCGAGGGAAAACAGTAATACATTAAAGTCCAAAAGCGACAGAGCTGCTTATATTAATGATTCACTCGCTGCGAAACTCGGGGTACTAAGCATAAGTTACAACACATAAATAAAAAAGTGACAATAAATACAGCGGTGCATCTAAATTGAAAACGGTAATTGGACGAGGTCTTGAGGAAACGTTTCCGGTACTAGGATACACTCTTCTTCTATCGGAGGGAGTGGATTGACCAGTCGATGTATGTGTCTCTCCTGGTCGGGCCTCAGTGATCTGCCGATGGCGATCTGAGGATTTAAATCCGTGAGGCTCTGCAGATAACCCATCACATGTTGGGTCAAACGTTCTTGCGCGATGACGTATTGGACGAGGTTGGCCAAGACTGGGTCTCTCTCAATACGTCCACCTGGAAAGGATGTTACTCCTCCGGGTGCTGCACGGCTCGAAAAATAATGATACCCTCGTTTGCTGGCGTAGGGTATCGCGAATCGAAGGCGAGCAAGCGCTTCATACGCAGCAGCTTCTACGGCCATGTGCGGGGTTGACATAGATTTCCCCACGAAGGAGACTTCTGTGGGGTCTTGGTTTGGGTTTACGGGCGGGATGTGCACGGCTGCCCAATATCTCGAGGTGGAAGGGGTGATCCTCGATTTGAACAGCTCGTACTGGGTAGGTTGGGTAGCGCCCATGGTACTGCGGGTAAAATCCCACAATATCTTGACAAAACTACCTGGGGTAGCATCTGGAGTCCTCAGATAAATACTAGGGCTCGGCATGGCAGGAAATGGTTGTGGGGATGGTGCACAAGGTGAAGGTTCTTGGCAAGGTCACTCGGTGGCCCTTTTATAGCACCGGGGCAAGGTCATTTACCGTGGTAAAAAGTAAAGACTTGGCCGGCTCAGTTCGGGTCAACCGCAGATACACACATCTTACTAAAGTGACGTATCACTGTGGATGTTGTCGGGGCGGTTCTGGGTAGCTGCGCCAAGGATAGAGAAATCACACTGCATGCTAATACATCCACGCAAAGCTAATATATAAAATAGATGCAGGATGCCAGGCTGCGCTAATTAAAGGAATCACAGAATTACAAAGCAAGGATACACTGGGACTCGGCACTACTCGAGTGTCTCAGTCTACTTCGTTTACATCCAAGCGGGCGTCCCTTGTGGACGTCGAGGCTTCCCCACGTTCTCACCGTCGAATTTGGCTTTGGAGAGGGCTGAGGGCTGCAGGCTCGGGTAGTGATGATGACTATCACGGGATTGTTGACCACAACCCGTTGGAGTGTGCTCCTGTGAGGCGACGGCACTTCGGGGTCATCAAAGCACATTGGCTGGCGGCTGGGGCTGGCCTCAGGGTCTCGATCGGTTGTCCAAACAGCACGACAGGATTGTCGGCGTTGGGCTCGATCTCCTCTCTCTGGGGCTCGACGAACCAGCTCTCCACGAGCTGCGACCAGATCAATAGTGATCTGATCGAATAGGTCCTCCAGTGCACTTACATAGCGCACTAGATGCAGTAATGCAGGTCTGTCTCGTGGTCTCCGTTGGCAACTTGAGGTGGTCTACCATACCCTTCACGCTGGGGTAGTAGTGGAGCGAGCGACGCTTAACTCGGGCGACAGGTGCGTGAGATGAACTATAGCCTCTCGAGCAGCTAGTTGGATGGCTTGTGGCTCAAAGGAAGTTGTTCTTCCGTTGAACCTGTAGGGGCGCTCGGGTGCCAGACCCCTACCGTAGATATGTACAGTGGCCCAGAATTGATGGCTCTCTCCACTAATGGGTCCTTGGTACACAACATATTCGGGTGGCTCTTCTAACGCATAGGCACGGCGGGTAAGGTTTGCGAGTATGGTCACAAAATCTCCAAGGTTGGTTGTTGTAGTCTCATGGTGTACTACGGGACCAGGCATTGTGGCTTGGTTTTGGGATAGCGGCTGTGCTGGGCTAGTTTGAGGCGAGCACGTCCCTTTTTATAGAAAAAGGGGAAGGAGTCTTCCTTCGCACGCTTGCGAATGAGACGCCTTTGGTGCTAGTCACTGGTGGGTGATAGACGGGCTAGTTGATAGGTTGGGCACCGACTGCAGAAAGCGTCGGGTCACTGTGTGGCTATCTTGTGCGAGAAGCTCGGCTAAGGTTTTGGTTATGGCTCGGTGGGTTATTAGCCTAAGTTTATTGACCTGGCTAAGATAGGATTAGCCAATGGTCAGCCTGGCTCTGATACCAAGTCTGTGGCGACCGAATTCTCCGGGTGCTAATCCCAGGAAAAATGGTCCTTGTGCTTATCAACCCGGGATAACTGTTAGTTGATAAGGCACTAACTTGATCTGAAAATCCAAGCAAAATATAATATATGTAGCACAAGACCATTCTGGCCTGTGAGTACAACAAAATGTTTCTAAGGTTGATGGCGGAAGGGTTATGAAATATCCTCGTCTATGGGACTCCATTTCCCACGAGAACAGTGACCAGGATAACTCCTATCTTGGCGTGGCTGAGATCACCGTTGCCTAGGTTCGGGACAGTCACCACAACGCTCCTCTCCGCGCATGAAATCTGGCCAAGACAATAGCCAGGGACAAGCCAGTGAGTACTTTGAATGTACTCGCAAACACTATGAACACAGGCATAATTTAACAATGATGTGCTGAAAATATTTTATGCGTATGACGCTAGTCACATAAGATAAATAAAACTCTGAAGCGTGCAAGCATGTTATTTGTGAATATGCAATGACGTGATGGTATTAAAATTATGAAATAAATAACATGAAGGACTTTAAAGGAAATGCCACAATCGGGCGTCTGAGCGACACCGCATAAAGGGCTTTAAAAGAAATGCCACAGTCGGGCGTCTAAGCGACACCGCATAAAGGGCTTTAAAAGAAATGCCACAGCCGGGCGTCTGAGCGACACCGCATAAAGGGCTTTAAAAGAAATGCCACAGTCGGGCGTCTGAGCGACACCACATAAAGGGCTTTAAAAGAAATGCCACAGTCGGGCGTCTGAGCGACACCATATAAAGGGCTTTAAAAGAAATGCCACAGTCGGTCGTCTGGCGACACCGCATAAAGGGCTTTAAAAGAAATGCCACGGTCAAGGCGTCGAGCGACACCGCATAAAGGGCTTTAAAAGAAATGCCACGGTCGAAGCGTCTGGCGACACCACATAAAGGGCTTTAAAAGAAATGCCACAGTCGGGTGTCTTAGCGACACCACATAAAGGGCTTTAAAAGAAATGCCACAGTCGGGCGCCTGAGCGACACCACATAAAGGGCTTTAAAAGAAATGCCACAGTCGGGCGTCTGAGCGACACCACATAAAGGGCTTATAAATAAACAAGAATATCCGGGAGGTAGAACCATCCCAGGGATATTCGATAATAAAAAGTAACATGGGTTAGTCCATATCGAAAATAATAATCATAATTTATCACAAGTCACAATCGTGATTCCAGGTTTAACAGTTTCACAATTTCACCTCCGAAGACCGACACTAAGACCGACACTTGATCCATCCCAGACTGTAATCCTTAACCATGGACACGGCTATTCGAATAGGTTTAATCTCTGCAGAGGATGTACTCTTTACCCACGAGTAACGGATTTCTTTAGTCCATCGGGACTAATTCCATCTACGGTCTTTTTGTTGAAAACACACCTAACTTGCACACACCAGCTTAACTCACATGTGTCTGGAATCACCCACGACACTGTTAAGCAAAACTCTAAGTGGGAGGCCACAACCTCGGCGTAACATGGGATCACAAAATTTATACAGCAAGAAACTGGGAGCTACCCCTTTCGGCTAAAACCGAAACACCCATGCTCCGGACCGGTGGTATGACTACGGATGCCTCGATATCTTCCACCACGGCCTCTCTGCATGCGGTGTGTGCTAGGAAAGGGTTGACAACTTATTGAACTGTACCCTACTTGGTGTAGGGACGAGTGGTAATCTGAAGCAAGTATAGGGGTTCTTGGCACAAGAGTCGATCTACGGTCGACTCAGGAGGTTGTAATATTTCCTGCATGATTAGCATAACAATGCATATATCTCAAACAACAGATGGAAACATCACGCGACATCCCCTCATGTCATACCGGACACGACCGTCTCGACGGAGGACTAGGGGCAAGCCCGTGTGTACCCAAGACAGAGGCCTTCTCGTTTTTCCCTTCCGGTATGCATGGAAGACGTATGACGGTGATTTCCATCACAAATCATGTCAACTTCATTAGCATAAACTCATTAATATGCACTGATGAATAGGATCTCATCCTCACATAAAATGACGCATGTATGTGTCAGGGTGGTGTTGCCACCGTGCTATGCAACACACACAAAAATTCACCAGGGGTTCAGAATGCTTGCCTTCAGGTCATGGGAAGGAAGGGTGCATCCAAATCATCATGAAATCTTCAAAAACCCTATTTAAAGTAATATATTTGAATTAACACACAAAATAAAAACAGTACAAAAAGTTGTTTTGATTTCTTTTAAATAAATCTTAAAATAAACTAGACAATATTTGAGAGAGGTAGCAAAAAGAATCAATTCATTTGGAGTTGTTTTCAAAAAGATACAGCCGGTCAAAGATTGGTCAAAATCTGATATTTAAAAATAAAAACAGAAAGAAAACGTTTCGAAATATACGTACACGTCGGAGGCGCATTTTGAAAATGCGCTTCCACTTATCCAGCGTGGACTGTGCCTGAGTCACTGCCAGTGGGTCAGGGGGGCCCCACTGGTCAGGTTTGACCAGTCTCCTTCCCTCTCCTTCCTCTGGCCAAACGGAGGCGGGAACTCCGGCGATCTTTGCCGGCGTTAGGTGGCTCCTCGAGGGCATCCGAGTGCAGGGATGGATCCGCCACTCCTAGGCGATCCTTCCGGTGGTCGTAGGGTAGCCGGGGGTGGAGGGAGTCGCCGGCGGCGAGCTCCCCGGCGGAGGGGGCATTCGGGTGGATAGTGAGTTTGGGGCTGTGGTGGTCTCCGGCCAAAATTGAGCGAGGGGTTGTGATCGTGAGAGGAAGGGAGAGTTCTTGGTGGAGAGAGTGGAGAGGGAGAGGCACTGGTGGCGATGGAATCGGCCAGGGCTTGGCGGCGACCGAACCGGCCGGACTCGGGGAAGAAGGCCTTCCCTTGCTTGACTGCTGGCCAAGGCAACACTAGGAGGATCATATGAGGTTGCTCGAGGACTCGGTTGAGCTCCTGGGCCCTTATATACGCGGTGGAGGTCGGTTCCGGGGCGGCCGGCGATAAGGACGACGGCGAACCGCCTCCCTATAGCTTGGGCGACGTGACGGCGACGAGCGCTAGCGGACGAGGCTGCGGATGAGCTCGCACTGTTCCAGGAGGCAGGTGGAAAGCTGGGGTGGCTTTGGGGGCGCCGACCACGGTCGGGCTTGCTAGCGGCCGGCAGCTAGCCGTCACGGCCATCCTGACGGTGGCGCTGTGGGGTGCCAGGGGTGGTCGGGTGGCGTGGCGGTGCAAGGGGACACGGCGAGCTGGCTGGGGCCGGGTTTTGAGTGCGGGGTGTGACGCGGCGGCTCGGGTGCAGGCGGGTGCCAAACGCACACTCTGGGCGCGCCCAGAGCACGCACGAAAGGTGCTCGATAAAATGCCGTGGCATGCTACAGGTCACAGGTGAGGTTGGCAAGCAACAGAGCTAGGTTGTTGATAGAGTGAAGCTCAGGGGACAAGGTGGTTTGGTCAGGAGACCAAGTTCACAATGCCAACAACAACTCATGTCAAATCTGATCATGCACTCCAGGTGTTTGAAAAAATGCCACAGGCACTTAGGCTATTCTTGGAGGGGCCAAATCTTCCAGATCAGTGTCTCCTTGGATATAAGAGAGGGTGGTGAAGTCAGTTTGCAAAAAGGAGAAACTTGCTAGTGCAAGTTTTGCAAAACTTCAGTTCTGGGCAGGGAGTGAGTGGCATCATTACATGGACCAAAAGTGTTCCAAATAGAGCATGCTCCTGGACTTAGGGGTTTTGCAGGGTTGACTACAAGCATGAGAAAACACAAGGTCATTAGAGCAAGAAATAACAGAGTTGTAGTAGAAAACACAAGCCTGGTCCAGAATGAAAAAGAGGCTGTTGCACTCAAATTTTCCAAAGAACATCACTATGTTTTTTGCATAAAGTTGAATGGCATGCCACCCCTAACATCCCATAATTTTGGTGGAGGCTCTAGGGAAATATTTAAATGGGTTGTAGTGCAAAAATGCCCACTGGACCAGAGAAGCAAACCAGGTGAAAGAACCCAAAATAGGCAATGAAATACTTTTATTAGTGCACATAATTGATTTAGAGACATCTCATGACATCTCCAAATTTTGGTTGAAGTTTTAAGTGATTCTATCGAATGGTTGTAGTACAAACAGAGCTCCAAAATCTAAAACAGTCCATTTTAATGAATAAAGCTCGGGATGAAATGATTTAATAAACAATTCTACTTATTTAGAAATTGTTTTGATGAGATGGCAAGGAAGTCCAATATATTTTTGGAAAGCTCCACTTGGGAAAAAAATACAAAACTCCTTAACCATAAAAGAGGAGTTCTGAAAATCCACAGAAATAAAATTTTAAAACTCCTGGCAAAAATTTTAACATCAAAAACTTGGCCAGAAAATTTGGGGTGTTACAATCCCGTGGTCGCAAATCTAGTTGTTGTAGTTTATTCTGCACCATCTATTTAGGTAAAATAAATTTTAATCGCATGCACTGGTCCGAATTGATCATCAATGGTTCATCTAACCTAATGAAAGAAGCGTGTGTGCATACACGACAATATATCTGCTTTCCTTTATTTTTATGCTTGTTCGAGGTGCCGGCACCAAAAGAACAAATATTTTGCTTGATGGGGTTGGCAGCTCCATAATTAATAGAAGCATCAAATTAGTCATGCAACTTGGAAAGATCAAGAACACACAAACAAGTAATGAACAGAGGCTCAGAGCAGTGATGTAATAGCTAGCATCAGAAAACGTAGGGTAAAACGAACAAAAAGCAGCGGAACCACATGCTAGTTTGCTGATGTGTAATTAAGCATAGAGAACATTAAGAAGTCTGATGGAAACAACAGTGGCATCGTAACAAAACTAAAGCATATTAACTATATGTGCCTTTGATGCGTAATTTAACACATGTAACATGTTCACTTTGCGGAAGTATGGCCCTCTGGTGCAAGCGAATAACGTGTCTCATGAAAAACTGAATGATGCCCTGAAGAAATTCAAAGGTGCGGTGCTTATGCTAGGAAAGTGAACGTAGGCGCTGGCCGTTGGATAATAGTACCTGATTCTCGGCGGCGTATGGGTATCATTGTCATACTTGATAGCTAAGGATCGTCGATGGTGCTCGTGTTGCGGTTGAGTTTGGGCTGGCTGTTGCCGTTGCTGAAGCTGCTCTGGTGCTACGGTTGCGGCGCCTGACGACATACAAGAAAGCTCATCTATGGTAAGTGAACAGTTGCACGATAAAGAGAAAAACCGAAGGAGTACAAATCGAAATAACCTTATGAGGTTGCGGCGTCGGTAAAGCAGGGCCGGTGGAGTTGAATATGGTGTCCGTGGAGCGGGTCCGGTGTAGTGGATGAAGGCTTCGGCGGGCGCGTTGTATAGTGCTTTCGGTGAGGCGGATCTGTTGCGTCGGACGAGGGCTTGTATGAAGGGCCAGCGAAGGGGCGGACGAGGGAGTCAGTGAAGGGCCTACGCTAAGGTGGAGGGCGCCGGTTAAGCAGATCCGGTGCGGTGGACCATGATGGCGGTCAAGGAGATCTGGAGCGGTGGACAAGCCAGTCGCTGAAGCGGCTCCGGTGAAGTGGTGAATTGGCAGTTGGGGGTTCTAAGGTGCGGAAGGTAGATCCGGCAGGGTGTGAGGTCCACCGCTGCGGCAGAGTACTAGATTCGGCGGCTTGCCGTGGTTGGGCGGGTCGGGGAGGGGAAGGGGAGGGGCTCTGGGGAAGAATGTTGGGGGCAAAGAGAGGAAAACAATGGATTTACCAAAGCAGCCCTTTTCCGTTCATGTGGCAGGGGTAAAACAGGAATATCGCAGGGCTAAACTTTCGGGCGCGTGATATTTCGATGTGAGCGGGAAGTTTGAAAGCTTTTGGCGCCTAAAATTATAAGTATTCTGCTCTCGTACGGCCGACTATGATATCATGGCCGACAATTTGTTTGTTTTGCACGCAAAAAAAAGTGCAAGTTTTGAAAATCAATGTCTCCAACTCGAAACTTAGATTGTCCATTCAATTCAAATATGGATCATTGAGCTACTAAAAGAAAATACCATCATACGGTCCAATTCAAATGAAATTCCAAATGTGTTTATCCTAAATATGATGACAAAAGCAAAAATGTGTATGTGTATGAATGAAGTGGATGATTATAAAGTTTGAACATGCCCGTATGTGTATATCTCTAGGTTTGATATATGAATTTGAAATCCCGGCTTAAAAAATGTACCTCCGTTTAAATGAATTACAAAATCTAATGATGGAGTCGAATTCCAAAATTCCAATCTTAGGTTTGTAATTTGGGTACATCAAGGTATATCACGCATGTTCAAAAGTATCATTATCTCATAGTACAAACTGTGAAACAAATGGATCAACCATGAGTGCACAATATCTCAATTACGCTAAAGTTCCTCAAATATAGACACCTCACTCTTTATCTGAAGTCAACCCCCCCCACCACCACCACCACACACACACACACTCACAGAGAAGTCGTTCTCTCCCCAAACACCAACACACGAGCACATTAACACCCCTCTCTCTTGTAAAGTCCGGACCCCAACATAGGTCTCTAACACTTTGTCTCTCGGGCATGCACACATCTCTTCCCTCACTCTCTAGGTCTCCGCTATCTCTCTTACCCAAGCACACGCACTATGTAGAGTGTATATTTCCCATACACACAAAACGTCGCCCCCAAACGTCTATCTCCCTAGTTATGTGGTTCTCGTGCACTCACCTCACACACCACCCCCACTGCTAACAAGCACACTTTGTCTCCTTGTGCACCACTCTCCTCTTTCTATCTCTCCCACATGCGGACCCGCCCCAGCTCCTTCCCTGCATACATATATGTCGTGGCTCTTTGCATAGCTCCCTAATGTATAATCGTTCTCGATTTCGCACATTGTTCTCTACACCATCTATTCTAGATCTCTCATGAAGTCCCTATCACACACACGATGACTCGCTTCCCTTGCATCTCTGTTCATAGGCCAATTTTGGACAACATCAACATTGTCTCCCTATCTATACGCCATTTATGGACACAAACGACCCCTCTCGCCCCTCTCTTCCTCTCTCTCTCTCTGTCACTAGCTCTCTCTTTCTCTCGTTCTCACACCCCTCTCCCACACACACACTCGATGTCTCTTCCAAATAGTCTGCTCCCCCAGCCCGCACCCGTGCTATCCCTCTACTACACATGTCACACCATTCCCCCCTTCCCTTATACTAGGTTTACATCATCAGTGGTCTCTCTATTCCACGTACACTCTCTCCCTCTCACACACAAACGTGTGCACAAACACACTCAAACACGCACAAATACCCATTTATCTGGATCCTCATCTCTCCCCATGTCCGCATGTGTATCTCACACACTCACTCTCTAATTATGTATATGTGTCTCCACGTTACACAACACAAAGCCCCATGTACATGTCTCTCTCTATCCTCCACACACATAGACACAAAGAATCTGTTATCATTGCCTCAGTCTCTAACATATCACACACACACACTGTCTCTCTCTCTCTCTCTCGCAAACACGCTCATCAAGGGTTTCCCCGTGAATAACTTACTGTCTATTCATCAACAGTCATGGAAGTACGGCAAACACGAGACGTGAAAAGGAATAAATCTACACGTGCTTAGACCACCTAGTATGACTACTAGGACTAGAGCAAGACAAAAAGCGCGCCGCCGTCACCCCCTTCTTGTCGGCGACGGGAAAATCTTACAGTCGAGAAGTCATTGTGCTAAGGCCCCACATTCCGAGGCGTTGAATAGAATGTAGATGCTAGTTTACGGAAGCAAGTATCGATAATACGTTTGTATCTCCATACTTATGTTTCTTCTCTTATAAAAAACCGATGTGGTGATGATGGTACGTGTGCCATCTTGCAATATAGACCGTCCGATCTATATCTGGCGGATGGAAATTAAACTAAAAGATACCCGCACCACTCTCCACATTTGCAGACAAGGCCTTCCCTCGTTTATCCCTATCTCCAACAAACCTCATTGTTGAGCAATTAAGAAAGGAAGCCTCTGGAACAAACTGGCCTGGTGGCCGCTGCCGGCGTCGTCAATCCCCATGCCTCCGCTTAGTCCGACCACCAACCACCAACCACCACCACACCCCACTCCTCTTCACCTTATCTCATATTTCTCGAGATATCATTAGTTTTTACACATGGGATTACTCCCGCAAGGGTCAATCACAACAAGTGTTTTATAAAAAAATGCATCTTGATGTTCTGTGCAATGCACGGATCTTGCTAGTACTCCTACCCAAGACTAAGTTGGTGATGCTGGTGTGTCTGCCATCCGTCATTTCTGACCATTAGATCTACATCTAACAATTGTGAGGTAAGTTGTTGCCTTTTCTCACCAACATCCCACTTGTCTACCAATTTGCAGAAAAACCCATAATTAGTATATTAAAACAAACCACATCCCTCCCTGACCTCACCAAAGCAGCCCAAGGAATATATTCTAATTGAAACATATGTATATCAAAATTAGAGTGTTTTGTAACAAGTTTGTGAATAAGTATTATTCTAATTATGATTCGTTGCAACGGACATGAACATTGCTAGTATTTCCAACCATGCATTTTTTTCCTAGTATTCCATAGTTTCGAGTTTTCCATAAAGATACTAGTCACTCATGGTTGATTTTTACTTTCAATCATGTACACATATGCACTATGTAACTAGCCTTGCTTATTGACTTCCAAAGCTTAACTTTCACTCCTACTTACAATATGTAGAGTATGTAACAAAAAATTACCACTTTCAACCAGCCCTAGGAAGAGTCTATTGTACAAAAAATAGCAAAAACATACCCAAAATTTCTTAATCCACGCCAAAAACTACTACCTAGTACTCCTACCGATTAGTTTCGTTTAAACCCATTTATGACACGGTTGGCCTACACGTACGTGCTGACGAGGCAGCTTAAACCAACATATTTTGTTTGACCGTTGACACGAGGGACCCACATCTGACCTTCTATCGTGTTATTCCCCCTCAAATCATTATTTTTCCTGAACATTACTTCAAACAGATCTTGATCGTGTTAAATCGGTGGCGCCGGTGATGTGCAAGTTGGCGCCGCTCATTGGGCGGGCAGACGCCTTGGCCGCCTCCTCCGTCAGGGTTGGCGAGCTGGCCCGCGTGACTCACGGCGAGCAAGCCACCGCTGGCCTTTGCTCGAACCAGATGGCTGGCCTGAGCGCGGCACGCGCAAGCAAGCCGCCGTGCCAATCTAGCTAGCAAACCTTGCAGACAAGCATCTACACGGAGCTATCTTGGCTAGCTAGTTGCCGCGAGCGCCGAACGGAGCTGGCATCCGGGCTGCCGCAACATGGGCTCCGCACCGCTGGCGGATTTGACCTTGCCTTCTGCCGGCGGCGGTAGCTGCGTCCCATGGCCGAGGATGACTAGGTGGACGGGCCGGAGGTAGGAGGTCACTCGAGGATTTTTGTTGGTAAGAGCATGTACAATGGTTGATAAGGTAGTCTTATCTTAAGTCTGCCACGTATGCAAGTGGTAGTAGTTTCTTGGCATTTTAGTGGTTTCTTGCATTATTAGGGGTTTTTTGTAAGGAAATGTACGTACTACTAGCGACAAAAGGCGATTCTAGGTAGTTTGAGTTTTGAAGTCAAACGGACGTGCGGCTCCACAATCTGGGTGCACTGGACAGCCGAGCCACGTGATCGGGTTTTCCTTCCCAACATCCAGTGGCTCGCGTGCTCGCCCTAGCCGCACCTCCCTTGCAGCTTCCTCATCAGCTAGTAGCATATTTAAACTAGCGCCTCCCAATTAAGCCCGAGGAGCCGGTAAAGCCTGCCGGGGCATTGGGAACTGTGCAATATGGCTCCATACGTAAAGTGCTCCACTACTACTCTATAGCTTGTGGCGTTGCACGCATGGACTTCACTCCATTATCGGCTCTACTATAAAAGAAATTCCTCTTGACGTGTTTTTTTAAACGGAGGCAAAAGCTTTGCTTCATCTCATTCATAAAGAAGGAACTAGTACTAACAAAGTTCGACGAGATCCATTACACCTCCACAAATGGAAGCGAAAAGCCTAGTCTCGCTGTATCAAATAACTCAAATGTTCTGCCCCCGCAGTAACCCTCGCTGATAAACAGGCTGCTAGTGTGTGCGTGAGAGGAGCGGCTGAGTAGGCCAGCTACTCCTACGTGAGAGGAGCGGCTGAATATAGCACCGAGAGTACCCACTAGGCCACTATGCAGGTGTACTTCCCCTGCATTGATAGTACAACGATGGTTCTAGAGAACAGTAGTACCCTCCACTTCCAACTGTAGCTCCTTGGCCCTGAGATTCAAGAGTTCAAAACTGGTGCACTATACTAGACTAGACTAGAAGTACAAGACATCGCACTACTAGTTGAGAAAAGTAATCTTGGTACTGCTCGATTACAAGTACATACTCCTCCGTCACATAATGTAAGGCGTTTTTGACACTAGTTGGCGTGTACAAAAAATGGCAAAAACATACCCAAAATTTCTTAATCCACGCCAAAAACAACTACCTAGTGCCAAAAATTTCTTACTAGTGCTATTATTTACAGTATAATGCAATCCCATAACGTTCCATAATGCTAGTACTAGTAGTAAATAATAGCCTCACCCCTTCGCTGAGGAACGATCTATAGTTGGAAGGGACGAGGCCCTGCGGTTACTACGCTCTTATCTCCTCCTCGCCAGTTCCCCTCCCCCCGAAGAGAAGGCAGTTCGTCGCTGCTCCCATGGATTCGCCAGGCGGTTCTCCTCCTCGCTGGGGCTGGGAGACCTTGGACGACGATCCTCTGGGAGAAATCGCACGCCGCTCCGACGTCCTCACCGTTGCAAGACTCGGTGCTTCCTACACCAACTTTTTCAAGACGCCGCTTAAACAGGCTTGGGAAAAGGCCATGCTTGCTGGTCTTCCATGTGTCCTTGAGGAGAAGGTTCTTCTATGGGACAATCCTTCGAACAGTCCACTGCTCCCTGGCCATGGTTGCACGTTGACTCCGCTAGAGTTGCCGATGTTGAGAGGTAGTCGGATTTTGTCCGATGAGCAGGTCAGTAATGGAGTTTGATCATGTAGTACTTAGTTATTCCATTTCCATCCCGTAATTTCTCCGCTGCCCACCGTCTTATATATAGGTGCGGGTCGGTGCCAACGAAGATTGGCTTGCATACCTCGGCGGATACCACCATCATTTTGCACAACATCCACAGCGGTGCGGCCGTTCCGTGAGACCCTTCTCCACCATTGGGATCGGCCTTCGGTGGCCGGGCTTGAATCGTATGATGATGCCTACATGAGATTGAAGAAGATAGCAATTGCGGACCCGCCGACAAAGCGACGCGGCTACGAAGATTACTATCTCATCGCGGTGTTCGACATAAGGTTTGCCATCAATGCAAGACGCAGTAACAGTAGAGGCTGGCGCATGTTGGCGATGACAGATTTGTACCCCTACACGTTCGAAGACGCCGTGCGCCATCTAGGCCGCTTCTTCGCGATAACAAGCCAGGGGACTTGTTTCATCTGGTTGCCATCCTACGGTACGGGAGATTACAAACGGAATGCACATACCACCATTTGCATCCCTAATGGTACTCCATTATTTTGCAGGGACCAGTCATCCCCCGATCGAAATAAGATCGCCGATCCTGGATGTGCATTTGCATCCGCGATTCGGTCTAACCTGGAACCTTGTAGCTGACTTTGGCATATTGGGATCAACTATCTTAGCAGTCGTTACCCATGGTACCACTGATGTGCAACATGGTCACACAATCTACCACGATCGGACCGTCACCATCTACCTAGGTTTTCCATTTTTAACCCTCTCACCTTCTCTTTCATTGTTGTACTAGTAGTATACTTAGGAGTACTAGTAGGAGTACTTTTTACCTTGGAGGACGCGTATAGCTAGCTAGGCCCTTGAAGACTTGAACCCACTAGCTGCCATCATTTTTGTTTTTCCATGTCTTACTATCTCATCCATGTAGCCAAGACTGGCTATATATAATAAGACGGTTATTTTACTTCCTCTATACTGGAGTAGTACTATTTCTGCACAGTATTACTGACTGCCATATTTGAGCACAACATTATTATGCATGGACCTTGACTATGTACATCACCATATGTCCAGATCTGGGATGCCGCGTGTACCAGATGAACGGCACCGAGTTCGACCCCCGTGATGCTTCGTGGGTGCCGAGGAACACTTTTGGAGAGTAATCGCTTTTCATCGGGGCCAGCTACCCCATTGTGAAGCGGATGCCACCTTCCGTGCACGACACGGAAGGCCTGCCGTTCATGAAGCATGGTCGTGTCTTCATTGCGCACCGCGGATGAGCGACATCTTTGGGACACGCTATCCCTGATTTATGCCGCTTCAGCTTGGATGAGTCTCCATCATGTGAAACCGGACTAGAAAGCTGCGACAATGATTCCGTTGCCCACCGCTATGGATCGTGCCATCGATGAAGAACACACAGGACTAGAACACGGAGGAGGACATGCATGTAGTCCATCTATAACGTGTAAGTGGAGTACGGTAATTGTGAACGGTAGCGCTGTGAATATATGTAGACTAGTCGTGCACAAATTTATCACATGAATTGGAGATGAACTTGTGTGGCATACTGGCATTTGTCCTTTAGAATTTATTACTAGTAAATGTGTTATGTGTACGTGCAACTTGTGTGGTTGTTGCACAGGCTCCAACACGCTCTTTGAGAAGAAAAAAAAGGTGGCACGGCTTTGGATATACGTGACGTGGCGGCATCATACAGTAGCATCGTTCGCTATAGTTGTAGTACACTCCTACTAGGACGACAACTCCTATAAAACCTTGCGTTTGGCTCTTTGCCTCTTCGGGAGGTTCAACAGTTCGTACTCGTGTGAACCTTGCACTTGGCTCTTTGCCTCTTCGGAAGGTCCAACAATGATGATACTACAGTACAATATGCTTCTGGCAATCTGACACCGATTGAACTGCTGCACGTCCACTGCGAGGGCGAGGGCGAGGGCGAGGGAGAGGGAGAGGGAGAGGGAGAGGGCGCTGTAGTCAAACCCCTCTCCTCGACCTGCGAACCACCGTGCGCGTGGGCAAGGGAGAGGCGTAGTAAGCAAGCTTCTCCTCGTTCGGCGAGTTGACGGGACACATCAAAGGAGTACTAGTACTAGTAGTAGTCCATACTGCGTCCTTTCCGATTAATATGGCTTAAGTTGAAACGAGAAAAATACACTGGCGGTCAACGTATGTAACAATACGCTCTTTATGGTCACTATATATAGTTTTGCGGCGATTATACGATCACTAGCTCATCGTAGAGCACCGTATTGCACCCTACTGACAGGCCACATAGTCGACGTGGCACTTTGTTGACTGGTTAAATTGTCACCTGGTTTCTTGGGTCCCACCTGTCAGTTGGCAGAGCAAAGAAATCAGTTAAACAAAACTTTACGCTGGCGCGACACGAGTCCAACCCTTGCGCGCGAACCGCCCTGGCTGTGTATGTGAGTGCATGCACGTGTCCTCCCTCGGTCTTCCAACAAAGAGTGTACATCGGCTACAAAACAAAGAGTGTGGTACATAATGTACATCTACACTTCCAATGCATTTAGCCTTTAATCTAAATCGATATTGATTGACTAATGCACCAACTTGTGCTGTAGGTATAGGCTACATGTCTATCCTTAATTACAGCATGCAACGGCCTTCATTTAATCTTCTTATCTCAATGGTCGCATGCACACATAAGTCTGCTACTTTTGGGCGTTAATTATGCCCTTGTTAATGGGTAATTTTCTAAATGTACAGTCTTTCACGGACATAGAGAGTAGGTTGAGCACTTGAGCGTGAGCTGTGTGTGTTGCTCGTGTGCTGTGTGCCGCATGGGTGCGTGAGCGTTGCGTGCGTCCATGTGTACGTGTGAGTGTCGCATGTTGCATGCATGCATGCATGCATGGGGCTTACTCCCTGCCATTGACATGTTCATATTCCAAGCTTCCTCTGTTCCCTCCATATGGTGATACTCCCTCTGTTCCCAAATAGTACGGAGTAAAAGCCTCCCTCTGTTCCCAAATCTGAGTATTTGTCTTCCTACTGATTTCAACAAGTGACTAGATGCGGAGCAAAATGAGTGAAGTGGCGTAGAGGCATAGGGATCTTGTAGAAAGGAAGTCCTCGCGATCCATTATTCCCCATCTCGGTCGGAGGGAACTATTCAACTAGTCTTCACGGTGAAGTGACAATACACGCTGCAGCAGATGGGACACGTAATTAATAAGCTGAACCAGCGTGTTGTTGTTACTAAATCAGCCTTACCCAAGACTGCCATCATGTTTGCCAAGAGAGCACTTCCCATAAATATGCTGCGCACCTCTGTCCTCCATTAAGCGACATATGGGCCCTCTTGTGGTAGACCCACATGTCATCGGTGTAACTATTTACACTCAAGGACGGTATATCCTGGTAGTAGTACTAGTAGAATTGAGATTTAATGAACTTTCTTCCCCGTCTTCCACTCTTCTTCCTCCTCTCTTCTTCTTCCTCCTCTCTTCCCCA
The DNA here is from genome assembly GCA_021605205.1 of Aegilops longissima. NCBI lineage: Eukaryota > Viridiplantae > Streptophyta > Magnoliopsida > Poales > Poaceae > Aegilops > Aegilops longissima. The sequence continues at coordinate 112,469,970 of CM038677.1, read as the reverse complement.
TCGTAGGCCGCACACCATTTACCCCCGCTCACTGCTCGCCCGCCCGCCATCTTCCTTGGTAGCTCATGGCGTACCATATGCCCCCACTCACCGCTTTCGGCCACACGAGGAGAAGCTTCTTCACTTTCCTCCGCCAATCCACTTCCCGGCGGCTCGCAGCACCGAAAACCCCAATGGCAGAACCGGACCGACACGTGAGAGCCGCGATTGGAATTCCCTCCCCGATGTTCTCTTGGAGCAGATCTGTAGTCGTATGGACCCACTCAGCACCGTCCGTCTGGCCGCATGCTCGGTGTCTTTGTACCGTCTACTCGTCTGCAAGCGGCGCTGGCCTTCATGATTCCAGGACCTAGAATCATACCAGCCGATGGGTGGTGGTTTATCACTCGTTCAGCTGACGATGGTCATTTGATGCTCATTCGCACGTACCAAATTGACCAAACCATTACATCAAACCACATGAAGTACAATGCGTGGGGCGTTCGTGACATTGATGGCTATGGCTGCTTCGTGTTCGAGAAAGATCCCAGCTCCGTTGGGCCAGGCTTATTCAACTGGAGGCGGGTTGACAACCTCGGCAACCACTCCTTGTTCCTCGGGCTCAATTATCCGATCATCCAACCAATCATCGATCATATCACCGGCAATGATTACTGTGCTACGCAACTTCCATACGCGAGGAGGGGCTGTGTTTACACATCATACCATGGGTTTCATGAATCACCATATCCAGAGATTCGTCGACACAGCTTGTTGCCAGGTAATCTTCAGTGTGTGAAAGGCATCAAGCTTCCATGCGATGGATGGCTTTTGCAAACCCGACATCTTGGCGATGTGGTTCATGCCAACAGCAAATATGCACAACTTGATTCGTGCTCGTATCTAGATCGAGCCATGTATTCTGCTGCTGTCAGAGCACGCGACCCTCTTTTGTTGGATATTATGTACTGTTGTTAGTTTGAAGCACTCCTCTGGTTTGAAGGATAGATACCTTCCTGGGATCAAGTGCATCCTAACTCACCTGCATAGGATGTACTGATAATGATGATGGTGATGCTGTGCAGAAGCCATATACGACTAGTAAGGCTTCAAGTGCGTACTTGTTAGTTAAATCTATGTATAAATTGTGACACTAAATACGACTAGTAAGTAGTACAGTAGCAGTACTAGTATACATCGGTCAAATTATTCATCATGTCCACACATTAAATTGACGTGACAACATGCTGCGCATGAGGTGACACAAGAATCTCGGCGGCGTGTTCGGGTATTCCGGACTTCAGATTTGGAGTACCACTTATCTGTCGAAATCTTTCATCATTCACTTAAAACAGTCGATTGATCATACATTGAGTACCATATAACTAGAATTACCGATGCAAGTTGAAGAAGGATTGGCGGTGCTGCCGGTGGCGTCAAGTTCGATCCCACGGATCGAGGAGCTGATCGAGCACCTTGAGGCCAAAGTGAGTCTTGACGATGCGAGATTTCAATCTCTCATCAATTTGTTCATACCAACCATCGACAATGAGCACAAGATATGCTACACCCAACCCGAGAAACTTCCGGGTAAGACACCGATCGGCCGTCTACTTGCACAAACATATTCCTTTGTTTATAGCTCTATTTTTCTTATTAGACGCAGACCTGGTGAAGCAATTACAATTTGACAGATTAATAAAAAGTGAAACAAGTGACGCAACATGCCAAAGATGTTATGAAAATGCCAACTACGTACACTAAAACCTGTATTCCACAATACTACAGGTATCACACCGAGTGGCCTAAGGAAGCAATTCTTCGGCGCAATTCAGAGGCGTTCAAAAGGGAGCACGTGGGCGCGTCGCAAGATACAATCGGAGTCACGGCATGCACGCGATGTGGCACAAGACCGGCAATACCTTGCGGTGATGGTCAACGGCGGCAGACAGGCAACAAAAAGGTTACGGTGCTGCACACCAACAAGAACTTCGACCAGCGAGAGGACCAAGCGGGTGATGCACGGTACCACCTCGGGGACCGGAGCAAGAGAAGGGCGGAACTGGTCCTCTGCAAGATTTTCTACCGGGCGAACACTAGGGCCAGAGTAAAAAGATTATAAGTTAGTTAGGTATTGGTAGTTGTACTACCTTGTCGTCCATAAGTTGGTATTGTTGTTAACGATCTTTTGGTATGAACTTGCATTTGCTTCCAACCATCATGCCAAGGGTCGGCGTGGATATAAAGCTGAATCATTTGTTTCGAAACGAATTTTCAGGCACCTGATTTTTATTTGATGGGTAGCATAAGCACCCGCCGTTCGAATTCCCTGTTCTCCAATTTTTTCGAAACAAGTGCATGCACTTATTATCACGATAAAAAAATATCCGTGCTGCATCCCAGTTATCAGTCTGTACTTGCAAAATTCTCTCGTTTATTGAGCACGTATATTGTTTTTTCAGGTCGAGCAAGTTTCAACTGGGCTGCAGACTGCCCAAGGTTGGTTTTGTTTTTAACAGGCCCAGCCCATGATAACAACGGGGCACAAAGATCCAGCAGGTATCTACTGGCCTCTGGCCCGCCAGCGTTAGTTATATTTTGTCTTAAAACATCCGCGGGCAGTTTTTTTTACTGAATCAAACACATAGCCCAGTTCTATTTTCCTCTTGAAACGCATGTCCTACATCCGTTTTCTAAAATCTACCTATAGTTTTACTAGTTCCTATACACGTATCATTATATTGAAAACACATGAAATTCTCTTTTCATATTTACATCCTTATTTCTGTTGTTTTTTCCCACCCAGCGCTGATTTTTTTACCACTGGTTTTCCCTTAAACCAGCTCAATTGTCCCACGTCTTATTTGCTCACAAAAACAAAACGAATTTTTTGGCAAATCAATAAGTTCTTAAAAAATGTTTATCATTTTGGGATTACAACAGTTCGGACTCCACCGAAATATGCAAAATAAGGTTGAACTTTTTGACCGTGGTACTAGGCAGAAAATGGGCTGTAATAAATTACTTAAGAATTAGCAAATGAACTGCAAATTATAAAAAAATAGCAAATGGGCTTTATGTTGTCTGCCACAGATTTGGAGGCTGACTTGTGGGCCTACCAAGTTCATGCGTACACAAGGTTTCGCAAAAAAGAAACTTAGTCAACAATCGACTCTACCAGCGTCAAACCGTTAGATGTCAATCTAACGGCAATCGTGCTTCTTCAGTCTCTGATCTTCCTGCCCCAGCCACCCAAACCAGCGCCGTCGGAACCGCCTGCTCCCGCCTCCCGTGGCCGGCAGTGCTGCCGGGCAGGCCTCACGGCCCCATCATACTCGCATCCCTAGCCTGTCTATCCCTCTACTCACCCACACCTCCTGTTATTTTCCGGCGACGGCAGCCGAACCAGTCAACCCTCGTACTCTCCACCGCGTGGGCAGCCACTGTTGTGTCTTCCCCGGCTCCATGTCGTTCCCTTCATAGGCCTCGCCGTCGTCCACCGCCCTGGTGCTCTCGGCGCGGCGTGGTCAACGATGTCCATCCAACGGCCGTAGTGCTTCTTCAACCTCTGGTCTTCTTGCCCCAGCCGCCCAAAGCAGCGTCGGTCGTGCCGCATGCTCCTACCTCCCGTGGCCGGCTGTGCTGCCGCGGAGGCCTCACCGTCCCCATCTACTCCCACCGCTGGCGGCCATCCCTCCACTCACCCCTCCCCTGTTATTCTGCTGCGGCGGCAGCCTCACACCGCAGCCAAACGGTGAACCCTCATGCTCCTCTCCGCGTGGGCATCCACTGCCGCGTCTTCCCCGGCTCTGCGTCGTCCCCTTCCTAGGCCTCGCCGTCGTCCACCGCCGTGGTGCTCTCGGCGCGGCGTGGTCAATGCGGTCAACGACCGACTTCCATCGGAAGAAATCTTGTCGTGGAGAGGCCGACACCGGGTCCACGGCAGCCGCAAGGAAGTGCCTCCTTATTACGTGCAAAATAATTATTCCTGCACCTGACAGCGGGGACCCACCGGACGGGCCACCGTATTTCGCGAAGAAAAACGTTTCCCCCTGACTGCTGGGACCCACCAGCTACATCTTCGCACGCAAGGAAGTGTGTCTGGGCAAAAAAATTACGATTCGCCCCCCTGACTGCTGGGATCCACCAGCTACATCTTCACACGCAAGGAAGTGCGTCCGGGCAAAAAAACAAAATGATTCGCCCCCTGACTGCTGGGACCCACCAGCTACATCTTCGCAGAGCAAGGAAGTGCACGATGGTCGGGACCCACCTGGTGAAGCGTGCGTGGCGTTGTCATTCGGTCGGCGATGTGCGTACATACTTGGTCGATGTAGAGCGCGCGCGTGTCATGTACACGCGTCGCATCTGTTGGCGAGGGTGCAAGAAAGAAAATACGACCACATACGTACATACGGGCAGGGTCTCGAACGCCAACTCACGCATACGTACATGGCTGGGTCAGAACGGAGAAACAGTGTCGTCGCCGTGTTCATGGGGAGCCAACCGGCTGGGCGGAACGGAATGCGTGGTCGTGTTCATCGGGAGGGCTAGGGCGGAACAGGCGATGGAAGCGAGGCTGGCGTACCGCTGGCGGAGAAGCGGACCTCCCACGTTCGGAACAGGGTCCTGTTAATGTCGGGAGTGGTGTGGTGTATCGCAAAAAGCAGAGAAGCAGGCCTCCTATGGTCAAAACAGGGTCCCGTTGATCGGGAGGGATGTGGCGTACCGCCAAACGGATTTAAACGGACCTCCTCACGGTCAAGCAGGGTCTGTTGATCGGGAGGGTGTGGCGTACCGCCAAACGGACTTGTGTTGGGCGCTTCTACGGTCGGCAGGGTCATGTTCGCCGGGAGGGTGTGGCGTGCAAAACAGGACTCCACGGGATCTGTTCATTTCCACCGTCGACCTCCTCCAGCCTCCACGGGCTACCGTCGACCTCCTCCAGCCTCCACGGGCTCCTATTCATCCAGCCTCCACCGCGCGCTACTCCACCGGCTACTGTCCAACCACCCCTCCACGGGCACCCCTCCATCGTCTACTGTTCATCCAGCCCTCCACACCATGGGGTCCTGTTCAACCACCCCTCCACGGCCACCCCTCCACCGTCTACTGTTCATCCAGCCCTCCACACCACGGGGTCCTATTCATCCAGAGGCAACACCACCGCTCACTGTTCAACCAACCCCCCGCATAGCGCTCACTTGTTCATCCAACCGATCGGCTTGATTAGCAGCGGCGAATCGCTCCATCGGGTTCGATTAACAGCCATCGATCGTCGCTCGGGTTCGATGAACGCGTAGCTTGCGCCGCAATCGCTCGGGTTCAGTTAGATCCCAACGCCTCGCTCGAGTTCAGTTAGAGCCAAAGCCTCGCACACACGCACGCACGCGTCGTGTCTGAAACAGCGCATCGCTTCGGCCCCGACCTCCCACCGTAACCAGCAACTCCCCGAAATTTTCCTCCCCCTCGCTTCTACAATGGTTTTTTCCATCATGGACGGCCCAAAGAATGTCATGCAGCTGCGTCTCCGGCCCGCCCAGGACGAAAAGCCCATTTTCTGTCATGATTTTTTTTCATAGAAGTAGGAGCTCACCACATTTATGATGATACCGGGTTTTGTCACAATTATCATCATAGAAGTGTCATATGTATGACATAAATTTTTTTCGTTCGAAATGTCACGGATGTGTCTTTTTTTGTATTGTAGAGCTAGTTCAAGGGCTCTTTCGAACCACGCGCTGACCACAGCTAGTTCGAGAGCTCAAGAACTCTCAGAAATATACCCACCAAAGCAGGACTAGGGTTTTACGCATCCCCGCGGCCCGAACCTGGGTAAATCCCCTTTGTGTTGTCTACTATTCCCGCTCTTCTCACGATCCCCCTGCCCCACAACCGTAGAAGGGATTCCAGTGATCCCATAGGTGTCGTTTCCCACGACATCTTTGGCACGCCAGGTAGGGGGCGCAATTGTGAGAATCTGTTCTGGTAGTTAGCCTAGCGGTTCTTCGTCGCTTTCGGTCTCTGAGAAGAAGGCGGATGGAGAAACGACGCCGGCTCTGCAATAGAAAAGCTAAGTTATTCAGAGCCTTGGATTATTTCCTTTTACACTTGAGGTTATCATCCTCGGAGATCTGTCCTATGTATGGGAAACCTGCACGCAAAGGGGCCCCCCGCGATTGGCAACGCCTTTGTTCTGTTTCGAGTCCACTCAACAGCTCAAAGTTGCCGCGTCGAGAGCGGCGGGGTAGCCTTCCGCACCTGGCAACGCTCCTGACTCTGACTCGAGTCAAGCTCGACAGTTCGAGCGGCCGCGCTAAGGGCGGTAAGGTGGTTTTCCCAACAGCAAGCACACCCGGTAGGCCAATGGGGATCCGTCCCCAAGACGCCGCCCAGGGTTTACACGCCGGCAAAGCCTACCCAGTTACGTAGGGTGGACATATAAAGGAAAATCAAACAGGAAAATAACATGCATAATACTGAAAGTGCTGCTATTACATCAAATTGTTGTTGCGGTTCTAACTAGAGATAGCCATTGTCTTGGTTGTGAACCAGCATCGGCGATAAAGAACGGGATTCCTAATCCCGACGCTGGCCCTCCACCCTCTGGATTTCGCCGACTCGGCTGGTGATGGGCTTGATGCGCTCCCTGAGCGGCGCGAGGTCAGTACCCTCCGGAAAGCTCTCCAGCGTGGCATCAAAGTCGAGGTCGGGGTACCAGTGCGCCACCTTGGTGAGAACCTTGGTCATAGCAACCTGGCAAAGCCTCCGGGACTCGTCAGCTAGTGAGGCTGCCCGATTGGCGTGGAGCCGCTCCAGAGCACCGACGACCTTCTCAAAGAACAAGGTCAGGCTGCAATTGGCGCTCATGCTCCGCTCTGGGACATACCTCACGTCCGGCATCCCCATGATGGCCAGCTGGGCGGCGGCCTGGTTGGCGACGGTGGAGAGGCGATCGAGCCAACAGTTCTCGCCCGCCACGTGATCCGCGAAGTTGAGGCCCTCGTTCGTCCGCAACTCCTTCTCGGCCTCCAGCTCCTTGGCCAGAGTCCCCTCTCGGTTCTTGGCCTCCTCCAGCACCTTCTCGAGACCCTCCAACTTCAGCTTGAGGTCTTTGATGGAGTTGTTGGCCTCGGAGAGCTCCCCAGCCTTGCTGACGACCGCGCCCTGCACCTCTATCAAAGCACTGTTAAGTGTGTCCCTCTCTTGGGACAGCTTCATCGCCTGCTCCTTCAGCCTATCGCGCTCTGCCTCCAGCTCCTCCACCTTGCCGGCATTTACCTGGGCCCGGGAATCGAGTGCCTGTTTGTGCCTCTGCTCCAGCTCAGTGGTCCGCTACAAGACAAGCTTCCCCACATCTGCATGCTTGCCGCGAAGCATGGCGGCAAGCTTCGCCTTCTTGTCTGGAGAGGTCCTCCTCACAGGAGTTCAAGCAAGACCTCGCGCTGGGTCCGCAGCCGGCGGCGGCATGACCAAGTTCTTCACCGTCTCCTGAGCTTTCTCGACGTCGGTGAGCTTCATGGTGAGCTCTACGTCGCGCCTGGCCTGCTCGCCCTGGGCAGCCTTGAGCTCCTTTTGGGCCTCGCGGAACCAGTCCTGTGCCTCGGCAACGCGCTTCTGGAGGTCCGCCTCCGCCTTCTCCACCATCGCCGTCCTGGACTTAACCTTGTCCAGACGGGCGTGGTGGAGTGGCTGGAGCTTCCGGAAGCTGGCGCCCATGGCATGGAGGAGCCGCTCCTCCTGCGAACCGTCGCCGCCAACGATCGGCTCGTCGACGACTTCAAGCCCGGTAGCGGCAAGCACCTCATCGTCAAACACCTCTCCCTCAATGGGTGTCCTGGTACTCAACGTGCCTGGAAGGTGGACGAACAAGTCGTCGCTCACCCTCAGATACTTGCCGGAGCCGGAAGCAGCGGAAGAGGAAGGCTGGTCCTCGGCCACCTCCTCCTCCTCCTCCTCGGCGGTGGCCCGCGTGCCTCCCCGGCAGGCCCCTTGCCGGCTTCCTTAGCGGAAGCCTTACCGGCCTCCCCGGTAGGCCCCTCGGCGACATCCTCGGCGGCATCCTTGGCGGCCTCCTCGGCAACGATCTTCTCGGCGTCCGCCTCGGCGGCCTTGGCAACATCCTCGATGACGCCGTCCACGTCCTCGAGAAGCAAGGACGAACCTCCTCGGCAACGATCTTCTCGGCGTCCACGTTCACCGAGGAGGAATTTGGATGCCGAAGAAGGAGGTGAGTCAAGGCCAGGACCAAGATCCAGAAAGAAAAAGAAGCAAGGACGAACGGCGAATGACTTACTGTGCGATTACCGGTGAGAGCAGTCCCTCCCGCCAACATTTGGCATCGAGGCAAAGCCGCCGGCGCCCAAGTTCTCCTCCTCCTCCATGTGCTTCCGCTCGGTGCTTGGCGCCCTTGCCGATGGGGGCGGCGTGTTGGGAGTAGCCCTCCGTGGCTCCTCCTGCTGCTGCTCTCCTCCTGCATACCTGGCAGGGTCAGCACCAAAGTGTCGTGCCCCTAACACATGTCGACGGGAGAAGAGTGACGAACTTACGATGGGGGCTATGCCGGGGGCTGCTGTCCGGGCTGCTCAATGATACGTCTCCAACGTATCTATAATTTTTTATTGCTCCATGCTACTTTATCTACTGTTTTGGACTATATTGGGCTTTATTTTCCACTTTTATATTATTTTGGGACTAACCTATTAACCGGAGGCCCAGCCCGAAATTGTTGTTTTTGCCTATTTCAGTGTTTGAAGAAACGGAATATCAAGCGGAGTCCAAGCGGAATGAAACCTTGAAACGTGATTTTCTCACGAGCGTGATCCGGGGACTTGGACCCTACTCCAAGGAACAAAAGAGGCGGTCACGAGGGTGGGCGCGCGCCTAGGGGCACGCCCCTGCCTCATGGGCCCCTGTTGCTCCACCGACGTACTCCTTCCTCCTATATATACCTCGTACCCCCTTCAAGCGATTAGAACAGAGCCAAAACCTAATTCCACCGCCGCAACTTCCTGTATCCACGAGATCCCATCTTGGGGCCTGTTCTAGAGCTCCGCCGGAGGGGGCATCCACCACGGAGGGCTTCTACATCATCACCATAGCCCCTCCGATGAAGTGTGAGTAGTTTACATCAGACCTACGGGTCCATAGCTAGTAGCTAGATGGCTTCTTCTCTCTTTTTGGATCTCAATACAATGTTCTCCCCCTCTCTCGTCGAGATCTATTCGATGTAATCTTGTTTTTGCGGTGTGTTTGTTGAGACTGATGAATTGTGGGTTTATGATCCAGCTTATCTATGAATAATATTTGAATCTTCTCTGAATTCTTTTATGTATGATTGGTTATCTTTGCAAGTCTCTTCGAATTATCCGTTTGGTTTGGCCAACTAGATTGGTAGTTCTTGCAATGGGCGAAGTGCTTAGCTTTGGGTTCAATCTTGCGGTGTCCTTACCCAGTGATAGAAGGGGCAGCAAGGCACGTATTGTATTGTTGCCATCGAGGATAACAAGATGGGGTTTTTATCATATTGCATGAATTTATCCCTCTACATCATGTCATCTTGCTTAAGGCGTTACTCTGTTTTTAACTTAATACTCTAGATGCATCTTTGGATAGCGGTCGATGAGTGGAGTAATAGTAGTAGATCAGAATCGTTTCGGTCTACTTGTCTCGGACGTGATGCCTATATACATGATCATACCTTGATATACTCATAACTATGCTCAATTCTCATCAATTGCTCAACAGTAATTTGTTCACCCACCGTAGAATACTTATGCTCTTGAGAGAAGCCACTAGTGAAACCTATGGCCCCAGGGTCTATTCTCATCATATCAATCTCCATCACTTTAATACTTGCTTTGTTTTTTACTTTGCCTTTTACTTTTTACTTTGCATCTCTATACCAAAAATACCAAAAATATTATTTATCATCTCTATCAGATCTCACTCTAAATAAGTGACCGTGAAGGGATTGACAACCCCTAATCGCGTTGGTTGTGAGGAGCTATCGTTTTGTGCAGTCGAGGGACTTGTCGTGGCCTCCTCTTTGGATTGATACCTTGGTTCTCAAAACACGAGGGAAATACTTACGCTACTTTGCTGCATCATCCTCTCCTCTTGGCGGAAATCCAGCGATTGCTCAAGATGTAGCACTCAACACCACTGCTTGGCGCCTCGAAGTGCCAGCCGGGGCTGGCCACCACGAGACCCTACGCGGCGTGGGGAAGCGCACGGCGGAGCGATTACATGGTAAAATCTGCCCTAACTACCACAAGCCTTGTTGCAGGCACAGCCCAGCGTCTTTGCGCTTATGTGTGGCCCAGGCCGGGGGCTCCTGTCGGTGTACAAAAGTAGGGGCTCTCCTTTTGACTCCTTTACTTGTGCACGGGCAGTCAGAGCCACCCTCCATGACCATGCATAACAGGGTAGGAAAGGGAAGCCGGAGAGAAGCTGAAGGCACAAGACAAAGCGAAGCAACGACAAGGACCAAGGCCACAAAGATCAGATGGACGAAGCAGGTTTCCCCAGCAAGGACCCTTGCCAGGGCAGCCTCAGCGGCCCCAGCAAGACCCTTGCCGGGGCAGCTCGCCCACACCAGCCGAGTGGGCCACCCTTGAGCCCACCAACGCTCGACAAACGCATTGGGACAGGGCTCAGGAGGCACCTCCGTGGTGGCATGCAGATCTTTGTGAAGACAAAGAATAGTCAAGATCAAATGGGGATAGGAAGGCAACCATCCTCACCGAAGAAACCCACAAGACCCCCGGCAAGATCCTTGCGGCGACGCCTGCACGCCACGGCAAGACCCTTGCCGGGCCACCCGGCAAGACTCTCGCCAAGCATGCCGGCAGGGCCACTGCAAGGCCCGCACCAGCCAAGTCTCCGCCGCCGCTCGCATGCAGCTGCCGACCCAACCAGCTGGGCAGGCACCTGCGTGGCAACATGCAAACCTTCGTGGAGGCTCCACCACCGCGCCTACATGGCACCGCATGCACCGCTGACCAGGGCGCGTGTCGAAGTAAGGAGGGGCGGTGACGGACGGGATGGACCTCGCTCCCGTCCCAGATAAAGCGAAGGGACACCTAAGCCTCGCATTAAATGCGCTTTGTCCTGTAACGCCAGCGATAAGCTCACAGCGCTGTAGCACTTTCCACCTCCTGTGTGCCACTGTGGCAGCCCCTTTCGCCTATAAAAGGAGGCCCATGGCGCACTGGAGAAGGATTCGGCTCTTTCAAACCTAGCAGCACCTAGATCTAGTTCAAGGGCTCTTTCGAACCACGCGCTGACCACAGCTAGTTCAAGAGCTCAAGAACTCTCAGAAATATACCCACCAAAGCAGGACTAGGGTTTTACGCATCCCCGCAGCCCGAACCTGGGTAAATCCTCTTTGTGTTGTCTACTAGTCCCTCTCTTCTCACGATCCCCGCGCCCCGCAACCGTAGAAGGGATTCCAGTGCTCCCATATGTGTCATTTCCCACCGACACTTTTAAATTTGAATTTGCATTGAAAAACTTACCAGGGATACCATGAAATGTGAAATCCACGTTGAGATCACTATATCACAAACTCACTCTAATTCAACAACTCGTCATAAATCAATTACCACCTTGAGATTAGTATTTGCAAGGAAAATACGGGCATTGTAATACACATAGATTCGTTCGGCAATTTAAAAGGTTCCTTTCGTATTCTCGAATGGTAGGACCCAACGGTGTACCAGCTAGACCTTGGCTCGTGTTGATCCTAAAAAAATTAAAAAACGGGCTCGTGTCCTTATGGTGGCGTGCGTGGTACGCACATTAGGCAACCCCAACCAGTCTAGCCTCCGCGTTTCGAGTCGAAATATCCAGCGGCCAGAATTCCGGCCCTATGAAATTCCCCTCATGTCCCCGGTCCATAATGACTACCGATGAACAACGGAGGGATGCTTTAGTAACTAGACAACGTTACCTATCGTGCCGAGAACGGTTCAATTCCCTCGGTCGCCGCTCGCCAAGGTCACCCGTCAACTGCATTGCCTAGTACTACTACTACTACACCAGGATGAGCACATAATTGAGCCCGTTTGTTCGTGCCTAGTACTTGAGTTAATATATCAGGCAATGCACCGGTACGAAGGGATTATCCTTTTGCTCTGCATATATAACTTGTCTGAAGTCTAACTAAGCAAAATGTTTGACGAAATCCTTTCATAAGAAATACAACAAGACAGATGTATGGCTTGAAAATTTATTGCATGATGCAGGTTATGATATTGTTTCGAATCCTGGATTATAAATTTCAGAAAATCCAAAAGTGACCATAAATTCTTGAAACTGAGCATGGTCACGTGATATGGCACAAATATTACTTCGTAATTTTTTTCTTCAATTTGAGACAAGATGCTTATGACAAGTTGCACAAATCAAGAGCCAAGGTATTTTGGAACAAAGACCTGTCACGTTAAGGCGAACGCTTTCACTATTGAAACCATGGGTGTTTACGTGCCGCCACAAGTCTCGCTTCTCATCGGCAGGTGCCGTCCGAGCAAGCGTGTGAGTCAACGGGGCGTCGCGAGCAGATCGCTGGCCCGGCTGACGAGGGGTCGGCGGGCGAACCGTTGTGCGAGCTCACCGGGAGGCGAGCCCTTTGACCAGGCTCCGCCGCCCACCTTCGTCCCAACTGCTCCCACTTTTAATGTCGCCGGTGCCGCAGTTTAAAATCAACCCTGCACTACCCGGTATCGTTACAATATTCTCTCTTCCTCTCTGATTCTCCTATCGTCTACCTCCAACCAGCCCGACCAAAACGCGTCGCCATGCCGCATCACGATGTTCTGCCCTTAGTCTTCCGGTTTCACGAGAAGACACCCAGCGAGTCTCAAGAACATAAGGCGCTTTGGGACGAGCTTGAACAGGCCTTGCGGAAGACGCGCTGCTGTCCCGCTCCGTTCGGCTCCGTCATCCCGATGCGCGCGCGCCATCCCGTGGCATTTATGGGCTGGGAGCCGCACATTGTCGCCGAGCTTGATGCCACGGGGTTCCACGAGGTCCCCGCTGACTTTCACGCGCCCGTGCACCTGCCAGTGCATGCGCCCGCGCGTGCACTGACGTGCACGCCCGTGCCGGTGCCCGTGCACACGAATGTCTCCGCCGCGCCGTTGACAGCGCATGTCCCCGCACGGGTGCCAGTGCCCAACTCAGCGGCATGGATGGCTGCCGTCGACCGCTTCCTTGCACCAACGCTAGTCGCCTCCTCCTGCCAGTTGACTCGCTCCGAAGTCCAGAACATTTTGGCCTTCCTTGAAGCTAGGCCAACGTCCAGGAGTACGCCAACAATGGCGCAAGGCGCCACCGTCGCTGTCGGTCAGTGGCCCGACGACACACAGAGCACGGCAGAGGAGCCGCTTCCCACCGCAAGACGCCCCCGCCGCCGCCGCGTAATCTGGATTTGCCATGAAAAACGTTCGGATTGCCATGCTTAAAATCCGAACGTTTATCATTTTCCTTTATTTTAGATCGATCGTCGTATAATTTAAAGTCGCAGTCAGACTGAACGAAATCTATGGTTTGATCGATTGAATGTTATGATAGAGCCGTATCAAATTAAATATAAAACGTCATCAAACCACATGTATTCCTTGTCATCCAACGACCTAGACTGCTTCAATGTCGAGCGCTCAACATGTTTAGCATGCAGTTAATTTCATGCCAAAAATAGTGCTAACCACATAATAACACGCAAATAATATCCTACTTAATATTATCCCCTTTGTTATTTGTGATTGCGGTGGATTTATTGCAGTCCGTGGTTAATGAGATGTGTGCAAGGAACATTCTCACACTGCCCATACCAACCTCTTCACGGGATTATCCGATTGTTCAATACGCTGATGACACATTAGTTGTCCTTCCTGCGGTGGACGACCAGCTCATCGCTTTCAAGGAGATGCTTGAGACCTTTGCTAATTCAACGGGTTTGAGGGTTAATTTTAGTAAATCATCATTGATTCCAATGAATATGTCTGATGAGGAGGGTCAACGTGTGGCGGCTTTGCTTGGATGTGATGTTGGCTCCATGCCATTTACTTACCTGGGATTGCCAATGGGTACTACTCGGCCCACAATCTATGACTTGCTCCCCTTAGTGGACCGCATAGAGAGAAGATTATCTGCCTCATCCTGTCTATTGAATCAGGGTAGCCGGCTGCAGCTCTTGAAATCGGTTTTATGTTCCATGCCAATATACTTCTTGTGCACCCTTTCATTACCTCAAGGAATTTTGAAGCAGATAGAACGTATCATGCGGCAATGTGCGTGGCGAGGCAACTCGACACACCAAGACAATCATTGGCAGCTTGGGAGTTAGTATGTCGGCCCAAGAACCAGGGAGGACTTGGGGTTCTAGACCTTAACAAACAAAATGAGGCCTTGTTGATCAAGCACCTCTTCAAATTTTATAACAAGTTGGATGTGCCACAGGTTTCACTTATCCGTGACACATATTATGCTGATGCTCCGCCCCAAATAGCATAAAGTTGTGGTTCTTTTTGGTGGCGTGGCGTGATGAAACTCTATGACAAATTTTGTAAGTTGGCCGTCCCTCATGTTCGCTCCGGGGACTCGGTGGTTTCTGGCTGGATCGGTGGCAACTTAATAGCGAGGTGGTTATCATGCAACAACGTTTCCCGAGGCTTTATTCTTTTGTCATTGATGACACGCTTACCATTAAGAATGTGATGGAGCTGCCTGTCCCGACCGACAATTTTCACCTGCCTTTATCAGTTGAAGCTTTTGAGGAATTCAATCAACTTCAGGCTATAATGCCTCTGATAAACTTGCATGAGGGAGTTAGTGATGTCAAAATGGCCTTCAAAAACTGGGGACTATCAATCCAGGATCTACTATTTGTCTTGTTTTTCCGAAGTCGTGGCTGACCCTCTTTTTCGGTGGATCTGGAAATGTGCTTGCAGTCTCAAGCTCAAGGTGTTTGGCTGGCTTCTTTTGATGGATCGTCGAACACTAGGGAAATGATGCAGAGAGGCGACATTGGATTATCGAGGATGATACTTGTGCCATTTGCTTCTCGAGGTTTGCATGAAGATAGAGCTCATCTCTTTTTTGCTTGCAACTTTAATAGCGATGTCCGGAATTATTTGGGCATTTCATGGAATGTTCAACCTAACGGAACTACTTTTGAAATGGCTTGTGAGGCCAGGAGGGAATTTGGTCAACCGTTTTTCAACGAGGTAGTCTTCTGACCACCTGGAATATTTGGACCCAAAGGAATGGAAGGATCTTCAGAAATGAGTTGCCCACTTTCAGAGCTTGGAGGAGGAATTTTATTCATGATATTTCTCTCTTAGCTCCTAGAATCAAGTGTAAATATAGATATAGACTAACTGATTGGATAGCTTCTTTACACTAATCACTCCCTGTAAGTAGCCTTTTTCTCCTTTTGTTTCCCTTTGTAATTTTGTACTGAACCCATATTGTTTTAATAAAGGACTGTGAGGCTGTTGCCTTGCAGTACATAGTCAAAAAAAATATCCTACTTAATATACGCATGCACTTAATATACTTCCAAATTAACGTGCCTTGCACATACACACTGACTAGTGCTGCTAGCACGTGAAACTGGTGCCGTAACTTGTGAACACGTCCAGATATGGTCAACGACAACATTGCCCGCGAGTTCTTCGTGTTTGCACGTGCGTCTAAACGCAGAAGGGGAGGAGAGAGGGAGAGCACACATGGAACCCACCAGTAAGTGAAGGCGAATAGTACTAAAAATAATAATACATGTTATCAATTAAATAGATTGTGGTAATATAAAACATTATGTAAACAAAGGGAGGTACAACAAACATTGCAGTTCTACGTATGTTTCCTATTGACGTGAGGCTTGAAGGCCTGGTCGCATGTTCGATCCTGTCCCCACGAGCACCTACGGGACCTGGGTCCCTTGTGGTTCGGAGGGGGCCGGAGATTGCACAAAGAGCGGATCGAGGCGATGCACACGAGTGGATTTACCCAGCTTCGGAGCTCTCCGGAGAGATAATACTCCTACTGCTGCTTTGTGGATTATCTTGTGTTCTTGCTAGGGAGCAATGCGGGCTACAAGACCTAGCTTTGAATGTGATGAACTAAGCCTGAGCTGGATCGAACCTAGCCAAACCCCTTCTCGTTGCACTTGGGCCTCCTTTTATAGGCGAAGGGGTTTCCACATGTGGCAAGTAGACAAGGGTATGATAGTAAAAACACGGGTTGGTACACGCTTTATGCGATGTCTGATAATCTATACCTAACTCGACGGCAAGGGACAAGGGTCATCAATGCCCGTCTCGATCACCCGAACAGATGTAACGAGGGACCGTCAAGTCGCCTCCGTTTGCCATGATGGTAGCTTGTCGGCCTTCGCTTGTCGCTACTCCCGCTGGCTGCACAGCCCGTCGACAGCGTGCAGGAGAGCCCGTGGTGACACGTTGGCTGGTGGTGGGCGGAGATGAAGAGAGGTCGCCCGCCCGGCAAGCGCCTTGCATGGCGAGGAACCTTGTCGCGCTTGGGGTTCAGCGCCCGCCAAGCCTTCCCGCAAGCTCCTCTTGCGGGGCCTTGCTTCCTTTCTCCACGAGTGGCCTTCCGGCAAGCTCCTCTTGCGGGGTTTGACTTCTGTGTTCTTGAATGGCTCTAAAGGAACGGCGAGGACCTTGGCGGCCATCGGGCCGGCCCGGCCGTGGGGGCGCTGCAACTGTCCGTGCGAGTTGGGGTACTAGGGTACCCCTACTCTAATACACCGACAGAGCCCCGAACTGGAGCCACCTGCGGCGCCAAGCTCTGTTGGGCGGGGCCCAAAAGCAGTCTGCAGGCATCGTGGGCTTGATTACGCCGTTATTGCCTTGGACCCACCACGTCTCCCACGAGCGGCACGCACGGGACGTGGCGTCGTGGGGAGATCGTGGGGCTTTATTTAATGGGAAAAATCGGGCAGCGTCCCTCTCCTCTTTATAAGCGGGGAACCGGCGGGGCCCACTGCCCTTGCTGTCACCGGAAACCCCGCGCTTTCCCCTTTCCTTCTCGAGCCCAAAGAGCGGCGCTCCACCCCTCCATTGCCACGGTGCCACCAACGCCGTCGGCTTCCTCCACCACGTCTCCCTAAGGCTCTGAAGGCCGATAAGGGAAAAGCGTGAAATCTCCCGAGGCGCAGCGGCTCGGCGGCGCGGAAGGAGTGGGCCCTCTTGATCCCTGCTCAGCAGGAAGGAGCTGCGGGAGCTGTACTACCTCTTCAGTCGGCGGTGACCGGGCGCATCCGGCGCGAGGTCATCTCCGCCGCCACATCTGCTAAGGTCTCCATCGGTACCCCTTCTTGGCGATTTTCTTGCAGTGCGGGCTCACGCCCTTTTTAATTCTTCTGCGATGTCATGAACACGTATGGCCTCCGCCTCCTTGACTTTACCCCCAACGCCATCCTTACCATGGCGTTTCGCACATCTCTGCGAGAACTTTGTCGGGTCCACCCATCGTCGCACTCTTCCACCACTACTTCTCACCCAGCGTAGAGAGGAGAGCCGCTTGGGAGGAATTGCATGGACCTCTAGGATCGGCAAGAAGGAAGCGTGTCTTGACGGAGAGTTGCGCAGCAAGTGGGAGGTGGAGGGCTGGCTGGTGCTGGATCTTGGAGGAGGAGCCACAGCCTTTTACTGCCTGCGCAAGACCCCCATAGTTCGTGGCAGCGATGGAGCAACTTAGGCGCGGAGGGCGACAAGTTGAAGATTCTCACGACTAGGATTTTGCGTCTCCGGCAAGCAGGGCTTACCGTAGGAGCAGTTAGGCGCGACTTCCTTCGCCGCCGCATTGCGCCTTGCAGGAGAAAGGAGGCCTGCTTGGGAATTCGAGAACACGGCGGATATCATGAGGCTGCGCCCGGTCTGAATTGGAATTTCACTACCACAGGCTTGACATCTGCTGCGGAGCTGTTCAAGCACAAGCGGATAACCCGGATGGTGCATGTTGTCGAGGGGAGTTGTGCCCTTGTGCAACAACTCAACGCTTGATAGCATCCACACAATAATGCCGTTGTGCGATTCCCACGGGATCGTTCCAACTTGGCAGGAGCCCGCCGATGTCATAGTGCAGCGGTTCTTGACAACTTGGTTGAAGTGCCGATCCGCGCCCGAGAAGAAGCGGCTCACCCGCGACACCACTGCTCGGGAGATGGCGCGCGCCCTAAGGTTGGAGGAGGCTGCGAGGCTGCTGCCGCGGCGCGTTTGGGTTTACCGAGGAGGCGGAGAGGGCGGGCGGCAAGCCTTGCCGACCAAGAAGAGTTCGTCGGTGAGGAGGAGCAGACCGAGCCCGATGGCGACCAAAGTGAGCCTGCCGGGCGCCTCTCCTCCGCCGTCAAGTAGCTTGCCGCGAGGAGGCTTCGCTGCCCGCCAAGGAGACGTCTCCGGAAGACCGAAGAAGTGTCGGGGGAGCATCCAGTCCAACAGCCGCCTCGCCGCCCGACGCGCTCCACCGTGGCAAATACCGTTGCCGTGGGAGCGCCTTATTCCGCCACGGCGACGGGTGCAGGGCCTTCTGGAGTCGCGGCCCCTGCACCCGCCAAGCGCCAGAGGGAGTCTTCTCCCCCAATCCGTCGCGCTGGAGCGGAGTTTGATCTCTCTGCCCTCAGCTCCGAGGAAGAAGAGGAAGAGTAAGATCTTGCCACTGCTATTTGTAATCTTTCCAATTCACTATTTTATCTTATATCTGACTGGTTCCACTCTGAACTTTCTTCTTCAGGGCGTCAGCTCAAAGGGCGCCGAAGAGGGCCAAGACGCCGGTGGTTGTCGTCTCAGATGATTCCCATGTAGCAATAGGGGGCACGCCCGGGACTCCCTTGCCGGATCCGGCAACCCTTCAACAGAGCAGCCCCCAGCGTAAGTATCTTGGTATGCTTCACGTGGTTAGGCACGCTTGGGTGCTTTTCTGTTACTGATATCTGGTTTGTTGGATTTTTGTAGGAGCAGAGCAGCCACATCATGGAGCACCGGAGGCTACCCCTGAGGTCCAACCTCATCAGGAGGCCTCGGAGGTCACTCCCGAAACTCTGCTTGCTTAAACTACGCCACCAAGGGAGAATTCTCTGCCAAGGGAGCGCTCCGGCAAGGGAGGCTTCTCCGACAAGGGGAGCCTCTCCGACAAGGGCTGGCGCCGACGACCCTCCGGTGGCGGAGACCGCGGCCACAGACCCCACTGCAGGTAATCTTCTTGTCTTGATAGTTTCCCTTGGGTTCTGTTCTTCCGTTTCTCTCTTTCGAATATCTGTTTGATTTGTGCTTCCTTCTTCTGACCATCAGATCCATCTGCCGGAGACCCGATGGAAACCGAGGCTGCCGGCGAGGAAGACGCTGGCGGCGACAATGTCGACGCCGCCGACATGGAGGAGGAGGAGGCTAGCGCTGACAGGCCCGCCGGCGAGGAGGCTGCCGAGGCCGCTGGCGCAGAGGCTGGGGAGGGATCCGGCGATCGCACTGACGGCCCGGAGGCCGCAGGAGCGCCAGGCGCTGCGCCGACCGCCCGATCCCCGCCACCGATGCCGCACCAGACTCGAGGCCCCAGCCCGGCGCCTACCGAAGCCGGCGAGGTGTCTTCATCGAGCTCCCATGGGCATCAAGCTCCAGGGCACCAGCCGAAGGGGAGACCTTCGATGCGGAGCTGCTTGCCTCCGCCGGGCTGTCGCTGGTTGATGCCCCGAGCAGCAGCAGTGGTGAACCTGAGGAGGAGCAGCTGTTAAGGAGGTTCCTGTCGCTCTACCGCGCCCGACAAGCCAAACTGGAGTCCAGGGAGGCGCTTGTCGCGAGGGCGGGAGCTGACTTGGAGAAACGTGCGGAAGAGCTCCGACGCGCCAACAAGGAGACTTTCCGGGACATAGCGAGGCTCGGGAGCAGCTTGCTGAGGCGCCTGACCCTTCATCTTGGAGAAGGGCGAGTTGAGGAGCAGCAGAGGCTTGCGGTGAAAACTCTCCGCTCGAGAAGGTGAGTGGCGCGTGAAGATCAACCTCGGCAGGCTTTGAGGAAGATCTCGCCTGTGAAAGCAAGCGATTGGCGGGCCACTCCGGAGGCAAAAGATCTGCCCGCGGCTGCCGAGGCCGCCAAAAGGGAATGGAGGCGAGGTGGCTCAGCTGGAGTCCACCCTCCGAAAGAGTGCCGAGGAGGTCGCGGGTTGAAGCGCGCGTGAGAAGGGCACACCCTCGGCGAGCTGCGAGGTCGTTTTCTTTGAAAAGATCAAGGAGATCGATGCCGCCAAGGGCGACAAAGCGGATCTGGAGCTGAAATTGACCACCTTGACGGAGGCGTTGAGCAGCGCCAGGAGGCGAAGCGGGCCTGCTTGGAAAAATCAAGGCCACCGAGGAGTTCTTTGTCGAATCTTTGTGACCGCCCAGAATAATCTTCGGGACAGCATAATGCATTGGACAGAAGGTCTTGTGGACACCGCCGCCAGCATCCATAATGAGCTGATAGAGTTGGGGATGACAGATCTTGGATATTCCACCGATGAGAACCTCCAACCCAGCGTCAAGCTCAGCCTATTCTTCAAAGGCGTGTTGGCGGGTATCCGGCGACTCCGGGATGAGGTTCCGAAGCAACTGGCGGAGAAATCACGTCAAGTCTGTGCCGAGGCTCTCCAGAAGGTGTTGATGAAGGTGGCCTTCCGCAACCCAGGCGTCGACTTCTCCAAAGCCCTCAAGTCCCTGCCTCCATCCGCCGATGTTGAAGCGCTCAAGACCCTTGTCGCACCCATTGTGGACACGGTCAGCGGAGTTAAGAGGCTCGAGGGCGACCGCGTGGACTAGGCCGCCAAGTCTATCTTTCTCTTGTCGCTGTAGATCATGTTTAGGCGAAAAATCTATTAGATCTGCGACAAGTTATTATGTAATATACACTATCTTAGGCAATCGAATGCACTGTTATTTCCTTTGCTCGATTTCTTCCCTTGTATGTTTTTACCCTCGCTTTCGAAACTTGCGGTGCGAGCACCCTTGCCTTGGCGCTTGAGTCTTGGAACTTCAGCAGCCTCTTTGGCGGGTCGCTACCGACAAGCAACCTCGTCGCGGACTAACACGCAGCTCACTTAAGTTGTTGAGCAGACTCGAAACAAAGTAAGGGCGCGACCAGTCACGATTTGGTTCCTCCGCGCACAGGTTTTCCATACAAAGTACTATCGTTCGAGGAAGATAACTTAAAATTTAAAACTGGTCGTTTAAACTTAGCAACAAGCTTTTACATTGTCCATTTTCCGGCAAAGCGGCAGTTCCTCGGCGGCAACAGTCGGCCCACACCATTATCTCCTCCTCCCCGGTTAACTTGTGGGTGGATGAACCTTCTTCTTGTTTGAGAAGAAAGAAGAAAAATAAAGTTATGGAGCCCAATGGCTTGTTATCGCTTACGGATGTGGATGCTGCACAAAATGTTAGTAAATACATGCATACACAGGTCCCTTGTGGTTCGGAGGGGGCGGAGATTGCACAAAGCGGATCGGCGATGCACACGGCGGATTACCCAGCCGGAGCTCTCCGGAGATAATACTCCTCTGCTGCTTTTTGGATTATCTTGTGTTCTTGCTAGGGAGCAATGCGGGCTACAAGACCTAGCCTGAATGTGATGATATAAGCTGAGCTGGATCGAACCTAGCGAACCCTTCTCGTTGCACTTGGGCCTCCTTTTATAGGCACAAGGGGTTACCACATGTGGCAAGTAGACAAGGGTATGATAGTAAAAACACGGGTTGGTACACGCTTTATGCAGGTGTCTGATAATCTATACCTAACTCGGCGGCAAGGGACAAGGGTCATCAATGCCCGTCTCGATCCTGAAACGATTATGCAGGGACCGTCAAGTCGCCTCCGTTTCCCACGATGGTAGCTTGTCGGCGCTGCTTGTCGCTACTCCCGCTGGCTGCACAGCCCGTCGACACGCGTGCAGGAGAGCCCGTGGTGACACGTTGGCGGGTGGTGGAAGCGGAGATGAAGAGGTCGCCCGCCCGGCAAGCGCCTTGCAGCGGCGAGGAACCTTATCGCGCTTGGGGTTCAGCGCCGCCAAGCCTTCCGGCAAGCTCCTCTTGCGGGGCCTTTTCCTTTGCACCTGAGTGGCCTTCCCGGCAAGCTCCTCTTGCGGGGTTTTATTCTTTGTTCTTGAATGGCTCTAAAGGAACGGCGAGGACCTTGGCGGCCATCGAGCCGCCCGGCCGTGGGGCGCTGCAACTGTCCGTGCGAGTTGAGGTACTAGGGTAACCCTACTCTAGTACACCGGCAGAACCCCGAACTGGGCCACCTGACGCCAAGCTCTGTTGGGCCAGGCCCAAAAGCGTCTGCAGGCATCGTGGTCTTGATTCGCCATTATTTGCCTTGGACCCACCACGTCTCCCATGAACGACACGCACCGGACGTGGCGTCGTGGGGGAGATCGTGGGGCTTTCTTTAATGGGAAA
The DNA here is from genome assembly GCA_021605205.1 of Aegilops longissima. NCBI lineage: Eukaryota > Viridiplantae > Streptophyta > Magnoliopsida > Poales > Poaceae > Aegilops > Aegilops longissima. Next base: position 112,447,545 of record CM038677.1, on the reverse strand, counting down.
AATCGGAATGCCCGTCCCCTCTCCTCTTTATAAGCGGGGGAACCGGGGTGGGACGCCCACTTGCCCTTGCTGTCACATCGGAAACCCCCGCCGCTTTCTCCCTTTCCTTCTCGAGCCCAAAGAGCGCGCTCCGCCCCTCCATTGCCACGGTGCCACTGCGCCGTCGGCTTCCTCCTACGTCTCCCTATGGCTCCGAAGGCCGATAAGGAAAAGGCGTGAAATCTGCCCGGCGCAGCGGCTCATGGCGCTGCGGAAGGCAGGCCCTCTTGATCCCTGCTCAGCAGGAAGGAGCTGCGGGAGCTGTACTACCTCTTCAGTCGGCGGTGACCAGGCGCATCCAGCGCCGAGGTCATCTCCGCCGCCACATCTGCTAAGGTCTCCATGGGTACCCCTTCTTCGCGATTTTCTTACAGTGCGAGGCTCGCCGCCCTTTTCTGAATTCTTCCAGGATGTCATGAACACGTGTGGCTTCCGCCTCCTTGACTTTACCCTCAGCGCCATCCTTACCATGGCGTTTCGCACATCTCTGCGAGAACTTTGTCGGGAGTCCACCCAAGCGTCGCACTCTTCGCCACTACTTCTCACCCAGCGTAGAGAGAGGAGAGCCGCTTGCCGGAGGAATTGCACGGACCTCTAGGATCGGCAAGAAGGAAGCATATCTTGACGGAGAGTTGCGCAGCAAGTGGGAGGAGTGGAGGGCTGACTGGTGCTGGATCTTGGAGGAGGAGCCACAGCCTTTTACTGCCCTGCGCCAAGACCCCCATTGTTACGTGGCAGCGATGGAGCAACTTGGCGCGGAGGGCGACAAGTTGAAGATTACCACGACTAGGATTTTGCGTCTCCGGCAAGCAGGGCTTACCATAGGAGCGATTGGCGCGGACTTCCTTCGCCGCCGCATTGCGCCTTTGCAGGAGAAAGGAGGCCTGCTTGGGAATTCGAGCGGCGGATATCATGAGGCTGCGCCCGGTCTGAATTGGAATTTCACTACCACAGGCTTGACGGCATCTGCGGGAGCTGTTCAAGCGATCACGGATAACCTGGATGGTGCATGTTGCGGGGAGTTGTGCCCTTGTGCAACAACTGCGTCGCTTGATAGCATCCGGCGCAATAATGCCGTTGTGCGATTCCCGCAGGATCGTTCCAACTTGGCGAGGAGCCGCCCGATGTCATAGTGTAGTAGTTCTTGACAACTTGGTTGAAGTGCCGATCAGCGGCGGAGAAGAAGGCGGCTCACCCGCGACACCACTGCTCGGGAGATGGCGCGCATCGCCACAAGGTTGGAGGAGGCTGCGAGGCTGCTGCCGCCGCGCGTTTAGGTTTACCGTCGAGGCGGAGAGGGCGGCGGCAAGCCTTGCCGACCAAGAAGAGTTCGTCGGTGAGGAGGAGCAGACCGAGCCAGCGGCGACCAAGTGAGCCTGCCGGGCGCCTCTCCTCCGCCGTCAAGTAGCTTGCCGCGAGAGAGCTCGCTGCCCGCCAAGAGAGGCGTCTCCGGAAGACCGGAGAAGTGTCGAGAGAGCATCTAGTCAACAACCGCCTCGCCGCCCGCGCTCCACCGTGGCAAATATCGTTGCGGCGGGGCGCCTTATTCCGCCACGGCGACGTGCGAGGGCCTTACAGGTCGCGGCCCTGCACCCGCCAAGCGCCAGAGGAGTCTTCTCCCCCAATCCGTCATGTTGGGCGGAGTTTGATCTCTCGCCCTCAGCTCAGGAAGAAGAGGAAGAGTAAGATCTTGCCACTGCTATTTGTAATCTTTCCAATTCACTGTTTTATCTTATATCATTGGTTCCCTCTGAACTTTCTTCTTGAGCGTCAGCTCGGAGGCGCGAAGAGGGCCAAGGCGCCGGTGGTTGTCGTCTCGGATGATTCCACAGCAACAAGGGCACGCCTGGGACTCCCTTGCGGATCCGGCAACCCTTCATGAGCAGCCCCGGCCTGGCCCGGCGTAAGTATCTTGGTATGCTTCACGTGGTTAGGCGGCGCTTGGGTGCTTTTCATTCTTGATATCTGGTATGTTGGATTTTTGTAGGAGCAGAGCAGCCACATCATGGAGCACCGGAGGCTACCCCTGAGGTCCAGCCTCATCAGGAGGCCCCGGAGGTCACTCCCGAAACTCTGCTTGCTTCAACTACGCCACCAAGGGAGAGTTCTCCGCCAAGGGAGTGCTCTCCGGCAAGGGAGGCTTCTCCGACAAGGGGAGCCTCTCCGACAAGGGCTGGCGCCGACGACCCTCCGGTGGCGGAGACCGCGGCCACAGACCCCACTGCAGGTAATCTTCTTGTCTTGATAGTTTCCCTTGGGTTCTGTTCTTCCGTTTCTCTCTTTCGAATATCTGTTTGATTTGTTCTTCCTTCTTCTGACCATCAGATCCATCTGCCGGAGACCCGATGGAAACCGAGGCTGCCGGCAAGGAAGACGCTAGCGGCGACAATGTCGACACCGCCGACATGGAGGAGGAGGAGGATGGCGGCAGACAGAGCCCGCCCGGAGGAGGCTGCCGAGGCGGCTGGCGCAGAGGCTGGGGAGGATCCGGCGATCGCCAGCGGCCCGGAGGCCTTGAGGCGCCAGCGCTGCGCCGACCGCCCGATCCCCCGCCACCGATGCCGCACCAGACTCGAGGCCCCAGCCGGTGCCTACACAAAGCCGGCGAGTGTGTCTTCATCAAGCTCCCATGGGCATCAAGCTCCAGGGCACCAACCGAAGGGAGACCTTCGATCTTGGAGCTGCTTGCCTCCGCGGGGTGTCGCTGGTTGATGCCCGAGCAGCAGCGATGGTGAACCCGAGGAGGAGCAGCTGTTAAGGAGGTTCTTTGTCGCTCTACGCGCCCGACAAGCCAAACTGGAGTCGAGGAGGCGCTTGTCGCGGGGGAGCTGACTTGGAGAAAGCGTGCGAAAGAGCTCCGCCGCGCAACAAGGAGACTCTCGGGACATAGCGAGAGCTCGGGAGCAGCTTGCTTGAGGCGCCGGCCTTCATCTTGGAGAAGGGCGAGGTTGAGGAGCAGCGAGAGGCTTGCGGTGAAAACTCTCCGCTCGAGAAGGTGAGTGGCGCAGCGGAAGATCAACCTCGACAGCTTTGAGGAAGATCTCGCATGTGGCAGCAAGCGATTGGCGGGCCCTCCGGGAGGCAAAAGATGCTGCAGCGGCTGCCGAGGCCGCCAAAGGGAATTGGAGGCGAGGTGGCTCAGCTGGAGTCCACCCTCGAGAAGAGTGCCGAGGAGGTCGCCGGGTTGAAGCCTTGGCGTGAGAAGGGCAACCACCCTCGGCGAGCTGCGGTCGTTTCTGCTGAAAAGATCAAGGAGATCGATGCCGCCAAGGGCGTCAAGGCGGATCTGGAGCTGAAATTGACCACCTTGATGGAGCGTTGAGCAGCGCCGGGGGCGGGAAAGCGGGCCTGCTGGAGAAAATCAAGGCCACCGAGGAGTTCTTTGTCGAATCTTGTGACCGCCCGAATAATCTTCGGGACAGCATAATGCATTGGACAGAAGGTCTTGTGGACACCGCCGCCAGCATCCGTAATGAGCTGATAGAGTTGGGGATGACAGATCTTGGATATTCCACCGACGAGAACCTCCAACCCAGCGTCAAGCTCAGCCTATTCTTCAAAGGCGTGTTGGCGGGTATCCGGCGACTCCGGGATGAGGTTCCGAAGCAACTGGCGGAGGAATCACGTCAAGTCTATGCCGAGGCTCTCCACAAGGTGTTGATGAAGGTGGCCTTCCGCAACCCAGGCGTCGACTTCTCCAAAGCCCTCAAGTCCCTGCCTCCATCCGCCGATGTTGAAAGCGCTCAAGACCCTTATCGCACCCATTGTGGACAGGGTCGATGGAGTTAAGAGGCTCGAGGCGACCCGCGTGGACTAGGCCGCCAAGTCTATCTTTCTCTTGTCGCTGTAGATCATGTTTAGCGAAAAATCTATTAGATCTGCGACAAGTTATTATGTAATATACACTATCTTAGGCAATCGAATGCCTTTATTATTTCCTTTGCTCGATTTCTTCCCTTGTATGTTTTACCCTCGCTTTCGAAACTTGCGGTGCAGGCACCCTTGCCTTGGCGCCGAGTCTTGAACTTCAGCAGCTTCTTTGGCGGGGTCGCTACCGACAAGCAACCTTGTCGCGGACTAGTTGCAGCTCACTTAAGTTGTTGAGCGGACTCGAAACAAAGTAAGGGCGCAAGCTAGTCGCGAGTCGGTTCCTCCGCGCACAGGTTTTCCATACAAAGTACAATCGTTCGAGGAAGATAACTTAAAACTTTAAAAATGGTCGCTTAAACTTAGCAACTTAGCTTTTCTGTTGTCCATTTTCCGGCAAGGCGACAGTTCCTCGAGCGATGCTTGTCGGCCCACACCATTATCTCCTCCTCCCCCCCTACCTGGCGCGCCAAAGATGTCGGGGGAGAGCTGATCGTGTCCCCACGAGCACCTACGGTACATGGGTCCCTTGTGGTTCGGAGGGGGGTGGAGATTGCACAAAGAGCGGATCGAGGCGATGCACACGAGCGGATTTACCCAGCTTCGGAGCTCTCCGGAGAGATAATACTCCTACTGCTGCTTTGTGGATTATCTTGTGTTCTTGCTAGGGAGCAATGCGGGCTACAAGACCTAGCCTGAATGTGATGAACTAAGCCTGAGCTGGATCGAACCTAGCCGAACCCCTTCTACGTTGCACTTGGGCCTCCTTTTATAGGCACATGGGGTTACCACATGTGGCAAGTAGACAAGGGTATGATAGTAAAAACACGGGTTGGTACACGCTTTGTACAATGTACGGTAATCTATACCTAACTCGACGGCGGCAAGGGACAAGGGTCATCAATGCCCGTCTCGATCCACGAAACGATTAACGAGGGACCGTCAAGTCGCCTCCATTTGCCACGATGGTAGCTTGTCGGCGCTGCTTGTCGCTACTCCCGCTGGCTGCACAGCCCGTCGACAGCGTGCAGGAGAGCCCGTGGTGACACGTTGGCGGGTGAGCTGGAGTGGAGATGAAGAGAGTCGCCTGCCCGACAAGCGCCTTGCAGCGGCAGGAACCTTGTCGCGCTTGGGGGTTCAGCGCCCGCCAAGCCTTCCCGGCAAGCTCCTCTTGTCGTGGCCTTGCTTCCTTTGCGCCCTGAGTGGCCTTCCCGGCAAGCTCCTCTTGCCGGCGTTTTGACTACTTTGTTCTTGAATGGCTCTAAAGGAACCGCTGAGGACCTTGGCGGCCATCAGGCCGGCCCGGCCGTGGGGCGCTGCAACTGTCCGTGCACGAGTAAGATGTCGGGGGACAGCTGATCGTGTCCCCACGAGCACCTACGGGACCTGGGTCCCTTGTGGTTCGGAGGGGGGCGGAGATTGCACAAAGAGCGGATCGAGGCGATGCACACGAGCGGATTTACCCAGCTTCGGAGCTCTCCGGAGAGATAATACTCCTCTTGCTGCTTTGTGGATTATCTTGTGTTCTTGCTAGGGAGCAATCGGGCTACAAGACCTAGCACTGAATGTGATGAACTAAGCTGAGCTGGATCGAACCTGGCGAACCCCTTCTCGTTGCACTTGGGCCTCCTTTTATAGGCACAAGGGGTTACCATATGTGGCAAGTAGACAAAGTGCGATAGTAAAAACGGGTTGGTACACGCTTTATGCGGTGTACGATAATCTATACCTAACTCGGCGGCAAGGGACAAGGGTCATCAATGCCGTCTCGATCACCGAATAGTTAACGAGGGACCGTCAAGTGCGCCTCCGTTTGCCACGATGGTAGCTTGTCGGCGCTGCTTATCGCTACTCCCGCTGGCTGCACAGCCCGTCGACAGCGTGCAGGAGAGCCCGTGGTGACACGTTGGCGGGTGAGCTGGAACGGAGATGAAGAGAGGTCGCCCGCCCGGCAAAGCGCCTTGCCTTGCGGCAGGAACCTTATCGGCGCTTGGGGTTCAGCGCCCGCCAAGCCTTCCCGGCAAGCTCCTCTTGCCGGGGCCTTGCTTCCTTTGCGCCCTGAGTGGCCTTCCCGGCAAGCTCCTCTTGCCGGGGTTTTGACTACTTTGTTCTTGAATGGCTCTAAAGGAACCGCTGAGGACCTTGGCGGCCATCAGGCCGGCCCGGCCGTGGGGCGCTGCAACTGTCCGTGCACGAGTTCGGGGTACTAGGGTAACCCTACTCTAGTACACCGACAGGAGCCCCCGGGCCTGGGCCACACACGGCGCCAAGCTCTGTTGGGCCAGGCCCAAAAGCGTCTGCGGGCATGCGTGGTCTTGATTACGCCGTTATTTGCCTTGGACCCACCACGTCTCCCATGAACGGCACGCATCGGACGTGGCGTCGTGGGGGAGATCGTGGGGCTTTCTTTAATGGGGAAAATCGGAACGCCCGTCCCCTCTCCTCTTTATAAGCGGGGAACCGGCGGGGCCCACTTGCCCTTGCTGTCACGCCGAAACCCCGCCGCTTTCCCCCTTTCCTTCTCGAGCCCAAAGAGAGCGACGCTCCGCCCCCTCCATTGCCACCGGTGCTACCAACGCCGTCGGCTTCCTCCACCACGTCTCCCTATGGCTCCGAAGGCCGATAAGGGAAAAGGCTTGAAATCTGCCGAGGCGCAGCGGCTCGCGGCGCTGCGGAAGGAGCGGGCCCTCTTCGATTCCCTGCTCAGCAGGGAAGGAGCTGCGGGGCTGTACTACCTCTTACAGTCGGCGGTGACCGGCGCATCCGCAAGCCGAGGGTCATCTCCGCCACCACTTCGCTAAGGTCTCCATCGGGTACCCTTCTTGCGATTTTCTTACAGTGCGGGCTCGCCCGCTTTTCTGAATTCTTCTGTGATGTCATGAACACGTATGGCCTCCGCCTCCTTGACTTTACCCCCAACGCCATCCTTACCATGGCCGTTTTCTCACATCTCTGCGAGAACTTTGTCGGGGTCCACCCAAACGTCGCACTCTTCCGCCACTACTTCTCACCCAGCGTAGAGAGAGAGAGCCGCTTGCGGAGGAATTGCATGGACCTCTAGGATCGGCAAGAAGAAGCGTATCTTGACGGAGAGTTGCGCAGCAAGTGGGAGGAGTGGAGGGCTGGCTGGTGCTGGATCTTGGAGGAGGAGCCACAGCCTTTTACTGCCTGCGCAAAGACCCCCATAGTTCGTGGCAGATGGAGCAACTTGGCGCGGAGGGCGACAAGTTGAAGATTGCCACGACTAGGATTTTGCGTCTCCGGCAAGCGGGGCTTACCGTAGGAGCAGTTGGCGCGGACTTCGCCGCCGCCGCATTGCGCCTTGCAGGAGAAAGGGAGGCCTGCTTGGGAATTCGAGCGGCGGATATCATGAGGCTGCGCCCGGTCTGAATTGGAATTTCACTACCACAGGAGCTTGACGGCATGCTGCGGGAGCTGTTCAAGCCTGAAGCGGATAACCCCGGATGGTGCATGTTGCCGAGGGGAGTTGTGCCCTTGTGCAACAACTCGTCGCTTGATAGCATCCGCGCAATAATGCCGTTGTGCGATTCCCACGGGATCGTTCCAACTTGGCAGGAGCCCGCCGATGTCATAGTGCAGCAGTTCTTCGACAACTTGGTTGAAGTGCCGATCCGCGCCCGGCGAAGAAGCGGCTCACCCGTGACACCACTGCTTTCGGGAGATGGCGCGCGCCACAAGGTTGGAGGAGGCTGCGAGAGGCTGCTGCCGCCGGCGCGTTTAGGTTTACCGAGGAGGCGGAGAGGGCGGCGGCAAGCCTTGCCGACCAAGAAGAGTTCGTCGGTGAGGAGTAGCGGACCGAGCCCGGCGGCGACCCAAAGAGCCTGCGGGGTGCCTCTCCTCCGCCGTCATGTAGCTTGCCGCAGGGAGAGCTCGCTGCCCCGCCAAGGAGATGTCTCCGGAAGACCGGAGAAGTGTCGGGGGAGCATCCAGTCCAACAGCCGCCTCGCCACCCGACGCGCTCCACCGTGGCAAATACCGTTGCCGCGGGAGCGCCTTATTCCGCCACGGCGACGGGTGCTGGGCCTTCTGGAGTCGCGGCCCCTGCACCCGCCAAGCGCCAGAGGGAGTCTTCTCCCCCAATCCGTCGCGCTGGAGCGGAGTTTGATCTCTCTGCCCTCAGCTCCGAGGAAGAAGAGGAAGAGTAAGATCTTGCCACTGCTATTTGTAATCTTTCCAATTCACTGTTTTATCTTATATCTGACTGGTTCCACTTTGAACTTTCTTCTTCAGGGCGTCAGCTCAGAGGGCGCCGAAGAGGGCCAAGGCCGGTGGTTGTCGTCTCGGATGATTCCCAGCAACAGCAGGGGCACGCCTGAGACTCCTTGCGGATTCGGCAACCCTTCAACGAGCAGCCCCGGCTGGCCCAGCCGTAAGTACCTTGGTATGCTTCATGTGGTTAGGCGGCGCTTGGGTGCTTTTCATTCTTGATATCTGGTTTGTTGGATTTTGTAGGAGCGAGCAGCCACATCATGGAGCACGGAGGCTACCCACGAGGTCCAGCCTCATCGGGAGGCCGGAGGTCCTCCGAAACTCTGGTTGCTTCAACTCGCCACCAAGGAGAATTCTCCGCCAAGGGGCGCTCTCCGGCAAGGGAGGCTTCTCCGAAAGGGAGCCTCTCCGACAAGGGCTGGCGCCGGCGACCCTCCGGTGGCGGAGACATGACCACAGACCCCCACTGCAGGTAATCTTCTTGTCTTGATAGTTTCCCTTGGGTTCTGTTCTTCCGTTTCTCTCTTTCGAATATCTGTTTGATTTGTGCTTCCTTCTTCTGACCATCAGATCCATCTGCCGGAGACCCGATGGAAACCGAGGCTGCCGGCGAGGAAGGCAGCTGGCGGCGACAATGTCGGCGCCGCCGACATGGAGGAGGAGGAGGCTGGCGCCGAGCTCGCCCGGCGAGGAGGCTGCCGGGCAGCTGGCGCAGAGGCTGGGAGGATCCGCGATCGCCCGACGGCCCGGAGGCCGCGAGGCGCCCAGCGCTGCGCCGACCGCCGATCCCCGCCACCGATGCCGCACAGGACTCCGAGGCCCCCAGCCAGCGCCTACACGAAAGCCGGCGAGGTGTCTTCATCGAGCTCCATGGGCATCAAGCTCAGGCACCAGCCGAAGGAGACCTTCGATGCGGAGCTGCTTGCCTCCGCCGGGCTGTCGCTGGTTGATGCCCGAGCAGCAGCGATGGTGAACCCGAGGAGGAGCAGCTGTTAAGGAGGTTCTGTCGCTCTACGCGCCCGACAAGCCAAAGCTGGAGTCGGGAGGCGCTTGTCGCGGGCGGGAGCTGACTTGGAGAAAGCGTCTTGGAAGAGCTCCGACCGCCAACAAGGAGACTCTCCGGGACATAGCGAGGCTCGGGAGCAGCTTGTCGAGGCGCGCACGCCTTCATCTTGGAGAAGGGCGAGGTTGAGGAGTAGCGAGAGCTTGCGGTGAGAAACTCTCCGCTCGAGAAGGTGAGCTGGCGCAGCGGAAGATCAACCTCGGCAGCTTTGAGGAAGATCTCGCCTGTGGCGAGCAAGCGATTAGCGGGCCACTCCGGGAGGCAAAGATGCTGCCGCGGCTGCCGAGGCCGCCAAAAGGGAATTGGAGGCGAGGTGGCTCAGCTGGAGTCCACCCTCCGGAAGAGTGCCGAGGAGGTCGCCGGGTTGAAGCGGCGTGAGAAGGCGCACACACCTCGGCGAGCTGCGGTCGTTTTTTGAAAAGATCAAGGAGATCGATGCCGCCAAGGGCGTCAAAGCGGATCTGGAGCTGAAATTGACCACCTTGGCGTGAGGCGTTGAGCAGCGCCAGGGGAGGCGGGAAGCGGGCCTGCTTGGAAAAATCAAGGCCACCGAGGAGTTCTTTGTCGAATCTTGTGACCGCCAGAATAATCTTGGGACAGCATAATGCATTGGACGGAAGGTCTTGTGGACACCGCCGCCAAACATCCATAATGAGCTGATAGAGTTGGGGATGACAGATCTTGGATATTCCACCGGCGAGAACCTCCAACCCAGCGTCAAGCTCAGCCTATTCTTCAAAGGCGTGTTGGCGGGTATCCGGCGGCTCCGGGATGAGGTTCGAAGCAATCATGGAGGAATCACGTCAAGTCTGTGCCGAGGCTCTCCGAAGGTGTTGATGAAGGTGGCCTTCCGCAACCCAGGCGTCGACTTCTCCAAAGCCCTCAAGTCCCTGCCTCCATCCGCCGATGTTGAAGCGCTCAAGACCCTTGTCGCACCCATTGTGGACAGGGTGAGCGGAGTTAAGAGGCTCGAGGGCGACCGCGTGGACTAGGCCGCCAAGTCTATCTTTCTCTTGTCGTTTTCTGTTGTCCATTTTCCGGCAAGGCGACAGTTCCCCGAGCGACGCTTGTCGGCCCACACCATTATCTCCTCCTCCCCCCCCCCCCCGGTTAACTTGTGGGTGGATGAACCTTCTTCTTGTTTGAGAAGAAAGAAGAGAAAAATAAAGTTATGGAGCCCAATGGCTTGTTATAAACTTACGGATGTGGATGCTGCACAAAATGTTAGTAAATACATGCCTATATGATTATGAAAGCATGTATTGACAAAATGTGCGCAACCATAAACTTCTTGATGCATGAGTCTGCGCCCGACTTTGTACAAAGGATTACATGCAACAGCGGCAAGACTTGTACAAAAGGGTGGTTGCGAGCAGGTTCCGCAACAGCGCCTCATAGGTAAAACTTGCGAAGATGCTCTATGTTCCGGAATTGCTCACCGGAAAGCCATCTTGGTCTCAAAGCGCATAGCGCGGGGCCTAGTGACTCGTTTCACCCGATAAGGGCCTTCCCACTTCAGCGTCAACTTGTTGGAATTCTTGGCGGATTGAATGCGCGAAGAACAAAATCGCCTTCCTCGGCTTCCGGCATTAACTGCGGCTATGGTAGCGGCAAAAGCTTGCTGATAACGAGCAGCTCGTGACAAGAGCTCGAAGGCGATCTTCCTCGAGGAGCAGCGTCATCTTGTCGCAGCTGCTCTTGCTCAAACTCATCACAAGCGAGCACTCGAGGTGACCCATATCTGAGTTCCGTGGGGATAACTGCCTCTGCTCCGTAGACTAGAGCAAAGGGTGTCGGCGATGGCTCGATTTGGCGTCGTCTGATCGACCAAAGAACCACTGGCAGCTCCTCGATCCAGTTCCTTCCGCACTTGTGCAGCCTATCGAAAGTTCTGGTCTTGAATCCTCGCAGCACTTCAGCGTTTGCTCTCTCGCTTGACCGTTGCTTCTCGGATGAGCAGCGGAAGCAAAGCAGATCATGGCGCCAAGATCTTGGGCGTCTTGCATGAAGGTGCGACTTCGTGAACTGTGTGCGTTGTCGGTGATGATCGGTTAGGGATCCCAAAGCGGCAAACAATTGACTGAAGAACTTGACGGTGGACCTGTCACCTTCCTCACTGGTTCCACTTCCGGCCACTTTGTGAACTTGTCGATTGCGGCGTACAAGTATTCAAAGCCCCGACAGCTCGGGGAAAGGGCGAGATGTCGAGCCCCAGACCGAGAAGGGCCAGGATAAAGGGATCGTCTGGAAGCTTGACTGGCTGGTGTATCTGTCTTGAATGGGCCGACACGCTTCACACTTGGTTACTTGTGCGATCGCATCTGGAGGGCTTCGGCGGAAGAAACCTTGCTTGGAAGCTTTGCGGCAAGTGCTCTTGCGCCAATGTGGTGACCACATATGCCTCCGTGTATCTCCGCCAACAGCTTCGCCCATCTTCCGGCAAATACACTTCAATTTCACTCCGTTGAGTCTTCTTACATGCAGGGTGTTGTCAACAAACTGGTACATACTTATTGCCGGGCTACTTTTTCCGCTTCTTCTTGCTCTTGGGAAGTTCTCTGTCTGAAGGAAATGGGCGATCTGTTGTGCCCATCTTTGGAGCCTGCGGCTTGACAACAAGGACTAAAGGCTCATCTATCACCGCGGGACCATTAGCTTCTCTGGCAGGACCTGCGGGTCCGCGAGCTCGATGATCCCGTCAAGCTTGCGGAGCTAAGCTTGTCGGGGCGTTGCTTCAACGATACAAACTGCATGGTTTGTCGGAGCAGACTACTCCTCGGGGATGTTTGCGTCGGTTTAGGGACCTTCTTGGCGGCGGCTTCACGAGCTCTGCGGAAAGTAGTCGCGGAAACCAATTTTCTCTTCTTGCTCTGTCCTGTTGATGGTGTCACGGTTGGCTGAGTTAGCTTGAGCACAAAAATCCCTGGTTCCACGGGTAACTTAAGTGCGGCACATTTGGAGAGGCCATCAGCTATATCATTCTGCGCTCTTGCAACGTGTTCCATTTGCAGGCCTTCAAAGTGCTCTTCCAGCTTCCTCACTTCATCGACGTACGCTTCCATCAACGAACTCTGATAATCTTTATTTACTTGGCGGATGACGAGTTGCGAGTCTCCCCTGACAATGAGCTTCTTGATCCCAAGGTCCACCGCAATCCTGAGACCGGCAAGCAAGCCTTCATACTCTGCAGTATTATTTGTTGCTTGTTCCTTGGGAAAGTGCATTTGGACTATGTATTTGAGGTGCTCCCGGTGGGTGCGATAAGCGACACGCCCGGCACGGGCGCCTGCAGCGAGAAGGCACCGTCAAAATACATCAGCCATTCTTTATTTGCCTCCTTGACGGGGATGCTCGTCTCCGGAATCTCTTCATCCTACGTTGGCGTCCATTCTGCTATGAATTCTGCCAATGCCCTGCTCTGGATAGTTGAAGTGCTTTGAACTTGAGACCAAAGCTTGCAGTTCAGCGCCCACTCAACAATCCTGCTGTTGCTTCGGATTTTGCAAAATCCTCTTCAGCGAAAGCGAGTGACAACTGTTATCTCATGTGCTTGGAAGTAATGGCGCAGCTTTCTCGAGGCCATGAGGAGGCCAAAAAGCAGCTTCTGCACACTAGGGTACCTCGATCTAGCCCCCTGCAGAAGGGAACTGATAAAGTATACTGGGCGCTGCACCATCTTCTTACGTATCTTGTGCAACCCTCGCTGATCCATCCTTATCGGGACGAGCTTGGCGGCGAAGCGCCTTGCTTGTCGCTGGTTGCGCCTGCCTCGGTTGCGGTTCATCATCGCCTCCCTCTCCGCTACTAACGCAGCACTAACCACTTGATTGGTCGCCGCTATACAGCAGCAACTTCTCTTGTGGCTTAGGTGCAACAAGTATTGGAGCGGAGGACAGGTATCTCTTCAAGTCCTGCGGTGCAGCCTCCGCTTGAGTCCATTTCATTGGACCTGCCTTTTCAAAATCTTGAAAAAGCGGCGGGCGCGTTCAGCAGACTTAGAGATGAACCTCTTGAGAGCAGCCACGCAACCGGCAAGCCTTGACATCCTTGGCGCTTTGGTGCTTGATCGCTCAATGGTCTTGATCTTGTCGGGATTGGCTTCAATTCCCCGCTGAGATACAAAGAACCCGAGAAGCTTGCCGGAAGGGACTCCAAACACACACTTCTCGGGGTTGAGCTTGAGGTTGATCGGGCCGGGCATCTTGAGTAGGTTGTAAGCATAATGAGAGGCGGCCATGAACTTGGCGAGTGCTGGACGGCCAAGTATGCCATTGTAGGGCGATGGGAAATCGGCGACGTCAAACGTGACCCTCTTAGTTCTGAAGTTGAGCTCGCTGCCGAATGTTACCGGCAACGTGATCTTCCCTTTGGGCTTGCTCCTTCTGGGTTGATTCCTTGGAAAGTACCAGTTTCTTTGAGCTCATGTCGAGGATTTGAAGTTTACGGAGCATCAGAGGGAGATCAAATTCAGGCCGACCCGCCGTCAACCAACATCTTTGTGACCTTGAGGTTGCGGATGATTGGTGAGACCAACATCGGCAAACACCCGACCGCAGTGATGCGATCGGGGTGATCCTCAATGTCAAAGATGATGGGCGTGCTGGACCACTTCAGAGGTTTGCGTGACTCTATGGATGGTTCTGCTGCATTGACCTCACGCATCCATTGCTTGAGTTGGCGGTGTGAGGTATGCAGAGACGCACCACCGTCGATGCAAAGGACCTCTGTTACCTTTTGAAACTCATGCTCATCAGCTTCGTCGTCCTCATCATCTTCATCTTCGTCTTCTTCCTTGTCGCGGCCACGGGGAGGTCTGTCTCCTTGCCGCTGCTTGGCCTTGCCGCGGCGCCCTCCCCGACCGGGTCTCTTCTTACTTGCTGCACCTGCACCTTCTTGAGCTTTCTCCTTGTCTCGCCGCTCGTATTCAGCTCTCTGTAGCTCAACAAGCTGCTCGACTTTCTTGCAGCTCTGGAGATCGTGGCCCTTAGTGCGGTGGATTTTCAAGATCTTGCTTGTTGGGCTGTCGGGCTTGTCGGCCGCCGCCACAGCTTGGCGGTCGGCGTCAACGGCAACCTCCTTGCCGGAGCCACCGTCCTTGGCTTTGTTGGCGGCGCCATCCTTGCCGGACTGCTCGACAACTAGTACTTCTTGATTTTTCTTCCTCTTGTTGTTCCGCCGCCGGCTATTTCTTGCCGGGGCGATCCCCTCACTGTTAGACTCTTCTCCCACACTCTCTCCTTGGAGCCTTCTTCCTTCTTCAGCGCGTGCACACTTGTCGGCCAGGGCGTAGAGCTCGCTGACGTATTTTACTTTGCACATCGCCATCTCCTCCCTCATCCTGCGATTTCGTACATTCGATGGAATGCACCGATCCTTTGCAGATAGGGTGGGCGTCTGCAGGATGTTGTAGTGCACTCGATGAATCTACTGGATAATTCTTGCGAGACTCCCCCTTCATACGGGCAAGCAGGTGGAGATCACTTTCACAGCCATGAGGCTTGTGGCGCTGTAAGCGCCAACAAACTGGTGGCACAAATCTGCCAAGAAGAAATAGAGCCATCCGGCGAGTGCATGAGCCAAGATCGGCGTTTGGCTTGAGCACCAAGGGAAAGTAGTTGGCAAGGATCTTGTCGTCTCGTCCCCGCAGCTTGCACGCGATGGTGTAGATCTTGAGGAACTCCGATGGATGTGTCCTGCCGTCGTACTTCTCCGGCACATCTGGTTTGAAGTTTTTCTTGTCAGGCCACCGGACTTGCCGCAGCTCATGAGTGAACGCAGGGCAACCTACCGCGTACGGCAAGTCGCCTGGTTCCCCTGGCGCATGCATGTCGACAGTGGGCCCGGCGCGCTGGTCGGATTGACGGCGCGCTTCTCTTCGGCGCTCAATACGGGTTCGAGTGTCTTCCTCTTGCCGTTCTCGAAGAACTTGGCGTTGGTCGCGACAAGCTCGCGGATCCGACGACGCTGTGGAGTCACTGTCGAGGTGGATCCGGCGAGTCGGCGATCTTGGCCTTCGGGAAGGGGAGTGTACGGTGGGTGCACCCCCGCAAGTCTCGTCGCCATCGGCTCGCGCCTTGTCGCCCCGTCGCGGCTGTGAAGCACTCGGTTGCCGCGGGACGTCGCCGTTGGCAAAGGCGATGAGACTTTGAATTGTGGCCCTCCATTCGTCGACCTTATCGGCCGTCGGAGGGTAATCTAGTAGTAACTGAGCTCTCGCCAAGGCTTCCGCTGGTGTGGTTGGCGGCAACGGCGTACGGAGCAAAGAACGAGATGTGCTCGGACTCCTAACCAAGTTAGGAGGAGCGATATCCATGGCGACCGTACTCCACTCGTACCGGCATCTTTGAGGTGCATGCGGGTCTCGAGGGCCTCGGGATCCTCCAGCTTGGCCTTGATCCAATGGCGTATGGTGCCGCGGTATCGTGGCGCTGTCATCGCGCCTCCTGCAATGGGCGCGTGCAGACTTCGGACGCCGACGCCGCGCGCGTTGTCCTTGGACCTGGCGGCATCGTGGGCTCTCTCGACGACGCCGGTCCCTCCGCCAGCGTTCCCCACCACCGCGGCTCCGATGGTGTTGGGTTCGACGCGACGACTCAGCTGCTGCCGAAGGCTTCTTCTTGGCGCCATGTCGGCGAAGATGTCGATGGAGTTGCTCGTCGTCCGCGGATCGGGTTCACACAGCCTCGACCCCCCCTACCTGGCGCGCCAAAGATGTCGGGGGAGAGCTGATCGTGTCCCCACGAGCACCTACGGGACCTGGGTCCCTTGTGGTTCGGAGGGGGGCGGAGATTGCACAAAGAGCGGATCGGCGATGCACACGGCGGATTTACCCAGCCGGAGCTCTCCGGGAGATAATACTCCTACTGCTGCTTTGTGGATTATCTTGTGTTCTTGCTAGGGAGCAATGCGGGCTACAAGACCTAGCTTTGAATGTGATGAACTAAGCTGAGCTGGATCGAACCTGGCGAACCCCTTCTCGTTGCACTGGGCCTCCTTTTATAGGCACAAGGGGTTACCACATGTGGCAAGTAGACAAGGGTATGATAGTAAAAACACGGGTTGGTACACCGCTTTGTACAGTGTACAGTAATCTATACCTAACTCTGACGACAAGGGACAAGGGTCATCAATGCCCGTATCAGTCACCCGAACAGTGTAACATGGACCGTCAAGTGCGCCTCCGTTTGCCATGATGGTAGCTTGTCAGCGCTGCTTGTCGCTACTCCCCGCTGGCTACACAGCCCGTCGACACGCGTACACGGGAGAGGCCCGTGGTGACACGTTGGCGGGTGAGCTGGATCGGAGATGAAGAGAGGTCGCCCGCCCCGGCAAGCGCCTTGCCGCGGCAGGAACCTTGTCGCGCTTGGGGGTTCAGCGCCCGCCAAGCCTTCGGCAAGCTCCTCTTGCGGGGCCTTGCTTCCTTTGCCTGAGTGGCCTTCGGCAAGCTCCTCTTGCCGGGTTTTGACTCTTTGTTCTTGAATGGCTCTAAAGGAACGGCTGAGGACCTTGGCGGCCATCGGCCGGCCCGGCCGTGGGGCGCTGCAACTGTCCGTGCACGAGTTCGGGGTACTAGGGTACCACTACTCTAGTACACCGACAGCGACGTTTAAGGCGAGAAAGGACGTGCGAGAGAGCGATGACCGAGCCAGAGGGAAATCAAATAGGGGAGTTGCGGGGGTTGCAACGGTGTTTCGAGTAGTTGTTGGCTGAATGCTACGAATATATAATGTAAACCGACCGGAATAAATTCCTACCCAAATTAATCCAAGGTTGGAGTGCCCCTCGCAATGTAAATATCTCTGGCTTTGCGAGGGATGGAGAGGTAGCTTGAATGTGTGGAATATACTACGTGAGAAAGCAAGGTCAATCGAGTGACATATAGATAGAGAGACAAAGTGAGTGTGGTCCGACATTCATTGAACAAACATATATGCTCTGGAGAGATATTGTCCGATTGAGCTTTTGGCGAGGGTGAGGGCTAAAAGATAGAGCTTGAGAGATGATCCAGTCATAGACGTGTAGATATATTTTGTGCGTGGGAGGAAGCAAGGTCAATCGATCACATAGGGCCGCCGTGTGATTGAAAGAGTGAGACGGGTTGAAGAGAGTGACCTAGATAGACAATGTGCGTGGGAGAGTATATAATGTGAATAAGTTGAATTGGGCTCAAACATGGTGATATATCATTTTTGTCCGAGAAAGAGTGAGGTCAATCGAGACATACAAAGAGAGAGAGAGGGAGAGAGAGAGAGAGCATGGCCCGCCATGAGGTCGAAAGAGTGGGGGCGGCTTCGATGGACTGACCTAGATAGACAATCTGCGTGAGAGAGTATAGAGTGTGTCGATCGAGGCCCGAACAGGGAGATATATCATTTGTGTGTGTGAAAGGAAACAAGGTTAAATGAGACTCAGATAAAGAGAGCGAGATTGAGCGAGTGTGGCCCGCCGTGCGGAAGAAAGAGTGAGACAGTCTCGAGGGAGTGACCTAGATAGACAACGTGCGTGCGTGCGCACGAGAGGTTGGGGGATAGATAGGCAATGCATGTATTTAGCGTGAGAGGGTGAGAGGGAGAGGGAGAGAGCTCGATCTCGGCATGGGGTGCAATGGCGGGTGTGTGAGGTAAATACATTTTGTAACAGAGTGGGAAAAGGGGGTTGTGTAGTTGAGAGAGTTAGAGATCGAAACATGGAGAGAAAGAATGGATGTGTGTTGGAAACAGATAGCTTCCTAAGGTGGTTAGGAGAGGAAGATTGACCGATACATGAAGTATGTAGCGTGTGTGTGTGTTGGGGGGCTAAAACCAACATTTGAATGTAGATAGTACGAGAATTAATATCGATGTTTCAATACAGTGTACATTGTAAGATTTGAACTGAGGACCATGTATATGGGTAATTATTTCGAATTCGTGCCATACTAGGTTTCGAAAAGTTGACATTGACTCGATTTGTTGTGCTATTTTGAAGGTCATATGTCTGAATCCATCCAAATGTTTTCTCACTACCATGGTGTTCATCATATACATATGAATTTGTATTAAAAAAGTAGCGTGGATATAGTGAAATGCGAAATCCACGTTAGAATTGGAGATCGCTATGTGACACACACACTAATTCAAATATCTAATTATGTGACACACACTCTAATCCACGTTAGCGTGGATATCGTTTTGATTTTTTTCTTCAAATAACTCCTCATTAGTTAATTTATAGTATCTCGTTTAGAATGACTAATTATTGCAAGGAAAACACGGGCACGGTAATACATACAGATTCATTTGCAAATGAAAGAAGATTCGTTTGCATTCTCAAATGTAGGTGCACCAGGCAGACCAGGGTCGTGTCGTGGTGGTCGCGTGTGTCGGACGGACGCTTAGCACCCAGCCACCCAACCCCCTCCCTCCCTCGCCCCCTCCCCTCCCAAAAAGGACGACGACAAAATAAGTTCTCGCTTCCACGTTCCGGATTGAAATATCTGGCGGCCCCAATTCCAGCCCTGCAAGATCTCCCTTATCCACCATCCCCTTCCGTGTGCAGATTGATCAAATCCCTAATTCGCCGCCAACCCAAGCAAAGTTCGAATTGCCCCTTGTCTCGTCTCTTTCCCCACCTCTGTGCTGGACGACGACGACGGTCGTGCTTCACCACCGCACCAGAGCTACCTCATCTGCGCCCTCGTCCACCGCACCGGGTGTTCCACCGACAACGTCGGCCGCCGCAACCGACGTGCCTCACAGACACCAACTTCCACCGCATCAGGTGCGCTTCACCGATGCCGTCTCCCAACTCACCGGGGCTACTTCACCGAGAACATCGTCGCGCCTCCGCCCCCCGAGGCCGCTGGGGCTTCACCAACGGTCTAGTCCACCGCATCATAGCACTCCGCTGCCACTCAAGATCGCCATCCGTGCGCGGCCAGCCAACGCCAGCGCATCACTCTCAATGGCTCTGAAGTGACCCGCACTCTAGCTAGGCGAGCATGCCCAAACGCCGGCCCGAACTAGGTATCCACACATTACTCCCTTGTGCACTGTTCCGACGATGATTGGATATCCTTTCACTGCTCTCTTAGCTTACACACCTATCCAACTCTGACTTTAACTCTTATTTCTTCTGGAGATATCATCTGAAACAAGCAAATCCATTTTTTAGCGAAGCATGATGGCGCTACGGGATCTGGTACACATCCTACACATCCGTATAACCTTGTAAGTATCTGTCCTCCGGTACAACAGCAAGGTCGATTCCTCTTATTTGATCAGCGATTCGCGATGTCAAAAATGCAGAGGGGGATGCAACAAGCACAAGGCCTGCACATCCAAGCAAGTGGTAACATGGACTTGTACATGGAACATCCCAAGCGCAAGCAGAGCTGCAGTGAGCCTGTACAACGAGCTAGCGTAAGTCCCTGTATTTCATTTAATTCGTACTAGCATTCGTGTATGATTTGTGTGCAGTGGCAGATCCACGAATTCAAGTTACCAGCGGCGAACATTTAACTTAAAAAATATGAAGGCACTTGCACTCCGGAAATCAACATAACTTGAGAAATGTGAAGCTACATGCACTTTGAAAACCAACTAATGATCCAAAGTAGTTCAGATTATAAACACTAAATGATGCAAGCACCAAAAAACACAAAATGCAACATGGTGTACAAGGACTACAAACATGGTATGCACCTGCTTTAATTATTCATTCTCAGGCTGAAAATATCAAAGTGTAATTGCACCTATAACCAGTGTGCAAACTGCATATCAATATATCTATCCTGCACAAGTATGCCAATAGTTTCAGACAACATATTAGAAAAGTATTTATGCTACGTTGTCATGATACAGGGACTTTCTAGTAGATGGCCTCGACGTTTCCTCAAGCCATGAAAATGCACTATAATTTGCTTGTCATCAATGCCTGCAAATCTCTATGTCTCTCTCAACATAGCAGATCATCATTAGACACTAAATCCTTCAATGGGAGCTTGCAAAATGCTTGCATTAGATGCCTCATTAGACACTATATGTTCATCACCAGGAGCATGTAAAATGTTTGCATCAGATCCTTCATTAGCAGTCTGTTCATTAGACACTTCAGGTTCAAGAACAACATGAGCTTGGATGTTTGCACCGGAAACTTGATTAGGTATATTAGATTGAGACAGTTCAGTATTGATTGGGGGAGTTATAAAATAAGTAGAAATTGGTTTCATTTTCTCAGAGATTCCCTACATACAAGCAGTTTTACAACACCGTCAGGTTTAACTATTGGCCAGAAATTGAAGTGTTGAATTAGATATAATCAGGGATGTGATGTACCTGCTTGTTGCGCATGCTACTCTTGCAAGCTGTGACTGTCCATTTGGGCAAGCTCGATGCCATGCCCGTGCTGCCGCCGCTGCCTCCCACGCAGGCTACACCCAGGGTTGGATCTTCATCTTCTTGTCCTTCCGTTCGCTTGAAGCCCGGTGACCGCCCTCCAACGAGGGCGCGAGGAAGTGCTGTCGGTCTGTCCAGCGACGGCTAGGTTAGGAGCGAACCAGACTGGAGGCTGGAGCGGATGAATTGGGATTTTTCCTACTGTCGATCGATATGGGAGGCGCTCGTTTGGGCCGCGAGCCTGCTATAGGGCCTGCCTTGCACTTATGTTATTGGCCTATCCTAATTGAAACATTTTTCTTCATTTTTTACATTCCCTGCTCGTGCATTGGGACGAACAAAACTAGCCTGGGCCAACCTGGACGACTCAAACTAGGTGCACACTTTCGAGCCACCCGAGGCGGCCGCCCATACCAGCCCCTATGGTGGCGTCACCCCTTTTTGCGTGTATGATAGGGGTAGTGAAAAATATTCCAGTGGCGCTTTTGATTTACCCTCGGAATGGTTGAATTGCTTGTTTCTATGAACTGAGTTTGCCAATAATGTGAAGGATGCCATTCTTTTCATCCTATTGTAGATTGCTTAGATCTCGAGAGGCCAAAAGTAATCACATGAAATATACAGTAAAAGCTAGTGTGATGTTTGTGGCTACAACTAGTCTGACTACACGTCCTCATATAACATATCAAGGAGGCACCATCTTACCAGATTAACCATTCGACTTACCAATGCAGTGTGGGAAGAAAGAAGTATTGGGACTACGTATCCAAGCAATTGATGCCATGGAATCCTTCGTACAACCTTGTAAGCGAAAAACAAGTTGCAGTGTGCCTGTACAAAGAACTAGCGTAAGTTCAGTTACCCGCTTCTCGCAATTTTAGTTAGCCACTTATTGCAAAATTGTTCAATCATGTTGCTTGGCTTAATTTAGTTTGCTAATGATTACATAATGCCACATCCTATTAATCCTATTATAGACTGCGCCTATCTATGTGTTTGATACTTACTGTTAAGAATTACCTGTTTGCCTGAACTTAAATAGCTACTTGTTTGTTTAACTGCTTTGCTGCTGCAACAACGGGTTACAATGATGTTAATAACCACTTTTCAGCATCGAATTGAAACTCTTTAATTCCTTGTTTGTTTAACTGGTTTGCTGTTATAACTCCCAGTTGAGATGATTTGCTAACTTCAACTTTTCTTAATCCAATCGGGACTTTAATGGCAAAACAGGTTAGCCCAAGAACAAAGAGTGAGGTCCCCATGGACGTTGTATCATCCCACAGCAGTGGCACCGGCCCAATCGTGCATTATGAATTGCCAACTGCTGATGCTCTAGAGGCTAAACTAGTTGTAGAAAGAGATTCTGCTTCTGCACTTAGAGATGAAGTTGACATGATGAGGAAGCAAATAGCACAATCAGTAGCAGTACTCAAGGCAATCATTAAATATTTGGTGGATTTCAAAACGAATCAAGCTGAGACTGACCACATTATTAAGGTCCTGATGGAAAAAAGGAAATTAAATTCCCACTTGGTAAATCATAGATGAAATGTTATTTCCATCATTGAATAACCATTGTGTTGTTTGTTCATGTAATCAATCAAACTGTTTGTTTTAGAGATCATGTAATAATTATTTTTTGATTTTTGTTTTTTGGTTTGTAATTTTATTTGAGCACAAGTCTGTATTAATTGATGAGACTAGGAGACATTTCATTTTGATTGCTGCGCCAGACCTGCAAATATGCCAATCGGGTTGAATGTGCATTCAGCAATAATAGTAGTATAGATGGACCATAAGTGGCATGCATCGGAAAGGGCCAAGATGTTTTAGTAGCTTGGCTAAAAAAAGGATGCCGTTGTAGCAAAGAAAAGTACAGCGGCCTAGCTTATGTATGTTAGTTGATATTATTGATCCATATACTCTATAAGTGTTTATATGTCTGTTAGTTCTGTACATTCTTGGTTGATTGACTCGGTATTTGAATCTTGATACATCGCTTGTGTACATATCTAAGTGGGAGTACACATTATGCTGCGTGTGACATTTGAGTTGGACATGAAGTGTTCCAAATATTCGAATTCACCTTAAACTAGATTCTAGCTTCTGAATTTGAGTATCAGCATTTGTAAACCATATTCATATATGACACTGGAATACATCTTTGTCGTCCTTTTGAAGATATATAAAAACACATAGAATGATTTATAAATATTCGTATAGGAATAAAAAATGGATTCGAATTTAGTTGCCAGGGTAAACGTGGATGCTTATTGTCCCAAAATTCAAAAGAAGCGGCAAAATGTCCACTCCCACGTCGGCTGCCCGAAGCCAAGTGTTTGGGAGATGGAAATTACTATCTACCCATTACACGGACAATCCATTGGCCCGATTTCCATTGCTCTAAATAGGGGTAGGTTAGTAACTTCAATTAGACGTGACATGACCGCCTCTGAGCCCATTCTGACACGGTGGCCGCCAAACATTGGCGGCAAAACACATTTGATTCAAGCTCGTCCGAAAGACCTGTGTTTCTCCCTCCATTTCCCCATTCATACACGATGGGCGGCAAAACAAACTCGACTCAGCCGAAATCGATGTAGGCAAATATTTTCAACAGGGGCAGGTTTGTAACTTCACTTAGATGTGACACAACCGCCCTACCTGTCATCCCCGTTCATACACCATGGGCGCCAACCACCCTCTCCTCGCCCAAAATTTCTCTGGGCAAATATTGGTTAGATGCGAGATTACCGTCGTATCCCCAACCGACAAGACGTCCAAATTTTAAATGGGGGCTAAGTTTGTAACTTCCCCATATTTCAGATAGGCACATCCCAAAAACATGGTTCCCCATACCTCTCCCTCCATTTTTCCCATTCATACACCGTTCGCACTAGAACACTATCCCCACACCAGCTTCCGTCCGCCACCCCATCCATCGCCGCCGTCCTCCACCACATCCATCGCCGCTGTCCTCCACCACATCCATCGCCACCGTCCTCCACCATGCCGGAGCGCCTACCAAGACCGCGTCGTCCACTGCTAGAGATGGACGTTTCTCATCCACGGCGACGGACCAACACTACAAAAAAAAATACACTTCCGTGATGATACGTGTTTGTCACAGTAGGTCGCGTTTTTTGTCATGCATGTACATCCATGACAAATTTATGACAGAATCAAGATAGTCATACATGTGCTGTCATAGAAGTGTTCCATGACATTACGAAAATTATCATCACGGAACTGTCCACTTCCATGACGATAAATCGCGCGTCACATAAGTGCTTTCATCAAGGGTGACTGACACGTGGCATCTACCGTAACGGAACGACGTTAAGCTATCGGGTCGGGTTTTGGATCCGATAACCCGTTAATAGCCCCGACCAATGGGGATTTTCCACGTGTAAAATCATCATTGGCTGGAGGAAACACGTGTCGGCTCACCGCTGGGACAGATGTCATCCACTCATTGGACAGAAGGCGCCTATGATACGTCGACACGTGGCACGACCCAACAGAGGCCCATTGCTTTGAAAAGGCCGGCCCGTTTGACTTAGTCAAAATGTGACGGGCTGGCCCATGGAAAGCCTTTAACGGCCTGTTCACATATAGCCCATTTACAGCCCGCTAACCCAAAGCCCGTTACGCCCTATTCGAATTAGGCCCAGTAGCGTCATCTGGGCCATCTTCCAGCCCGTTTTCACTTCTGGCCCATGTATGGCCCATGACGTCTTTCGTCCCATATGAGGCCCTATGTAACTCTTGGCCTATTAACAGCCCATGGTGAAACTGGCCCATAATGAACAGTGTATCACTTTACACCCATTAACGGCCCGTGGTGAAACTGGCCCGTATAGAACAGTGTATCACTTTATACCCATTAACGACCCGTTATTCCGTTGGGCCGTTTCCAGCCCATGTTATCTTTCGGCCTTCTCAGAGCCCATTTATTCTTGGGCTCATTTCCAGCATTCGTTTACTTATGGCCCGTTACTGTCATTTTCTGCTTGTGGGCCAAATTCATCCCATGGTTACCGTCGGCCCATTTGTGGTCCATTAATATGTTGGGCCATTTTCATAGCGTCATCAAATACGACCTATTAACGATGGTCCGTTATGGTCGGCCCTTGAACGGGCGATTCCAACTCTAGCCCGTTTACGTCCAGAATGCAGTCTGTTTGGCCCATGTTTGGCCAATCAATCATACGGCCTGTATAAGGCCCATTGATGATACGGCCCGTAGAAGGCCCATTGTTTCTACGGCCCGTAGAAGGCCCATTTTTTCTACGGCCCGTAGAAGGCCCATTGTTTCTACGGCCCATAGAAGGCCCACTGTTTCTACGACCCGTAGAAGGCCCACTGTTTCTACGGCCCGTAGGCCCAGTGTCTTACCGTAGGCCCAGTTTTAAAAAATAGGTTATTGCATCCACTAGCAAACCGCAGAAAAAGAACTGCACTCACTACAAGCAAACAAATAGACAAGACAACAAGGAAATAAATAAGCAAGCAACTTACACTAAGCTATCACGACTATTACACATATTACATCCACTGGGAATCAAAGTTCGCCACCAGTGCAAATATAGGGAACACAGCAGCATATAAACACCGCAGCAAAACAAGTCCAGAACTAAAACCACTTCAGAAGAGCTCAAGAAACAATATCCTGGGTACCCATAATGCTGGCTAGATGCTTAGGAAGCTTATTAACTTTCTCTTGTTTGGCGCTTAAGTCCTCCAGCGCTTGTTGTTGCACCAGAAAGTATGCATCCGAATTCTGCAGGGACTTCCTCAGTCCTTGGCTTCCTGCCGCATAACATCTGATCGATGTCTTTCAACTTGAGGTTGAGACTCAAGAAGCCGAACTGATTCAGGCAACGAGTTCGAAGAGCTCGTGCCAGCAGTGGTAGCTAGTAACTCGAACACTACATCAAGACAGGACTTTGGGGTTGTCTCAGTGTCTTCAATATAGTTTTTATCAGCTTTCTTGGAGACCAATAGGGATGTCTCACTATCTTGAACCTTATCTGCATTACTTCCTTTACCATTGCATAATAGGGTACTCTTCTCCAATATTTTATCCGCGTTCTAAAAGAGAAACAAACAAACACATCTCAGGTTTACAATGTAGTATATGAAACTCATTTTGGTAAACCAGTTCAGTAGTAAGGTGGACAGGATAATAGCATGAAACAAACATATATCTATGTAGTATGATCACTGTATGGTCTATATCATTCTAGTTTATGTTGCCAAATCAAGATAGATACAGTTCGAGTCATATCTATTTAAGACAAAGCAACATAGACAGAATATAAGTGTGGGAAACTACACAGTAATAACAACACTTGTAATGTGCATGGCATGAGAACATAACTGTTTATTCAATTGAAACTGAAATCAACATAGAGCAAGTTACAACAGCAAACAGCCAAACATGTTGAAGAAACAGGTTTAAAACATACCTGTTGCGCCATTGGAGTTTCAATTGCATCCTTCAAATTTGAAATTGCTTGGTATCGAGAAATACAAGGATGCAAGAGCAAAGTAGTATGAACCATAGCTACGGAACCTGACCTGAGAACAATTCTTCTTCTGCTTTAAGCATTGACTTCGGGTTCGGAGTGGTGGTCCTTGTGATTTGGGCACTGCAGTTGCCTTACTAACTGCTAGTGTTTGGGTGCTCTATGGTGGAGACGGTGTTGTGTCAACGGTAACTAGGTGTCTATCTGCTGGGGTTGGGGTTAGAAGGGGTGTAGCTGGTTCTCTCTCCAACTGGGTAGGGGTACAATCTGCTTGAGTGTGGGTTATCTGTGGTGGGGCTGGTTATTGGGCAAGTACAACCGTGGTTCTATCTGCATCGACAGGTAGCACGATTTTTTCTGAAGACCGTGTTTTTCCTCCCATAGATACTGCCATCACTCCCTCCAATTGAAATGGCTGATAAACAAGAAAAGTAATTGAATGTACAACCATTGTAAGGTAGATAGGTGCAATGGATAGTAGGGAAGAAAAAAGGGCATGAAATAACTCACATTTATGTTGTCTAAGCAAACAGAATAGTAGGACATAATTTCACATATATGATGGCTAATTAAACAGGATATCATGACACAATTTCACATGTATGATGGCTAACTAAACAGGATAGAATGACATACTTCAAAATATGATGACTATGTAAACAGGATGACATGATATAACTATACAATGTGTCTATTAAAGTGGTTGGCATGCCATAAATCACAAACATGTCGTCGATGGAAACATGATGGCATGATATAATTCACGGATAGAATGACATAATTTAAAATATGATGACTATGTAAACAGGATGAGATGATATAACTATATTATGTCTTTAGAAAATGGGTTGGCATGCCATAATTCAGATACATGCTGTCTATGTAAACATCATGGCATGACATAATTCAAATATATTATTTATATACTAAGGAAGTGAGCAGAGGGCAATCGCATATATGATGTGTCAACTAAGGAGATGACATTCAATATTGTGTATATGATGTAAAAACTAAGCATTGCAATACAACATATGCATTATATGAGTAATATAACCCTGCCAAGTTTGAGCATACACCTTAGGGGGGTAATAGGACTGGTCATCTGCCTCTGAATCCTCCTCTAAAGAGCTATCTGTAACCAGCAAGATATCTGCTTCAGCAGGTAGCATTGTCTGCTCTGAAGACCTTGTTTTCACTCCAGATTTCTCCATCACCAATTCAAATGGCTGATGCACAAGAAGAGCAGTTGAATATACAAACATTGTCGACAAAAGCAATGAGAAATACAAAAAAAGGACGGCATGATAAATTCACATATATGACGCTTGCCTAAACAGCATGGCATTGCATGATTCACATACATAATGCCTTGCAACAAGATAACATTGCATAATTCACATATATAATGTCTTGCAACAAGATGGCATTGCATAATTCACATATATGGTAATTAGACACTAAACAGCTGGCATTCACACAAAGCATGTCTAAACTAAGCAAATGACATAGCAATGCAAGATACCATACGCACGATATGAGCAACATAACCCTGCCAAGTTAGGGCATGCACCTCGGGGAAATATGATGGTCATCTGTCTCTCGATCCTCCTCCGAGGAGCTATCGGTAACCAACAAGACATGCGCTTCGTCGATAGCATTGTCTCTCTCAAGACCTTGTTTCCACTCCAGATTTTTCCATGACCGTGCGAATGGCTGATGCACAGAAGAGTAATTGAATGTACTAAAATTGTTGACAAATTTAACATGTAATAAAAAATGATGGCATGATATAATTCACATATAAGATGATGGCTAACCAGGTGGCATTGCAAAATTCACATATATGATGCATGGCTAGACAAGATGGCATTGCATGATTCACATATACAATAAAGAAACTAAGCAGATGGCATTGACACAAAGCATGTCTAAACTAAGCGGATGACATCTTTAATGTATACGATAAGCAATGCAAGGCACCATATGCATGATATTACCAACATCGAGATGCCAAGTTAGAGCGAAGACCTCATGGGGTAAATAGGAGTGGTCTTCTCTTCCGAATCCCCTCGAACAGTTATCTTCCTCTTGATTACGATCCGAAATGGGTGGAGGGGGCTGCCTTTGCCCACCATGGAACGACGTCTGCATGAAATTTTATTGCCACGCAAGGCTCGTCTCTTTTGCTCTACATGATTAGTTCCATTGTGTACAATAACTGGCATGCATATGAATAAAACATAGTGAGATTATGTAAGGAGTGCATGCACAAATCTAGAGTGATGGTAGCAAACTGTGGATAGACCCAAAACCAATGATAGTAGGCAGATAATAGCTTTAGTTAAAAAATACAGATAATGGCTCCTTTAATGTTTGTTTGCACCCAACATGAAACTCATAGTAGACACCGGAGATTAACCAGATAGTAGATGATAGTACTGATTGCTGCCCCAATATGTACCCCACAACCATTTAAAACTCAAGTTTCAGATTAGTTTGGACCTGACTCGAGTCTAATAGGTGAACACGACGATAATGTAGCATGTCATCATATTAAGCGATGCATAACGTAAGAAGACACGGAAGAGTGCGACCTCTCTTGAGGACCCGTGTAGTCCTCAAGGTCATCTGCTCAGTTGATGATGGTAATGTAGTTGTCATGGCTGCCGGTGGCGGGGAAGCAGATCTGAGGCGGCGAAAGACAGTCTGGAGAGCGGATCCCTGCTGTGGTGAACCCTTCCATCGTTGGAGCAGCTGAGCTGGGGTGGAACACAACGCCGCAGGAGCAGGACAAACCACACAAGGTTTTCTTTGACACATATCTGTAACATAAGTAATTGAGTGAGGGCTTGTTTGAATTTGAGGATTCTAACAATGCAGGGATAGGAAATAGACAGGAATAGGATAGGAATGCACGTGCAAAACAGAGAATTTAAAACCACAGGATTTTTGCCAATCTGGGAGTTTGATTCACAACAATTGGAAGATCATAGGATGCAAAAAAGCATGGTGAGATTAAGTCAAACCACAAGAAAATGTACGGTTACAATGCTATTATGCTACTATCTCTTAGTCTTGTGCTTGATGAATAGGAATATGAAAAGGAGGAGAAGTGGAAATTAGAATTCCTACAGTTTTTCTTTCAAGGAGACACTAAAGGAACAAATCCTACAGTTTTCCTTTGCTCCATTCCTTTGCACCAAATTCATGAAAAGTAGTACCATAGGAAACTTTCCAATTCCTATGTTTTTCATTCACTTTTCCTTTCAAGCACTGGCGATTCTAGTAGGCAGGCTTGAACAAGGAAAATCCTACACTAAATAAATGTTTTTGTGCTACTTCTATTACTTTGGACCCAGGCAACTGCCATACTAGCTCAACTCCCAGGTCCATCGACAAATGCACAGCTCAAATGCGCAGAGATAAATAATGATGGCGTTCAAGAGAGTCCATCACGGATAGCTAAGTTGCCTGGTACCTCACTGCTTGTCATATAGTAGGATAAAATAATCGTATTTCCCGTTACTACGAGTGCTCAGTGGACAATATATATAACATGTAGAGTAAAAAAGAGATGCAACAAGTGTACAACCTCTTTGGCGAAGCCATGTCGATCTCAGCATGATTGGGTTGGCCGGTGAGGATGCTCCGGCTGACTTTGCTGTCGAAGGAGGGGAAGAAGATCTTAGGCATCTGGAGATGGAGCCCGAGGTACTGCTCCGCTGTGATGGAGGGTTTCATTGTTGGAGCAGCTCCGGTGAGTTGGACGATGCCGAGGCTGAAGTAGGACAAGAGAGACAACGAACAACATTAACCTGAGTGGAATTCTAATAGCATCTCCAATACATGACGTAAAATACATAACCACAAAGTGCTAGATGTAAAATACATCAGCCGCTCATCTCTGAACTTAACTGTCGAAACTGAACTTAACTGTCGAAACTGAATTTTGCTGTCGAACTGAACGCACTAGCAAGGTGAGGCTACACGTCGGTCGACTGCCTTTTTCATCTCTGGCCAGTCGATTTTGCAGCCGTTGGATACGAAATCAAGGCCTACGGTTCATTTTCAACCTCCACCCCCTGAGCCACCACCGGCCAAACAGCAGCCCCGGCCGCCCCGGCCGCCCCGAAAACACTCCCCACCGCCGGTCCGCCGCCGCGCCGGCCATCCCTCTAAGCCCACCGTGCCGAGCTTTTTCTCCGGCGATCCCCACGCCACCGCCCCGCCAACGCCCCACCACCGCCGGCGACCACCGCCCCCAACCTGAACCCTAAGATAGATAGTGGGGTACCTCTCCGGCGAGCCACCCTCCCTGCTGCGGCTGGTTCTTCCTTCAACCCGGCGAGCCCCCCCCCTGAAAATCGATCGACCCAAAAGTCGATTCAGTCGACTGAAGTGTAGCTAAATCGGAGCAGCATCACAAGCAAGAGCAAGAGCAAGAGTGAGAGGAGTAGCGCGAGCAAGGGCAATAGCAAGAGCAGACCAGGCAAGGGACCGAGAGCAAGAGCAGAGCAGCAGCGCGAGCGAGAGCTAAAGCAGCAGCGCGAGCGAGAGCTAAAGCAGCTGCAGCTCCTACTGATGTGGACGTCGCCGCCGAGGGAGCGACGCCGTGGAGGAAGTGGCCGGCGACGCCGCCATGGATGGAGCCGCGCCGTGTCGGCTCTGGACCGAGCGCCGGCAGCACCGTGAGATCGAATCAAGAAGAAAATGCGGCGATTAGTGTACAACCTCTTTGGTGGCGACGATTGGGCCGCAACTTCATCCGAGGAAACGGTGATGATTATGCTCTTCCGGTGGTGTAGGTGAAGACGGCGGTATGGGAATGGAGGTGGTGCGAAAGACGAGGGGAATGTCAGAGCAGCTCCTTGGAGGTGGAGGAAGGGGAGGCTGAACCGGCGGGACGATGAGATCGACGACCGATCCTCATCCGGTACGGTGGATGAGGGACGTCGAGGTGTTGCTGTGGACGACGTCAACGGGGAAGAGGCTCCGGCTGGGTGGCGGATGGAGCAGGGTGTGGGCTTTCGTTGCGGGTTTTCGCGGACTTGGTGTAAGAATGGGTGGGCGGATGGGATGGCAGTGGGGAACCATGGCTTAGAGACGCGCTTTTCCGAAATGTGGGGTAAGTTACGAAAGTACCCCCCACCGATTTGAGGCAGTTCTTTCGGTTCAGAGGTACCACGGGCATTTCGCGTGTCGGGATTTCACAGGAGGTGGGAGTTTTCGCGCGCAATGTAATTTTGGAATAGCAAGGCGCGGGTTGAGATGGAGGGAGTTGTCGGAGAACAACGAGACAAAGATATATCTTAAATATTTCGGGCTAACAAGGCGCGGGTTGAAGAGGCAGGAGTTTTGCAGCATGATAGACAGAGACGCTAGCTTGAATTTTCTCCATAACAAGGCGCGGCTTGAAATTTCGGAAGAACAAGCTTAACGTGTACCCAAAAAAATGACAATTTGCACCTCAACACGCACAACACACACACAGAAACACCATTTAGACTAGAGTAAGGTACACGTGCATTGCACGCATGAGATTTGGCAACCAAATTATGAATAAATACCACATTATAGCATGCAAGCTTTGAGTCATATATGCATGATTTATATGCTTGTTTAATTCTTATAGTTCATTTCATTCAAAATCATCTAGTTTTTATAAGAAAGCTAATCTATTTTAAGATTCATTGAATTGCGTGTTGTAAGACATAAAGTAAAAACAAATAATGGCAAATCATCTAGAAAAACATTTGGGCAATTCTGATACGGAAGATTCTAGAACAAATAAGAAGTGCTTGTGTTTTGATGTTTGTGCATTATGCTTAAGTTCAACCATGGAGTCTTCTAGATTATACATGTGGCGAAATCTGGTGGAATCTAGATGATATCCAACGGCCAATAGTGCTCAAATTTGCCATCTTTGGACCATCGGATTCACCTCATCCAACGACCATCTTTCAAAGTTAAAGTTACCCGCACACAATATAAAAAAATAAAATATAATATATATAGGGGTATAGATATAGATATGTGATGTGAAGTCGCCCATCATCTCCAATTAGAATAGTGTGTCCATGCACAGATGCGACGTGGCCAAATGATGTCTGCCATCGGTACCTCAAATTCAAATCAGTCTGACCTTGTTCAATGTGTATACATTACAACATGCTCGTTTCCAATCCACACCATGCAGATCTCCGTTATATTCACGCATGCATGGGTTTCAAACATCAGGATCTCTTATTCAAATATTTGAATTCATCTTTACATTGATTATGACCTCACCTATTCTTTTACACCCACACAGTAGTCTTCTCTTTATAATTGTACCACTAACTTTCTCTCGTGCATGCATGCACACACACTACCAGTCGGCATTATCAATCGCACGCACGCAATCTTTTTCTTCAGGTCGGTCTCCCATGAAGGCACACACCCACACACATCCCCCTCTCCATCATATCGGGCATTCTTTATCTCTCACGCGTGCATGCACAACGATCGATGTTCCTCTATGTATGTGTGTATATAGCTAGGTCTTTCATAGTTTTCCACACAAACCGATCAATCGATATATCAAGTGAGGTCTCACCCTCTTTCCCACGTCCACATCGATCAATCTATACCTCTCTATATAGGATTAACATATATAGCTAATACACCCACATTAATTATATATCCAACGTCCCCCTCTCATCACCCATGCCTTCCGCTTCATCTCTCAGACGCGTGCAAAATGGCGAAGACAGGGGGCAGTAAGGGCCCTGCCCCCCCCCCCCTAACATCACTATATATCGAGGCTAATATGAATGTGATCATTAGACAATTGCTGCTAAAAAAGGTTTAATTTCATGAATTGACCCTCCTCGTAAAGTATTAGCAATGCTTGGCCCCTAGCTCATTTATTTTCATGGCTCCGCCATCGTTAGGCAACAACAAGACGTGTTCGCCCCCTCTCTCTAAATATCGATCTCGCACTTGCGCATTCCTTCATAGTCTCCCTCCACTCGGCCCCTCGCACCATCTTCTAGCCCCCCACCGAATTTTTCCACATGTACAATCTAGCAGACTCCATGGTTGAACTTAAGCATAATGCAGAAACCTCAAAACAATAGTGGTTATCTTTTGTTCTAAAATCTTCCGATCATAACTGCCCAAACTTTTTTTCTAGTTGAATTGCCATTATTTGTTTTTACTTTATGCTTTACAACACACAATTCCATGAATCATAAAATAGATTAAGGGCTTCTTTGATTCAAAGGATACTCAATGGAATTTTGGAGGATTCTAATCATTAGGAATTTTTCCTATCTTGGTTGTTTGATTCGTAGGATTGTAAACCATAGAAATTTTTCCATATGATTAATTTGCACTAGATTTCATAGGAAACATCCCATCCACTCAAACCTCTTTGAAAGAATTCTACGTTTTTTCCATGCACAATCAAACATCGTACAATCCTGGAGGATTCAAGACGACATTCCACTATAATCCCATGTTTTTCCTATTCCCGCGTTCTTAGCTTTTTTTATAAAAACTAAGAGGGTGCTTGGATCCAAGGGACTTATTTTAGTATGACTAAAAATAGTCTCTTTAAGAGACTAAAGTTCCAAGCACCCCTGACTAAAGAGGGGCTAAAACTAGTCTTGAGACTAATTTTTTTTAGTCAGGGGTACCCCTACTAAAATGTGGATTAGTCCTCTCTATCCTCATTTAACTCCTCTCCTTTAACACGGGCGAGTTCTGGATTGGAGGGTTTGGAGGATAATAAATGCTCATTAACTTGATTTTAGTCTCCTTAGTATTTGGATCCAAGCATGGATGAGGCTAGCATGTTTTAGTCTCACTACTTTTAGTCATGGGACTAAAACGTATCCAAGCACCCTCTAATTGATTTTGAATGAGATGAACTATAAGAATTAAACGAAGGGCTACATCAGGCATATATGACTCAGAGCTTACATGCTATAGTGTGGTATTTATTCATAATTTGGTTGCAAAATCTAATGCGTGCAATGCACGTGTACCTTACTAGTACTTCGAGTATGTGCAAAACACGTAAATTAGAATACCAATGGCGCGCTACACAGTGTCTCTCTTACAGTTCATGAAGCCACATGGCACATGTGGAGGCGTTGTCGCGACCTCCTTGCGTAGATTGATCACAGTGACATGCTGCTGGTTCCAGAAGAATGTACTCGTCCTCCCTGAGCCATACTGGCGGTACATGCATGAAGCAAAGACGTGCACGCACGCCACGCACGCACCTATTCCCTCGCACGCACACGCTGGTACACGGGCGGACGCAATTTTGTACCAAGATCCACCCCATGTGATAATTTGACGCGTCTAAAGTCGTTCACTTCATTGATGGTCAATTAATACAGGGCATGCAAATTGAGTGGACGTGAGGGCGGAAGAAAGACATTATTACTCCACTGCGCGCATGCGAGTAGTTAAATCGTGGGTTGCTAAGTAGTACTTCCATTGGTCTCCTTCGTATTTTGTGCCAATTATTGACAGTAACATAATATTTACGCATTTGAGCAGTGTAGTACTTGAAATTTATGTTCCGCTAAACTCATCGGGAGCCATTTCGGGCCTCGAAACTAAAACCATCAATTAATCTTTACCTTGTTCCCATCACATTCGAAAGCCTGCTCACACCTACTAGTACGCACCAAACCTGAACGTGTCCCCACTATGCAGGTATTAGTACTAGTGCCGTACTAGGTTATAAAAGGGAACTACCTAACCGAAAATTACTCTACCTTTCCTCCTCATAAGTGCTTCTTCTTCGTCCGTCGTTGCCATGGCCGGTGAGCAGAGCTCTAGGTCGAGAACTACTTGTAACAAGGGAGCAGCAACCAAGGCTGCAGAAAAAAAAAGAGGGCTCGCTGCCATGCGGAGACCTCGAAAGATCTCTCACGGGCAGGCGATGGCTCCCAGGAGCGCCCTAGCCGCGGAGGCGAACATGCCGAGCCGGTGGAGCTGGAGTCGTTATCCCTCGACGGCATGCCCGATCAGCTCAATAAGCACCTCAATAAGCAGAAGGAGTTCATCCAAGGCTTGATGGAGTTGCTGAAGGAGAGCCTCGACGACATGCCTGCAGAGCTCAATTAGTAGGGGGAGTTGACCGCCGGCTTGGTGATGCTGCTGAAGAAGAGCATTGCCTCGGAGAAGAAGGCGACTGGTGAAATCCTGCGACTTCAGGAGGACAAGGCGGAGCTCTGCCACGAGATCGACCTGTTGAAGGAGAAGAACGCTGGCTGGAAGAAGCTGCATGAGAATAGTAGTTCCTCGATGAAGATGTTGTTGGGTAACGTAGTAATTTCAAAAAATTTCCTACGATCACGCAAGACCATGGTGATGGCATAGCAACGAGAGGGAGAGTGTCCGTCCCACGCACTCGTGAGACCGAAAGCGGAAGCGTTATAACAACGCTGTTGATGTAGTCGTACGTCTTCACGATCCGACCGATCCAAGCACCGAACGTACGGCACCTCCGAGTTCTGCACACGTTCAGCTCGATGATGATCCCGGACTCGATCCAGCAAAGTGTCGGGGATGAGTTCCACAAGACGACGGCGTGGTAGCGATGTTGATGCTCCACCGACGCAGGGCTTCGCCTAAGCTCCGCGATGATATGACTTCTCCGGCGCAGGGCTTCGCCTAAGCTCATGACGATATGACCGAAGTGGAATATGGTGGAGGGGGCACCGCACACGGCTAAGGAACGATCCGTAGATCAACTTGTGTGTCCATGGGGTGCCCCTGCCCCCGTATATAAAGGAGGGAGGGAGGAGGAGGCCGGCCCTTAGGAGGGGCGCGCCATGGTGTGGAGTCCTACTAGGACTCCCTAGTCCTAGTAGGATTCCACCTCCCTTGTTGGAGTAGGAGAGGGGAAAGAGGGGAGAAGGAGAAGGAAGGGGCTGCCCCTTGTCCACCTTCGGACCTGAGGGGGGCGAGGCCTCCTCCCTTTGGCCTTTCTCCTCTATTCCCGTATGGCCCAATAAGGCCCATATACTCCCGGCGAATTCCGTAACTCTCCGGTACTCCAAAAATACCGAATCATTCGAACCTTTCCGAACTCCGAATATAGTCGTCCAATATATCGATCTTTACGTCTCGACCATTTCGAGACTCCTCGTCATGTCCCCGATCTCATCCGGGACTCAACTCCTTCGTACATCAAAACTCATAAACTCATAATATAACTGTCATCGAAACTTTAAGCGTGGACCCTACGGGTTCGAGAACTATGTAGACATGACCTAGAACTATTCTTGGTCAATAACCAATAGCGGAACCTGGATGCCCATATTGGCTCCTACATATTCTACGAAGATCTTTATCGGTCAAACCGCATAACAACATACTTTGTTCCCTTTGTCATCGGTATGTTACTTGCCCGAGATTCGATCGTCGGTATCCAATACCTAGTTCAATCTCGTTACCGGTAAGTCTCTTTACTCGTTCCGTAATACATCATCTCATAACTAACTCATTAGTTACAATGCTTGCAAGGCTTAGGTGATGAGTATTACCGAGAAGGCCCAGAGATACCTCTCCGACAATCGGAGTGACAAAACCTAATCTCGAAATACGCCAACCCAACATGTACCTTTGGAGACACCTGTAGTACTCCTTTATAATCACCCAGTTACGTTGTGACGTTTGGTAGCACCCAAAGTGTTCCTCCGGTAAACGGGAGTTGCATAATCTCATAGTTACAGGAACATGTATAAGTCATGAAGAAAGCAATAGCAACATACTAAACGATCAAGTGCTAGGCTAACGGAATGGGTCAAGTCAATCAGATCATTCTCCTAATGATGTGATCCCGTTAATCAAATGACAACTCATGTCTATGGTTAGGAAACATAACCATCTTTGATTAACGAGCTAGTCAAGTAGAGGCATACTAGTGACACTCTGTTTGTCTATGTATTCACACATGTATTATGTTTCCGGTTAATACAATTCTAGCATGAATAATAAACATTTATCATGAAATAAGGAAATAAATAATAACTTTATTATTGCCTCTAGGGCATATTTCCTTCAGTCTCCCACTTGCACTAGAGTCAATAATCTAGTTCACATCATCATGTGATTCAACACTAATATTCACATCTGTATGTGATTAATACCCATAGTTCACATCGTCATGTGACCAACACCCAAAGGGTTTACTAGAGTCAATAATCTAGTTCACATCGCTATGTGATTAACACCCAAAGAGTACTAAGGTATGATCATGTTTTGCTCGTGAGAGAAGCTTAGTCAACGGGTCCATCAC
Source organism: Aegilops longissima (assembly GCA_021605205.1). Classification (NCBI taxonomy): domain Eukaryota; kingdom Viridiplantae; phylum Streptophyta; class Magnoliopsida; order Poales; family Poaceae; genus Aegilops; species Aegilops longissima. The sequence goes on along the minus strand of CM038677.1, from coordinate 112,410,132 downwards.
ATTCAGAGCCGTATGTATTTTGCAAATATTCTATGTCTACAATGCTCGCACGGGCTACTCTAGCTAATTGCTCCCACTTACAATATGTATCCAGATTGAGACTTAGAGTCATCTGGATCAGTGTAAAAGCTTGCATCGATGTTACTCTTTACGACGGGCTCTTTTATCACCTCCATAATCGAGAAATATTTCCTTAGTCCTCACTAAGGATGTTCTTGACCAATGTCCAAAGATCTACTCCTAGATCACTATTGTATTCCTTGCCAAATTCAGAGCAAGGTATATAATAGGTCTGGTACATAGCATAGCATACTTTATAGAACCTATGATGAGGCATAGGAATGACTTTCATTCTCTTTTCTATTTTCTGCCGTGGTCGGGATTTGAGTCTCACTCAATTTCAGACCTTTGCAACACAGAGCAAGAACTTTTCTTTGACTGCTCCATTTTGAACTACTTCAAAATCTTGACAAGGTATGTGTTTATTGAAAAACTTATCAAGTGTCTTGATCTATCTTAATAGATCTTGATGCTTAATATGTAAGCAGCTTCACCAAGGTCCTTCTTTGAAAAACTCCTTTCAAATACTCCTTTATGCTTTGCGAATAATTCTACATTATTTCCGATCAACAATATGTCAATCACATATACTTATCGAAATGCTGTAGTGCTCCCACTCACTTTCTTGTAAATACAGGCTTCTCCAAAAGTCTCAGATAAACCATATGCTTTGATCACACTATCAAAGCGTTTATTCCAACTCCGAGATGCTTGCACCAGTCCATAGATGGATCATTGGAGCTTGCACATTTTGTTAGCTCTTTTAGGATTGACAAAACCTTTTGGTTGCATCATATACAACTCTTCTTTAATAAATCCATTAAAGAATGTAGTTTTGACATCCATTTGCCAGATTTCATAAAATGTGGCATTGCTAACATGATTCGGACAGACATAAGCATCGCTACAGTTGAGTAAATCTCATTGTAGTCAACACCTTGAACTTGTCGAAAACCTTTCTGCAACAAGTCGAGCTTTGTAGATAGTAACACCACTATCAGTGTCTGTCTTCCTCTTGAAGATCCATTTATCTACATGGCTTGCTGATCATCGAGCAAGTCAATCAAAGTCCATACTTTGTTCTCATACGTGGATCCTATCTCAGATTTTATGGCCTCAAGCCATTTCGCGGAATCTGGGCTCATCATCGCTTCCTCATAGTTCGTAGGTTCATCATGGTCTAGTAACATGACTTCCAGAACATGATTACCGTACCACTCTGGTGCGGATCTTACTCTGGAAGACCTACGAGGTTTGGTAGCAACTTGATCTGAAGTTTCATGATCATCATCATTAACTTCCTTACTAATTGGTGTAGGAATCACCGGAACTGATTTCTGTGATGAACTACTTTCCAATAAGGGAGAAGGTACAATTACCTCATCAAGTTCTACTTTCCTCCCACTCACTTCTTTCGAGAGAAACTTCTTCTCTAGAAAGGATCCATCTAGCAACGAATAACTTGCCTTCGGATCTGTGATAGAAGGTGTACCCAATAGTTACCTTTGGGTATTCTATGAAGACGCACTTCTCGATTTGGGTTCGAGCTTATCGGTGAAAACTTTTCACATAAGCATCACAACTCAAACTTTAAGAAACGACAGCTTAGGTTTACTGCTAAACCATAGTTCATACGGTGTCATCTCAACGGATTTAGATGGTGCCCTATTAAACGTGAATGCAGCTGTCTCTAATGCATAACCCCAAAACGATAGTGGTAAATCGGTAAGATACATCATAGATCGCACCATATCCAATAAAGTGCGGTTCTGACGTTCGGACACACCATTATGATGTGGTGTTCCGTGGCGTGAGTAGTGAAACTATTTCACATTGTTTTAATCAAGGCCAAACTCGTAACTCAAATATTTTTCCTCTGCGATCATATCGTAGAAACTTTTATTTTCTTGTTACGATGATTCTTCACTTCACTCTGAAATTCTTTGAACTTTTCAAATGTTTCAGACTTGTGTTTCATCAAGTAGATATACCCATATCTGCTCAAATCATCTGTGAAGGTCGAAAATAACGATACTTGCCGTGAGCTTTAACACTCATCGGACCGCATACATCAATATGTATTATTTCCAATAAGTCATTTGCTCGCTCCATTGTTCCGGAGAACGAGTCTTTAGTCATCTTGCCCATAAGGCATGGTTCGCAAGCATCAAGTGATTCATAATCAAGTGATTCCAAAATCCCATCAGCATGGAGTTTCTTCATGCGCTTTACACCAATATGACCTAAACGGCGAGTGCCACAAATAAGTTGCACTATCATTATTAACTTTGCATCTTTTGGTTTCAATATTATGAATATGTGTATCACTATGATCGAGATCCAATGAACCATTTTCATTGGGTGTGTAACCATATAAGGTTTTATTCATGTAAATGAACAACAATTTATTCTCTTACTTAAATGAATAACCGTATTGCAATAAACATGATCAAATCATATTTATGCTCAATACCAAATAACACTTATTTAGGTTCCACACTAATCCCGAAAGTATAGGGAGTGTGCGATGATGATCATATCAATCTTGGAACTACTTCCAACACTCATCGTCACTTCCCTTCAACTAGTCTCTGCTTATTCGTAACTCCTGTTTGAGTTACTAATCTTAGCAACCTAACAGTATCAAATACTCAGGGGCTACTATAAACACTAGTAAGGCACACATCAATAACCTGTATATCAAATATAACCTTGTTCACTTTGCCATCCTTCTTATCCACCAAATATTCAGGGGTAGTTCCGCTTCAAAGGACCAGTTCCATTGCAGCAAAAGTACTCGGTCTCGGGCTTAGGTCTAGACTTGGGTTTCTTCACTCGAGCAGCAACTTGCTTGCCGTTCCTTTTGAAGTTCCCTTCTTCCCTTTGCCATTTTCCTTGAGACTAGTGGTCTTGTCAACCATCAACACTTGATGTTTTTCTTGATTTCTACCTTCACGATTTTAGCATCGCGAAGAGCTCGAGAATCTTTTTCGTCATCCCTTGCATACTATAGTTCATCACGAAGTTCTACTAACTTAGTGATGGTGACTAGAGAATTCTGTCAATCACTATCTTATCTGGAAGATTAACTCCCACTTGATTCAAGCGATTGAAGTACTCGCACAATCTGAGCACATGCTCACTAGTTGAGCGATTCTCCTCCATCTTTTAGCTATAGAACTTGTTGGAGACTTCATATCTCTCAACTCGGTATTTGCTTGAAATATTAACTTCAATTCTGGAACATCTCATATGGTCCATGATGTTCAAAACGTCTTTGAAGTCCCGATTCTAAGCCGTTAAGCATGGTGCACTAAACTATCAAGTAGTCATCATATTGAGCTAGCCAAACGTTCATAACGCCTCAGATCTGCTCATATTGAGCTAGCCAAACGTTCATAACGCCTCGCATCTGCTCCTGCAATAGGTCTGTCACCTAGCGGTGCATTAAGGACATAATTCTTCTGCGCAGCAATGAGGATAAACCTCAGATCACGGATCCAATCCGCATCATTGCTACTAACATCTTTTCAATACAATTTTCTCTAGGAACACATATAAAAACATAGGGAAGCAACAACGCGAGCTATTGATCTACAACATTATTTGCAAAATACTACCAGACTAAGGTCATGATAAATTAAAGTTCAATTAATCATATTACTTAAGAACTCCCACTTAGATAGACATCTCTAGTCATCTAAGTGATTACGTGATCCAAATCAACTAAACCATGTCCGATCATCACGTGAGATGGAGTAGTTTCAATGGTGAACATCACTATGTTGATCATATCTACTATATGATTCACGTTCGACCTTTCGGTCTCGTGTTCGAGGCCATATCTGTTATATGCTAGGCTCGTCAAGTTTAACCTGAGTATTCGCGTGTGCAACTGTTTTGCACCCGTTGTATTTGAACGTAGAGCCTATCACACCCGATCATCACGTGGTGTCTCAAAGACGAAGAACTTTCGCAACGGTGCATACTCAGGGAGAACACTTCTTGATAATTTTAGTGAGAGATCATCTTATAATGCTACCGTCAATCAAAGCAAGATAAGATGCATAAAGGATAAACATCACATGCAATCAATATAAGTGATATGATATGGTCATCATCATCTTGTGCTTGTGATCTCCATCGCCGAAGCACCGTCATGATCACCATCGTCACCGGTGCGACACCTTGATCTCCATCGTAGCATCGTTGTCGTCTCGCCAACTATTGCTTCTACGACTATCGCTACTGCTTAGTGATAAAGTAAAGCAATTACATGGCGTTTGCATTTCATACAATAAAGCGACAACCATATGGCTCCTGCCAGTTGCCGATAACTCGGTTACAAAACATGATAATCTCATACAATAAAATATAGCATCACGTCTTGACCATATCACATCACAACATGCCCTGCAAAAACAAGTTAGACGTCCTCTACTTTGTTGTTGCAAGTTTTACGTGGCTGCTATGGGCTGAGCAAGAACCGTTCTTACCTCGCATCAAAACCACAACGATATTTCGTCAAATAGACTCGTTTAACCTTCTCAAGGACCGGGCGAGCCACACTCGATTCAACTAAAGTGAGAGAGCAGACACCCGCCGGTCACCTTTAAGCAACGAGTGCTCGGGCGGTGAAACCAGTCTCGCGTAAGCGTCTGCGTAATGTCGGTCCGGCCGCTTCATCTCACAATACCGCTGAACCAAAGTATGACATGCTGGTAGGCAGTATGACTTGTATCGTCCACAACTCACTTGTGTTCTACTCGTGCACATGACATCAACGCATAAAACCAGGCTCGGATGCCACTTTGTTGGGTAACGTAGTAATTTCAAAAATTTTCCTACGATCACGCAAGACCATGGTGATGGCATAGCAACGAGAGGGAGAGGTCCGCCCACGTACCCTCGTGAGACCGAAAGCGAAGCGTTATAACAACGCGGTTGATGTAGTCGACGTCTTCACGATCCGACCGATCCAAGCACCGAACGTCACGGCACCTCCGAGTTCTGCACACGTTCAGCTCGATGATGATCCCGGACTCCGATCCAGCAAAGTGTCGGGATGAGTTCCACAAGACGACGGCGTGGTGGCGATGTTGATGCTCCACCGACGCAGGGCTTCGCCTAAGCTCCGCGATGATATGACTTCTCCGCGCAGGGCTTCGCCTAAGCTCCGCGACGATATGACCAAGTGGAATATGGTGGAGGGGGCACCGCTGCGGCTAAGGAACGATCCGTAGATCAACTTGTGTGTCCATGGGGTGCCCCTGCCCCGTATATAAAGGAGGGAGGGAGGAGGAGGCCGGCCCTTAGGAGGGCGCGCCATGGTGTGGAGTCCTACTAGGACTCCCTAGTCCTAGTAGGATTCCACCTCCCTTGTTGGAGTAGGAGAGGGGAAAGGGGAGAAGGAGAAGGAAAGGGGCTCGCCCTTGTCCAATCGGACCTGAGGGGGGCGCAGCCTCCTCCCTTTAGCCTTTCTCCTCTATTCCCGTATGGCCCAATAAGGCCCATATACTCCCGGCGAATTCCGTAACTCTCCGGTACTCCAAAAATACCGAATCATTCGAACCTTCCGAACTCGAATATAGTCGTCAATATATCGATCTTTACGTCTCGACCATTTCGAGACTCCTCGTCATGTCCCCGATCTCATCCGGACTCGAACTCCTTCGTACATCAAAACTCATAAACTCATAATATAACTGCATCATCGAAACCTTAGCGTGCATGGACCCTACGGGTTCGAGAACTATGTAGACATGACCTAGAACTATTCTTGGTCAATAACCAATAGCGGAACCTGGATGCCCATATTGGCTCCTACATATTCTACCAAGATCTTTATCGGTCAAACCGCATAACAACATACTTTGTTCCCTTTGTCATCGGTATGTTACTTGCCCGAGATTCGATCGTCGGTATCCAATACCTAGTTCAATCTCGTTACGGTAAGTCTCTTTACTCGTTCCGTAATACATCATCTCATAACTAACTCATTAGTTACAATGCTTGCAAGGCTTAGGTGATGAGTATTACCGAGAAGGCCCAGAGATACCTCTCCGACAATCGGAGTGACAAAACCTAATCTCAAATACGCCAACCCAACATGTACCTTTGGAGACACCTGTAGTACTCCTTTATAATCACCCGTTACGTTGTGACGTTTGGTAGCACCAAAGTGTTCCTCCGTAAACGGAGTTGCATAATCTCATAGTTACAGGAACATGTATAAGTCATGAAGAAAGCAATAGCAACATACTAAACGATCAAGTGCTAGGCTAACGGAATGGGTCAAGTCAATCAGATCATTCTCCTAATGATGTGATCCCGTTAATCAAATGACAACTCATGTCTATGGTTAGGAAACATAACCATCTTTGATTAACGAGCTAGTCAAGTAGAGGCATACTAGTGACACTCTGTTTGTCTATGTATTCACACATGTATTATGTTTCCGGTTAATACAATTCTAGCATGAATAATAAACATTTATCATGAAATAAGGAAATAAATAATAACTTTATTATTGCCTCTAGGGCATATTTCCTTCAGATGTTGCAGGCCCTCATCATGGAACAGAAGGAGGAGTTGGCGAAGCTCCGCATCGAGCACCCGGCTGCTGTCAAGGTACGTAATGCGGCCGTGGAATAGATGATGAAGGCTCGCGTCGAGAAATCCCGCGTCATGGATAGAATGAAGAAGATGGCGGGGGAGACGCACATGGAGATGGAGGTCGTTGAGGCGATGAAGAAGCAGTTACGACTCCGCGGCGAATTAGATCATTTGGGGTGATAATCTTCCTTCTTCTTTTGCTGCTGTGTTTCATCTTTTGCTTCGGGTGTTTCGCCGCACGTGTCACGTTCTCTGCGAGGCATGAATAGTACAATAGTTTTTTTTAGGGAATGAACAGAACAATGCTAACAATGAGATGACTAGAAAATTAGATCATTTTTTATCGCCATATGGCACTGGGCTGCCGTTTTTCGTGCTCCTCCGTCGCAATACTACTCCAGTGGAAAACTTGAATATACCGCACGGTTCTTTGCTCCTCCTCGATCAGGTCGTCGGTGCATTTATACGAGTAGTCAAATCACAAGGCCCCGCCTTCCAACAATAATGAGCCGTCAAATCACAAAGGCCCTCGGCTCTCATGAAACCGACCAAGCTAGACTGCCCCGCCCTCTAGCCTTTTAAAAAATGTATACTTTTGTACAGCAGTAGTATCGATGGATTGCGCCATGGAGCAAAACTTGAAATTAAAAAAAGGTGGTACATATTGAGAGCGTTGGTCGCCAAATTATGCATATAGTACTATTAAAAAGGCTAGTCACAATAATGGTGTCCAGCACAACCCACCCCTCAAATAAAACTAAGCACCCTGGAATCCTTTGACAACTAAACTGCTGGCTATATGATGTTGGGCATATATATTGTACGTATATAATGTGAAGAAACGAGTGGTAGTACTATACCAACTAAAAGATGAAATGTAAGAAATACTAGTATGTACGTACTGAAGAGTTAAAGTAACAAGAAGAAACATAACATATTTCTGCTGGGGCTCAAAGACAACACACCCTCAAATTAAATTAAGCACACCTGAAATTAAACTTTGCAACTATCCCGGTAGACACTGCATTAGAACCACCAGGAGCAACGACACTACCACCTTACTCAGAGTCCTCGTCCACGTCCTCGACTTCATCCGTGTCCCTCTTCCTCTTGACCGATACTTCTTTGCTTGAACCGCCAACTTGGCTATTTCTCTTCATCTAACCCTTACAGATATTGAAACAAAGGTAGCCATCCATTGCAGCGTAGTGGATGTGGTCTATATCTAGTACATTCCGCTGCCATGCATGATGATGAAACGTGTATGGAGAATTCTCCAGTTTACCGTACGAAGGATGAACCATGGCTCCTGCCAGGGTCAGCATTGAAGGCTGACGAGAGGACACCAGCCGATTCTTTTGGAGGTCGAAGGTGTCGCCTACAACGAGGCCTATCCGACGCATGACTTCTTTGTCGTTACCAAAGTCTACAGTAACGAATTTGACTAGGTTGCTCTTGAGGAAGTCCTTAAAATCCTGGCACTCAACGTCGGCATGGCATATGTGGTAGACCAAGCATAAGTCATGCACGCAAACCTGGATCACGGTGGGCTTCTTCCTCTCTTCGTCCTTTAGATCCTTCTCTCGTCCCAGGACTGTGGTGTACTCAACATCTACCCCAGCGACCCACTCATCATCTGAGTCTTCGAACATGCGTCTAAAGCGAGAAAGGCATCATTTCACCGTCGCGGAAGAACGGGTGTAGATTACGTCGAACTCATCACCGGTGATGGTTCTAACCTTGTACTCACCGCCGATCAGGGAGATTTGGGATGCCATGGATCTGGGAGGAGAGTTAGGATTAGTGGAACTACCATAATGTGAATGGACGGGACGACTAGGAGCGAACCGTTGTAGTATTAAAGGACGTGCGGGGACGAGTAGGAGTGAACTGCCAGCGTGCGAATTGCAGGGTAGTGGCTTTCCATTCTCCCATGATACGGGCTTCCGAGAGCCCTTGGATCTGAGATCGAACGGTTGCATGGCGTGATTCTAGACCTATGGGTGAATATCCTATCCTGGAGGGTTATTCTGCAAATTTTCAGCAACTTAGCATGCGACCGTTTGATCTCAGATCCAAGGGCTGCCAGCAACCCGTATCATGGTCGCACCTACCACGACCGTCGCGTCGCTTGCGCGGTCTCGCCCTTCGAGATTTAACACGGTGCGTTAGGCTATCTGATGTTGGCATGTCATACATAGTCATCACTTAGTCACTCATACTACAACAAGGTTGGCAATAAGGTTGGCTATAAGTGTATTTTTTACTCCTCTCTATCTCTTTCTTCGTACTCCCTTCATCCCATAATATAAGAACATTTTTGACACTAGTGTAGTGCCAAAAACGTTCTTATATTATGGGACACACGGAGTACTAGTATTTATTGCATTTGCCAAGGAGTGACCTCTTCCAATGAAATGGTGTTGCTAAGTTTGCTTCATTTAATTAACTATAGACTCCAAATTTTCTTTTCACCTAGGTACACGCGCTTAGCACCGTTTCTTCCTTGAGTCACCAAACTAGTCGCTCTCTTCTTGATTAACTTGCCACATCAGACTTTATGCCTATGTGGCAAGCTTAAGCACCTGTAGGAGCAAGTAAGGTGCCCGTCCGTTGCACGAAAGAGTGAAATGCATTGATCGGGGTGTTGTTTATTTTGAAAAAGGATGTGGGGGTCATCTCATGTGTAATAGGTATTGATAGGTTTCTTCGGATATTATGTCATCTCTAGAGCTCATAAACATCCGGGTGAAATAGATAAAATAGTATCTTTTGCAAACAAAAGCGTTCAACTGTTCAACCTGCATCCAGAACTTGTGAAGAAATAACTCTTATTGTGCTTTGCAAGAAATGGTTCATCATAAGTCTTTCACCGGTACTGTAGTAAAAATTCATACATGGAAGATTCTAGACTAAACCATAAATGGATACACTTTTATTCATGCGCGATACTACAATAGAGCAAGATCATGCATGGAAGTCTCCACATGCTTAGACAGCGGATTACATTGAGCGAAGACTAATGATCAACATTTAACTTAGTAATGCATATGTCCAGGTGAACCTCCTTGGAGTCCCCATGCACATTGTTGGGGGTCAAATAATACCATGCGTCTTCCATGTCCACATCGGCGGGAAGGTCCCAGCTCGGCAGAGTCCAAGTCAGCTTTACGTAGCCAGTGTCGCCGCCCATGGACCTCCGAGGGGTAGTAATAGTGAACACGCACCCATACATCGGCCTCGTGTAAGTGTCAGCGTCGGCATCGTACATCGGACCTTCCATGTACACACGCTTAGCACTGTTTCTTCCTTGGGTCACCAAACTAGTCTCTCTCTTCTTGATTAACTTGCCACATCAAACTTTATGCCTATGTGGCAAGCTTAAATACCTGTAGGAGCAAGTAAGTACAATAGTGCGCTTTACATGGCATTTTTGCATATGTGGAGGAAAGAGAGGCAAGGAAAAAGTGAAGAAGTGGGCTCTCATGCAAGAGCCAGCCTCTACTACATGGTGGAGCATTGGGAGAGGCACCTGTATGGAGGTGGTCAGGAATCGGGAGACTCACGCCGGTCGTAGCGCCGCAGTTAAAATGATAATGGCAAGTCAAATCATGGGGCCCCACCTGTCCAGCAGTAACTCGTCGTCAAATCACACAGCCTACATTTGCAGCATCCTACTCCCTCGTCTTCTCGCATCTCTGTCGAACCGACTAGGCGGAACTGCCCCGCCGCCTACCGCGCAGGAAAAGCCCCGCCCTCGACTTTTAAATAGTATACAATGTACTAATTTTGTGTCCATGGATTGCGCCCGCGCCATGGAGCAAAGCGTCTAGAAAACGGCGGAACACACGAAGTATAGAGCACGCCCATCGCGTTCGCGTCGCACCCCAGACGGTCGGTCGGTATGGCACGCTGCTCTCCGAATGGAACACACGTCATATTGCGTTCGCACACACATGTGGGACGGCAATTGAGAACCGACCATAGGCACACTCCCCAGCCCCGCAAGTCTGGTGACTTGATAGAAGAGGGAGACGAGCGATAGTACTAGATAAGTGTGGTAGTACTACGTTGGTGCCTGGACGATCCCTACAAGACAAGGAATATCAGTTCGTCCATGCATGTGACGAGACTCCAGCAGACACGCCTGGATTGGCTATCGTCTACATATCATGCAGGCTGTGTTGTACATGGTTGTAGTTGTGGTGAGAAATCTAAACAAAGGTTTCTTGTCATGTTGCAAAATTAGGTGTCATGTGCTTCGGATCACTTCGATGGTTAAACAGCGACAACTGAGATGGGCTAGTCATTGGGGGCACATGCACGAACAGTGACTACTCGGCTGCCATCTAGGTCAAGCCGGCTATGCTAATTAGGACATCTATCGACGAACCCCTTTTCTACGAGTTTATCTTTAATTTGAGCTTTGTTCCTCGTCTAGTTTGTCTGTCGGGATTCATGTTGTCTCCTTTGGGCAGTGAGGTTATGATTTCTTGTCATGTGGCATTTTTTCGTGTTATATGTTATAATCCAGCGCTTCAGATCAAAATGACGACAACTGCGCCTCCGGGCCACGTGCATGAAGATTACTCGACAGTCATTGACGAGGTCAAGCCGGCTTCGGTAGACAAAAGAAAACTAGTACTACTCCACTATATAGGCAGGAGCCTCCACGCTTGCTTGCTAGTGTTGCTCTCTTCACACTGTCTCCACCTCTCCAGATCTAAACACAACAGCGGTGGCCACTCACTCTCTCTCCCTCTGCTCACCGCTGGTCACAGATCCAGCCGGATCCTCTCCGCCGGGGAAGGTGAGAAGGTGCAACGTTCACGCGGTCGTCCTCGGCGACGGCTCTTACCCACTGCTGGGCGCGTCCCAATCAGCCTGCCTTGCCGTTCTCTCCCAAGCACCGCTGGCGAGGGAGGGCCTCCGACTCCTTCTTCCTCGCTGCCGTAGTGTGGGCAGATCTGGCCTCCCGCCGCCCACCTAGGGACATCCCGGCGACCATCAAGTATAACTTCCTTCGAAACCGGCCTTGCTCTACTTCCCGAGCTCCTGACGTCGCTGCATTTGTATCTTTTACTATTTCTCAGGCCCCCTCGTAGATAGGATCGATCGGCTGTTCGAAAACCACCTAATTTTTTTACGTTTAAGAGGTAAAACTAGTTCATGCACTCGAATCTAGTACTACTTGGTTCAAACAAGGAAGAAAGGGGTGGGGTTGGGGAGGATTTTTTACCTGAATCTAGGACTTGGTCAAAACCGGAAACAATGGGGGCAAAAAGTAGCAACGACTGGCTATCCAACTGGTCTCTAGGTCTAATAGGGAAATAAAGGGAAACGCAGTACAAACTCAATATAAACCCGATGTATTGGTTGAAAAAGGAAAGAAAGTGGGGACTGGGGGACAAGTCAACAGAGTAAGTACAACACTAGATTTGCTGGCCTCACACAGTATAAGGTGGCTATACCAAACAAAAATGGGACCAACCTAGATATCCTGTTCTGATGTTTGTTGCCCCGAGCCACTCTTATGTAATGCCACTGGTAAAATGTAGCGGTCACACTGTTAAAAGTAAGGACATGTTAAACCAATGTTGTTTTCAATGTAATGCCTCCAGTAATATGAATCAATGGCACTTCTTTACATGTCCTGCTAAAATTTCCCATTAAGATAAGTTGGTTCTTTTCGTTAGAAATGCAACTGCCCTGGTCCGCCTACTCTCCGTGCCCAAAGTAATGTCGTATTTAACGGTTGTCATAGTTAATCCTAATGCCCACACTAATATCTAGCAATGCCACTGCTTTAGAAATTGCTACTGTCCTTGTAGGATTGCCATTCAGATAAGGAACATGCTTCTTTTCATTTGATGCATGTTTCATCACTTGTTAGTCACCCTCCTTTCCACCTTTTTGTGCAAACAGAGATATACATTTCACGCTCGATCTTAGTTGAACTGCACAAATGATATCCAAATTATAGTTGAGCATTCCAGGAGCTTCACAACCAACCTTGATGTTGCTCAATTTTATTGCAACTAATGAAGAAGAAGCTCTGTGGGTTTCGTTTTCTGATGGAAATGGAACCAGGGCTGGAGCCCTTTTCTTAAAAAAAATTGAAGAACCTGCTAGCTCACGGGACATTTCTTCATTTTAGGTGAACTGCACCAAAAGGTCCCATGAATTGAATCATCCATGTTGGTGACTGAAAGATCCAGCTTCAGCATCCCAGTCTAAGAACCCCCGGCCTCCATCCTTGCGACGCACGGTACACCTCGTTTGCCACCTGCTCGACCCTAGTGTCACTGATATAATGAAGTAATAATACAATTAAAGTAGAGCGAGTGTCATCTCTATCATTTCATTTCCAATGTAGATAAAGAAACTGCTTCTCTTTGTTAAAGTATGTTTCATCAACTAGTCCCATTGTTAATGTTTAAGCGTTTCTGCAAACTGGGGTGCTTAATTTTTAGTTGATATGTACAAAAATAGAGATTTGAATGTCTCAAGGCGCCTCCTTGTACTACCGTAGTACATTGATGTTCATCACTGGCAGAAGGTGTATCTGGGAGACTTGGGACGATGTCCAGTATGAGGCGTACCATAAGAGGCGTCGCAGGGCCCATCTCGCCCTCGCAGCATGGCATACTATGATACTATCGCAATATTTTCTTCTACTTATTTTGTGTGTTTCATCAACTAGTGCCACTATAATGTAATCACGCTTTTTCATTATCTGTGCAAACAAGGTTATTCAGCTGCATTTCGGTGGAACTGCACAAATGTACATATGGAACCGGCATATATGTAGAGTGCAAGGTGTGCCAAGTAGAAATTACCGACACCAACCATGTTGCATGCACGCATTGGCATCCACCACCACCAGTGGGATGTGTGGCGCTCTCTGTGGACGGATCTTTCTTTGCAGCAAATCCTCTAACCAAATACTAGTAGCTTATATTGGCAGTTTTCTAGGGAGTACTCTTTTCTGAAAGAAGCACCAATCTATTTTTCTTTATTTGTACACTGTGTCACAACTTTGACCCAAAGGTACAGAGCTATTTTAGGGTGATTGGCGTAGTACTCACAGACTGATTGTAAAGCATGATTTTCATTAGCTGTCACTCTGATTGTAAGCGTGAGCAGGTGGAAGATTAGGTTAGTGCGAAGCTTACCTTAAACCCTACCGCCACCATTGAAACGAGGCGAGCGTCGAGGGAACCGTGGAGAACGGCGGGGAAGAGACGTCGCGCCATCCGGCCTCCTCTTGCCATGGGAGAAGGAATACTCATGTGGCTCCGGCTGGCTCTGCACCCTCACGAATGGCACACCATACTCGATCGATTCGTTATCCTCTGGGTGCTCGACCTTCGACCTGTACGCCCACCACCTCCGCCTGACTGTCACCTCGGGCGAATCTGTCTACTCCATCGCCCAGAGGAGATACTCGATGAACTTGGAGGACTGCGGCGTGACTACCACTGAGGAGTACATGTACATCGCCGCCGTCTCGCTCTTTCGCATACATTGCCACATGGCCCGCACCGTCCTCGAAATCTCCCACTCATTGTTAAACCAACTAAGGATCTCCTTCAACCTGGCTAACTTTGCCTGGTCGCCGATGGTGATCTGCCTGATTCGCTGTTGCATCCTCTCCATAGATGTCCTTCTGAGTGGTCCGGTGCTAGCTTTGGAAGATGGGAGGAGAGACGGTGGTCTTGCAATAGAGAAGAGGGAGAGGCGAGATGATGGTTTTGGAATGGAGACGATGGAGAGGAGAGGAGGTGGTTTTGCAATGGAGAAGATCAGAAGAGGGAGAGGCGAGACGGTGGTTTTGGAATGGAGATGATGGAGAGGAGAGGAGGTGGTTTTGCAATGGAGAAGAGGGAGAGGAGTGTGCGACAGCGATTTAGGATTGGGCGAGAGGGCCGGCGCGATGTGACTGGATCAAAATCAAAATCAATTTACCCTTCAATTAAGAAAGCGACCCCACATTAACTAGTCTCCCTTTTATTCTGGGTCATAATTAACCATGATTTTCACACATAAATTATATGTTATACGTTGCAAAAATAATATAATTTGGAAGTACATTTAGATACAAACCAAACGATACAATTTTTGGTGACATGCATTCACATTTTTCTTGTCAAATACAGTACGTGGTCAAACTTTGACCCAAAATACGCAAAACAACAAAAAAATACTTCCAAGACCAGCACCGCTCTTCCGCTCTTCTCCTCTTAAACCACCGCCGCTCCTCTCCTGTTCCAATCTAAATCCAGCGCCGCTCCTCTCCTCGTCCATTTCAAAACCACCACCCCTCCTCTCATGTTCCAGTCCAAAACCAGCATCGCTCCTCTCCCGTTCTAATCCAAAACCAGCGCTGCTCCTCTCCTCTTCCATTCAAAAACTACCGCCGGCGAGTGAACATGTTGTGGAGAAGTAGATCGATGGAGGAGTACAACCGATACGTGTGGATCGCAGACAGCGACCCTGTGAAGCTAGCTAGGATGTTGGAGATACAGTCTTGGTTTGACAACAAGGACCAACTAGCCGCAACGGCGAAATCCATGGCCAAATATCTGCAATGGAGCGAAAAGGCGGCGATACTTCCGGAGGGAGTCGAGCCGGAGTACATAGAGCTGCTCCTCTGGGCCATGGAGCAAACAGATTCACCGAATCCGGTCGTGAGGGAGCGGTGGTGGGAGTATCGATCCCAGATGGAGCATCCACCAGAGATTGAAGGATCGAGCATCTGAGGGTGCCATTTGTGAGGTGTCCTACGGAGCGAGCGGTGGAGTCTTCGTCGACCGAACCCAACTGCAAGAGGAGAAAAGCAGTTGGCCCGACGACGCTTCCCCTCCATCGTCTCCCTCGCCGTTCACATCGTCTCACGGGGCGGCTGTCTGCCACCGAGGAATAGGAGGGGGCTGCCCCCGAGCCCAATAGTCGGGCAGGTTGTGAATTGTCGAGGAGCTTAGGGTTGTCGATTTGCAGGTTGTGAATTGTGTTTTGTGTTGTGTATTTTGAGAGTACTTTCAGATATGAATGTCTTTTGAATTTCAGATTTGCAGTATTGAGCATATGAAGTATTTTATGAATTCTAGAGATCTATTTTTAGCACTTAAAAATGTAGTTTCATAGGAGTATAAAAGTGCAGACAATGTGATTCTCAGAGAAGAAACTGCAAGTTTCAGGTTTGAGATAAGCGCAAGTTCAGTTT
This sequence comes from Aegilops longissima, assembly GCA_021605205.1. Classification (NCBI taxonomy): domain Eukaryota; kingdom Viridiplantae; phylum Streptophyta; class Magnoliopsida; order Poales; family Poaceae; genus Aegilops; species Aegilops longissima. The sequence goes on along the minus strand of CM038677.1, from coordinate 112,394,231 downwards.
CATATAAGAAACTGCAACTTTCAGAGGCAGAGCATTTATATTAACACGGCCTTTTCAAACAGGGTTAACATCATGTTGGAGGTTTTATTCATGGTCAAAAATGGAACTACCAGCCAGTTAACATCATGCTGATCAACATTCATGCATAGCACATCTTCATATGAAGCACAGTCAAAATGCCCACACAATGTCGAGTGTCCGATACACAGAGAAAACGAGGGACGAAGTTTTGGCAAGTGTTGGACGTTGTTTTGGGCTGCCCCGTCTAGGCTTTCATTTTTAACATGCGCAGCCCACGACCTCGGATGGGAGGTCCATAGGCCTGTTTGTATTTTCTTAGGGCCGTCATGTATTGACCGGCCTATGGACCTCCCGTCCGAGGTTTTATTTTTGGCAGCCCAATTTATGTATTTTTTTTAAGAAAACGCATAGGTCTGTTCTTTTTTTCTATATAAGAATAGGAACGCCAGGTCCAACTTATGTTGCCCTTCTAACTATATTATATATATTTAAATTATTTTATATGTTATTATATATTATTTTTATTGTCATCATATATTTAATGAGATACTTACATATGTAAGAAAACAATATCCCACGTCTTCTTTACTTATAAAAATAATTTCTTAACAAATAAAATCCTGGATTGTTTTGGCACGAAAATCCTAGTGATTGTGTACAAAACCTTGGTAAGATTTAAGGCGAATGTAATAATATCACTTATTATTTAAATATATTTATAACAAAATGCTCATCCCTTTTTATTTTTGATAACATTGTTGGCCCAACCCAACATTATAATTAGAATTAGCCCAAAGAAAATCGTGTATTTCGAGAAAGTGCAAATGGCCTCTAATTTTTAGGAAATAAAATAAATGGGCCGCATGGACGCTACATTATTTGTTCACCCTGCCCAGCTAATGGCTGTAATTCAAAAAAATATCAAATTGATTGTAAATTCTACCGCATAAAAAAGATCAGAAATTCTGAAAAATGGGTTGAATCGTGCCACATTTTGGAGGATGAAATGTGGGTCAATAGGTCAAAGCCAACGCAAGTTGTTGTCAATTTAGTCAACAAATGATTCTGACATGTTAGCCGTTGGATTTACATCCAATGACCGTCATCCATCTTCAATCTCTCGTCTTCTTCCTCCAGCGCCGCCGGGACCACCTCCTGCCTCCTGCTGCTAGGAGCTCTGCTTAGCACGCTTCGCTATGAAGCGCTACTCCACCATTGGCCAGGCCATCCCTCTACCCCTCCACACCTCCTGTTCTTCTCCACCGACTGCCGAACCACACCGCACTAGAACCAGTTAACCCTCGTACACCTCTCCGTCTGCGACTCTACTCCTGCGTCTTCCCATCTCCGGCTCGTTGCTGTCCGGGGCCTCGCCATCGTCCACCACCTTGGATGTGCTCGGTGCGGCGTGGTCAACGAACGACACCATCGGAAGTAGACTGTGCATGGAGAGGCTGACAGCTGGGTCCACGGCCGCACACAAGGAAATGCCTCCTTATTACGTGCAAAATAATGATTCCTCCACCTGACATCTGGGACCCACCGGAAGGGCCTCTATATTTCGCAAAAAAAACGTGCCCCCCGCTGACATGTCGGACCCACCAGCTATCTTCGCACGCAAGGAAGTGCATCCAGGCAAAAAAAAAACGATTTGCGCCCCTGACTGCTGGGACCTACCAGCTACATCTTCGCACGCAAGGAAGTGTGTCCGGGCAAAAAAAATTACGATTCGCCCCTCATTGCTGGTACCCACCAGCTACATTTTCGCCGCAAGGAAGTGCACGACGGTCGGGACCCACCTGGTGAAGCGTGCGTGGCGTTGTCATTCGATCGCGAACGTGTATGCGTACATCTTGGTCATTGTAGAGGCACACCGCGTAACGTAGTAGAGCGCGCGACGTAGCATGTACGTGCGTCATACAGCGGCGAGGTGCAAGAAAGAAAATCTGACCCACGTACATACATACGGGCAGGGTCTCAAGCGCCTACTCGCGCATACGTACGGCGAGGGCTCGTGTACATGGCTGGGTCGGAATGGAGAAATAGCATCGTCATCGTGTTCATGGAGAGGCAACAGAATGCGTCGTGTTCATGGGGAGGCAACGGAATGCGTCGTGTGCATCGGGAGGCAACAGAACGCGTGGGAGCCAACCGACTTGGATGGAACAGGCGATGGAAACGAGGCCTGGCGTACCGCAGAGCGGAGGAAACGGCCTTGTGTTCAACCGTCCACGTTCAAAACGGGGTCCTATTGATCGGGAGGGGTCTGGCGTACCGCAAAACGGAGGAAACGGACCTCCTACGGTCGAAACGGGGTCCTGTTGATCGGGAGGGATGTGGCATACCGCAAAACGGGCGAAACGGACCTCCTACGATCGAAACGGGGGTCCTGTTGATCGGGAGGGGTGTGGCGTACCGCAAAACGGACAAAACGGACCTCCTACGGTCGAAACGGGGGTCCTTTTCATCGGGAGGGGTGTGGCGTACCGCAAAACGGGACTCCATGGGATACTGTTCATCTCCACCGTCGACCTCCTCCAGCCTCCACGGGCTAGCATCGACCTCCTCCAGCCTCCACGGGCTCCTGTTCATTCAGCCTCCACCGAGCGCAACTCCACCGGCTACTATTCAACCACCCCTCCACGGGCACCCCTCCACCATCTACTGTTCATCCAGCCCTCCACACCACGGGGTCCTGTTCAACCACCCCTCCACGAGCACCCCTCCACCGTATACTGTTCATCCAGCCCTCCACACCACGGGGTCCTGTTCATCCAGAGGCAAACGCCACCACTCACAGTTCATCCAACCCCCCCCCCCCCCGGCAACGGTCACTGTTCATCCCAGAGGCAGCATCGATTGACTTCAGTTAACAGTAGTAGCGAAGGAATCGCTCGATCGGGTTCAATTAACAGCCATCAATCAATCGCTCGGGTTCGATGCTTAGCGTAGCTGCGGTCTGTCGCTTCGGGTTCGATTAGAGCCCAACGCCTCGCTCGGGTTCAGTTAGAGCCAACGCCTCGCGCACATGCACGTAGGTGTACGAGAGAAACGCGCATCGCTCGGCCCCCGACCTCCCACCGTAACCGGCAACTCCCCAAAATTTTCCTCCCCCTCGCTTCTACCATGGTTTTTTCCGTCATGGACGGCCCAAAGAATGTCATGCAGCTGCGTCTCCGACCCGCCCAGGACAAAAAGCCCATTTTCTGTCATGATTTTTTGTCATAGAAGTAGGAGCCAACCACATCTTTAATGTTACCGGGTTCTGTCACAATTATCATCATAGAAGTGTCATATGTATGACAGAAATTTTTTTCGTTCGGCCCAAAATGTCACGAATGTGTCTTTTTTTGGTAGTGCAAGAGCCTTGCATCACGTCCTCTCGCTTCATCGGTGCCATCGTCCTCTTTGTCGGGGCCGCTCACACGACCTTCTCTTCCACCGCAACGGGACATATCCCCTAATGCACCCGTCTACCTTCGCAGATCTGCTTCAACGCCACCGACAGCCATCGCACCCTCGATGCCTACACGGTGCCGCAAGAGAGGTGGTAGTTCATATCTCCTCAACTTTTTGATCTCAACCAGAAAATAGATCTTAACTTGGTTACTCTACTTTCTTTTTAGCTCTTAGAATTCAGTTCTTAGTTAAACAAACAATGGCTAATAAATATCATTCTCCGGTTTCCCCCTTTTATGATCACTATACGATCAGAATACGTGCTTCATGTCATAATAGCATTTCTCGACCCATCAAGCTAAACAAGCTTAGTTGTTCAAATATGAATATGATATTATTAAAACAGATTCGTTTAATTGGGCAGCTAAATGTTCCTAAATTAGTTTAGAAAATGCATGTTCGCCGCTTGGGTGTTTATCTCTACAGGGTGCCCACAGCGGGCCAGCCCACCCTGGGATTTTGGGTCGTCCCAGGCCCCGATTCCCCTCTGTTCTGCTGCGCGCTTCCGATCTCTACTCGCCCTCAGCCGCCTGCCTCACCGGCGAGTTGCCGTCCCCGGACGGCATGACTCTAGGAGGAGACGCCAGACTAACAGGAGGTCAGGAGCCGCTCGCCCAACAGTGTCACCGCTGCCCGGGCGCGCCGCCGTGCCTACCTTCCCAGTCCGTTCAGGGATCGGGCGTGCAGCACCCACTAAGCCAACCCGATTTATCCTGAGATAAGTCCTCAACACTCAGCAGCCACTCCTCATCACCCATTTTCTAATTGATTCATTACTCATTAGGCAGGACTGTCATTAGGGTTTGTTGGGTGCTTAGTGCTACCTACACTTAATGGTTCAGATGTATTTAGGTAATCTTTAGTACCTGTAAAGTTCACAGGGTTTTCAAAATTCCGGCCCTAGGAACAGACACTAGTCATTTTGGATTGTTGTTCGTAGTGACATTGACCCAGATTACGTCTGCAAGCCAGGTTTGTTTACAATTTTACTTGTCTTTCTTACTCATTCAATATAGTATCCAATTATTCACGTTGATTAGTTGCAAACAATAAGTGCTAGACAAACTTCTTGATTCAGATTTTGGACGGTCTCTTATTGCAGTTACAATTCTGCATACTTGTCCTAGTAAGCTCACAAGTAAATGATTGATTCACTACATCTATGCTTGCCTTGTCATATTTGTTGTCAATATTCTTTTATGGTGGACCACCCTGTTTCTAAATACTGCAACCATAGACATGAGTGAATAGTATTTATCTATGTGATCTCTTCCATCATGTGTGGGCAACGAACACTTCATTGTGTAGAAAGAAAGTGTCATTTCTAGCTTTTACATAGGCATCGATCTTTTACATGGAATACAATCTGCCTACTTCCTTTATGTCACACTACCAACACTCCACCCTTGAAGCTAAACATTATGCCACTCATAATTCCTTAGTTTATTTGTTCAAATACAAATTTCATATGATTCTAATGTTCCTACTTCAGTTTTGAAATGTGTGTCTGCCTGTTATAGAGACATAAGGGGTTTGTATTTCTGCGTGTGGTCTGGTCAGCATGGTTGGGGGTGAACTTTGCATATGCATGGGTTTATAGGGAGACACTCTTCGAGTTGAATCCGCAATGCATTCCATAGATAATCTGACTACTTTTTATGTTTTCATGAATCTCAGATTCTGAACAACATCATAATGATTATGAGCTTGCACGCATGAAAAAAATAAAGCAAAACAATGCCATGGCTGTCAAACTTGGCATTAAGGGACTGAAATCAAGTTTGGATGCAATGCAATGCAAACGCTCTCCACCTACAGACTCATGCTCAGAATATGATCCTAACATTGATTCTGAGCTAGAGGGAGACCTAAGTCAATGTAGCTCCCTAGTGGAGGAGTCAGAGGAAGATGCCCTATCTTATTCACCCATCAAGGTGTTTGCTCTAACTTTCCAAGGTTATATTTGTCGCACATATCTTGCAACTGATGCTTTGCATTGCTTCTACTTTGTTGAATTGCCATTATCTTAGTTTACACATCGTGTATGTGAATTCGCCTAGCCTATCCATTTTCAGTACATATTCCATCTGTCATCATACCATATTTATCCATTCAAATTATGTTCTTGTGTATCAGGAAGAGGGCGATTGCTGATCATGGAGGAGCACAAGCAAAGTATTTGGAAAAAACTACTAGAAAAAGGGCTATAGATGGGATTGACACTAATGGCGCACCAGAAAGATGGTGCGCCATTAGTATATACTAATAAGCACCACCACCTTCTGATGCACCATTAGAGTTTAAACTACTAATGGCGCACCATGCAAAGTGCGCCATTAGTATCAAATTTTTTTTTGAACTAGTGCGCTGTCCAAACATACTAATGGCGCATCCTGCCCAAGTGCGCCATTAGTAGTTGTAACTACTAATGGCGCACCAACGATAGGTGCGCCATTAGTATAGAATTTTTTTGAACTAGTGCGCCTATCCAAACATACTAATGGCGCATCCTGCTTAACTGCGCCATTAGTAGTTGTAACTACTAATGGCGCACCATGCAAGAGGTGCGCCATTAGTAAGTGGGCAACAACAAGATATTTGGGACAGCCTCTCCTACCCACACACTCACTTTCTCCCCACTTCATTCTCTCCACCTCCTCCTTGTCTCGGGTGCCTCCTCTTTTTCACCTCATTTCCACCATAGATTCATTCAAATTAAGTGGTTAAATTACCTTGTTTTAATAGGTAAGTAAGGGGGGAAGCTATATTTATGTTGTTCTCCTTACAACAATGTGCACATGCACTTTTTACGGCCTAGCTAGATCTATGTATGTTCGTGGTGTTGCATATGTTTGTGGTGTTGCATATGTGTTTGTGTTTGGAGGTGTACGGTATTTGAAATCGATAGTTGCCAATATTTTGCGGAATGTTGATTCATTTCCGTTTAGCGAGAATTTTGGCATTAAGCATTCTTTTGGTCCTATTTTTAGGAAAGTCATGCCAAATTTTTGTTTGGTTCTAAAATATCGTTTTGCTCTACCCATGACGACCATGGTCCGCACGATGACCGAAGGCATCGTGAATAGGTTTTGAGGTCCGCGAAGGCGAGATGCTTCAAAAGAACGAGGCGGAGATAAGATGTCCGTGTCGAAGATGCAAGTGAAGAGCCTTATTGCGGACCCGGATTCGAACAGGTGCGGGACCACCTGCTGTTGCGTGGTTTCATGGATGGCTATCGGTGGCAAGGTGATGAAGATGACTACGAAGTCGTCCATGCGGGCGGGCAATAAATGAGGAAGGGCAGCAAGACAACCACCGCGGCTCGGGCGGGCGAGAAGCGAAGAATCCCGGAGATGATCACGGCGTGATGTTGTACACAGATCATCATGTAGAAGATGCAGGACATGATGATGAGGAAGATGCGGAGCGAGGCGGCGGGCATGATCATGAAGATGATGATGCGGCGGAGCGACGACGCTGGACCATCGATGGGCTGGGTGCAGGACCCTCATATTCAAGAGCTGCTTCTCAAGCGGACGGATAACGCAAGAGCTGCCGCCGAGAGAAAGCCAAGATGGATCAACTTGAGTTAGGCGCGTTACTCCATTGTATGAAGGATGCAGGCCGAGGATACCGCTGAAAGTAACGCTCATGGCTCACGGAGATGAAGGTAAAACACAAAATGACCGGCGCGTGCCGGCGAGAACATGTCATTACAGCGCGAACGTCTTCCCAAGGGGAACAAGTGCCCGACCAGTTTGGAGGCGAAGAAAATCGTGTGTCCTCTCGATTTACCGCCGTGAAATACCATGTGTGCATGAACAATTGCATCATTTATCGGGACGAGCACGCGGAGTCTACCATATGTCCGGTGTGCGGCGTCACTCGATACAAGAAGAGGAAAAGCTCCTCGAAAAGTGGTGTGGTACTTTCCGATCACTCCTCGTCTGCGGCGCTATTTCGCGGACCCTAAGGTAGCAAAGCTCCTGCGTTGGCACGCGGATAGGGAGGAGAAGAAGCGAGAAGATGAGCGCAAATGATCCGGAGATAGATAAAAAGACAAGATGATGAGTCACCCTAAGGATGCGAGCGGTGGCAGCGTTGAACCGAAGACTCGGAATTTGAGAGCGATCCAAGGAACATCGTCTTTGGCGCGAGCACCGATGGAGTCAATCCGTTTGGCAGCGAGAAGCACACATAGCACCTGGCCTATGTTTGTGTGGATGTACAACCTTCCCCCTGGTTGTGCATGAAGAGGAAGTACATTCACATGAGTATGCTAATTGAAGGGCGAAACAACTAGGGAGCGACATCAATCATGTATGGGGGCTGCTGAAGAGGAGCTTGACACGCTGTGGAAAACGCCAGTGTCGTGGGGCGCCGCGGAGAAAGAATATTTCCCTATGAGAGCCGCCTTTGCTCACGGCGGTGCACAACTATCTCGATTCACGGATATCTCGCGGGCAGGTAGTCCACGGATTTTACGGATCGTAAGGTGCATGGATGACACAACGTATCGCCAGCTAGATAGAGATCCGGGTCTTGAAAACCGTGTTCATGGGACATCGAAGGTGGCCGCAATGATGACCCGTGGAGAAGCGCAAGGATCTGTTCGATGGTGAAACCGAACCCAGCGCCGTGTGCGAGGCGGCGAGAAATAGACAAGCTGTTGAAAAATTGGAAAGACTGCCCACCGCCGAAAGAAGCAAAAGGCGCGAGAGCAGCTGCTGAAGGTATGGAAAACGAGGTCTGTTTTCTGGGACTTGCCGTACTGGAAGATCCACCGTGTGCCTCACAGCCTTGATGTCATGCATATCACGAAGAACGTGTGCGAGAGTCTGCTTGGTACCCTGCTCAACATGCCAGAGAGGACCAAGGATGGGCCAAAAGCAAGGGCAGACTTGAAATCAATGGGCATCAGGAAGGAGCTTCACGCTATATATGATGATGATGATGATGATGATGATGATGATGATGATGATGATGATGATGAGGCGAAGCAGGACACAGAAAGTCGTCGCAAAGGCAAAAAGGCCAAGAAGAGCGGAAATGACTACCCTCCGCGTGCTTCACTCTAAGTCGGGAGGAGATCGAGCAGTTTTCACCTGCCTCCTAGGAGTAAAACTTCCTTCTGATTCTGTGGGGAAGATAAGCGAGATACCTAGACCCAGCGAAGCGAAGTTCAGCGGGATGAAGTCTCCACGACTTTCACGTCTTGATGACCGAGATACTTCCAGTTGCAATCCATTGGGATCATGGGCCAGCGTCCGTGAAAGCGCTATTTGGCCTATGCAACTTCTTGACGTCATCTCGGAAGTCGATTGGCGTGAGGCAACTCGAAGGCTACAGGAAGAGATCGTGGTGATACTATGCGAGCTTGAGATGTACTTCCGCCCGCATTCTTGACGTTATGGTGCATCTGCTGGTCCATATAGTGGAGGATATCATCCAACTCGGCCGGCGTTCCTGCACAGCATGATGCCGTTCGAAAGGATGAATGGTATCATCAAAGGATCGTTCACAACATGTCACGTCGAGAAGGAAGCATAGCTAGGGGCTTTCGACCGAAGAGTGCATCTCCTCTGCACGAATTATCTAGGCATCGAGAACCCGTTGGTCTGCCCGTCAGCGAGCACCTCGGCAGGCTCGCTGGATGGGGTCACCGTGAGGTCGCCGCGAAATGCATGTCGACTTGAGGGTCGACTCGCCGACTTTGAAAGAGCAAACCTAGTCGCGCTACAACACATAGGCGTGGTCGATCCTTGGGTGGTAGAGCACAAAACCTTTATTAAAAAGGCGTACAATGACCGAGGCCAGCGAGAGGGCGGACGGAGATACACTCAAAGAGCACAACTCATGTTTCACGCGTTGGTTCAAGCAGAAGCTTCGTCGTACCCTTTACATGAGGATTCTTCGCGGAAGAACAACTCATATTAAGCCTTGTCACGGGCGCGAGCACAACGATGACCTATGAGGCGTCACGATATCATGACTACACATTCTACACGAGGCCAAGGACATGAAGAGCGATGGTTATCGAACTCCGGGTAGCGATGGAATCCTACACGGTAACGACAAGGACAGATACTACGGAAGGATCGAGGAGATCTGGGAGCTGAGCTACTGTTGGAGAGAAGGTCGATGTTCCGTGTCGAGATGGGCCAAACGTCATAAAATAAGACCGGTATTTCACCACCATGGTTATACCGAAGCCAAATCAAGACCATGGGCATAAGCGTCACCGCGAAAAATGAGCCATGGTGCTGGCTTCCCAAGTGGACCAATGCTTCTTCATTACCGACCCGCCAAAGCCCGGTCGTGTTGTCGTGAGGAGAGGCAAAGGAAGATCATCGGAATGGATGGAGTAGCCAATGAGCAAGACTTGACAAATCGGCGACCGAGGATCGAACATGGCGGCGATGATGAAGTAGCAGCATACACCACAAGAAGAAGCAGGACCACCCTACCTAAGGGCGTCCGTTCCACGGAAGAACTCCATTTGCGAAAAAGAAGGGCAAGAAGATTGTGAACAGATAGCTAGCTAAGATCGATTGTATTTAAATCGTAGCCTTCATTTCTCGATTGTATTTCATGGGTACTTTTTGAACTATCATGAATATTTTTAAATTTCATGGACACTCAATCTCGATCCCCCTCCATCTCGATCGCTATCCCACCTCGCCAGATCCAGTCCCCCTCGCCGACGAGCACCCCCCGGTCCATCGGCCGCCGCCGCCGACCCCCCGCACCCTCGATTCCCCTACTCAACCGCCGCCGCCGACCCACCGCACCCCGTGCACCGTCTTATAAAAGAAATAAGTATCAAACAGATTTTTAAATGCTACTGTCTTATAAAAAAATATTACTGTTATTATTTAAACAAGTTTGAACATATTTAAACACAAATAAGTATCAAACAACTTTTTAAATGCTAAAAAAATTTGTGGAGCACAGGAGTCGAACCCAGGACCTCTGGTGTGAGAACTGCTGCTGACCAGTCGAGCTAGTAGAGGGGACTTGATGTGGATCAGTTATGGTGGTACATAACCTGTTGGCTCGAGTTGAAATAAAAAAAATACTAATGGCGCACCACGGTGAGGTGCGCCATTAGTATGGATGTACTTATGGCGCACCGAGGGTGGTGCGCCATTAGTATTGTGCCAGCGCCCAAACCTAACCCGTCCGCCCGCGCCCGCTCCACCGCCGCCGCCTGCCTCTCCGCCCTCTCCTGCGCCCTCGCCCTCTCCTCCCTCGCCCTCTCCTCGCCTTCCCTCTCCCTCGCCCGCCTCCCTCGGCGCCACCGTCCCGCCACCTCGGCGCTGCCCGTCGCCTCGGCCTTGACCCGCCGCCCGGGCGCCGCCCAGCGCCGCCTCGGCGCTGCCCGCCGCCCAGCGCCGCCTCGACCCGCCCAGCGCCGCTGCCCCACCTCGGCGCTGCCCGCCGCCTCGACCCGCCCCGACACCGCTGCCCCACCTCGACCCGCCCAGCGCCGCCTCGGCGCGACCCGCCGCCCGGGCCGCCCGTCCACACCACCGTCGCCGGAGCACCACCACCCCGTGAGCTCCCCCTCCTCCCCTCCCTTCCCCCCGGATCTGCCCAGTCCTCTTCTATAGTCAGATAATCATCTTTCACAGTACCAAAATAAATATGGCATCCATCCGTCAACAAAATAATTGATTGATGATGTCGATCCGTCTAGCAGTGTTTGTTATGTCCAAATGAAGCTTCTCTGTCATAGTTACTCCAATGGGGCATTTCGATTCTCTTACATTGCTTGTGTATTATAGCCTTGCCAATTTACACGCTCGATATTTGCTTTATATTGTCTGTGTGATTTTGTGTCTTCATTGTCATGTTTGATGGTTAAACAATACAGAAATTGTGAAGGTCGATTCTGATTACTGACTTCTCCCTCTGTAAACAAATGTAATGAGTTTTACTGATCTAAAACATATTGCATCATTTCCAAATGTTTGACTAGTATTTAGGAATAGAGCTGACCTAAAAGTCTAGTAATCAGTGATGGATATGTGTTCATTGACTAGTTTTGCAGTTTGCCACATTGGTGATGTAAATGTCCTAGCGATGATGTCTTAGCAAGGCTATGAATTTATTTCCAAATGAAACTTCTTTGTCATAGTCACGCTGATAGGGCATATCTGGTTCTGTTCTGCTGCTTGTGTATATATGGTCCTACCAATACACATTTTGATATTTGTGCAAGCATTGTCATGTGCAATTTTACGTATTCTTTTCTGTGCATTTTTAACACAAAGTTCTCAAAGAGAGTTTGCCTCCTAGGATAAGATTTCACCAGCCTCCATCTCTCTTTTTCCAATGAAAGAATGCAGGACTTTTAGTTTCAAGGTTCTTTGGTACTTCATGTTTGAGCGATGAACATGACAGGTTAATTTCAGATATGACACTGTTTGGACATTAATTTGAGTAGATGAACATTTTGTTGTTCTGCTAGGACTTGCTCCAGATTTTTTAACCCTAGGATTTCTTTTCTTTTAGTTCTTTTCTTATAGAAAATTTACTGAAAATTCAGAAACTTGGAGTAACCTGTGGACTGTACTTTTGTGATCTCCTACTCCTGAATTTTCATGTCACTTGTGCTATTGCCAAGCATGACATGGCCATTTTTTATTCTGTTTTTGATGGAGCTTGGTGTGTGTTGTTTCGTACTACTAAGCAACCTATTTTGAAGTGAGTAATCAGCATGAGCAAAAATAGGCGTTAGATCTTAAGCGCTAATGAGAGATGAAAATGTCACATATATATGGTCTATTGCTTGCATCTGAGAGGACAACCTATGAAGCTGTATTTCTGAAATGTGGTGATGATCTTATCTGCAAGAATGAAAATGATGAGCTATGTTTCTAAAATGTGGTGATGATCTTATCTTAGCTGTATTTCTGAACTGGTAGCTAAGTGTATTACTTGTGATGATGATGATGCTTTGCTGTACTACTTGTGATGATGTTGCTGCTGTACTACTTGTGATCTTGCTGCTAGTTGTGATTTTGTCAAGTGATGCTGCTGCTACTTGTGATCTTCTAAAATGACCCCTTTCTCCTGAAACGTTGATTAATTTCCGTTTCGGTTGAGAAATGGGGCACTCCTAGGTCAAGAAAATTAGCAAAAGTCATGCCCAATTTTCTTGACCTAGAAGGTGCCGATTCTCAACGAAATAAAATAATTGCTTTAGTGGTTAGATTAGTTTAGTATTTTATTCACACACTCAGACACCCTTGCTTGACATGTGTTTGAACACCTGCGGTGTAGTAAAAAGTAATTACAGATACACTCACCCACATAAGTATTCAGCACAATGAAAAAATAGTACAAATTAAGGAAAGGCAATACCATTTCAGGCGCTTGTCTTCTAAAAAGAAGAGTGAACTTTCTAGACACACCCTCAAGAACTAGGTTACCACGAGCGTGGACTTGGACCTTAGCAACAACACACTAACAGGTTCTATCCCAAAACACCTAGGCAATATCACAAACATCTCTCAATTGTTCCTTGACAATAACCAACTTTTGGCGACATTCCTCGAGAATTAGGTTATTTGGTCAACTTAGAGATCTTGTTCCTTGACAATAACCAACTTTTGACCAAACTTTGTTTCTATTTAGAGAAAACATGGCCCACAATGATGAGGCCGGGGTTGAGGCGGCAAGGCATTCAGGAGCTGTCCCAGGAGATGGAGGAACAACCTCACTTGTATGAGGTCGCCGCCTTCCCCACCGATCCACGAGACCACGAATGGTGCCGCCGAGGATGACCACACCGATGCCACCACCGATGGTGCCGCCGAGGATGCCACCACGATGATGGTGGCGCCGCGCACGATGGCAGCCAACCCGAAGAGGCAGCGGAAGGACCGGCGCCCGATCGTGCTCCGCACCCTCAAGGAGGAAGTTCTTGAAGTGGACTCCAGCGGAATCCAGCGGCGCCCGAGCGAATAGTCAAGGGTACTCGCTTCAGCTCGGGTGCATTGTCCGGAGCACCGTCTCGATCAACACCGAGAACACGAGGCATCTGACCGAGGAATTTGCGCAACCTCCTCTTCATGAAGCTGCCGAGCGATACAAGTTCCCGCTGAATTTGAAAACACAAGCCTCAAAGGGAATAAAGTGAACAATGCTGCCCTCACGAAGATGAGCAAGGCCCTGTCTACTTGGAAAAGCAATGTGAAGAGAATGATCGAGAAAGGTGAGAGTTATCGGAAGATCAAGGAGAAAAATCCTTCGATCACGAAGATGACTACAATGACTTCAAGATCAATTGCTCGAGCACCGCAAGCTCCCAATCAAGTGAGTGGGGAAACAAATCACGGGAGCTGAACATAGGGAACACACACTCGGTCCCGGCGGTTCTGAGTGGCGGAGCCTATATGGGACAAGGAGGAGGCGGACCGTGCGAGCAAGGCCTACCGCCCTCTTGATACATACGGTGACAAGCGGACCAGGAACTTTGTCGGGGCCGGTACAAGAAGGACCGAAAACAAAGGAGCTTACCACGGATCCGAAGACCAGGCAGCTTGAGCTTGTTACGGTAAGGAATACACCCCCGTAATTAGCTCCATATGGTTGCATTCTAATTAATGAAGCGAATTTCTTAATGGTTCACATTCCTTCCATGAGCGATTGAAAGTAGTAGCGCAGGGTCGACTAAGAGCAACCCTTGGGACACCACTCTAAATAGGGGTTGAATGTCTTGAAGAACAAGGATAAGCTCGATGGCCGGCGTCGGCTGGTCGCGTGGCGGCAAAGGCTTGTCGACAAAATGGGGTCATACTATACGGCTGGTGTGCGGAAGGAGAAAAAGACCAGCTCGGAAAGCGGTAGCGAGAGGTTCAAGAACTCAAGGCACAGGTGGCGGGGATTCGGAAATTGTCCAAGAGCAAGTGGAACAACGACTCGGGCGGCGATCACCGCCCTTGTGCCTACCTTGATCTCGGGGTTGAGTCGTGGATTGCGGGCGACCAGCGAGGCCGCCCGATTCCTAGCTTCACGGCCAGCAACTTCGCATCATGTGATGGCGGGGCCATTGGTGCCTCCGGCGGGCGGCATTGGTGTCTCCGGCGCCGCACGGGAGCTTAATGCACCGGGTGTCGCTGGTCGGCACCTCTTGAAAGCGGCCCCTCCGTCAACTGCCTCCCGCCGTTGGCGGTGCGTCGACATTAGCCGAGCTCGGCGCCATCATCACGGTAACTAATTAAGCCTCTCTCGGCCGAGGACTTCATCTCCTTGCCTTTGGTGGGCATCCTGGCGCCCTACATGTTTCGCGAGGCGCCACCGACGTTCGTGCACTCTCCTCCGCCGTGAACAACGAGTTGGTCGATGTCGCCAAGGGCAAAATCGTTCAACGGGCAACCTTGTTCCACGGTACCGGATGCCACCCAACTTGTTTAGGGTTCAACTGGTTCGAGTGCTGCCAGGCTGCGACGACTTGTTACCTCGAATCGACCCGTCGGGGCCGGCGATGATGACGTGATGACCCTCGGCGCTGCTGAGCTGGCCCTGCTTTGGCGAAGAGCCAGATTCGTTTGAGGCGGGGACACCACCCAAAGACAACACCGCCCGATCGTGCGGCGCCAAAGTCGACCCCATGGCAAGACCGCCCGTAACGGTGCGGACATCCCTATGCCCTGGATCCAAATATGCATATGGCACGGGATCGAGCAGCGGCGGCGGCGGCGACTATGATACATTTGGCAGCGTCGATCGATACTTTGCCGAGCATGGAGTGCGATGGAGACTTCATGGGGCCTCCTTCTCAAGAACCAAACCCAACAAAAGGCGTGTGCGATCTAGCTCGTACAGCGGAGAAGCCAAGTTACAACAGCGCCGTCGGGCGTTCAGCTCTCGGGAGGCGCCTCCGGCTGCCGACTTCACCGAGCCTCGAGATAGGCGAGGTGCGAAATATTATCAGCCCCAACACACTCAAGAAGGCGGTCTGTGAGCAAAACTCGGTCCCATTACAGGAGAAGAAGAAGGCACGCAAAAGAAAGACTAAGAAGGGTGCGAGCCAGCCCGGCACCGAAATGCGATCCGTGCTCGGGGCGGGCCACCTTCACCGCAGGATATCTAGAGGAGAGTACATGTGGCGGGTAGGGCGATGCTACCGACAAATATGCTCAATGCTGCAACCGGTGCTATCACGGAGTCTGCATGACAGTGTTCTTTCTTTGGAGAAGCGGCGTCTTAGGGAGAAGGATGTGGCATACCGGTTTTCGCGGCCAAGGTGCGGAGGGGCAAGGGCTTTGTGGATAACTCCATCGGGCGTCACGATCGTCCTGCGTTTTGATGACATCCACGCTATGTTGAACCTTCATCCGCTGCACTACACCTTCGTTCGGCTATTTTAGCTGAGTATGGAATGCGGATCATTAGCGACAAGACCCGGACATCGTGATAGTTGACCCCTTCTACATGCGTGCCAAGATCTTGGGCAGCGCTGGGGACCGGCAAGTCGCGAGTTCTTACCTCGAAGGCGTCATTCTGGCAAACCAAGATAAGGATAACTTCCTCGTGCCTTACTTTCCCGAGTAAGTCCTCCCCTCAACCGCCCGTAACATATGAATTCTTACATTTCAATCATTTTCTTTTAACATTCCGTGTTTTCTGCGGTGACACCGTTGCGCTCATCCTCCTAAGCCCCAAATATTCCATGGCCACTTATTTCGACCGGACCATCGATTGACGTAGACTACACAAATGTCAAGAAGGTTCTTGATGATGTTCTCCCGGCTCGCCAAATCTGGAGGCACCTTCACCAGGCCTATCCGTAAATCGACAAGCACGTGTTCTCCCACAATCGATGTTCTCTGCGTCAAGCAGCCGCTGGCGGTCGAAGGGTGCCTACTCGCCATCCATCACATGCGAGGCGATCGTGCGGGACCATCATCAACTTCGCTACGAGTAAACTCCAAGATTGGGCGCGAGCATGTCGGCAATCCAGGGCGCGGACCTCAGACAAAATTCTTTCGCATCGATCGGAGTTTGCGGAAATCATCCATCAAGATATCGCCGTACCTCGGGGCAGTTCTACCTCGAAATCAACCATCCAACGGTGACATCGACACAATGCTACAAATGCGGATGACAACGCCCGTTCTTTTATGACTCCCACGATGAGCGGCGGCTTCATCCACGCTCCGTCCCTTGAGTCGAGTTGTCTAGTTCTGAAACATCGATTGGCTCATGTTGTAATTAAACTTTAATGAACTTGTAGTATGTCTCTTTGGTTCGAGAGTCGTTCAACTTAGATGTAATCGATGCTATTAATGTCTTGCTTTTCTCTTCCGATCGTTCATTTGCATACTTATATATTGCTTATGTATTATGCGTGAATTGGTACTAACGTTTACGTTTGGCTAGTGCATAGCGATGCCGGCGTATGTAGTGTACAAGGGTAAGGTTCCGGAGTCTCGATGACTGGGAGGAGTGTCGGAGACAGGTTCACCGATTCAGCGGTAACAGTTACAAAGGTACACCACTAGGGCGAGGCGAATCTAGATCGCCCGCTATCTAGCGGGAGAGGGAGGGAGCGTTGGAGGAACCGGATGAAGACAAGTTTCATCGTGATGATGCTCATCATGATGACCGCAGCTCTCTTCTATGTGATGGTAGTTTAGATGATCGATATAGACTTGTAATGTGAAGACAAACTCGCTACTCGCGGTCTCGGGACTTGTAATATAATGTTCTATCTTTGTTCGGTCTTTTCAATTCGGAGACTAATATGATGAATTGTATTAGGAGACTAATATGATGAATTGTATTCAAAGACTAATCTTCTATTGTATTTGATGAATCTATTGTTGATGTGTGCTGTCTATATTTTGTCAAATTATACATTTTGTAACCTGTGCAAAAACAGAAAATAAAAAATAAAAAAACCTAATATTCATACTAATGGCGCATCACATGACAGTGCGCCATTAGTATGACGATCTATACTAATGGCGCATCATTGGGTAGTGCGCCATTAGTATCTGTGATTACTAATAAGCGCATCCGGGTGGTGCGCCATTAGTATCTCAAAGCACTGGTATACATGCCCACAGGAGGCATACTAATGGCGCACCTGGCCTATACTAATGGCGCACCAGTGCGCCATTAGTATATCTGAATACTAATGGCGCACCGGTGGTGCGCCATTAGTAAAATACTAATGGCGTGCTATTAATGGCGCACCAGTGATGCGCCATTAATGGCCAAATTAGGTGCGCCATTAGTAGTGGTTTTTCTAGTAGTGAAAGGTAGTGGCACCTGATAAATCAAATAGCCCATTAGGTGTAGTTGCAATATCACCTGACCCACAAAACACCCCAACTCTAGCAGACTCTAGCCCTACTACATTTGGTCATTTCGATGCCCCAACTCAGCAGACCCCAACTGCAGCAAACATTATGATTATGCCGATTGACATAGCACCAACTCTACGACGCAAAACCCCCATTCCAGCAAAGAGTACACCAAATCCAGTTGCCAAATCCCTTTTCGAACCAGAGAGAGCCCCAATTGCAGCAAATAGGACCCTTGTTCCATTTCTTCCCAGTTTAGAAGACAAAGCTTATATCGTTGTCAGGAACTTTGTGTGCATCAGTCCTTCATGGAAAGATTATACATGAACCGAACAATTTCCAGTCTTCCTCCGCAACTTACGCGTAAGTAGCGTACTAATGTTATTCATGGTCATTCTGCATATGTTTCTGGCGATGAAGACACAAGATTTCATTCTTTTAAATAGGCGAGGACCAAACTGGATTGTGAAGACGAGCAAGGGTTGGTTGCGCTTTTCAAGCACTCGTTGATGAAGTATCGTTCCTACCTGAGGCAAGTGCACTTCGATGGCAAGCCTCTAAACGAAATTTCTGTAAAGTGTCCGGTGCTACATTTATCCGACGGTGACTGGAATAATCTTGTTACACATTGGTCTCGGCTGCAGCGTAAGGTACTATCTATGATATCACATCACAATTTGAACTACATTTCTGCATTTGCCTTAACATCTCACTTGTACGAAAACTGTTAGCAGAAGAACATTCATTCTCAAGGGACCACAGAATCTCGCAACTATACTGCACACTGCATTGCTCTTGTGAGTACCTCTTGCCCTGTATGACCATACTTACTTTCATACCCGTTTGATTATGTAGCAATACTTCACATGTTAGCCTCGTTATCGTCCATTTGGTGGACATTATAAGATCCGTATGGACTCTTACATAAATTTAGAATCAACCCAATGCTTTTGAAGAGGTTTAGCTCTGCAGTCCTCCTGTAAGGACTGTACGTCGTCTATCACTGTACTTACATTAACAGCTACTCCCTCCATCACATGATATAAGAATGACTTGTACAGTACACCAGTGTTCAAAACACTCTTGTATTATGGGAAGAGGGATTGATTCATTGTGTGGTATTCTGCATCTTATCTCCCTCACCCACCATTTACTAAAAAAGATGAGATCTATATTTAATCTTACCAAAAAGTAGAATACATAGACAATGATAGTGCAGAAGTGTAGCCCGTTGCTCCTGTCAGTACATTTTGTCCTATAATGCTTGTACTTCCAGGGATTGGTAGTTGATTATGTAGCATCAATCTGCATCTTATCTTCATTATCCTCTATCCCTTCCAGTATTATCATATCTATAATTACTCTCTACAAAATGTAGAGTACAGGCAATGCTTATGAAGAAGATTCTGTGCTGAAATTCTTGAGTTATCCTTCCCTTGACATGGAGAAGGGCATTATAAAGCCGGTGTTAACTGTTAATGTAAGTCAGTCCTTCTAAAGCCTTTATCCTCAACTGCTATTTAATTTTCTTATAGTCCCTATCGTTTACTGCTGTTTAGTTTGATGTTTCTACCAAAATGCATGTTCGCAAGAAACGTAGGTTCTAAGTTTTACTATAAAACCAAATTCCTTATTCATACCATGCACATTACTTAATACTCCCTATATGTATGCTTCTTTTTGCGGATCTATAATCCAGTGTGTGGTGAAGCAGCCCACGTTTGCACCTTGTCATCTCCTATTTTATCTTACTGATGTGGCTGAGGATATGAACAACATGCCATGCACATTAACCAAAATAGATACAATGATTTTATTTGCCCTTCATCTATGCTTGTTATGTTGACATGGTAATCCAGTAGTGTGGTGAAGCTCCCCGCATTATGAACAATGCCAAATTATGTTATTGATATTTTGAACTTACTCTTTATTTTCTAATTTAAAATTTGATGGAATTGGCAGCACAGTTATCATCTTTGTTTATACACGTGGAAAACCTGTCATCTCTCTGCTTTATTTCAGGGTGATATGCCTGATGGCATGCACAAGTCTGCTGAAGGCTGTGAGACAAACCCAACATATATTGCAGCAAAGAAGGCAAAACATCTTGAAGATAGCGAGACAACCCCAAAGTCTTGTCTTGATGCAGTGTTCAAGTTACTTGAGACTAGCAGCCGGACAAGCTCACAGAATTTGTTGTCTGAATTAGTTCGACTTCTTTAGTCCCAAGTTCTAGCAGAAAGGCATTCTGCAATTCAACTTCGACTTGAAGTCCTATCTCTTAGAAAGATTGCAGAGAACACCAATGAGAACCTCATCGCTAAACAGCTACACCTGGAAGCTATGACCGACATGCTAGGCCGGTCTCACAGCCTTGCTCAGCAGCTTGCGCAGCAGTTCCCGCGCAAGGCTAACCTTTCTTGAACTGTCTTGGAAGTGGTCTCGGTTCAGTATTATTTTGTTACGCTGCAATGGTGCCCAGTTTTTGTAGTCTGCTTCTTCGTTGCGCGTTATGATCACTGGTGGCGAACTTCGATGCCCAGTGGATGTAATATGCCATAAATCCTTTGTTGTATAATTTAGGTTTATTCTTCTTTACTATGTAGTAATTTATTTATTGTATAGAGTAGGTTAGTTCTTAATTCCTACTAGTTACTGCCATCATTCGCTATCTGAAAAAAAATCAGATGTAGTCGACCGGGCCGAAACATTCGCCTCTAATAGGCCTGGTGTTTAGCGGGCTACAATTGGGCTGGCCTGCATCTTTCTTGGGCCCGAATCATTGGGGCCTTCACACTTTGCACGAGGCCCACAACTTACACTGGCCTATATTTTAGTTGGGCCTTTTGTGGACACAGCGCTTAGTTTGGCTCAGGTAGCGTTGGGCCATTAACAGACTGATATTGTACTGGCATGTTACGGCCCAGATGAAACCTTGGGCCTTTAGTAGGCCGAAATGCATATTGGGCCTCAATTTTCACTAGTCGTCCACGGGCCTTCAGAAGGCTAAAATGTAGACCGGGCCTTTTTGGGCCCAGTTATATCAAGGGCAGTTACCAGGCCGAGACATATCTCGGGCCTTAGTTGGCCCACTGATATCATGGGCCTTTAAGAGGCCGAAAGCCTAGTACAGACATCAACAGGCCGAATTATGCGACAGGTGAGGCCACAAAGTCACGTTAGGCTTAACTGTTGCCACCTTTATCACAGGCCGTTAGTGGGCCCGATGTCCCGTCGGACCATATATGGCCCATGCGCAGCACGGGCCATTCCCAGGCTATCGTGGAATTAACACGTCAGATGTCCTTAGCGTGAGGACATAGTCGTGAGGCCAACGCATTTATGTGGTAGCTTGAGAGGGATTGAGCGGAATCAAGAGACGCAACACAAGACAAGGGTTTAGACAGCTTCGGGCCCCGGGAAACATCATCCGGTAACAACCCTACATGCTGTTTGAGGCTAGGTCTCATTATGATCATGAGGGAGTCACCATAAACCGGCTCTCTTTGTGTCTAGCCCTAAGATTGTTTCTTGCCTGTCTTGTCCCTCTTTGGGGAGCCCTGCCCCTCCTTATATATGTTGAAGGGGCGGGTTACATGTGGAGTCCTATTAGGATTAGGACTAGTCTGTCTCTAATACAAACCGGATATAAGTCCAGGTCTTAATTCCTTGTAAGGTAAATATTCTTCGCGCCTTTCCTCTTAAACCGGCTCACCATAGTGTGATCCGGCCTTCCATAAACCGCCCGTTGGGCCACCGGGTCTTGTCGCTCCTCTGACCCACCTGCTGGATTACCACTGAGTCATGAACCGCCAGGTCCAAACGGGTCACCGGTGAACCGACAAGTGTCAGCGGGGTCTCAGGTAAACCGCCAAGTCCGGCCGGTTTACGCCGCGGGGTATATCCCCGACATTAGCCCCCAAGTTTAGCTTGTATTTATCCATGGTAAACTTATGCTGCAAAATAAACACCAGAACAAATTTGACAGGTTGTGCTCTGGGTTAAGAATTCTTATAAATCGGCACTTGGTCATCCTTAATTCCTTGTCATTTCTTCCTTCTAAAAAATCCAAGTCAATAGACCAGTTTCATAATCAATTTACTTGTAGAAAATATTTTGTAAATAAAGAATCCATTTGAACCGGCCTTCAATGCTCTGATTTGACAAGAATATTGGTCTTCAAATATTCAACTGATATCCAGCCGGCTTGAAGATGTAAAACTTGCCGGTTTATGATTACCACCATTGTCTGATAATTCCGGGTCATGATTGTTGCCAACGCCGGTTCATGATTACTAATGACATTGGGTTATGATTGTTGCAGACACCGGGTCAATCTGGTTTATTCAAAACTGAGAATTTGAAGATTTTTCTCCCTTATATCCATATTACCTGTAGCCCCCAAGTCTTGAGCAGAACAAAGTGATGGCTTAAGAATTGCTTCAATATAAATACTGCCACTTAAGAAGAAATCCATGGTGTTCATCCCAGTCACTTAGTACAAACTGAATACTCCATATTATGTAGCCCCCAAGTGCCGGGTTGTCATTCTTGCAGCAACCTGGGACTTGTAATTGTCTTATACTCATAAAAACTTCTACCAGTGTAGCCCCCAAGGGCCGGGTCATTATGCAATAATGAGCAGGGACTTTGTAAGTTTAATCATGTAGATTTGAGCAATGATGTGTAGCCCCCCAAGGGTCGGCTCAGTAAGATAATATTGAGCTGGGACTTTGATATATACTTCAATGAAAATAACATCATATGATGTAGCCCCCATCATGGGGCTTGAATTCACGTCCACAAGGTTAAGAGCCTTGTGCTTTACCAACTGAGCAGTGGACCCTTCAATATAATGGATAAAAAGCTTTGTACCTTAAATAGTTGACAGGAGCAATTGGTAGCCCCCAAGGGCCGGCTCATTACAATGTGATGAGTCGGGTCTTCAATAAGGTGAGCAAAAAATGACTTTGCATTAGCCCCCAAGTGTCATGGTGCATGCTTGCAGCGACATGAGACTTTCATATTTGATGTAATCTCAACTTGAATAATGTAGCTCCCAAGTGCCGGGTCGTAAGCCTGCAGCGACTAGGGACTATTCCTTCAATTGTAGAATAAATCATATCCATTGATAATATGATAGCCGCTTAAGCGACTTTGAAAACCTTAATCATAATACTGGTTATTGATAACCATAATAGAAATCTAGCCATGTAGGCTATTTGAATAATATACCCAATGATTTATAAGCGCATAATTCCAATGGCGCAGTCCAAATATATGTTGGCGACTTATAGTCCAAAGCCAGGCCGGGTCAATAAACACCGGATTATAAGTGATTATGTACTGACAACTTGTAGTTGAAAGTCAAGCCGGGTTAATGAACACCGGGTTAATTTGATGACTGATAGTCATGGCAGGTCAATAGACACCGGTTCAACATAAAATTTATCAAAAGAGAAAAATCTTGACAAAGGCAAATAAAACCGTGTAGTCAAGGCTTTTCAAGGGATGCCAGGCCCAAATTCGAGGCTTTTCATGGGCTGGTAGGCCGCTGAGTTAAACCATTTGACAAAGCCTTTTAAGATGGGCCTCCAACTAACCATTCATCGTTTTAACTTTGACAAGTTCAGGGTCTCAATGAGAGTAACTGTCAAACGTTCGATGGGTCATGCCAGGATTACCTGGATAGGAGTGGCTTACTTGATGAAGGCAGGTTAACCCGGGGTTTTAGGTGAATACACCAGGCTTCCAAGCCGTGGGTCGATACCCAATTACAAGGGTCCTTTCAAACTCTTTGTTACTTTACACAAAGAGCCCCCAAGTAACTTTGTGAGCTGTGCTCAATGGTTTCCTATCTTTGAGTTGTGCATAGCAACAAGACTCTCTTTGGCCCCTTGGGTGTGAAGCTCCCAAGATTTGTTGTGGCGTGACAGCCGGATTAATGGACAGAACTCCGTTTTGTTAGCCGAAGGCCCCATGTAACTAATAATATGATAAGCCAATAAGGCGGGATACCCATGTTTGAACCGTGCATCATGGCAACAGGTCCTCTTCGGCAACCTTTAAATTTTTGCAAGAGATAAATTCTTCTTGAACCGGGATTTTGAATCGGGTATTGAGAGCTTCAAAGCTTTGTGGGAGACATCTTTCCCTTGAACGGATTTTAAACGGAATCTTCATTTCAGCCGGAAATTTTACGACGGCCTTTAAACTCGAACTTGCGAGAAGTTAATTCCTTTTGAACGGACATTTTAAACCGGATTTGAGAACTTCAGCTTTGTGGAGACAGATTTCCCTTGAACCGGATTGTAAACGGATATTTGAGAAACTTCAAAGTGATCTTGACTTCCTTTGAGCCAGATTTTAAACCGAATATTTGAGAGCTTCAGCGCTTTATGAAAGAGAGATGTCTCTTGAACCGGATTTTAAACCGGAATCCTTTCTGATGACCCGGAACTTCTTCATTGAACTGGGATTTTGTAACTGTCATATACTTTCTAAGCCGGAAATTCTCTGATGGCCTTTAAATTTTCATCAATATAGCAGTAGACTCCGGGATAAGGTTATCTTTTCCTCCCTCGTCCTGGGGTTCTTGACTTCACTGAAAACCGGAAACATCTACTGAGTCATATCCTTGTAGCCCCCGAGTCTCAAGGTGACTCGAGGAGTTGGCTTGAGATTCTCCATATTTGACCGTGATATAAACCGGCATAAGTTGTATATCATTTGTGTTGATAGAACGATGTGAATCCACCGAAGGTCAACTGCGGCGGGTTATAAATGATCCCGTATGAACTGTGTCAGCAACTCGGCCAATGGTTCCTTCCAACTGGCTAATTAAAGTTAACTAAATTGTAGTGGCGGCGACTTGTGTGCCTGCCCATTGAGCCATCCAGTGTAGATGGCGGTTGATAGTTTATGATAATTTGCCTCCATTTTGTTGAAAGAAAACCGAGCTACCCAAGCTGTGACTTGCTCATACTCAATAAATAGCTCATGCAGACAGGTGCGGCCCGGTATGTTGATGTAGACCAGGCCGCGAGAGACGGACATCAAAGATGACCGCAGCTTCAAAGGCGGCACAGACAGATGAGTCGGCCGCGGCGTTGTAAACCGGCCTGGACAGGCGAATTATCCACGTCATATTGATGTAAACCGGTCTGCAGAATGGCGGTTTGCACATATATTCATCGAGCTTGATGGCATGATAAGATACTTAGCGCATTTATAATGGTGGCGCGAGTTTATACACCCATGACATAGCCATAGCTTTTGCAGTGAACAATTGTCCTGCATAAACAATATTGCACACCAAGGAAAAGGTAAACTTGTTCTTTGACAAAAATAATATGTGCTAAAAATATATTTTAGATGGATATCACCTGATGTGCTTAGGCCGAAAATAATCCGCGATGAAGTTTGATGATCACTAGGTGAAATTGAAATCCCCCATAGGTGAATCGGCCGTGGGAACAAACAGATAAACCGGCCACGGCGTTTGTAAGCCAGTGCGGACGAGCAAGTTGTCCTCCATGTTGTAAACCGGTGAGGACGCGTGAACCGGCCGCGAGGGCGGACGCGCGAGTCGTCGTGGCGTTGTAAGGTGGTGTTGACGGGCGAGCCGGTCAGCGCGTTGATGTAAACCGGACCGCAGGGGTGACGGTTGTATATAACAACACTATACGGCAGAGTGGTTGTTTTCGAAAAATTAATAAATATTGATAAAAGTAAACTGGATGGATATCACCTGATATGTTAAACCGGAATTTATTCACCGCGGAGTTGATGATCACCACAGGCGAGTCCGCCGCGGGAGCAAACGAATGAACCTGCTGCGACATTATTAACCGGTGCAGACGGGAGAGTTGGCAGCAACGTTGTAAGCCGGTGCAGACGAGCAAGTTGCCCTCTGTGTTGTACGCCGGTGTGGACGCGCGAGTCAATCACAGGCGCAGTCCCGGCTAGTGGATGTAGACCGGGGCGGTGACTTGCTCATGTATCCGTCTAGAAGCACGGCACAGGCAAGCGCTAATAATATTGGCACACCCCCTTTCGACACCCTTTTTAACAAATAATGGTCCTGCCAAAAAATACCACATACGAGAGTAACTGTTCTCAAATAATTTAATATGTGCTAATAAAATACACAGAAAGGATAGCACCTAATATTTTTTGCTGGATGCTGGCGCTGGATAATGCATAGTGCTGCTTTTGTTTTTGACAAAAGAGTTGATTGGCTCTGTGTCTTCTAGTGCCTGAGCTCTCCATATAACCCGGCCGGTACTTTTTGAGCCAGAATTTCTGGAACCAGAACTTCTTGATAATCCGGCCGGAACTTTTGATAATCCGGAACATTTTTATCGGAACCACTTGATAATCCGGCCGGAACTTTTAATAATCTGGAACTTTTGAACCGGAACCTCTTAATAATCCGGCCGGAACTTTTGATAATCCGGAACTTTTGAACCGGAACCTCTTAATAATCCAGCCGGAACTTTTGATAATCCGGTACTTTTGAACCGGAACCTCTTGATAATCCGGAACTTTTGAACTGGAACCTCTTGATAATCCGGCCGGAACTTTTCTGTAGCCCTCGGACGGAACCTTTTGGCGATTCGGCTGGAACCTTCGGCGATTCGGCCACACTTTTCGTCGAGGCGATTGGAACTCTTTGGTGATTCAGACAAAATCTTTCGTCAAGACGGTCGGAACTTTTCAATGATCCGGCCCGAACTTTCCGACGAGCCGGCGGAACCTTTTGATGAGCCTGATGGAACTTTTCGGCGAGAGGAACTCTCCGACGAGCCAGTCGGAACTTTTCAATCAGCTGGGCGAAACTTTTCAATCTTTGGAATAGCGCCCTCGAAGAACTCATCACCACCGTGCGCATGCCCCATGGTGGGCGCCAACTGTCGTGGAATTAACACGTCAGATGTCCTTAGCGTGAGGACTTAGTCGTGAGGCCAATGCATTTATGTGGTAGCTTGAGAGGGATTGAGCGGAATCGAGAGACGCAACACAAGACAAGGGTTTAGACAACTTCGGGCCCCGGGAAACATCATCCGATAACAACCCTACATGTTGTTTGAGGCTAGGTCTCATTATGATCATGAGGGAGTCACCATAAACCGGCTCTCTTTGTGTCTAGCCCTAAGATTGTTTCTTGCCTGTCTTGTCCCTCTTTGGGGAGCCCTGCCCCTCCTTATATATGTTGAAGGGGCGGGTTACATGTGGAGTCCTATTAGGATTAGGACTAGTCTATCTCTAATACAAATCGGATACAAGTCCAGGTCTTAATTCCTTGTAAGGTAAATATTCTTCACGCCTTTCCTCTTAAACCGGCTCACCATAGCGTGATCCGGCCTTCCATAAACCGCCCGTTGGGCCACTGGGTCTTGTCGCTCTTCTGACCCGCCCGCCGGATTACCAATGAGTCGTGAACCGCCAGGTCCAAACGGGTCGTCCGTGAACCGCCAAGTGTCAGCGGGGTCTCAGGTAAACAGCCAAGTCCGGCCGGGTTATACTTCCGGTCGGTTTACGCCGCGGGGTATATCCCCGACACAGGCCGAAAGTCACACCGGGTTGAAATGGGCCCATGTCTACATCGGGCCTCTAACAGGCCGAAAGTCATTGGGCTGTAATTGGGCCCAAATATTCGGCGAACAATTAACGGGTCAGATCTGGCTTCGGGCCGTAAATGGGCCCAAATATTCGGCGAACAATTAACGGGCTAGATCTAGCTTCGGGCCGTAAATGGGCCTTTATTAAGCAAGTCGTTATTGGGCTGGCCCACTAGTACGTGAGTAACTACTACGTGCCTTTGACTGGGCCAGCCTTTTTAACCTATATGGGCCTCTGTTGGGCCGTGCCACGTGTCGATGTATCATAGGCGCTTTGGGTCCAATGAGTGGATGACATCTGTCCCAACGATGAGCCGACACGTGTTTCCTCCAGCCAATGATGATTTTACACGTGGAAAATCTCCATTGGTCGGGGCTGTTAACGGGTTATCGGATCCAAAACCGTACCCGATAGCTTAACGGCGTCCCATTATGGTGGATGCCACGTGTTGGTCACCCTTGACGAAAGCACTTCTGTGACGCGTGATTTATCATCATGGAAGTGGACACTTCCGTGATGATAATTTTGGTAATGTCATGGAACACTTCTCTGACAAAGTTATTGTATGACTATCTTGATTTTGTCATAAAATTTGTCATGGATGTACATGCATGACAGAAAACGTGACCTACTGTGACAAACACGTATCATCACGGAAGTGTATTTTTTTGTAGTGGTATGAGAGGCGGGGCAAGGAGAAGGGTCAGGATGGTGCCGAAGGATCCGGCAAGAAGCATGGCGGCCAAGGAGGCCTCCGTGGCAAGGATAACCAACAAGAGAGGCCCGCTCGGGGCCGCGACAAGAAGCGGGAAGACGATGGTCATGACGAGGAGGACGAGTCCAACGAGCATGAGTTTCAGAAAGCTACGGAGGCCTTGTGCGTTGACGGTGGCGCCTCACTACATACTTCTCAACACCAGCTCAAGCAGTGGGCGCATGATATCACGGCAGCGGAACCATCGCTCGATGCTCAAAATCCACTGAAGTGGTCCAGCACGCCTATCATTTTTTACGCCGAGGACCACCCTAATCGCACAAATGCAGTTGGGTGTTTGCTGTTGTTGGTTTCACCAACGATACGCAACCTCAAGGTGACAAAGATGCTAGTTGACGGCGGGGGCAGTCTGAACTTGATCTCGCCCATTGTGATCGAAAGGCTGCAGATCCCTGATGGAGACCTCGAGGAGACGGGCACGTTTCAAGGGGTCAACCCGGGAAGAAGTCAGCCAAAGGGTAAAGTCACGCTGCCTATGACATTCGAAGGCGAGTTGAACTACAGGACGAAGAGGATTGTCTTCAATGTAGCCGAGATCCCCTTGCCCTACAACGGGATCCTCGGCCGCGCGACACTAGCCAAGTTCATGGAGGCGTCGCGTTACGCCTACAACATGCTGAAGATGCCTGGGCTGATGACCATCATCACCGTCCCCTGCGATAAGGAGGATGCGCTGATCTGCGCCGACCAACTCTACCGGGAAGCATTTCTAGCAACTGCCGCCAAGGCACTTGCTCCTACCGCTGAAGCTCCGGGAGGAAAGAAGAAAACTGGCAAGACCTCTTGCACCCACTCCGGCAAGCTGATACGTCTCCGTCGTATCTACTTTTCCAAACACTTTTACCCTTGTTTTGGACTCTAACTTGTATGATTTGAATGGAACTAACCAGGACTGACACTGTTTTCAGCAGAATTGCCATGATGTTGTTTTATGTGCAGAAAACAAAAGTTCTCGGAATGACCTGAAACTCCACGGAATATCTTAGAATAAATAATAAAAAATCCTCGCCAAAGATGAAGACCAGGGGGCCCACACCCTGTCCACGAGGGTGGGGGGCGCGCCCCCCCTCCTGGGTGCGCCCCTACCTCGTGGGCCCCCTGGAGACCTTCCGACGCAATCTCCAACTCTATTTATTGGCTTTCGGGGAGAAAAAAATCAGGGAGAAGAAATCATCGCGTTTTACGACACGGAGCCGCCGCCAAGCCCTATTCTCTCTCGGGAGGCTGATCTGAGTCCATTCGGGCTCGGAGAGGGGATTCGTCGCCGTCGTCATCATCAACCATCCTCCATCACCAATTTCATGATGCTCACCGCCGTGCGTGAGTAATTCCATCGTGAGGCTTGCTGGGCGGTGATGGGTTGGATGAGATTTATCATGTAATCGAGTTAGTTTTGTTAGGGTTTGATCCTAGTATCCACTATGTTCTGAGATTGATGTTGCTATGACTTTGCTATGCTTAATGCTTGTCACTAGGGCCTGAGTGCCATGAATTCAGACCTGAACCTATTATGTTTTCATGAATATATGTGTGTTCTAGATCCTATCTTGCAAGTCTATAGTCACCTACTATGTGTTATGATCCGGCAACTCCGAAGTGACAATAAGCGGGACCACTCCGGGTGATGACCATAGTTTGAGGAGTTCATGTATTCACTATGTGCTAATGCTTTGTTCCGGTTCTCTATTAAAAGGAGGCCTTAATACCCCTTAGTTTCCAATAGGACCCCGCTGCCACGGGAGGGTAGGACAAAAGATGTCATGCAAGTTCTTTTCCATAAGCACGTATGACTATATTCAGAATACATGCCTACATTACATTCATGAATTGGAGCTAGTTCTGTGTTACCCTATGTTATGACTGTTACATGACGAACCGCATCCGGCATAATTATCCATCGCTAATCCGGTGCCTACGAGCTTTCCATATACTGGTTCTCGCTTATTTACTTTTCCGCTGTTACTGTTACAATCACTACAAAATACCAAAAACATTAATTTTACCGTTTTTACTTTTGTTACCGTTACCACCACTATCATATTACTGTGCTACTAAACACTTAGCTGCAGATACTAAGTTTCCCGGGGTGGTTGAATTGACAACTCAGCTGCTAATACTAGAGAATATTCTTTGGCTCCCCTTGTGTCGAATCAACAAATTTGGGTTGAATACTCTACCCTCGAAAACTGTTGCGATCCCCTATAGTTGTGGGTTATCAAGACCTTTTTCTGGCGTCGTTGCCGGGGAACATAGCTCTATTCTTTGAGTCACTTGGGATTTATATCTGCTGGACACTATGAAGAACTTGAAAGATGCTTAGACAAAAATTTATCCCTCAACTACGAGGGGAGGTAAGGAACTGCCATCTAGCTCTGCACTTGATTCACCTTCTGTTATGAGTAAGCTAGCGACACCTAAACCTGCTTCTGCTATTCGTTCCGATATGTCGCATGTTATTGATGATGCCACTTCTGCTATGCATGATACTTGAGGGAGTCCCGGATTAGGGGGTGTCCGGATTGCCGGACTATCATCATCGGCCGGACTATCATCATCCGGACTATCATCATCAACCGGACTCCAAGACTATGAAGATACAAGATTGAAGACTTCACCCCGTGTCCGGATGGGACTTTCCTTGGCGTGGAAGGCAAGCTTGGCGATACGGATATGTAGATCTCCTACCATTGTAACCGACTCTATGTAACCCTAGCCCTCTCCGGTGTCTATATAAACCGGATGGCTTTAGTCCGTAGGACTACAATCACAACAATCCTTACAATCATACCATAGGCTAGCTTCTAGGGTTTAGCCTCCTTGATCTCGTGGTAGATCCACTCTTGTAAACATCCACAATATCAATATCAATCAAGCAGGACGTAGGGTTTTACCTCCATCAAGAGGGCCCGAACCTGGGTAAACATCGTGTCCCTTGTCTCCTGTTACCATCCACCTAGACGCACAGTTCGGGAGCCCCTACCCGAGATCCGCCGGTTTTGACACCGACATTGGTGCTTTCATTGAGAGTTCCTTTGTGCCGTCACCGATAGGCTTGATGGCCTCTTCAATCAACAACGACGCAGTCCTGGGTGAGACCTTTCTCCCCGGACAGATCTTCGTATTAGGCGGCTTCGCACTGCGGGCCAACTCCCTTGGCCATCTGGAGCAGATCGAAAGCTACGCCCCTGGCCGTCAGGTCAGGTTTGGAAGACTAAACTTCACGGCCGACATCCGCGAGGACTTGATCTTCGATGGATCTAAGCCACAGCCAAGCGTGCCGCGCTGTCTCGATGGGCATGACCTAACTCTGCCGCCGGACAGCACCTTGGAGGCCGCCCATGAATCCGCTCCGACTCATAGTCTGGAGCCGATCGCTCGGATCGAGGACGGATGGCTGAACACCGCCTCGAGAGCTGCAACTCCCACGGCGATGGAGCCGAACACTTACCTTGTCCCACATAAAGCCCATGACTCCGAGGTGCCGGACTCCCTGCCGAACTCCGAACCTCCTGCGCCCCTGCCAGTCGAATCCGATTGGGCGCCGATCATGGAATTCACCGCTGCGTACATCTTTCAGCACTCGGCCTTCGGCGATATCATAAATTCATGAAGCATCTCTCGCTACCGGAGAGCCTGGCGAACTACGGCCAGGGCGGGTGGGCAGCGGACGACGAAGAAATTCAGATCCCACCACCACCCACTTCAGAGCCACCGTCGGCGATTTAACCGACGTATTCGACTACGACTCCGAAGACATCGGCGGTATGGACGGCGATGCCGGAGACTACCAAGAACCAGTGCCTACAGGACCTTTGAAAACCACCTCGTCATCGACATATACATGGTGGACACCCCAAAAGATGGGGACGGCGAAGAAGCAGCGGAGGCCGATTCCTTAAAGAAACAGCCCAAGCACCGGCGTCGTGGCGCCGCTCTAAATCCCGCCACGGCAAGAATGGAGATTCCGCACAGAGATAATAACACCCGAAAGTGCGAAGACAACTCCCTCCAAAGACGATCCAGCGCAGGAGGGGGGCGAAGCAAGCCCTCGGGAGAGGCGGCGGGCGAGAGGTCGAGGATGACAATTACTTACCTCCCTCCGGAGACGAGGCAAGCCTCGGCGACATTTAATCGTCGTGCACGAGGATCCCGTCGAACAAGAGCGTTTCAGACGCAGGCTAATGGCCACGGCAAACAGCCTAAATAAAAAGCAACAACAGCTTCAAGCTGATCAAGACCTACTGGCCGATAGATGGACCGAGGTCCTCGCGGCCGAAGAGTATGAACTCGAACGCCCCTCCTAAAGTTACCCAAAACGCAAGTTGCTCCCCCGATTAGAGGAGGCGGCATCACCAGCGCATAATACGGCAGACCGACCACCTCGTGGCCGCGATAGAGAGGCGTGCAAGCCCTCCACCAAAACCGTACCCCGGCATCGCTCTAAAAGCAGGAAGCCATGGGGGAACGCGCCGGACTTGCGAGATATATTGGAGGACAAGGCAAGACAATCCAGATCTATCTACGGATCACGTGGGCGCCTCGACCCACGATTTAATACCGTCGCACGGATACAACTACTCGGCCGGCGAACACAGCGGCATAACGCTCTCTCGAGCTACGCCACGATATTGCTCAATCTGAGGCGCCAAGACACCCACTATGCTTCACCGACGAAGTAATGGATCATCAAATCCTGAAGGGTTCAAACCCGTTAATATCGAATCCTACGATGGCACAACAGACCCCGCGGTCTGGATTGAGGATTATCTCCTCCATATACACATGGCCCGCGGAGACGATCTTCACGCCATCAAATATCTCCCGCTCAAGCTTAAAGGACCAGCTCGGCATTGGCTTAACAGCCTGCCCGCAGAGTCAATTGGATGCTGGGAAGACATGGAAGCCGCATTCCTCGACAACTTCCGAGCGCGTATAAAGCGACCACCGGACGCAGATGACCTAAGCCACATAATCCAACAGCCATTTAATCGCCGAGCAATTCAGACACGGTTCTTAACAAAGAAAAATCAAATCGCCGACCGTCCGGATGCAGAGGCACTCGCTGCCTTCAAACATAACATCCGCGACGAGTGGCTGGCCCAGCACCTAGGACAGGAGAAGTCGAAATCCATGGCAGCCCTCACATCCCTCATGACCCGCTTCTGTGCTGGAGAGGATAGCTGGCTCGCTCGCAGTAACAACCTCAGCAAAAACGCTGGCAGTCCGGATACCAAGCACCGCAATGGCAGGTTTCGTCGAAACAAAAACAAACGCCGCATTAACAGCGACAGCAATGAGGATACGACAGTCAACGCCGGATTCCGAGGCTCCAAACCCGGTCAACGGAAGAAGCCATTCAAAAGAACCACTCCGGCCCGTCCCAATTTGGACCGAATACTCGACGACTCTTGTCAAATACATGGAACCCCAAAAGCTAGCTAATCATACCAACAGAGATTGTTGGGTATTCAAGCAGAGCAAATTAATCGCCAAAACAGTGACAAGGGGCTACAGCGATGACGAGGAAGAGACCCGCCGCCCGAACAACAGAGGACAAAAGGGATTCCCCCTCAAGTTCGGACGGTAAACATGATATACGCAACGATATTCCCAAGAGGGAGCGGAAGTGTGCACTAAGGAACGATATCGCGATGCAGCCATCGCCCCAAAATTCAACCCATGGTCCTCTTGCCCGATCACTTTTGATCGAAGAGACCATCCGACCAAGATCTGCCATGGCGGATTCGCGCATTGGTTTTAGACCCAATCGTTGATGGATTTCAACTCACGAGTCCCGATGGACGGCGGCGTAGCTGAACCTGCTTTATCGGGATACGGTCGCGCAAGATGGGCATAGACCCTTCAAGGATTAAACCTACAACGACGACCTTCAAAGGCGTCATACCGGTGTCGAGGCCAATTGTACGAGCTCGCTTACATCGAAGTGGTCTTCGATCCCGGATAATTTCGAAGCAAGGAGTTAATCTTCGACATAGTCCCGTTCATGGCGGCTATCACGCTCTGCTTTCGGACGAACGCGTTTACAAAATTCAGCGCGTGCCGCATTATGCATACCTTAAGCTCAAGATGCCAGCCCTTGTGGAGTCATCACGGTCAATGGAAACACGGGCGCCCCTCCGAGCGGAGGAACATACAGCGCTCTCGCGGCAGAAATCAGAGGAGCCTTTTAAGGCAATTATCGAGTCCGGCGTTAAGCGACCGGACACGATAAACGCGCCGAGCAAAATCAACCAAGACCACCTGGCACGTTCCGTGCACACGTAGCAATGCAGCCCCAACCCCAGCCCTCGCAAAATTGTAAGACAAACTCTCGGCGTACATAATTACGCCCTGGAGATACCATGGGCATAGGGGGAAGGGCACAACCACAACATACCCAGAGTGCGGTTCGACCACACCAGGGGCTCCCAAGTGTGTCGCTCTTTTTCTTTTATTTTTCTCTTTTTTATACAGAACTCAGTCCGTGGCGAACTCCGCCAACTCATGATGCAACATCCGAGGGAAGGACAAAGGCGCGACGAACACTCGGTGGTCTACATCACGAGCATTAAATTTGTTAAATACAACATTCCGCGGCCTACCCCTAGAGGGAGACGCCTTTAATTCGTCCAATCCCTTGCTTTCCGCACTATTTGTATCATTCCGCACTGATAGCATATCTTCTCGAATAAAATGCAGCACTTTTGCCTATAATTGCATCACTTTATATATATATATATATATATATATATATATATATATATATGTGTGTGTGTGTGTGTGTGTGTGTGTGTGTGTGTGTGTGTGTGTGTGTTCATTTACAACATGTTGCACCCGTGCATCTTGGTACGATCAAATACACCAGGGGCTTATGTCCTCCGCTTTATGGTGTGATAAAGTCTGCACACTTTCACAAGTGCGGCACCCCGAACTTATAGCATTATATGAATCAGCTCCGAATCATGTCTTGGGTCAATAGTTGGGTTTGCCTGCTCCATGTTTGGCACCTTACGTTCCGTTCTATCGGCTAAGGTAGCACTGGGAGAACCACTGCGATTGCGCCCCGGTTGAGCCGGGTTAACGCCTCAGTGGAGAAAGCTAAAACTGACCGGCATGATAAGGCGTGAGACTGGTCGCTGTTCGAGAGGTCCTTTCGGGTCCTTAAAGACCTCGCCGCTTGAGCGAAGTTCGGATTATGTCCGATGAATGCGTGGATAGCGCCCCAATTCGGTCTTCGAATACTAGGGGCTTCACCAAATTTAAAATTATAGAATTCTATGGCTAAGTGAGAGTTTTCAAGCACTATAAGTCCGGTTGCCTTGTTCGTTGTGTTGAGCGCCTCCTAGATGGACCCAAAATTGGAACAAGAGTGCTCAAGTTTATCCCAACACCCCAAACTTCGTGGCATGGGGGCTGAAGCCGACGACTTGCCATCTCTCAGATTTAATAAACGGCCGCATATAAGGTAATATTTTAAATTAAACAAGCGTTGCTTAGCGCATATGAACAAAGTTTTCAGCGCACAGGATAACACATTGCAAATTCACTCAAAAATTACATCCCTGGGGCACTCATCCGCAATCTTGCGGGCACCCTTCAGGACAGCCTTATAGTAAATTTCGGGCGTACGATGCTCCTTGCCTGCTGGTGGCGCGTCAGTGATTAGCTTCTCCGCATCCAGCTTGCCCCAATGCACCTTTGTGCGGGCAAGGGCCCGACGAGCACCTCCGAATCCGGGTAAGTAACACGTAATTTACATTCACATGCTTGCTTTGCATGAAAAATGCCTTACCCGCCGCTATCTTCTTCATCAATTCAACCTCCTGAAGGGACTTATGGGCCTCGGCCTTGGCGGTTTTGGCACTTTCGAGAGCCGAGGCAAGCTCGGACTCTCGAGTCTTTGAGTCACGCTCCAAACTCTCATGCTTTTCCATGAGAGCCTGGAGCTCTTGCTGAACCACCGCCAGCCGCGCCTCCTGCTTTTCTCGCTCCCCCCGTTCCGTGGCCGCATTGCGTTCGGCCACAGATACGGCCTCCTTCAGGGCCGCCACCTCGTTTGTGGCCCCTGCAGTACCCATGTTATCCTTGTTATTTTTTATCGCAACCTAAATCCTTTTCTGTAAGGTACAAATTCAAAGTGGTGTTACTCACCTTCTTTGTCTTGGAGCTGCTTCCTGGCGCGACCAAGCTCTTGCCCGGACCGCTCGAGCTCCTGCTTCAACGCACCGACCTCCGCAGTCAGTGCAGTAGAGGTCAGCAGCGCAGCCTACAACCCATATTGACATATTTTTTTTAGCAACCCTGCGTATATCTTGTTTCAGATCCTCAGTCCGGCTTTTCTTTCCGAACACCGAACCGAGCATCAGGGGCTACTGTGTATGCGGTATTACATTGCATAATTTTAACTTCTTACCTCAAAGCCTGATAGAAGGCTATTGCAGGCTTCGGTCAGCCCACCTTTGGCGAGCTGCACCTTCTGAATCACCGCACTCATAATAGTGCGGTGTTCTTCCTCGATGGAAGCTCTCTGCAGCGCCTCTAACAAATTACCCGGCGCCTCTGGTTGGACGGAAGCCGCCGGCGTCACGGTCTTGCCCTTCGTTCGAAGGGGCCGCCGGCCGGACTCCGGAACCACTGCGGGTTCTGTTGTGGAGTCCGCGCAGAGTTCAGAGGACGCCTTGTGGCGCCTCGAGCCTCCCCGATGGGTCCTTCGGGATCCCACCTCGGCGTCCTCGGTGTCGCGAGGGTGGAGGCGGTCGGGATGGAGTCTACATCCGACGAAGCCAACGACCCTTTCGATGAAGCGGGAGATCATCACCGCCGGACTACGTGCAGCATGCGGCATTAGAATGACACTATGTGACGCAGAAAAGAAATTATAAATCATTCAGAATCCGGATACTTACGATCTCGCGGAGGCCTGGCCCTTGAAGGCCATTCTTCCTCGCCAACGTTGATGTTGGCGAGCTCTCCGGGAATAGTCCTTCCCTCTTGGACCCTCCGGCCTCCCCAGCTTGGGAAGCCTTCCTCTTCCTCTCTCCTCCTCCGAGAGAGTCCTCTTCCTCCTCCTCATTTTCGGGAGGAGTCAGCCCCGAGTCGTCAGACACACAAAACGGGCACTCTTTCGAGCACCCGTGGCCTCCTTCTTGGCCTTCTTCTCCGGCACCACGTGCGGTGCCGAAACCAGCAGCCTCGCTAGACGAGCGTCTACTGGATTTTCTGGCATAGGAGCCGGACAGGTAATCTGCTCCGCCTTCTTCATCCAGTCCTGTCAAAGGAAAAGGGGAAATTAAAATCCGCATAGAGTCAAGGTATGGAAAACAAGTGTCCCGTAAAGGGGTAGAATCACTTACCTCGTCAGCCTGGCGCTGCGAGCGAAATCCGCGATCTTCAGTCGCGGATGCGGGGGCTTCGGCGCCCTTGAACAGCACCTTCCAGGCGCCTTCGTACGTTGTGTCGAAGAGCTTGTTCAGCGCCTGGTGCTGTTCCGGATCGAACTCCCATAGATTGAATGCCTGCTCTTGGCATGAGAGAATCCGGAGGACGAGCATGACTTGGACCATGTTAACCAGCCTGAGCTTCTTCACCAGCTTCTTGATACAGGTTTGGAGTCCCGTCAGCTCCTTCAAACTGCCCCACAGCAAGCCCTTCTCTTTCCAGGAGGTGAGCTGCGTGGCGATACCAGATCTAAACTCGAGGGCCGCCGCCCATTTAGGGTCACGAGGCTCGGTGATGTAGAACCACCCCGATTGCCACCCCTTGACGGATTCCACGAAGGCCCCTTCGAACCAAAGGACGTTGGGCATCTTGCCCAACATGGCGCCTCCACACTCCACTTGAATGCCCTTCACTACCTTCGGCTTGACATTGAAGGTCTTGAGCCACAAGCCGAAGTGGGGCTGGATGCAGAGGAAGGCCTCGCACACAACGATAAACGCCGAGATGTTGAGGATGAAGTTCGGCGCCAGATCATGGAAATCCAGGCCGTAGTAGAACATGAGCCCCCGGACAAAGGGGTGAAGTGGAAAGCCCAGTCCGCGGAGGAAGTGGGAAAGAAAGACAACCCTCTCATGGGGCCTGGGGGTGGGGATGAGCTGCCCCTCGTCGGGCAGCCGGTCTTGCTGATGTCGCCGAAAGGTATCCGGCGCCGCGCAGTTTGGCGATTTGCTCCTCCTTAACGGTGGAGGCCAACCATTTACCTCCCGCTCCGGACATGGTCGGAGAAGGTTGAGACGAGATGCGTGAACTTGGGCGCTGGAGCTCGAGTGCGCGGAGATGGATAAGCAAAGGAGGAAGAAGGCGTAGGTGAGAAGGTGAATCCTTATCCCTTATATGGGCGGGCAAAGTCTTACGCGTCCCCCACCGGCCTGGTAAAACTCGCTTATCTCCCAAGAGTCACCATCAATGACGCGGTTGGGTTACCCATGCCCGTATTGATGAGAATCCCGGATTAAGGGGAAACACGATCTCTGCTTCGACAAGATGTGCCAAGGAAACCGCTTCGCTAAATTCGCTAAGGTGGTAAAGTAAAAAACAATTTGAGTAATGGCTTGGTAGTGGTGTGACGTCATGCCACGGAAAACGTCAGCAGATTGAACTCATGTATATATTATTATTCTCTCTACGGTGGAGTGTGGAATTTATTTTGCAGAGCCAGACACTATCCCGGTGTTCACAATCTTCTATCATTTGGAGGAGGAACCCGCCTTGCAATGCCAAGCAATATACACGCCGGACTTATCTCATTGAAGCCTGGTTCAGGGGCTACTGAGGGAGTCCCGGATTAGGGGGTGTCCGGATTGCCGGACTATCATCATCGGCCGGACTATCATCATCCGGACTATCATCATCAACCGGACTCCAAGACTATGAAGATACAAGATTGAAGACTTCACCCCGTGTCCGGATGGGACTTTCCTTGGCGTGGAAGGCAAGCTTGGCGTCGGATATGTAGATCTCCTACCATTGTAACCGACTCTATGTAACCCTAGCCCTCTCCGGTGTCTATATAAACCGGATGGCTTTAGTCCATAGGACTACAATCACAACAACCCTTACAATCATACCATAGGCTAGCTTCTAGGGTTTAGCCTCCTTGATCTCGTGGTAGATCCACTCTTGTAAACATCCACAATATCAATATCAATCAAGCAGGACGTAGGGTTTTACCTCCATCAAGAGGGCCCGAACCTGGGTAAACATCGTGTCCCTTGTCTCCTGTTACCATCCGCCTAGACGCACAGTTCGGGACCCCCTACCCGAGATCTACCGGTTTTGACACCGACAATACTTATGATGAAACTACTTCTATGCTTGATACTACTGTGCCCCTTGGTGAATTTCTTGATGAACAAATTTCTAGGTCTAGAGAGAGAGAAATTATTGAAACTGATAATATTGATGAAAGTGATGATGAAGATATGCCTGCTATTCCTGAGGGTTATCTTTTTTATGCTGAATCTTCTGCACCTATTTTTGCCTGCCAGGATAGATATGAACTTAAGAGGCTGCTAGTTAAATGGAGTAAAGAATCTCATAGAGACAGAATGAAACCTGATCCTGCTTTTTCTACTTCACCTATTTGTGTTCCTGATAAGGATTATTATGAATTTTCTGTTGATCCAGATATAATTACTTTGGTTGAATCTAATCCTTTCTATGGCTATGAATCCGAAACTGTTGTGGCACATCTTACTAAGTTAAATGATATAGCTGCCCTGTTTACTAATGATGAGAGATCACGCTACTTTTATATACTCAAAATATTTCCGTTCTCGTTAAAGGGTGATGCTAAGATATGGTTTAATTCTCTTGATCCTCGTTGTGTGCGTAGTCCCCAGGATATGATTTATTACTTCTGTGCTAAATATTTCCCTGCTCATAAGAAACAAGCTGCTTTGAGGGAAATATACAACTTCATGCAAATTAAAAAAGAGAGTCTCCCACAAGCTTGGGGGAGGCTTCTCAAGTTACTTAATTCTTTGCCTGATCATCCTCTTAAGAAACCTGAAATACTTGATATCTTTTATAATGGACTAACCGATGCATCCAGAGTTTACCTGGATAGTTGTGCTGGTTCTCTTTTTAGGGAAAGAACACCGGATGAAGCTGAAATTCTATTGAATAATATGTTGACAAATGAAAATAATTGGGCACCTCCCGAGCCAGCTCTGAGCCAATTCTCGAGCCTATTCCTAAACCAACTCCGAAGAGAGGTGTTCTATTTCTCACCCTGAAGATATGCAAGTGGGAAAGAAATCTATGAAAGAAAAAGGTATTAAAGCTGAAGATGTTAAGAATTTACCTCCTATTGAAGAAATACATGGTCTTAATTTACCGCCTGTTGAAGAACTATATGATCTCAATTCTTTATTCACTGAAGAACCTCCTGATCCCGATATCCCGACACAGGTAGTAAAGGTAAATTCTCTCTATAGATATGATAAAGCTGAAGTCCCTCCTACTAAAATTGCTAGTCAGTGCTTGGATGAGTTTGATGACTTTATGTTTAAGCAAGATGACTTTAGTGCTTATTTTGGTAGACAATTAAAACAGAATACCTTTATGATTAAACGCTTGGGTGACTATATGGCTAATATTAGAGGTGAACTTAAACTTGTTAGCAAACATGCTTCTATGGTTACCACTCAAGTAGAACAAGTACTTAAAGCTCAGAAAGAAGTGCTTGATGAAATGAATAGTAAGAAAAATGATTATGTTGTTAGAGTGGCTACTAGAACTGGTAGAATGACTCAGAACCTTTGTACCTGAAGGCCACCCTAAGAGAATCGAGCAAGATTCTCAGAGAAATAATATTGATGTACCTAGTTCTTCTAAAAGGAAGAAAACAAAATGATAGGACTTTGCAAACTTCTAGTGAACCTATTGCTGAACCACCGAGAATCCAAATGATATCTCTATGTCCGATGTCAAACACAATCTGTAATGAACATGAACCTAGTGAAAATGTTAATGATGATGTTCATGATGATGCTCAACCTAGTAATGATAATGATGTAGAAGTTGAACCTGCTGTTGATCTTGATAACCCACAATCAAAGAATGAACATTATGATAAAAGAGACTTTGTTGCTAGGAAACATGGTAAAGAAAGGGAACCATGGGTTCAGAAACCCATGCCTTTTCCTCCCAAACCATCCAAGAAAAAGGATGATGAGGATTTTGAGCGCTTTTGCTGAAATTATTAGACCCATCTTTTTGCGTATGCGATTGACTGATATATTCAAAATAAATCCTTATGCCAAATATAT
The DNA here is from genome assembly GCA_021605205.1 of Aegilops longissima. Lineage (NCBI taxonomy): Eukaryota > Viridiplantae > Streptophyta > Magnoliopsida > Poales > Poaceae > Aegilops > Aegilops longissima. The sequence goes on along the minus strand of CM038677.1, from coordinate 112,352,760 downwards.
GAAAGATATTGTTACCAATAAGAGAAAGATACCGGAAGCTGAAATTTCCACCTTGCTTGCTAATTATACTTTTAGGGGTGGAATACCAAAGAAACTTGGAGATCCAGGAGTACCTACTATACCATGTTCCATTAAGAGAAATTATGTTAAAACTGCTTTATGTGATCTTGGAGCCGGTGTTAGTGTTATGCCTCTCTCTTTATATCGTAGACTTGACTTGAATAAGTTGACACCTACTGAAATATCTTTGCAAATGGCTGATAAATCAACTGCTATACTTGTCAGTACTTGTGAGGATGTGCCTGTTGTGGTTGCAAACGTTGCTATTTTAACGAACTTTGTTATTCTTGATATTCCCGAGGATGATAGTATGTATATTATTCTTGGAAGACCTTTTCTTAATACTGCAGGGGCTGTTATTGATTGCAGCAAAGGCAATGTCACTTTTCATGTTAATGGTAATGAGCACACGGTACACTTTCCGAGGAAACAACCTCAAGTTTATAGTATCAACTCTATTGGAAAAATTCCATCGATTATATTTGGAGGTTTTGAATTTCCTCTCCCTACAAGAAGAAATATGATATACTTATTATTGGGAAGTCCATATCCCCGTTGAGGTAACTTAGTGTTATTCGAAATTTCTCCGGTTCCATGTTAATTGGAATGAGTTTGTTAACAAGACCTGATCAACCTTGTTAGTGGATTCCTTTTGATGAGCATGAGATGGATGAAACTAGAAGCACAACCTTCTGTACCCTCTTTATATTTTTTGTTATTTAGTAGAAATAAAGTAAAATAGTATTTTCTGTCTCTTTCCTGACTTATCCGTGCAATATAAAAATATCCCGAAAATAAAAGTCCTTAGAATGCCATGCCAATTTAATATATTTTTTTGGGAATATTTGAGGATTTATTGTGCAAAAATTACCTCGGGGGGAGCTTCCACCTGGCCACGAGGGTGGAGGGCGCGCCCCTGCCTCGTGGGCCCATGGTGGCCCTCCTCCACTTATCCTTGCACCCATCTTCTTCCTCTGCCTCACACAAACACGAAAAACCAACTCAAGCACGAGTTCCAGCCCCTGTTGCTATGATTTTCGATCTCCTTGCTCAAAGCACCTCTCGCAAAACTGCTTGGGGAGATTGTTCCTTGGTATGTGACTCCTCCATTGGTCCAATTAGTTTTTGTTCTAGTGCTTTATTCTTTGCAAATTTGTGCTGCATAGGTGACCATGTTCTTGAGCTTGCATGTCAAATTTATATGGTTCCAAGTAGTTCTAATGCTTGATATAGGCCCTAGGCACTTGTAGGAGTAGTTTCTATCAATTTAATTTAAGTTGGTTCACTTTTATTTCGAAGTTACTAAAAATTTCAGAAATTTTTCAGAGGAAACAATATGTTTAGGAAGATGTCCGAGGTGGTTCTTCAAGGAAGCAAGGTCCCAGGCTTGCAATGCGTGATGCTGACGAGGAACCACCAAGAGACGCTCCTGTGAGGCCTTGCCAATGGCCTTCGGAAAATTTTATGAATCAAGCGGGAATCAAAGAAAATTTAACTCATATATACGCAATGCCGGTCTTGAGGACTTTGAAGCTGACAAATGCCCCCAGTATCATGATCTCGCAAGTTCATTTGTGAGGAGGTTTGAGTTTTCATCTTCGCGTAATTCTCCTTCACTCATGTTTGACCTTTATGACAAATCTTATACCATGGACTTCGAGGATTTCACTTTTGCTTGCAAACTTCCATCTTGGGGTAGTGTCAGGGATCACCCTAAATCTGAATATAGAGACTTTATTTCTAGAATAACTGTGGGGGAATCTAGAGATATAACACAAGCCACTATAGGGAGCATTCACTTTCCTGCTATACATTATTTTGCTCTCTTCATAGGTAGATGCATAAATGCTAAGGATGAAGCATGTCACATGTGTGCCCCGATCTCAAAGATTCTCGTGGTTACCTGTATTAGGAGACCAATCTTATCATATGGGAGCCATTGTAGCTCGTAGGTTGCATCATAATAGACATAACGGAGATTTCTTTGGAGGAATTTATGCAACCCGCTTAGCTAATTTTCTTGAGATAGACATTCATGAGGGTGATATGGAGTTACCCCCTACTTATTTAGATTTTGATTCTATGGTTTCCCACCAGTTTGTTGAGAGGACTAAACCACCTCTCCAGTATCGACTAATCTTTAACAAACGACATGTAGTCCATATTACTCTTCCTGCTCCTGCCTTCTTTGATTCTTAGACAAAAGGAAGATATATTATTACCAGAGAGGAGGCAGACGAGTACGAGAGAAGAGCGGAGGCGGCTCGACGCCACGCTGCAGCTCAGGAGGCGATAGCCGCTGCATCGCAGTACGACCCCAGCTTCACCTACGGGTATCCGCCAGGCTATCCCTGTCAATAGACCAACTTAGGCCAAAAGCCTAAGCTTGGGGGGAGTACGTATTTCCCACCGACATTACATTTATGTTCACACACACTCATTGCTAGATGTTGGTGCTCATACTCTTTCACTGTAATATCCATGCTAGTTTATTTTCTTTTTCCTGCTTTCTTCTTGTGTGTTTAATAAACCTTAAGAAAAACCAAAAAAATTAGTAGTAGTTTATTTTTCCTGCTGTAATAGTAATAATTAAAAAGAAAACCCAAAAAAATATTTCTCATTCTTCTTTTTCTTGTTGGGAGCTTTCCCGTGTAAATAGTTTTTATTTCTTTTCTTTTCTTTTGGGTCAGTAGGAGAAGACCATAATTAAATTGTTGAAGTGGCTCCTATATGCATTATTTTTGATTTAACCAAGAGCCCATATTGCCTTGTCTTCTCCTGTTTATTGAATGCTCGCAGATTCCAGCTTAGTCCAATGCACGTGCACTCTTATTATTATTCACACCGTTCGATCGTGCAAGTGAATGGCAATTATGATGATATATGATGGACTGACTGAGATGGGAAAAGCTGGTATGAACTCGACCTCTTTTGTTTTTATAAATATGATGAGTTCATCGTTCTTGATTCAGCTTATTATGAATAAACATGTTTGCAATGACAATTAGAGATCATAGTTGCTTGTGCCATGCTTGATTAGCTATGAGTTATAATGGTTTACCTTGCGTGCCAACATGCTATTAAAATGCTTGTGATGTGGTATGATGGGGTGGTATCCTCCTTTGAATGATTTAAGTGACTTGACTTGGCACATGTTCACGCATGTAGTTGAAACAAATCAACATAGCCTTCACGATATTTAAGTTCATGGTGGATTATATCCTACTCATGCTTGTATTCAATGTTTATTAATTTTAATGCATGTTCATGACTGTTGTCGCTCTCTAGTTGGTCGCTTCCCAGTCTTTTGCTAGCCTTCACTTGTACTAAGCGGGAATACTGCTTGTGCATCCAATCTCTTAAACCCAAAGTTATTCCATATGAGTCCACTATACCTACCTATATGCGGTATCTACCTGCCGTTCCAAGTAAATTTGTATGTGCCAAACTCTAAACCTTCAAATAAACATTCTGTTTTGCATGCTCGAATAGCTCATATATCAACTAGGGCTGCCCTTATCTTCCGTGTTAGGCGGTTTATTCTCAAGAGGAGTGGACTCCGCTCCTCACTCACTAGAAAATGGCTGGTCACCGGGATGCCCAGTCCCATGATTTATGCAAACTAAATCAAAATAATTGCAAACAAAACTCCCCCGGGACCCGTTGAATGTTGGAGGCACTCGTTGTTTCGAGCAAGCCATGGATTGATGCTTGTGGAGGAGGGGGAGTATAAACTTTACCATTCTGTTTGGGAACCGCCTATAATTTGTTTAGCATGGAATATATCGTCATCTCATAGTTGTTATGTTGACAATGAAAGTATGCCGCTCAAAATATAATTTATCTCTATTTCAAAACCGAGCTCTGGCACCTCTACAAATCCCTGCTTCCCTCTGCGAAGGGCCTATCTATTTACTTTTATGTTGAGTCATCACCCTCTTATTAAAAGCACTAGCTGGAGAGCACAGCTGTCACTTGCATTCATTACAGTTAATTTATATCGGGTATGACTATGATAGGATCTCTTTTACCATGAATTACAATGTCTAGTCAGTCCTTGATCTTTGAAGGTGCTCTGCATTTATGTTTTGCGGTCTAAGAAAGGGCTACCATCTTGTTATATCATAATATGATTATTTTGAGCAAGTGTTGTCATCCGAGATTTATTATTATGGCTTGCTAGCTGATTATGTTATTGATATGAGTAAACATGAGAACTGGGAATTATTGCAAATGTGGTTAGTTATAATCTTTGTTGAAAACTTGAATGCTGACTTGACATATTTACAACAACAAGAGCAAACAGAGTTTGTAAAAGTTTTTCTTGTTCTCTTTTAGTTTGTCAACTGAATTGCTTGAGGACAAGCAAGGGTTTAAGCTTGGGGGAGTTGATACGTCTCCGTCGTATCTACTTTTCGAAACACTTTTGCCCTTATTTTGGACTCTAACTTATATGATTTGAATGGAACTAACCCGGACTGACGGTGTCTTCAGCAGAATTGCCATGATGTTGTTTTATGTGCAGAAAACAAAAGTTCTCGGAATGACCTGAAACTCCACGGAATATCTTAGAATAAATAATAAAAAATCCTCGCCAAAGATGAAGACAAGGGGGCCCACACCCTGTCCACGAGGGTGGGGGGCGCCCCCCCCTCCTGGGCGCGCCCCCCTACCTCGTGGCCCCCCTGGAGACCTTCCGACGCCAACTCCAACTCTATTTATTGGCTTTCGGGGAGAAAAAAATTTGGGAGAAGAAATCATCGCGTTTTACAATACGGAGCCGCCGCCAAGCCATAATCTCTCTCGGGAGGGCAGATCTGGAGTCCGTTCGGGGCTCCGGAGAGGGGGATTCGTCGCCGTCGTCATCATCAACCATCCTCCATCACCAATTTCATGATGCTCACCGCCGTGCGTGAGTAATTCCATCGTAGGCTTGCTGGACGGTGATGGGTTGGATGAGATTTATCATGTAATCGAGTTAGTTTTGTTAGGGTTTGATCCGTAGTATCCACTATGTTCTGAGATTGATGTTGCTATGACTTTGCTATGCTTAATGCTTGTCACTAGGGCCCGAGTGCCATGAATTCAGATCTGAACCTATTATGTTTTCATGAATATATGTGTGTTCTAGATCCTATCTTGCAAGTCTATAGTCACCTACTATGTGTTATGATCCGGCAACCCCGAAGTGACAATAATCGGGACCACTCCCGGTGATGATCATAGTTTGAGGAGTTCATGTATTCACTAATGCTTTGTTCCGGTTCTCTATTAAAAGGAGGCCTTAATATCCCTTAGTTTCCAATAGGACCCGGCTGCCACGGGAGGGTAGGACAAAAGATGGCATGCAAGTTCTTTTCCATAAGCACGTATGACTATATTCGGAATACATGCCTACATTACATTGATGAATTGGAGCTAGTTCTGTGTCACCCTATGTTATGACTGTTACATGACGAACCGCATCCGGCATAATTATCCATCGCTAATCCGGTGCCTACGAGCTTTCCATATAATGGTTCTTGCTTATTTACTTTTCCGCTGCTACTGTTATAATCACTACAAAATACCAAAAACATTACTTTTACCGTTTTTACTTTTGTTACAATTACCACCACTATCATATTACTGTGCTATTAAACACTTTGCTGCAGATAATAAGTTTCCAGGTGTGGTTGAATTGACAACTCAGCTGCTAATACTAGAGAATATTCTTTGGCTCCCCTTGTGTCGAATCAACAAATTTGGGTTGAATACTTTACCCTCGAAAACTTTTGTGATCCCCTATACTTGTGGGTTATCACAAGCGCACCTCTTCGGAGTGTTGTGCTCCCGTCGAGGACGTGCCAGAGATCTCCACCGACAAGAGCAAGAAATCTAGAGCTGCACCACCAGAGACCAAGAAGGTGTCCGTCAAGGAGGATGGCACGGGAGGGGCTTTCACCATAAGCTCCACCCTCGACGACAAATAGGAAGGCGCGCTCATCACCTTCCTGCGGGCAAATGTCGATGTGTTTGCATGGCAAGCATCCGACATCCCCGGCGTTCCCAGGGAGGTGATTGAGCACCACCTTGCTGTCTGTCCACATGCGTGACCCGTCAAGAAGAAGGTCAGGAAGCAAGCTTTGGAAAGGCAAGAGTTCATCACAGAGGAGATCAGGAAGTTGGAAGCGGCAGGCTTGGTGAGAGGGGTACTCCATCCGACGTGGTTGGCCAATCCGCTGGTGGTGCGCAAGGCAAATGGGAAGTGGAGGCTGTGTATTGACTACACAGATATCAACAAGGCTTGTCCCAAGGACCCTTTCCCATTGCCGCGCATCGACCAGATTGTTGACTCCACGGCCGGGTGTGATCTGTTATCATTCCTTGACGCCTACTCAGGATACCACTAGATCTTCATGACCAGAGAAGACGAAGAAAAGACAGCAGTCGTCACCCCACGTGGTACGTATTGCTTTTTACGGATGCCTTTCGGGTTGAAGAGTGCTGGCTCAATGTTTGCAAGAGCAGTCCAAAATGGTTTCGAGCCCCAGCTGCATAGAAATATGGAAGCTTATATGGATGACATAGTGGTCAAAACCAAGGACAGGGCAACACTTGTACAAGATCTAGAAGAGACGTTTGCAAATTTGTGCAAGATCAACCTCAAGTTGAACCCTGAGAAGTGCATCTTCGGTGTTCCGTCCGGCAAACTTCTTGGGTTCTTTGTGTCACAGCATGGGATCGAGGCGAACCCAGACAAGATCAAGGCTATTGAGCAGATTGAGGCGCCCAAGCGGATCAAGGATGTGCGTCGGTTCACCGGCTGCGTTGCCGCCGTGAGCAGATTCATCTCCAAGTCTGCTGAGCGTGCGCTTCCCTTTTTCAAAATCTTGAAAAAGGCGGGCCCAATGGAGTGGACCCCAGAGGCCGAAGCAGTGCTGCAAGATTTGAAGAAATACCTCTCGTCTACACCGATACTGGTTGCACCTAAACCACAAGAGTCGTTGCTGCTGTATCTGGCGGCAAGGAATCAAGTGGTCAGCGCCACGCTAGTGGCGCAGAGGGAGGTCGACGAAGAGGCAGTGGCAACGGCAGGGCTGGCGGATGGCGAGCCAGAGATTCCCCCGGCAGGGCCTGGTGCCAGCAAGGCGAGGCCCCCGGCGGAGTTTGACATTGACGGGACAGGGCCTGCGCGACTAAAAGAAGTGACGCAAAAGAAGAAGATCATGCAGCACCCGGTTTATTTTGTCAGCTCCCTCTTGCAGAGGGCTAGGTCAAGGTACTCCGGTGTGCAGAAATTGCTCTTCGGCCTCCTTATGGCCTCGAGGAAGCTCCGTCATTACTTCCAAGCACACGAAATCACCGTCATCACCCGCCTCCCGTTGCAACGGATACTGCATAACCCACACGCAACCGGGAGGATTGTGGAGTGGGCCTTGGAGCTGTCGAGCTTTGGTATGAAGTTTGAAAGTACTTCAACGATCCAGAGCAGAATCTTGGCGGACTTCATTGCGGAATGGACCTCAACTCCCAACGAAGAAATCTAGGAGACCACTCTCCCCGGCAAGGAAGCAAGTCGCAACTGGATCATGTACTTTGACGGGGCTTTCTCGCTGCAAGGCGCCGATGCTGGTGTGCTACTCGTCGCACCCACCGGAGAGCACCTCAATTATGTAATCCAGATGCACTTTCCCAGGGAGATGTCCACAAACAACCTGTTGAATACGGGTTGCTTGCCGGTCTCAGGATCGCGGCAGACCTCGGGGTTAAGAAGCTCATCGTCAGGTGTGATTCACAGCTTGTCGTCAGGCAAGTCAACATAGATTATCAGAGCCCGTTGATGGAGGCCTACGTAGATGAGGTGAGGAAGCTGGAAGAGCGCTTTGACGGTATACAGGCGGAGCACGTTCCCTGAGTGGAGAACGACATCGCTGATTACCTATCGAAGCGCGCTGCCTTCAAACTACCTGTGGAACCAAGTACTTTTGTGCTTCGTTTAACTCAACCATCCGTTGAACCATCAACAGAGCAGAACAAGCGGAGGAAATCAGGCCCCGACAAGTACTTTCCCGCCGAGCTCCCAGGAGCTGCCGGCAAGGATGCTGCCGTGGACACTGAGCCTGCCATGGGGCAACCGACTCCAGCAGGGCGTCAAGCCCTGGCCATAGAGACAGCCGCTCCCATGGCGGAGGAAATGCCTTTAGTCCTTGCCGTCGAGCCCCTGGCTCCGGCATGGGCACATCATACCGTCTGATTCCTCCAAACAGGGGAACTTCCTAAGGAGCAGGAAGAAGCGAAGAAAGTAGCCCGTCGGTATGCCATGTATCAGTTCGTCGATGACGTCCTGTATAGAAAAAGACCGAACGGTGTGAAATTGAAGTGCATTCCCTGAGAGGAAGGACTAGAGTTGTTGTCAGAGATACATGGAGGAATATGTGGCTCCCACATAGGGTCGAGGGCCCTTGCCGGCAAGGCATTCCGACAAGGTTTCTTCTGGCCCACTACCCTCCAGGATGCAATGGCACTAGTAACCAGGTGTGAAGCGTGTCAGTTCCATTCGAAGAAGCTTCATCAACCAGCTCAAGCCCTTCAAACAATTCCTCTCTCCTAGCCATTTTCGGTCTGGGGGCTCGACATACTGGGCCCTTTCCCCCACGCTGTCGAGGGTTTTGAGTACTTGTACGTTGCAATCGAGAAGTTCACAAAGTGGCCGGAGGTGGAAGCAGTGAGGAAGGTGATAGCACAGTCATCCGTCAAGTTCTTCAAGGGGCTAGTCTGCCGTTTTGGTGTGCCAAACAGAGTCATCACCGACGACGACACTCAGTTCACAAGCCACACCTTCATGCAATACATCCACGACCTCGGCAGCAAGGTCTGTTTTTCTTCCGTGGCACACCCACGGAGCAACGGCCAAGCAGAGAGGGCAAATGCTGAAGTACTGCGAGGCTTGAGAACAAAGACTTTTGACAAGCTGCACAAGAGCGGAAGGCACTGGATTTATGAGTTGACGGCGGTTCTTTGGTCAATCAGAACGATGCCAAATCGAGCCACCAGCCAGACACCCTTTGCCTTGGTATATGGGGAAGAAGCAGTTCTCCCCACAAAACTCACATACAGGTCACCTCGAGTGCTCGCTTATGACGATCTTGAGCAAGAGAAATTGCGGCAAGATGACGCAACGCTCCTTGAGGAAGATCGTCTTCGGGCGGCTGTGAGAGCAGCATGCTACCAGCAAGCCTTGCGCCGCTACCATAGCCGCAAGGTTCATGCCCGAAGGTTTGAGGAAGGCGACCTTGTTCTTCGGCGCATTCAATCGGCCAAGAATTCCAACAAGTTGACGCCGAAGTGGGAAGGCCATTATCGGGTAATACGAGTCACCAGGCCCGGAGCAGTATGCCTGGAGACCGAAGATGCTATTCCGGTGAGCAACTCCTGGAACATTGAACATCTTCGCAAGTTTTACCCATAAGCCACGGTTGCCGGTCCCCCGGCAAATGACCTTTTGTACAAGCCTTTCTGGCAAGGCATGTAACCCTCTGTACAAAGCCAGGCGTAGACCCTGAGCATAAATAAATGAAGCGCTGGCACCCTAAGTTTTAGCGTGCATGCTAGGTTAAGTTTCTCCCTTGGTTAGGGTTGATAGTGCTTAGCGGCGACTAACCCCTAGCATAGAGGTCGAGTATGCGTCTCTCTTTTCCTTTCCGTCCTCTTTGGTTCGCAGGGTACATGGACGCTTCTGCTGAGCTTTTCGGAAGAAAGAGAACAAGATGGCACTTCGGCCCCCGGCAAGCCAAGGTTGTCGGGGGCTGTAGACACAAGAATCCAACCACGTCAAGTGATAACCCACAAGTATAGGGGATCGCAACAGTTTTCGAGGGTAGAGTATTCATCCCAAATTGTCGATTCGACACAAGGGGAGCCAAAGAATACTCTCAAGTATTAGCAGCTGAGTTGTCAATTCAACCACACCTGGAAACTTAATATCTGCAGCAAAGTGTTTAGTAGCAAAGTAATATGATAGTGGTGGTAACGGTAACAAAAGTAAAGACGGTAAAAGTAATGTTTTTGGTATTTTGTAGTGATTGTAACAGTAGCAACGGAAAAGTAAATAACCGAGAACCAGTATATGGAAAGCTCGTAGGCACCAGATTAGTGATGGATAATTATGTCGGATGCGGTTCGTCATGTAACAGTCATAACATAGGGTGACACAGAACTAGCTCCAATTCATCAATGTAATGTAGGCATGTATTCCGAATATAGTCATACGTGCTTATGGAAAAGAACTTGCATGACATGTTTTGTCCTACCCTCCCGTGGCAGCGGGGTCCTATTGTAAACTAAGGGATATTAAGGCCTCCTTTTAATAGAGAACCGGAACAAAGCATTAGCACATAGTGAATACATGAACTCCTCAAACTATGGTCATCACCGGAGTGGTCCCGATTATTGTCACTTGAGGTTGCGGATCATAACACATAGTAGGTGACTATAGACTTGCAAGATAGGATCAAGAACACACATATATTCATGAAAACATAATAGGTTCAGATCTGAATTCATGGCACTCGGGCCCCTAGTGACAAGCATTAAGCATAGCAAAGTTATAGCAACATCAATCTCAAAACATAGTGGATACTAGGGATCAAACCCTAACAAAGCTAACTCGATTACATGATAAATCTCATCCAACCCATCACCGTCCAGCAAGCCTACGATGGAATTACTCACGCACGGAGGTGAGCATCATGAAATTGGTGATGGAGGATGGTTGATGATGACGACGACGACGAATCCCCCTCTCCGGAGCCCCGAACGGACTCCAGATCAGCCCTCCCGAGAGAGATTAGGGCTTGGCGGCGGCTCCGTATCGTAAAACGCGATGATTCTTTCTCTCTAATTTTTTTTCTCCCTGAAAGCCAATATATGGAGTTGGAGTTCGCGTCGGAGGGTCTCCAGGGGGCCCACGAGGTAGGGGGCGCGCCCAGGAGGTGGGCGTGCCCCCACCCTCGTGGACAGGGTGTGGGCCCCCTGGTCTTCATCTTTGGCGAGGATTTTTTATTATTTATTCTAAGGTATTCCGTGGAGTTTCAGGTCATTCCGAGAACTTTTGTTTTCTGCACATAAAACAACACCATGGGAATTCTGCTGAAAACAGCGTCAGTCCGAGTTAGTTCCATTCAAATCATACAAGTTAGAGTCCAAAACAAGGGCAAAAGTGTTTCGAAAAGTAGATACGACGGAGACGTATCAGCAAGCCGAAGCTACCGGGGGCTACAGATCCAGATAAGTTTTTTTTATCCCCTATCGTGCACTTCCAAATGAAGTTGGGATGTATGAAACCTCGTTTTATTCCTATGCCACCGTGCTCCCCCTTTTTTCCTGTGCCCAAGAATTATTCCCTGGGTCGGAACTGGGTTGTAGTCGTAGTGACAAGGAAATAAACGAGGGGCCTAACTCTACTTCGCCCCTGCCTCCGCCGAGAGCGTGAGAGTGGTCGAATGAAGTAAGGGGACATCAAGGCCTATTGCCGGGCAGCAATGTTTATCTTAAAATAACAAGGATTCACTCCTTGGCATGGGCCTCGCCCGCGCACAAAGAACCCGACAAACACCCTTTTTCATTATAAACATCCCATACAGGTACAATTCATACGGAATAAAAAACTGAAAAGAGATTACAAGTTCTAAATTGAACAAATGTCCGCAGGCTTACAAACTGAAAAGAGATAAGATGCCCGTAATCCCTTTCTTGTCCCTCTCCTCAGAAGGTGGAACGAGATAGCGAGAGGGCAAAAAGGACACCTAGGCGGGGTACGAGCAGCAGAAGACACCGGGAGAGGAGCCGAAAGATGAGGCAGCGGGCCGACAATATGCGATGAAGGCGTCGCTGCCCGCGTACTCCGATTTGACGGCCCGCCACCCGTCTTCTTCGTCTTCTCCGGCCCTCCTATGCCAGCCGCCCAAGGAGGCAACGGGGAACGCGCCGATGGACAGCTTGACACGGAAGGCCCTCGGTAGGGCGCGTGGCCGAGGGAGGGGTCAGTTGGAGTCAAGGTCGGTGTCCTCCTGCTCGACGCCCTTGTCGTCGCTGTCGCTGTCCTCCTCGTCACTCCCACTCGAGGAGGAATCTTCATCATCGGAGGAGCTCTCCACGCAGCACTTCAGGCGAGTTCAAAGGTCGCCGAAGACCTTGACGGAGAGCAGGCCGTCAGGCTATGGACGTGAGCGAAGGTCTTCCATCCACGACGAAGGTACATGACATGAGGAGCGGGAAAGTCGACGTCGACCGGCATACCGCCGTTCCTGTAGCCCCTCATATGCAGCTTAGGGTCTGTGGCGGGTCGAGCTCCCTCTCCAGAGCGAATGGAGTGGGGAGACAAAGACAACGACGCGGTGGCCGGTGCAGCCTGATGAAGAACTCATGGGGCTGGTCCCCGACGTGGCCCTACATTGGGGGAGGCATCGCCGGTGGAGGCAAGGCCGGTACACCGCCCCGTCCCCCTCATCCCCGAGCGCCACGGTGACCTCGGCCTCGCCCCCTCCCCCTTCCTCTCAAGGCCTTCTCCGTCGCCGCAAGCTATTGGGAAGGAGGGATGAACCATCGAGCAGAGACCCTTGCCGCCACCGTCGAAGGACCGACGCCTCCTCTCGCCATGGCAGATGGAGGTGAGGAGACAGGTGGAAGGAGATGGATGATGATAGAGTGTGGGTTGCCATCCCCCTCCCCCTTCTTATAAAGGGGAGGGATCGGGGCTCGGCCGCCCCACTCAACCAATCCGTCAAGACCGACCCGCTGCTCCAATCAGCGACAGCCCGGTTTCCCGCCTCCACCGCCTGACGCCTTAGGGGCATGAGAGCAAGTAGAAATCAAGGGGACGGGTGAGGCGACCGTTCCCCACCCCGTGATCATGGGGCGCGAATGCCTTGAAGACCACGACCCGAGTCCGCTCAGTAAATGAGCCGCGCCTCTGCGTTTTCCTCTTTTTATGGGGAAGGCGCGAGTTGCCTCTTTACTGTGATGTGACGCATGCGTGCGGGGACCGCCCCACGCATGCCCCCACGTCATGCACGACCCTCCACGACGTGCATTCAATGTCGGTCGTGGGGAAGCGCAAGCGAGCGAAAAAGTTACCGCGGTAAAAATCCGCCCCGCCTGCCCGCGCATCGTTCTGGGCATGGCCCAACAACGTGTCGCGCTTATGTGTGGCCTAGGCCCGGGGGCTCCTGTCGGTGTACAAAAGTAGGGGCTCTCCTTTTGAACCCTTTACTTGTGCACGGACAGTTGGAGCCGCGCCCGCGGCCACACTGAGCAGGGTAGAAGAGGGGAGCCCGAGCACAAGGCGATCAGAGCAATGCCAAGACCAGAGACCACAACTCATGGCCCCGGCAAGAGCCTTGCCGGGGCAACTTGCCCGACGCCAGCGGGGCGTGCCACCTTTGAGCCCAAGGGTTCCAACAACCACATTGGAACCGAGGCTCGGGAGGCACCTCCATGGTGGCATGCAGATCTTTGTCAAGATCATAAACACACGACATCAGATGAGGACCAGAAGACGACGATCCTCGACGGGATCCCAGCCGAGGATATCCACGAGACCCCCGGCAAGACACTTGCCAGGGATGACAATGATGCCACGGCAAGACCCTTGCCGGGGCCCCGGCAAGACCCTTGCCAAAGACACCTACGGGGCCACAGCCAGGCCCGCATCTGCCAAGACTCCGCCACTGTTCCCACGCAGCTGCCAGCCCGACCAGCTGGGCAGGCACCTGCGTGGCGACATGCAGCTTCCAGGCCAGCTCAGCAAGCACCTGCGTGGTGGCATGTAGATCTTCGTGAAGACCCTACCACCACGCCATCTCAGCAGCCTGCCAGCCTACATGGCACCGCATGCGTCGTTGGCCTGGACGCGTGTCGGAACAAGGCAGGGCGGCGATGGACGGGAGAGGCCTCGTTGCCATCTCCAATAAAGCAAAGGGACACCTAAGGGGGCGCATTTAATGCATCTTGTCCTGTAATGACATGCAATAAGCTTGTGTACTGTAGACCTTTCCACCTCATGTGTGCCACTGTGGCAACCCCTTTTGCCTATAAAAGGAGGCCCGAGGCGACCAGGAGAAGGATTCGGATCATTTGGGCCGGACACGCACCGTAGCTAGCTCAAGAACTCAAGAACACTCGAATACATACACCAAAGCAGGACTAGGGTATTACGCATCTTCGCGGCCCGAACCTAGGTAAACAATCCCTGTGCTGACCGCCAGACCCGCTCTTTTCACAACCCCGCGCCCGTCAACCGTAGAAGGGATTCCAGTGATCCCATAGGTGTCATCCCCACCGACACAGTTTATCAACTGAATTGCTTGAGGACAAGCAAAGTTTAAGCTTGGGGGAGTTGATACGTCTCCATCGTATCTACTTTTCCAAACACTTTTGCCCTTGTTTTGGACTCTAACTTGCATGATTTGAATGGAACTAACCCGGACTAACGCTGTTTTCAGCAGAATTGCCATGGTGTTATTTTTGTGCAGAGATAAAAGTTCTTGGAATGACCAGAAACTCCATGGAGAATATTTCTGGAATTAATAAAAAATAATGGCGAAAGAATCAAGACCAGGGGGCGCGCCTACCCCCCTGGGCGCACCCCGTGCCTCATGGGCCCCCGGTGCTCCACCGACCTCAACTCCAACTCTATATATTCACATTCGGGGAGAAAAAAAAATCTGGGAGAAGGATTTGTCGCGTTTTACGATATGGAGCCGCCGCTAAGCCCTAATCTCTCTCGGGAGGGCTGATCTCACTACAAAAAAATACACTTCCATGATGATACGTGTTTGTCACAGTAGGTCACGTTTTCTGTCATGCATGTACAGCCATGACAAATTTATGACAGAATCAAGATAGTCATACCTGTGCTGTCGTAGAAGTGTTCCATGACATTACCAAAATTATCATCACGGAAGTGTCCACTTCCATGTCGATAAATCGCGCGTCACAGAAGTGCTTTCGTCAAGGGTGACCGACACGTGGCATCCACTGTAATGGAACGCTGTTAAGCTATTGGGTCCGGTTTTGGATCCGATAACCCGTTAACAGCCCCGACCAATGGTGATTTTCCACGTGTAAAATCATCATTGGCTGGAGGAAACACGTGTCGGCTCACCGTTGGGACAGATGTCATCCACTCATTGGACCCAAAGCGCCTATGATACATTCACACGTGGCACGGCCCAAGAGAGGCCCATTCCTGTGAAAAGGCCGGCCCGTTTTACTTGGTCAAAAGGTGGCGGGCCTGCCCACGGCAAGCCTGTTAATGGCCTATTCGCATATAGCCCATTTACAGCCTGCTAACTCATGGCCCGTTTACGTCCTATCCGAATTAGGCTCAGTAGCGTCATGTGGGCCGTCCAATATAATTCTAGCCCATTTTAAATTCTGGCCCATGTATGGCCCATGACGTATTTCGGCCCATATGAGGCCCTTAGTAACCCTCGGCCCATTAACGGCCCGTGGTAAAACTGGCCTGTAATGAACAGTGTATCACTTTATACCCATTAACGCCCATTATTCCGCTAATGCTTCCAGCCCATGTTATCTTCGCCTTCTCGGGGCCCATTTATTCTTGGGCTCATTTCAAAGATTCGCTTACTTACGGCCCACATCGTCATTTTTCGCTTAGGGCCAAATTCAGCCCATGATTCTGATCGGCCCGCTTGTGGCCCGTTAAAACGCTAATGCGTTTCATACCGTCATCAAATACGGCCGAATGCCAGCCCGTTATGGTTGGCCCATGAACGGACGATTTCAACTCTAGCCCATTTACGACCATAATGTGGTCTATTATTGGCCCATGTTTGGCCAACCGATCATACGGCCCGTAGAAGGCCCATTGATGATACGGCCCGTAGAAGGCCCATTGTGTCTACGGCCCGTATAAGGCCCATTGTTTCTAAGCCCCGTAGAAGGCCCATTGTTTCTACGGCCCTTAGAAGGCCCATTTTTTCTATGGCCCGTAGGAGGCCCATGTTAACTACATTAAATATGCAGCCCATGGTTAATGTGGCCTAGTTTTAAAAAATAGGTTATTGCAGCCACTAGCAAACCGCGGAAAAAGAACTGCACTGACTACAAGAAAACAAATAAACAAGACAATAAGGAAATAAATAAGCAAGCAACTTACGCTAGGCTATCACGGCTATTACACATATTACATCCACTGGGCATCAAAGTTTGCCACCAGTGCAAATATAGGGAACACCCTACACTACACAAAAATGGCTTGCTATTTTCTTCAGCCGGTGGGTGCACGTTAAGAACAAATTTTGTATCGCACCAAAACAAATTACAACTATAAAACAAAAGGAAGGTTGGCATAAAAGTTAATAGTCTAGCAGATAAATGCACCACCAGAAGTTCAGAAGCTTAGTTCATTTCACCCGACTGTTATGTTTTCATGCTGTATTGTCCGATGGAGCACCATAACCTTCGCCTTCAGTTCTCCTAGGCTCCTAATCAACATAGAAAATGTCTGATAGTCTGGTTTCAAAACCATGCATATCTTGACAACATCGAACAATGTCTCTCCTTGTTTCACAAAGGGTCTCTGTTAGGGAATGGACTTGTGTCTGGAGCGCAGATACAACATTATTTTGAGCTTGCATATCTTTATCATGAGGCAGTTTGGACGAGATTGCCTTAACAACCAACCCAAGATACGCAGAACGTGCTTTTGCCATTTTAGTGGATGATCTCGACCCACTGCAGCAAGAGCTAACATTGCAGTTATAGTTGCCTCGCCACCTTCAGAAGGTGGCGGTTCCACCATTTTTTCCATAGCTCGCTAAAAAGTTGAGGCTTTACATTAGTAGTACCAGAACAGAAGATATTAAGGAGGCAGCAAAACCAAACAAAATAGCTTTGGTCTATATACAGAACTTATTCTGGTGAACGCATGTAAAATATTAGTTGTATTTTATTGCAAAGTACATAATAAAACCAGGTTCCAAACATATGACCATGTACCATCACTAATGTATTATCTATTTCTTCACATTGTATTGAGGGCTAAGGATAAAGAGACGAAGTTTATAATACGGTAAGCATAGTATGACATCATTCATATAAAAAAACAAATGAGAACAGACAAACATGCAATTGTAACGTTGTGTGGGCAAGTGCAGCACAGAACTAGATTATAGGTCAAGATCAAAGGAACACCACTCCTCTCTTTTAAACCTTGTAAGGTGCAATGATACGCTAAGACAATTGTGTATAAAATTGAAAAGAGTAATAGACTTTGGCTGAAAACCATGCAGTTCAAGGCACAAGTCAGAGTAAGTAGTAGTTAAAAAGGCATGAGGATTAAGGACTTACAACAGCGGCTTTGACTGGTGTAGTCAAGCCCTTCTTCTTGCTGGTGTGAGAGTCCTTGAAGATTTCCGCAGCATTTGGTTCAGGTACTTTTTGGTCCTTGTGGGCTTTCCTCTACATTTGGAACAATTCAATATAGATCTGATAATATGGTACAACAAAAAGAGTGAAACAACAGCTAATTACAAGAGCCTCGCAGTGTGCAATATAGCTACGAGATCCTGTCATCTTTTGGAATTTCACTTTCGTACGGTTGGCCTTGTTCTTTGAACAATTCACCTACAAGAATATATATTTGTGTGGCACATGCGTAAATAAGACTTCAACATGTGATCTGATCACATATATAATGTACCTGATACTTTGGATCAGACCAGTGTTTAACGAGGCCCCTCCAGTCTTCATCCGATATATTTTCCACTAGAGATGTTTGGGAAAGTTCACTGTTAGCCTTGCCTTCAAAGTGAGTTTTCCTCAAGTTATACCGATACTGTCATAGAGCAGACCTGAAAACATGGGTGCAAGCTTGTCTGGTTGCATCATCTTGGCTATCCAACTTGAACCTCATCTGTTGAAAATTATGGGAGTCTCATTATCACCAACCTAGAAAGTATGGGACAGAGCACGACGATATTACTAGTTTCCATACAGAACCATACTTACAGATAAATGGCCGTGGAAGGTGTTGAAATGGGTTTCGTCTTTGTCATTCCTGTACAGAATCCATGTTGGGAGTATACGTACATGACACCTAACGACAACTGCTGCCTCTGATAGTAACTTGGTTGACTCTGTAGCATCACGTGGCCTTTTTAAACCTGTCTCAAAACGGATCTCCATTCTTCCTCC
The DNA here is from genome assembly GCA_021605205.1 of Aegilops longissima. NCBI lineage: Eukaryota > Viridiplantae > Streptophyta > Magnoliopsida > Poales > Poaceae > Aegilops > Aegilops longissima. The sequence goes on along the minus strand of CM038677.1, from coordinate 112,334,499 downwards.
TATAGATTTAATTAACCTATCAAGAATTATCCCTGATGTTTGTTTCCTCTTGCGCCTAGGTGCTAGTCCAACAACAAACATAGGAAGTGTTAGTGTACATAAAACTGTGAGACTACATATAAAGAAGCATGCAACTGTAACTTGACTCCAACAACTACCTTCTTGATGTTGAAGCTCACAAGGTTCATGTGATCTTGCCAACTCGTCTTGTGTCAAGAGTGCTTGGGAAGTAATGTCAGGTGGCAAGGGAGCTTGGGAACATGCTGCTAGCTCAGTTAACGCACAAGTAACTCGTGCAGCTGGTAGTATTGTGGAAGGTGTTGCAAGAACTAGGGTTGTCTCTGCTTGTTTGGTGGCAGCTATTTGTTTCCGTTTGGCTTTTTATGCATCTCGTGTAGCATGGGATAACCTGTTTGTAGAATTTTCCGCTGGACTTTGACCTTCTATTGCACCATCAGTACCAGCAGAATCTGTAGGATTCTTCCGGTTCCCATTCCCTGCAATTCTGTGTTTCTTCCTCTTTCTCTGTGCCATGTTAAGTCAAACCGACAAGAAAAACAAATAACAATTTAGTTCTTCAGAACAAATTGATGCGTGATACAGACGAACTGAACTTTGTTGTTAGACAAACACATGATAGGAGGATGTAATATGTAAGAAAAACAGGACGGAAGAGATAACCAGAACTATGTTGTGTAAACTAAGCAGAAGACATTTCACTAAATTATAAGCAATGCTACAAATATCGCTCTGCCAAGTTAACAGTGTCTCATCATAAATGGCGTTTAAACAAATGTGGAGCAGTACAAGAAATAAATCATATGCAAGATGCAAACAACATCACACTACCATGTTAGAGGTCTCTCGTCATTAGTGCCATTGCATATTCATAGCTTATGATGTGTAAACTAAGGAGAAGGCATTTCAACAAATTAGAAGCAATGAAAGCTAGACACCATATGAAAGATGCAACGAATATCACTCTACCAAGTTAAAATTGTCTCGTCATAAGTGCCATTTCAACAAATTAGTAGTACAAGCTAGAAAAGAATGCGGGATGTAACCTATGTCACACTCCAAAGTCAAACGTGTCTTATGATAAGTGATTGTTGCAGGTTACACAACAATAGTAATTTGATGTAAGAACATGGTGTGATAGACAGATATTGTATGTTCTAGAAACAGGAACACGTGTCTTATTCAAGTATAATGTGTAAAGTAAGCAGATGGAATTCAACAAAATTAGAAGCAATCCAAGCTAGACATCACACATAACATGCAATCACATATAACAGTGCCAAGTTAGAGGGAGCACCGGTGATGGTGCACTAGGGGAGACGTGCTCATCATAAACACAACTACGTTGAGTGTCTATGCATGTGTTGTCTTCGAAATCATCTTGGGGGGTGGAGGAGTAGAAACTGTAGAGGCCCTCCGTTTGGAAGGAGCACCTTTATCCGTTGCCTTGCTAACTTCCTTCCGCTTTATTGATTTTGAATTGTCAAGTAAAACCGACAAGAAAAAGTAATAAAATTCTCTCTTCAGAACTCATTCATGCATGATACTGACAATCACTACTTTGATGTAAGGCAAACACATGATACCAGGATGGAATATTGATACGTCTCCAACGTATCTATAATTTTTGATTGCTCCATGCTATGTTATCTACTGTTTGGACATTATTGGGCTTTATTATTCACTTCTATATTATTTTTGGGACTAACCTATTAACCGAAGGCCCAGCCCAGAATTGATGTTTTTTTGCCTATTTCTGAGTTTCGTAGAAAAGGAATATCAAACGGAGTCCAAACGGAATGAAACCTTCGGGAATGTGATTTTTAGGAAGAATATGATCCAGAGACTTGGACCCTCGTCGCCAAGAAACAAAAGAGGAGGCCATGAGGTAGGGGCGCGCCACACCCCCCTGTATGCCCTCCACCCTTGTGGGCCCCCTGTTGCTCCACCGACATACTCCTTCCTCCTATATATACCTACGTACCCCCCAAACGATCAGATACGGAGCCAAAAACCTAATTCCACCGCCGCAGCCTTCTGTACCCACGAGATCCCATCTTGGGGCCTGTTCTGGAGCTCCACCGGAGGGGGCATCCATCATGGAGGGCTTCTACATCAACACCATAGCCTCTCCGATGAAGTGTGAGTAGTTTACCTCAGACCTTCGGGTCCATAGTTAGTAACTAGATGGCTTCTTCTCTCTTTTTGGATCTCAATACAATGTTCTCCCCCTCTCTCGTGGAGATCTATTCGATGTAATCTTCTTTTTGCGGTGTGTTTGTTGAGACCGATGAATTGTGGGTTTATGATCAAGATTATCTATGAACAATATTTGAATCTTATCTTAATTCTTTTATGTATGATTGGTTATCTTTGCTAGTCTCTTCGAATTATCAGTTTGGTTTGGCCTACTAGATTGATCTTTCTTGCAATGGGAGAAGTGCTTAGCTTTGGGTTCAATCTTGAAGTGTCCTTTCCCAGTGATAGTAGGGGCCGCAAGGCACATATTGTATTGTTGCCATCGAGGATAACAAGATGGGGTTTTATCATATTGCATGAATTTATCCCTCTACATCATGTCATCTTGCTTAAGGCGTTACTCTGTTTTCATGAACTTAATACTCTAGATGCATGATGGATAGCGGTCGATGAGTGGAGTAATAGTAGTAGATGCAGGCAGGAGTCGGTCTACTTGTCTCGGACGTGATGCCTATATACATGATCATACCTAGATATTCTCATAACTATGCTAAATTCTGTCAATTGCTCGACAGTAATTCGTTCACCCAACGTAAAATACTTATGCTCTTGAGAGAAGCCACTAGTGAAACCTATGGCCCCCGGGTCTATCTTCATCATATTAATCTTCCAACACTTAATTATTTCCTTTGCTTTTTTTTACTTTGCATCTTTATCATAAAAATGCCAAAAATATTATCCTATCATATCTATCAGATCTCACTCTTGTAAGTGACCTGAAGGGATTGACAACCTCTTATCGCGTTGGTTGCGAGGATTTATTTGTATTGTGTAGGTGCGAGGGACTCGCCCGTAGTCTCCTACTGGATTGATACCTTGGTTCTCAGAAACTGAGGGAAATACTTAAGCTACTTTGCTGCATCACCATTTCCTCTTCAAGGGAAAACCAACGCAGTGCTCAAGAGGTAGCAAGAAGGATTTCTGGCGCCGTTGCCGGGGAGGTCTACGCAAAAGTCAACATACCAAGTACCCATCACAATCCCTTATCTCCAGCATTACATTATTTGCCATTTGCCTCTCGTTTTCCTCTTCCCCACTTCACCCTTGCCGTTTTATTCGCCCTCTCTTTTCCGTTTGCCTTTTTTCGCTTGCTTTTCATTGCTCGTGTGTTGGATTGCTTGTTTGTCACGATGGCTCAAGATAATACCAAATTATGTGACTTTACCAATACCAACAATAATGATTTCCTTAGCACTCCAATTGCTCCTCTTACCAATACTGAATCTTGTGAAATCAATGCTGCTTTTTTGAATCTTGTCATGAAAGATCAATTCGTCGGCCTTCCTAGTGAAGATGCCGCTACTCATCTAAATAGCTTCGTTGATTTGTGTGATATGCAAAAGAAGAAAGATGTTGATAATGATATTGTTAAATTGAAGCTATTTCCTTTTTCGCTTAGAGATCGTGCCAAAGCTTGGTTTTCGTCTTTGCCTAAAAATAGTATTGATTCTTGGAAAAAGTGTAAGGATTCTTTTATCTCTAAGTATTTTCCTCCCGCTAAGATCATCTCTCTTAGAAACGATCTTATGAATTTTAAGCAACTTGATCATGAACATGTTGCACAAGCTTGGGAGAGGATGAAATTATTGATACGTACTTGCCCTACTCATGGTTTGAATTTGTGGATGATTATACAAAAAAATTATGCCGGATTGAATTTTGCTTCTAGAAATCTTTTAGATTCGACCGCGGGAGGCACTTTTATGGAAATAGCTTTAGGAGAAGCTACTAAACTCCTAGATAATATTATGGTTAATTATTCTCAATGGCACACTGAAAGATCTACTAATTAAAAAGTGCATGCGATAGAAGAAATTAATGTTTTGAGTGGAAAGATGGATGAACTTATGAAATTATTTGCTACTAAGAGTGCTTCTTATGATCCTAATGATATGCCTTTGTCTACTTTGATTGAGAATATAATGAATCTATGGATGTGAATTTTGTTGGTAGGAATAATTTTGGTAGCAACGCGTATAGAGGAAACTTTAATCCTAGGCCTTATCCTAGTAATTCCTCTAATAATTATGGTAATTCCTACAACAACTCTTATGGAAATTTTAATAAGATGCCTCTGAATTTGAGACTAGTGTTAAAGAGTTTATGAATTCGCAAAAGAATTTCAATGCTTTGCTTGAAGAGAAATTGCTTAGAGTTTATGAATTAGCTAGGAACGTTGATAGAATTTCTCTTGATGTTGATTCTTTAAAGCTTAGATCGATTCCTCCTAGACATGATATCAATGAGTCTCTCAAAGCCATGAGAATTTCCATTGATGAGTGAAAAGAAAGAACCGCTAGGATGCGTGCTAAGAAAGATTGCTTTATGGAAGCATGTTCTTCAAATTTCTATGAAAATAAAGATGAAGATCTAAAAGTTATTGATGTGTCCCCTATTAAATCTTTGTTTTGCAATATGAATCTTGATAATGATGAGACTGAATATGATCCACACTTACCTAGAAGGCATTCCAAAAATTTGGAGTTTTTAGATCTTGATGCTAAATTTGATAAAAGTGGGATTGAAGAAATCAAAACCCTAGATGCTAATAAACCCACTATTTAGGATTTCAAGGAATTTAATTATGAAAATTGCTCTTTGATAGATTGTATTTCCTTGTTGCAATCCGTGCTAAATTCTCCTTATGCTTATAGTCAAAATAAAGCGTTTACCAAACATATCATTGATGCCTTGATGCAATCTTATGAACAAAAGCTTGAGTTGGAAGTTTCTATTCCTAGAAAACTTTATGATGAGTGGGAACCTACTATTAAAATTAAGATTAAGGATCATGTGTTCTGTGCTTTATGTGATCTGGGTGCTAGTGTTTCCACTATTCCCAAAACTTTGTGCGATTTGCTAGATTTCCGTGATTTTGATGATTGCTCTCTAAACTTGCACCTTGCGGATTCCACTATTAAGAAACCTATGGGAAGAATTAATGATGTTATTATTGTTGCAAATAGGAATTATGTGCCCGTAGATTTTATTGTTCTTGATATAGATTGCAATCCTTTATGTCCTATTATTCTTGGTAGACCTTTCCTTAGAACGATTGGTGCAATTATTGATATGAAGGAAGGGAATATTAGATTCCAATTTACATTAAAGAAAGGCATGGAACACTTCCGTATGAAGAAAATAAAATTACTAGATTAATCTATCATGAGAGCCACTTATGGATTGCCTACCAAAGATGGCAATACCTAGATCTATCCTTGCCTTTATGCCTAGCTAGGGGCGTTAAACGGTAGCGCTTGTTGGGAGGCAACCCAATTTTATTTTTAGTTTTTTGCTTTTTGCTTCTGTTTAGGAATAAATATTTGTTCTAGACTCTGGTTAGATGTGTTTTTATGTTTTAATTAGTGTTTGTGCCAAGTTAAACCTATAGGATCTTCTTGGATGATAGTTATTTGATCTTGCTGTAATTTCCGGAAACTTTCTATTCACGAAAATAATTGTTAAAAATCACCAGAACGTGATAAAATAATTATTCCAATTGCTGCTGATCAATAAACAAATATTCTAGGTCGTACTATTTTTGCTTATTTTTTGGAGTTCCAGAAGTTTGCGTTAGCTACAGATTACTACAGACTGTTCTGTTTTTGACAGATTCTATTTTTCGTGTGTTGTTTGCTTATTTTGATGAATCTATGGCTAGTAAGATAGTTTATAAACCATAGAGAAGTTGTAATACAGTAAGTTTAACACCAATATAAATAAAGAATGAGTTCATTACAGTACCTTGAAGTGGTCTTTTGTTTTATTTTGTTAACGAAGCTCACGAGATTTCTGTTAAGTTTTGTGTTGTGAAGTTTTCAAGTTTTGGGTGAAAAAGATTTGATGGATTATGGAACAAGGAGTGGAAAGAGCCTAAGCTTGGGGATGCCCATGGCACCCCCAAGATAACCTAAGGACACCATAAAGCCAAAGCTTGGGGATGCCCCAGAAGGCATCCCCTCTTTCGTCTACTTCCATCGGTAACTTTACTTGGAGCTATATTTTTATTCACCACATGATATGTGTTTTGCTTGGAGCGTCTTGTATGATTTGTGTCTTTGATTTTTAGTTTACCACAATCATCCTTGTTGTACACACCTTTTGAGAGAGCCATACATGATTTGGAATTTATTAGAATACTCTATGTGCTTCACTTATATCTTTTGAGTTATATAGTTTTGCTCTAGTACTTCACTTATATATTTTAGAGCACGGTGGTGGATTTGTTTTATAGAAACTATTGATCTCTCATGCTTCACTTAGATTATTTTGAGAGTCTTAAATAGCTTGGTAATTTGCTTAAATAATCCTAATATGCTTGGTATTCAAGATTAGTAAAAACTTTCTTATGAGTGTGTTGAATACTAAGAAAAGTTTGATGCTTGATAATTGTTTTGAGATATAAAGATGGTGATATTAGAGTCATGCTAGTTGAGCAGTTGTGAATTTGAGAAATACTTGTGTTAAAGTTTGTGATTCCCGTAGCATGCACGTATGGTGAACCGTTAGGTGATGAAGTCAGAGCATGATTTATTTATTGATTGTCTTCCTTATGAGTGGCGGTCGGGGACGAGCAATTGTCTTTTCCTACCAATCTATTCCCCTGGGAGCATGCGCGTAATACTTTGCTTTGATAACTTGTAGATTTTTGCAATAAGTATATGAGTTCTTTATGACTAATGTTGAGTCCATGGATTATACGCACCCTTCTTCCTTCCACCATTGCTAGCATCTCAAATACCGCGCACTTTTCGCCGGTATCATACACCCACCATAAACCTTCCTCAAAATAGCCACCATACCTACCTATCATGGCATTTCCATAGCCATTCCGAGATATATTGCCATGCAACTTTCCACCATTCCGTTTATTATGACACGCTCCATCATTGTCATATTGCTTTGCATGATCATGTAGTTGACATCGTATTTGTGGCAAAGCCACAGTTCATAATTCTTTCATACATGTCACTCTTGGTTCATTGCATATCCCGGTCCACCGCCGGAGGCATTCATATAGAGTCATATTTTGTTCTAAGTATCGATTTGTAATTGTTGAGTTGTAAGAATATAAAAGTGTGATGATCTTCATTTTTAGAGCATTGTCCCAAGTGAGGAAAAGGATGATGGAGACTATGATTCCCCCACAAGTCGGGATGAGACTCCGGACGAAAAAGAAGAAGAAAAGAGGCCATAAAAAAAGAGAAAAGGCCCAAATAAAAAAATGAGAGAAAAGAGAGAAGGGACAATGTTACTATCCTTTTACCACACTTGTGCTTCAAAGTAGCACCATGATCTTCATGATAGAGAGTCTCTCATTTTGTCACTTTCATATACTAGTGGAATTTTTCATTATAGAACTTGGCTTGTATATTCCAATGATGGGCTTCCTCAAAATGCCCTAGGTCTTCGTGAGCAAGCGAGTTGGATGCACACCCACTTAGTTTATTTTGTTGAGCTTTCATATACTTATAGCTCTAGTGCATCAGTTGCATGGCAATCCCTACTCACTCACATTGATATCTATTGATGGGCATCTCCATAGCCCGTTGATACGCCTAGTTGATGTGAGACTATCTTCTCCTTTTGTCTTCTCCACAACCACCATTCTATTCCACATATAGTGCTATATCCATGGCTCACGCTCATGTATTGCGTGAAGATTGAAAAAGTTTGAGAATGTCAAAAGTATGAAACAATTGCTTGGCTTGTCATCGGGGTTGTGCATGATTTAAATACTTTGTGTGGTGAAGATAGAGCATAGCCAGACTATATGATTTTGTAGGGATAACTTTCTTTGGCCATGTTATTTTGAGAAGACATGATTGCTTAGTTAGTATGCTTGAAGTATTATTATTTTTATGTCAATATTAAACTTTTTTCTTGAATCTTTCGGATCTGAATATTCATAACACAATTAATAAGAATTACATTGAAATTATGCCAAGTAACACTCCGCATCAAAAATTCTGTTTTTTATCATTTACCAACTCGAGGACGAGCAGGAATTAAGCTTGGGGATGCCTGATACGTCTCCAACGTATCTATAATTTTTGATTGGTCCATGCTATATTATCTACTATTTTTTACATTATTGGGCTTTATTATTCACTTTTATATTATTTTTGGGACTAACCTATTAACCGGAGGCCCAGCCCAGAATTGATGTTTTTTCCCTCTATCAGAGTTTCGCAGAAAAGGAATATCAAACGGAGTCCAAACGGAATGAAACCTTCGGGAACGTGATATTTAGGAAGAATATGATCCAGGAGACTTGGACCCTACCTCAAGAAACAAACGAGGAGGCCACGAGGTAGGGGGCGCGCCCAGCCCCCCAGGGCACACCCTCCACCCTCATGGGCCCCCTGTTGCTCCACCGACATACTCCTTACTCCTATATATACCTCACGCACTTCAAACGATCGATACGGAGCCAAAAACCTAATTCCACCGCCGCAACCTTCTGTACCCACGAGATCCCATCTTGGGGCCTGTTCCGTAGCTCCGCCGGAGGGGGCATCCATCATGGAGGGCTTCTACATCAACACCATAGCCTCTCCGATGAAGTGTGAGTAGTTTACCTCAGACCTTCGGGTCCATAGTTAGTAGCTAGATGGCTTCTTCTCTCTTTTTGGATCTCAATACAATGTTCTCCCCCTCTCTCGTGGAGATCTATTCGATGTAATCTTCTTTTTGTGATGTGTTTGTTGAGACCGATGAATTGTGGGTTTATGATCAAGATTATCTATGAACAATATTTGAATCTTCTCTGAATTATTTTATGTATGATTGGTTATCTTTGCAAGTTTCTTTGAATTGTCAGTTTGGTTTGGCCTACTAGATTGATCTTTCTTGCAATGGGAGAAGTGCTTAGCTTTGGGTTCAATCTTGCGTGTCCTTTCCCAAAGGATGAGGGGCAGTAAGGCACGTATTGTATTGTTGCCATCGAGGATAACAAGATGGTTTTTTCTATCATATTGCATGAATTTATCCCTCTACATCATGTCATCTTGCTTAAGGCATTACTCTATTTTCGTGAACTTAATACTCTAGATGCATGCTGGATAGCGGTCGATGAATGGAGTAATAGTAGTAGATGCAGGCAGGAGTCGGTCTACTTGTCTCGGACGTGATGCCTATATACATGATCATACCTAGATATTCTCATAACTATGCTCAATTCTGTCAATTGCTCAACAGTAATTCATTCACCCACCATAAAATACTTATGCTCTTGAGAGAAGCCACTAGTGAAACCTATGGCCCCCTGGTCTATCTTCATCATATTAATCTTCCAATACTTAGTTATTTCCTTTGCTTTTTTAATTTGCTTTTATTTTACTTTGCATCTTTATCATAAAAATACCAAAAATATTATCCTATCATATCTATCAGATCACACTCTCGTAAGTGACCGTGAAGGGATTGACAACCCCTTATCGCGTTGGTTGCGAGGATTTATTTGTATTGTGTCGGTGCGAGGGACTCGCGCGTAGCCTCCTACTGGATTGATACCTTGGTTCTCAAAAACTAAGGGAAATACTTACGCTACTTTGCCGCATCACTCTTTCCTCTTCAAGGGAAAACCAACGTAGTGCTCAAGAGGTAGCAAATATGTACGAAAAACAGGACGACATGGCATGTTCACAACTGTTTGTGTAAACTAAGCAGAAACCATTCCAACAAATAAGAAGCGATGCAAGCTAGACACCACATGAAAGATGCAACCAATATGACTCTGCCAAGTTAAAAGCGTCCCATCATAAATGGAATTTCAACAAATTAAAAGCAGCGCATGCTATAAATCATATGAAAGATGAAACTAATATCGCACTGCATATACTAAAGGTGTCTCGTCATATTGATTGATGCGGGATACAAAAAAAATAGTTTTATGTAAGGACATGCTTAATAGACAAATGTACTATGTACTAAATACAGGATGGCATGTCACATTAATAGGTATAATGTATAAGCTAAGAAAAATAGCATATGCAGTTTAACCAGATTGGAAGAATTACAATCTAGACACCATATGCAACATGCAACCACATATCACGCGCCAAGTTAGAGAAAGCATCTGCGATGCTAGTGTAGGGGAAATGCGGTAATCAACTACAGAGCTATGTTCACTATCTTCATCTATCCTTATTGTTTCTTGAGAATCATGTCGGGAGGCTGACGCTGCATTCTTTAAATGAGGAGTAGTCCACTTGCCTGACTACCTCATCATAAGTGATTGATGAGGGATACACAAGAACATAAGTTTGATGTAAGAACATGGTTAATACACAGATGTACTAGAATATACCAAAAACAGAAAGGCATGTCATATTCAAAGGTATAATGTGTAAGCTAAGCAGATGCAATTTAACAAAATTGGAAGCAATACAAGCTAGACATCCAGCTGGAGTGGTGAGCATGATCATCTAGGACCTGAGAGCCTGGTGGGAGGCGGGCTGCTTCGCCACCATCGCGGCTTTTTAGTTGGCTTCCAGGTGATGCCTGTAGCGACCATACCTCAAACGGTCTGATCTCTATGCTCAAGTGTCATCCCTGGATCAGTAATGCTGACACCACACAGTACTTGAAGGATTTACAACAGAGTAGCAATCACACACTTATTACATCGAATATCTCAAGAAAGAACTTAATAAAATAAATATGGCTTAAGGCCATCTAATAACGATAACAGCGGAAGGCTTGGAAGAAATAAGCGAGTCCATCAACTCCAACGGCATAACTGAGTATAGAACCACGACCTAAAAGCACCTTACTCGTCTTCTGAAAAATCTGCAACATGAAACGTTGCAGCCCGAAAACGGGTCAGCACATGGAATATGCTGGCAATGTAACACATAGAGAATAATGACGGAAATAACTATACTACATGCATATCTGGCTGGTTGAAAGCTCTATGGTTACAGTTTTGCATAAAGCCAATTTTTCCCTACTGCAAAGGAATAAATTTTATTTAACTATCATGGTGGTTGTTAAACATTAAGAATGGTTCGTAGCATTCTCAATCCCAATTAAAAGTAATCATTAACAACCCAACAATATTAATTAGAGTAACATGACAAGATTCACATGATATCCAAGTACTAGATACTCAAGATGTCCATAACCGGGGACACGGCTAACCATGATTAATTTGTTACACTCTGCAGAGGTTTGTGCACTTTTCCCCACATGACTCGATCTCCTCCATTTGATTTCTCGCACTACATGGTGTTTGAGAAACGGATGACCGAGACATAGTTTTTCAGAAGCACTTGCACCTTACGTATGGGTAGACCGTACCAACCTACAACCCCTACATCAGCTAGTCTACCACTGTAAGAGTTCGAACGACTTAGTCAACTACGCTAGAGCACATAGTAGCATGTGGCTGCACACGGAAGTTTCTAGCATGAATAATCTCATGATCCCTTTGAGCCTGGGTGGCGGTCCGAAGAAAAACAGTAAATCTCGAAACCAGTACCTCAATCCACCCGGATGTGTGTTTGTTGCCACCTTAAGTAAACCATTAATTAACAATATCACATCCGTCATGGATACACTCACCCAATCCACGCCTACTAGCATAGCATGGCATAATAAGCAAACGAGAAGTATCTCCCAAAGGTTTGATAATAAATGTAATAGGTACTACCTCATCTACTTCCCATCCCACAATTTAATTAGATCCTAATCATGCAATGTTCGAGGATTGATCTAATGCAATAAAACTGGGTAGTAGAAAAGGTATGATCAAAGTGTTACTTGCCTTGTCGATGATCCGTGAAACCTATAGACTCAAGTAACAGTAGCGACTCGGGTATTCTATCGCAGACAAACAAACAAGCATACAATAAGTACTCATCTAATGCACGGGTAAAACTCAAACAAAAGATCTAACCAGAAAGTTCAACTTAAGAACTCCGGTTTGCAAAAAGAATCAAATCAAACGAAGCAACAAAAGTCAAACGGCGAAAGAAATCAGCTCTATTTTACTAATCTGGATCTAATTCAAATTTTACAGAGGCAAAAACTTGTTTAAGTTGGTTATTCGGAAAGAGGGTTTCGAGACGAAACTCCTGGCACTTGAATCGCCTGATTCCGATAAACGAGCGAAAAGTTATACCAAAACGAAAATCGGATCGGAAATCGCGATCAGAAAAATCGCGGATTAAATCCGAGAAAAAGAAAAACGACGAAGAGGTTAACGAACGAACGTTCGTTAACTAGATCTAATCCGACGAACACGTTCGTTAAAACGAACGAACGAGCGAACGCTCGCTATTTAACCGAACCAAAAAAAATAAACCGATCTAATAAAAAAACGGAAACAAAAAAACCGACGAAAACCGAACGGTTTTTCTAAAATAAAATGGCGGCACAGATTTCGAGGCACCTCGGGGCGGGGGTCGGCGGCTCCGTGCAGCGGCTCCGGCGAGGTCGGCGGTTCGACGGCGGCGAAGGGCGGCGGCGGGCGCTAGGGTGGCTCGGGCTGGGCTGGCTCCCGGCTTATAAAGCCTACCGGGCCGGAGTCCCGGTCGGACACGGCCCGTAGGTTGGTTCGTTTTTTTTAAATAATTTCGCGCAGAAAAACAAACGAAAGAAATACTAAACGAACTCCAAAAATCCCGAAATAAAATTTCCCCGGCTTCTAAAATCAAGCCGGACAAGATGAACATTTATTTGGGGCCTAAATGCAATTTTGAAAAACGCACATTTTTTCCTAAATTCAAATAAAATGGTGAAAACTCCGAAATAAAATCTTATTTGATTTTATTATTAAATCCTCATTATTTCTTTATTTTGGGAAAGTCATTTTATTCCCTCTCTCATATTTTTGTAATAGAAATAATTGAAGATAAAATAATTAAAATCAAATGATCCTATTTTCAAAATTTTAGAAAACTCAAATATGAAAATAACGAAATCCCCAACTCTCTCCGTGGGTCCTTGAGTTGCGTAGAATTTCTAGGATCGAGCCAACAATGCAACAAAAATACGATATGCAATGATGATCTATGTATAACATTCCAATTTGAAAATTTGGGATGTTACAAACCTGCCCCCCTTAAGATGAATCTCGCCCTCGAGATTCGGGTTGGCTAGAAAATAGGTGAGGGTGATCCTTTAGCAAATCTTCCTCTCGCTCCCAGGTGGCTTCTTCCTCGGTGTGGTGGCTCCACCAACTTTGCAAAACTTGATGACCTTGTCATGGGTGACTCGGTGGCATACTCGTAATCTTAACCGGTTTCTCATCATAGGTCAAATCGTTATTCAACCTGAATCGCCTCTAGTGGCACAAGATTCTCGGTGGTATATCCGCCATCTCTGCGTGACACTTCTTCAACTGAGAAACATGGAACACATCGTGAACCCCTGAAAAACTCTCGGGTAATTCCAACTTGTACGCAACTTCTCCCTTGCGCTCCAAAACTTTGTATGGTCCCACAAAACATGGCGCTAATTTTCCTTTAACTCCAAAACGCTTAACTCCTCGAAGCGGAGATACTCGAAGATAAACTATGTCTCCGACTTCATATTCTGTCTCCTTGCGTTTTGAATCCGCATAGCTCTTCTGCCTTGACTGGGCTACCTTGAGCCTATCGCGAATCAGCTTTACTTTCCGTTCAGACTCCTTAATCAAATCCGGTCCAAACAACTAGCGTTCTCCAACCTCATCCCACAATAGCGGGGTTCTGCACCTCCTTCTGTACAAGGCTTTGAAAGGTGCCATCTTTAAACTGGTTTGGTAGCTGTTGTTATAAGGAAACTCCGCATATGGCAAGTTGTCATCCCAACTTGATCCATAATCCGAGGCACATGCTCTCAGCATATCCTCCAAAATCTGGTTGACTCTCTCGGTTTGTCAATCTGTCTATGGATGAAAAGTTTTACTAAACTCCAGTCTGGTTCCCAAAGTTTCGTGCAACTGCTTCCAGAACTTTGAGGTGAATTGGGTTCCTCTATCGACACGATACTCCTCGAACTCCATGCAAGCATACAATCCTGGTCATGTATATCTTAGCCAATTTGGCACTCGCAGTAGGTAGTCTTTATCGAATGAAATGAGCTACCTTCACAAATGATCGACTACAACCCAAATCGAGTCATAGCCTCGAACGGGTCCCGGGCAATCCGTGATGAAATCCATGCCTAGTTTATCCCACTTCCATTCGGTATAGGCAATGGTCTGTAATAATCCTGCTGGCTTCGATGTTCTCGCTTTCACTCTCGACACACATCACAAACTGCTACATACTCTGCAATATCCTTCTTCATTCCGGTCCACCAGAAAGTATCCTTAAAATCCAAATACATCTTAGTATTTCCGGGGTGGATCGAATACGGCGAATCATGTGCCTCTTGCAAAATCAACTTCCAAATCTCTGGATCACTTGGTACGTAAACGCGGTCCTCAAACCATAAGGTATCGTGCTCATCCTCATGAAATCCCTTTGCTTTTCCCTTGCTCATCTTCTCCTTAATAGAAGCAACTTCCTTATCTGTCCTTTGAGCTTCTCTGATTTTATCCATCAAAGTAGACTGAATCTCCAACGCTGCTACATAGCCTCTCGGAACTATTTCCAAACATAGCTCCCGGAATTCCTCTGCTAATTATTTTGGTAAACCTCCGGTCATTAGGATGTTGACATGACTCTTACGGCTCAACACGTCTGCTACCACGTTAGCCTTTCCGGGGTGATAATGCAATCTCATATCGTAATCTTTAATAAGCTCCAACCATATCCTCTGCCTGAGATTTAACTCCTTCTGCGTGAAGATGTACTTCAAACTCTTGTGATCCGTATACACCTCACCGTGGTTCCCGATAAGAAAATGTCTCCAAGTCTTCAGTGCGTGCACTATGGCTGCTAACTCCAAATCATGAGTAGCATAATTTAACACATGAGGCTTAAGCTGTCATGAAGCATACGAAACAACTCTTCCCTCTTGCATAATCACTGCTCCAAGTCCTCGACGTGAAGCGTCGCAATAAACTTTGTAATCCTTGCTTTGATCTGGCAGGATTAATACTGGTGAGGTAACCAAACGCTTCTTCAACTCTTGGAACCCAGCCTCACACTCCTCAGTCCATATGAACTTGGTATCCTTCTTCAATAATTCTGTCATAGGCTTCACAATCTTAGATAAATTCTCAATGAATCTCCGGCAGTATCCTGCGAGTCCAAGGAAACTCCGGATCTCTCCAACTGTTGTTGGCGCTTCCCAGTTTGTCACCGTGGCAACTTTAGTGGGGTCTACTGCTATACCTTCTCCGGATATAACATGTCCGAGAAATCCAACTTCCTTCAACCAAAACTCACACTTGCTGAACTTGGCATACAACTGATGTTCTCTGAGCTTCTCGAGTACCAAACGCAAGTGGTCCTTATGTTCTTCTTCATTCTTTAAGTAGACCAAAATATCGTCAATGAATACCACGATTTAACTTATCCAAAAACTCCATAAACACCTTGTTCATCATGTTCATAAAATAGGCTGGGCGTTAGTCGACTAAATGACATAACGGTATACTCATAAAGCCCGTGCACTGTGGTAAAAGCCGCCTTAGGTATATCCTGCTCCCGAATCTTCAATCGATGGTATCCTCGATCGCAAATCGATCTTGGAAAATACCTTAGCTCCTTGCAATTGGTCAAACAAGTCGTTGATCATCGGCAACGGTATTTGTTCTTAATGGTCACTTCATTCAATCCTCGATAATCAACAACCATTCTTAATGATCCATCCTTCTTCTCCACTAGAAGTACTGGCGATCCCCAAGGCGAAGAACTTGGGCGAATAAAACCTTTGTCCAGCAACTCCTTAATCTGCTTCTTAATTTCGTCCAAATCTTGGGCTGGCATTCAATACGGTCTCTTAGATACCGCCCAAAGGTTCGGCAAGAGTTCAATCGAAACTCAATGTCTCGTCGTCGCGGCATGCTCGCAACTCTTCCGGAAACACGTCCGGATAATCCCTTACCACTTGTACTTCCTCCTGCACAACTCCTGATAAGGAATTTACATGTGCCCTCCTCGGCTCATGCCGTGATACATACTTGATTCTCCTTCCTTCTGGGGTGGTAAGCAAAATCGACTTACTGGCACAATCAATATTCCCTCCGTACTTTGATAACCAATCCATACCTAATATCACATCCAATCCTTGCGATTCGAGAACTATTAGGTCCGAGGGAAATACATAGTGTCCAATCCTTAATGGTAGTCGATCACACCATATACTAGCCATGTATTCTGCTCCGGGTGAGGTTACTAGCATGGGTGACCTAAGGGCTTGGGTTGGTAATTTATACTTATCCACAAATCCCCTTGATATGTATGAATGTGATGCATCAGTATCAAAAAGAACAACTGCAGTAAATGTCTTAACCAAAAACTTACCTATTACTGCGTCTGGCTGAGCTTCAACCTCCTCCACGGTAACGTGGTTCACCTGTCCCCTGTTGAAAGGGTTCGGCTTCTTTCCTGAGCTTCCATTGTTGCTACCATTTTGGGCTTCTGGACATTCATTTGCATAATGCCCAGTCTTACGGCACTTAAAACAAGTGATATGGCTCAGGTCTACCTTGGATGGTGTTGACGGGTTGGTGCGGTTTTGTCCATTGCTTCCTCCATTCCCGTTTCCATTCTTTGTGCCATTATGATTGTGCGAGCTACCTCCTCCGTGAGTATGCTGAAATTGTGTAACACCCCAAAAAAATTTAGCCCAAGTTTTTGATGTTAAATTTTTGCCAGGAGTTTCAAAATTTTATTTCTGTTGATTTCAGAACTCTTCTTTTAATATTAAGGAGTCTTTTCCAAGTGGAGCTTTCCAAAACATATTGGACTTCTATGCTCTCTATATAACATTTTCTTAATTAGTAGATTTATTTATTAAATTATTTCACCCTGAGCTTTATTCATTAAAATGAATTGTTTTAAATTTTGGAGCTCCTTTTGAACTACAACCATTTGATAGAATCACTTAAAAACCCAACCAAAATTTGGAGATGTCATGAGATGTCTCTAAATTGCTTGTGTGCAATAATATAATTATTTCATTTCATATTTTGATTTTTTCACCTGTTTTTCAAATCTAGTCCAGTGGACACTTTTGCACTATAGCCTAATTAAATATGTCCCTAGAACCTCCACCAAAATTATGGGATGTCAGTGGTAGCATGCCATCCAACTTTATGCAAAAACCTTGTGATGTTCTATAGAAAAATTAAGTATACCAACCTCTTTTTCATTCTGGACCAGACTTGTGTTTTGTACTGCAACCATCTCCTAACTTGCTCCTTTACCCATGAGCTTTCTCCTGCTTGTAGTCCTCCCTGCCAAACCCCTAAGTCCAGGAGCATGCACTCTTTGGAACACTTTTGGTCCATGTAGGGATGCCTTTTTCTTTCTATCCAGAATTGTAGTTTTGCAAAACTTGCACTAGCAAGTTTCTCCTTTTGGCAAACTAACTTCACCACCCTCTCTTACATCCATGGAGACACTGGTCTGGAGTTTTTGGCCACTCCAAGAAATGCCTAAGTACCCTTGGAATTTTGTCAAACACCTTATGGGCATGATCTGTTTTGACATGATTTTTGTTTTGCACTGTGACCTTGCACCTCTGGGCAACCTAGCATGTCTAGTAAGCACCTAGACGATCCTAACCTAGATCTGCTAAGTGCCAGCCTCACCCAAGGCCTATAGCATGCCATGGCATTTTGTCGAGCACGCCTGCAGATGCATTGGGCGCGAGCAGAGCACGCCAGACAGCACGTGCCGCGTTCCGAGCCGACGCTGTTGCGCCCACAGCTTGCCACCACTCCAGAGTCAGCGCCACTCACTTGGCCTCCCACTACGTCGCGCCAAGAAAACCCGACCGCCTCTGCAGCGTTGCCAGCCACCTGCTTGCTTGGCACGCCTCACGTCAAGCAACCACCACCGCCATGAGCAGCACCGCCAAGCCCCAGCCGCCACCTGCCTCGAACAGCGCGAGCTCATCCGCTACCATGTCCACTAGCGCTGTCGCCGCCACGACACCCTAAGCTACAGAATGGCGGTCACCGTGACCTTATCTCGGCAGCCATGAACCGAATTTTAGCGCCTATTTAAGGAGCCCCCGAGCTCGCCTCCGCACGCAGGGCAGTCTCAAATGAAGGAAATATGCCCTAGAGGCAATAATAATGTTATTATTTATTTCCTTATATCATGATAAATGTTTATTATTCATGCTAGAATTGTATTAACCGGAAACATAATACATGTGTGAATACATAAACCTACAGAGTGTCACTAGTATGCCTCTACTTGACTAGCTCGTTAATCAAAGATGGTTATGTTTCCTAACCATGAACAAGGAGTTGTTATTTGATTAACGGGATCACATCATTGGTTGAATGATCTGATTGACATGACCCATTCCATTAGCATAGCACCTGATCGTATAGTTTGTTGCTATTGCTTTTCTTCATGACTTATACATGTTCCTATGACTATGAGATTATGCAACTCCCGCTTGCCCGAGGAACACTTTGGGTGCTACCAAACGTCACAACGTAATCGGGTGATTATAAAGGTACATTACAGGTGTCTCCAAGGTACATGTTGGGTTGGCATATTTCGAGATTAGGATTTGTCACTCCGATTGTCGGAGAGGTATCTCTGGCCCTCTCGGTAATGCACATCACATAAGCCTTGCAAGCATTACAACTAAATATGTTAGTTGTGAGATGATGTATTACGGAACGAGAAAAGAGACTTGCCAAGAATTGAGATTGAACTAGGTATTGGATACCGACGATCGAATCTCGGGCAAGTAACATACCGATGACAAAGGGAACAACGATGTTGTTATGCGGTCTGACCGATAAAGATCTTCGAGAATATGTAGGAACCAATATGGGCATCCAGGTTCCGCTATTGGTTATTGACCGAGAATAGTTCTAGGTCATGTCTACATAGTTCTCGAACCCGTAGGGTCCGCACGCTTAAGGTTTCGATGATGCTTATATTATGAGTTTATGAGTTTTGATGTACCGAAGGAGTTCGGAGTCCCGGATGAGATCGGGGACATGACGAGGAGTCTCGAAATGGTCGAGACGTAAAGATCGATATATTGACGACTATATTCGAGTTCGGAAAGGTTCCAATGATTCGGTATTTTTCGAGTACCGGGAGTTACGTGATTACGGGAGAAGTAATGGGCCTTGATGGGCTTTAGTGGGAAGAGAAAAAAAAGGCTGCTGCGCCCCCCCTCCCCTCTAGTCCGAATTGGACTAGGGAAAAGGGGGCCGGCCACCTCTCCTTCTCCTCCACTTCCTTCTCCCTTCCTCCCCTCTTGGTGGACTCCTACTAGGACTTGGAGTCCTAGTAGGACTCCACACCCTGGCCGCACCTATTGCCTTGGCCGGCCTCCTCCTCCTCCATCCTTTATATACGGGGGCAGGGGGGCACCCCATGACACACAAGTTGATCTACGGATCGTTCCTTAGCCGTGTGCGGTGCCCCCTTCCACCAAACTACACCTCGAATATACCGTTGCGGAGCTTAGGCGAAGCCCCGCGCCGTGGAACATCATCATCGCCACCACGCCGTCGTCGACGGAACTCATCCCGACACTTTGCTGGATCGGAGTCCGGGATCGCCATCGAGCTGAACGTGTGCAGAACTCGGAGGTGCCGTGACGCTCGGTGCTTGGATCGGTCGGATCGTGAAGACGACGACTACATCAACCGCGTTGTTATAACGCTTCGCTTTCGGTCTCACGAGGGTACGTGGACGGACACTCTCCCTCTCGCTGCTATGCATCACCATGATCTTGCGTGATCGTAGGAAATTTTTGAAATTACTACGCTCCCCAACAGTGGCATCCGAGCCTGGTTTTATGCGTTGATGTCATATGCACGAGTAGAACACAAGTGAGTTGTGGGCGATACAAGTCATACTACCTACCAGCATGTCATACTTTGGTTCGGCGGTATTGTGAGATGAAGCGCCCGGACCGACATTACGCAGACGCTTACGCGAGACTGGTTTCACCGCTGCGAGCACTAGTTGCTTAAAGGTGACCGGCGGTGTCTGCTCTCTCACTTTAGTTGAACTGAGTGTGGCTACGCCCGGTCCTTGAGAAGGTTAAACGGAGTCTATTTGACGAAGTATCGCTGTGGTTTTGATGCGTAGGTAAGAACGGTTCTTGCTCAGCCCGTAGCAGCCACGTAAAACTTGCAACAACAAAGTAGAGGACGTCTAACTTGTTTTTGCAGGGCATGTTGTGATGTGATATGGTCAAGACATGATGTTGAATTTTATTGTATGAGATGATCATGTTTTGTAACCGGTTATCGGCAATCGGCAGGAGCCATATGGTTGTCGCTTATTGTATGCAATGCAATCGCTTCTGTAATGCTTTACTTTATCACTAAGCGGTAGCGATAGTCGAGAAGCATAAGATTGGCGAGATGACAACGATGCTACGATGGAGATCAAGGTGTCGCGCCGGTGACGATGGTGATCATGACGGTGCTTCGAGATGGAGATCACAAGCACAAGATGATGATGGCCATATCATATCACTTATATTGATTGCATGTGATGTTAATCCTTTATACATCTTATTTTGCTTTGATTGACGGTAGCATTATAAGATGATCCCTTACTAAATTATCAAGAAGTGTTCTCCCGAGTATGCACCGCTATGAAAGTTCTTCGTCTTTGAGACACCACGTGATGATCGGGTGTGATAGGCTCTACGCTCAAATACAACGGTGCAAAACAGTTGCACACGCGAATACTCAGGTTATACTTGACGAGCTATGCATATAAGATATGACCTCGAACACGGAGACCGAAGGTCGAGCGTGAATCATATAGTAGATATGATCAACATATTGATGTTCACCATTGAAACTACTCCATCACACGTGATGATCGGTCATGGTGTAGTTGATATGGATCACGCAATCACTTAGAGAATTGAAGGGATATTTTCTAAGTGGGAGTTCTTAAGTAATATGATTAATTGAACTTTAATTTATCATGAACTTAGTCCTGGTAGTATTTTGCAAATTATGTTGTAAATCAATAGCACGCGTTGTTGCTTCCCTATGTTTTTATATGTGTTCCTAGAGAAAATTGTATTGAAAAATGTTAGTAGCAATGATGCGATTGGATCCGTGATCCGAGGTTTATCCTCATTGCTGCTTGCAGAAGAAATATGAGCAGATACGACGTTATGAACGCTTTGGCTAGCTCAATATGATGACTACTTGATAGTTTAGTGCACCATGCTTAACGGCTTAGAATCGGGACTTCAAAGACGTTTTGAACGTCATGGACCATATGAGATGTTCCAGGAATTGAAGTTAATATTTCAAGCAAATACCCGAGTTGAGAGATATGAAGTCTCCAACAAGTTCTATAGCTAAAAGATGGAGGAGAATCGCTCAACTAGTGAGCATGTGCTCAGATTGTCTGAGTACTTCAATCGCTTGAATCAAGTGGGAGTTAATCTTCCAGATAAGATAGTGATTGACAGAATTCTCTAGTCACCATCACTAAGTTAGTAGAACTTCGTGATGAACTATAGTATGCAAGGGATGACGACAAAGATTCCCGAGCTCTTCGTGATGTTGAAAATCGACGAAGGTAGAAATCAAGAAAGAGCATCAAGTGTTGATGATTGACAAGACCACTAGTTTCAAGAAAAGGGCAAAGGGATAGAAAGGGAACTTCAAGTAGAAAGACAAGTAAGTTGTCACTCTTGAAGAAGCCCAAAGCTGGACCATAGCCTGAAACCGAGTGTTTACACTGCAAAGGAAATGGTCACCGAAGCGAAATGCCCTGAATATTTGGTGGATAAGAAGGATGGCAAAGTGAACAAGAGTATATTTGATATACAGATTATTGATGTGTACCTTACTAGTGTTTATAGTAGCCCCAGTATTTGATACTGCTCGTTGCTAAGATTAGTAACTCGAAACAGGAGTTACAGAATAAACAGAGACTAGTTGAAGGGAAAGTGACGATGAGTGTTGGAAGTAGTTCCAAGATTGATATGATCATCATCGCACACTCCCTATACTTTCGGGATTAGTGTGGAACCTAAATAAGTGTTATTTGGTGTTGAGCATAAATATGATTTGATCATGTTTATTGCAATACGGTTATTCATTTAAGTAAGAGAATAAATTGTTGTTCTGTTTACATGAATAAAACCTTATATGGTTACACACTCAATGAAAATGGTTCATTGGATCTCGATCATAGTGATACACATATTCATAACATTGAAACCAAAAGATGCAAAGTTAATAATGATAGTGCAACTTATTTGTGGCAATCGCCGCTTAGGTCATATTGGTGTAAACGCATGAAGAAACTCCATGCTGATGGACTTTCGGAATCACTTGATTATGAATCACTTGATGCTTGCGAACCATGCCTTATGGGCAAGATGACTAAAGACTCTGTTCTCCGGAACAATGGAGCAAGCAAATGACTTATTGGAAATAATACATACTGATGTATGCGGTCCGATGAGTGTTAAAGCTCACGACAAGTATCGTTATTTTCTGACCTTCACAAGATGATTTAAGTAGATATGAGTATATCTACTTAATGAAGCACAAGTCTGAAACATTTGAAAAGTTCAAATAATTTCAGAGTGAAGTGGAGAATCATCGTAATAAGAAAATAAAGTTTCTACGATCTGATCGTGGAGGAGAATATTTGAGTTACGAGTTTGGCCTTCATATAAAACAATGTGGAATAGTTTCACAGCTCACGCCACATGGAACACCATAACGTAATGGTGTGTCCGAACGTCATAACCGTACTTTATTTTGATATGGTGCGATCAATGATGTCTCTTACCGATTTACCAATATCGCTTTGGGGTTATGCATTAGAGACAGCTGCATTCACGCTTAATAGGGCACCATCTAAACCGCTGAGATGACACCGTATGAACTATGGTTTAGCAAGAAACCTAAGCTGTCGCTTTCTTAAAGTTTGAGTTGTGATGCTTATGTGAAAAAGTTTTCACCGATAAGCTCGAACCCAAATCGAGAAATGCGTCTTCATAGAATACCCAAAGGTAACTATTGGGTACACCTTCTATCACAGATCCGAAAGCAAGATATTTGTTGTTAAGATGGATCCTTTCTAGAGAAGAAGTTTCTCTCGAAAGAAGTGAGTGGGAGGAAAGTAGAACTTGATGAGGTAATTGTACCTTCTCCCTTATTGGAAAGTAGTTCATCACAGTAAATCAGTTCCAAAGTGATTCCTACACCAATTAGTAAGGAAGTTAATGATGATGATCATGAAACTTCAGATCAAGTTGCTACCAAACCTCGTAGGTCTTCCAGAGTAAGATCCGCACTGAGTGGTACGGTAATCATGTTCGAAAGTCATGTTACTAGACCATGATGAACCTACGAACTATGAGGAAGCAATGATGAGCCCAGATTCCGCAAATGGTTTGAGACCATGAAATCTGAGATGGGATCCATGTATGAGAACAAAGTATGGACTTTGGTTGACTTGCCCGATGATCGGCAAGCCATTGAGAATAAATGGATCTTCAAGAGGAAGACGGACACCGATAGTAGTGTTACTATCTACAAAGCTCGACTTGTCACAAAAGGTTTTTGACAAGTTCAAGGTGTTGACTACAATGAGATTTTCTCAATTGTAGCGATGCTTAAGTCTGTCTCAATCATGTTAGCAATTGCCACATTTTATGAAATCGGCAAATGGATGTCAAAACTACATTCTTTAATGGATTTATTAAAGAAGAGTTGTATATGATGCAACCAGAAGGTTTTTCAATCCTAAAGGAGCTAACAAAATGTGCAAGCTCCAATGATCCATCTATGGACTGGTGCAAGCATCTCGAGTTGGAATAAACGCTTGATAGTGTGATCAAAGATATGGTTTTATACAGACTTTTGGAGAAGCCTCGATTTACAAAGAAAGTGAGTGGGAGCACTACAAAGATTTCGATAAGTATATGTGAATGACATATTGTTGATCGAAATAATGTAGAATTATTCTGCAAAGCATAAAGGAGTGTTTGAAAGGAGTTTTTCAAAGAAAGACCTCGTGAAGCTGCTTATATATTGAGCATCAAGATCTATAGAGATAGATCAAGACGCTTGATAAAGTTTTTCAATGAATACATATCTTGACAAGATTTTGAAGTAGTTCAAAATGGAACAGTCAAAGAAAGAGTTCTTGCCTGTGTTACAAGGTGTGAGATTGAGTAAGACTCAAAACCCGACCACGGCAGAAGATAGAAAGAGAATGAAAGTCATTCCCTATGCATCAGCCATAGGTTCTATAAAGTATGTCATGTCAGTGTACCAGATCTGTTGCATACCCTACCACTAAGATTGGCAAGGAGTGCAATAGAGATCTAGGAGTAGATCAATGGACAGCGGTCAAAATTATCCTTAGTAGAATAAGGATATGTTTCTCGATTATGGAAGTGAAAAAGGTTCGTCGTAAAAGGTTACGCCGATGCAAGTTTTAACACTAATCTAGATGACTCGAGTCTCAATCTAGATACATATTGAAAGTGGGAGCAATTAGCTAGAGTAGCTCCGCAGAGCATTGTAGACATAGAAATTTGCAAAATACTTACGGCTCGAATGTGATGACCTGCTGACTAAAATTATCTCACAAGCAAAACATGATCACACCTTAGTACTCTTTTGGGTGTTAATCACATAGCGATGTGAACTAGATTACTGACTCTAGTAAACCCTTTGGGTGTTGGTCACATGTCGATGTGAACTATGGGTGTTAACCACATATAGATGTGAACTATTGATGTTAAATCACATGGCGATGTGAACTAGATTATTGACTCTAGTGCAAGTGGGAGATCAAGGAAATATGCCCTAGAGGCAATAATAATGTTATTATTTATTTCCTTATATCATGATAAATGTTTATTATTCATGCTAGAATTGTATTAACCGGAAACATAATACATGTGTGAATACATAAACCTACAGAGTGTCACTAGTATGCCTCTACTTGACTAGCTCGTTAATCAAAGATGGTTATGTTTCCTAACCATGAACAAGGAGTTGTTATTTGATTAACGGGATCACATCATTGGTTGAATGATCTGATTGACATGACCCATTCCATTAGCATAGCACCTGATCGTATAGTTTGTTGCTATTGCTTTTCTTCATGACTTATACATGTTCCTATGACTATGAGATTATGCAACTCCCGTTTGCCCGAGGAACACTTTGGGTGCTACCAAACGTCACAACGTGAATCGGGTGATTATAAAGGTACATTACAGGTGTCTCCGAAGGTACATGTTGGGTTGGCATATTTCGAGATTAGGATTTGTCACTCCGATTGTCGGAGAGGTATCTCTGGGCCCTCTCGGTAATGCACATCACATAAGCCTTGCAAGCATTACAACTAAATATGTTAGTTGTGAGATGATGTATTACGGAACGAGAAAAGAGACTTGCCAGTAACGAGATTGAACTAGGTATTGGATACCGACGATCGAATCTCGGGCAAGTAACATACCGATGACAAAGGGAACAACGATGTTGTTATGCGGTCTGACCGATAAAGATCTTCAGAGAATATGTAGGAACCAATATGGGCATCCAGGTTCCGCTATTGGTTATTGACCGAGAATAGTTCTAGGTCATGTCTACATAGTTCTCGAACCCGTAGGGTCCGCACGCTAAGGTTTCATGGCGATGCTTATATTATGAGTTTATGAGTTTTGATGTACCAAGGAGTTCGAGTCCCGGATGAGATCGGGACATGACGAGGAGTCTCAAATGGTCGAGACGTAAAGATCGATATATTGGACGACTATATTCGAGTTCGGAAAGGTTCCAATGATTCGGTATTTTTCGAGTACCGGGAGTTACGTGATTACGGGAGAAGTAATGGGCCTTGATGGGCTTTAGTGGGAAGAGGAAAAAAAAAGGCTGCGCCCCCCCCTCTAGTCCGAATTGACTAGGGAAAAGGGGCCGCCACCTCTCCTTCTCCTCCACTTCCTTCTCCCTTCCTCCCTCTTGGTGGACTCCTACTAGGACTTGGAGTCCTAGTAGGACTCCACACCTGGCCGCACCTATTGCCTTGGCCGGCCTCCTCCTCCTCCATCCTTTATATACGGGGCAGGGGCACCCCATGACACACAAGTTGATCTACGGATCGTTCCTTAGCCGTGTGCGCGTGCCCCTTCCACCAAACTACACCTCGAATATACCGCTGCGGAGCTTAGGCGAAGCCCCGCGCCGGTGGAACATCATCATCGCCACCACGCCGTCGTCTTCGACGGAACTCATCCCCGACACTTTGCTGGATCGGAGTCCGGGATCGCCATCGAGCTGAACGTGTGCAGAACTCGGAGGTGCCGTGACGCTCGGTGCTTGGATCGGTCGGATCGTGAAGACGTACGACTACATCAACCGCGTTGTTATAACGCTTCCGCTTTCGGTCTACGAGGGTACGTGGACGGACACTCTCCCCTCTCGTTGCTATGCATCACCATGATCTTGCGTGATCGTAGGAAATTTTTTGAAATTACTACGTTCCCCAACATCAAACCCCCTCCCTAGGACCGCATTGGCAGCCAATCAACCCGGGGAGATCTCCTTCACCATCTCCGGCAACTGCAGCCGCCGCCTCCGCTCTGGCCATTCCGGCGTCATCAGAGCCTCCCCTTCTCCGTTCTCTTCACCAAGAGCTCTACCTTCCTCCCGTGAACTCTCCCCCCTGCTCAATTTTTATCAGGAACCACCGCCGCCCCAAAACCACTACGCCACCGAAACCTTCCTCCGCCGCAGAGCTCGTCGCCGACGACTCCCTGCATCCCCATCACTCCCTCGACCACCGGAAGAACCGCCCCAGCCTTGCGGATCCATCCCCACCCTCGGGGGCACGCGAGGAGCCGCCTAGCGCCAGGGACGATCGCCGGAGCTCCCGCCTCTGTTCGACCAGAGGAAGAGGAGGGAAGGGAGAATAGTCAAACCTGACCAGTGGGCCCCCTGGACCCACTGTCAGTGACCCCGCCCGGTCCACGTGGGTTAAGTGGAAGCGCATTTCCAGATTACGCCTTCGACGTGTACGTGTATATTCGAAACATTTTCTTTTCTATTTATGTTTAATAACAGATTTTTGACCAAACTTTGACCGGCTGTATGTTTTTAAATACAGCTCCAAATAAATTAATTCTTTTTCCTACCTCTCTCAAATATTGTCTAGTTTATTTTAAGATTTATTTGAAAAAAAATTCAAAACAACTTTTTGTGCTGTTTTGATTTTATGTAATAATTCATATATATTCTTTTAAATAGGATTTTTGAAGATTTCAAGATGTTTTGGAATGCACCCTGCTTTCCCATGACCTGAAGGCAAGCATTCTGAACCCTTGTGAAATTTTTGTGTGTGTTGCATAGCACGGTGACAACACCACCCCGACACGAGCATACGTCATTTTATGTGAGGATGTGTTCCTACTCATGAGTGCATGTTAATGAATTTCATGCAAATGGAGTTGATATGATTGTGATAGAAATCACCGTCAGATGCCTTTCATGCATACCGGGAGGAAAGACGGGAAGGCCTCTGTCTTGGGTAGACACAGTCTTGTCCCTAGTCCTCCGTCGAGACGGTCGTGTCCGGTATGGCATGAGGGGGTATGTCGCGTGATGTTTCTATCTGTAGTTTGAAGTATTTGCATTGTTATACTAATCTTGCAGGGAATCTTACAACCTCCTGAGTCGACCGTAGATCGAGTCTTGTGCCAGTAACCCCCATACTTTCTTCGTAATACCACTCGTCTCTACAACAAGTAGGGTATGGTTCAGTAAGTTGTCAACCCTTTCCTAGCACACACCGTACAGAGAGGCCATGGTGGAAGATATCGAGGCATCCGTAGTCATGCCACCGGTCCGGAGCATGGGTGTTTCGGTTGTAGCCAAGGGGTAGCTCCCGCTTATGCCATGTATAAATTTTGTGATCCCATGTTACGCCGAGGTTGTAGCCTCCCACTTAGAGTTTTGCTTAACAGTGTCGTGGGTGATTCTAGACACAGTGAGTTAAGCTGGTGTGTGTTTAGGTGTGTTTTCAACAAAAGATCAGAGACGGAATTAGTCCCGATGGACTAATGAAATCTGTTACTCGTGGGTAAAGAGTACACCCTCTGCAGAGATTAAACCTATTCAAATATCCGTGTCCATGGTTAAGGATTACAGTCTGGGATGGGTCAAGTGTCGGTCTTAGTGTCGGTCTTCGGAGGTGAAACCGTAAAACCTGGAATCATGATTGTGAGTTGTGATAATTATGATTATTATTTTTGATGTGGACTAACCCGTGATATTTTTGGTATTAACGAATATTCCTGGGATGGTTCTACCTCCTGGATATTCACTATATTTATTTATAAGCCCTTTATGTGGTGTCGCCGACGCCTCGATCATGCATTGTTTTTGTTTAATTATAAGCCCTTTATGTGGTGTCGCTCAGACGCCCGACTGCGGCATTGTTTTTGTTTAATTTAAAGCCCTTTATGTGGTGTCGCTAAGACGCCCGACTGTGGCATTTCTTTTAAAGCCCTTTTTGTGGTGTCGCTAAGACGCCCGACTGTGGCATTTCTTTTAAAGCCCTTTATGTGGTGTCGCTAAGACGCCCGACTGTGGCATTCCTTTTAAAGTCCTTCATGTTATTTACTTCTTAATTGTTATAATACCATATTATTGCATATTCTCAAATAACATGCTTGCACGCATCGGAGTTTTATTTATCTTTCGTGACTGACGTCATGAACATAAGATATTTTCAGCATAACATTGTTATATTATGCCTGTGTCCATAATGTTTGCGAGTACATTCAAAGTACTCACTGGCTTGTCCCTGGCTATTGTCTTGGCCAGATTTCCTTGCACGGAGAGGAGCGACCGTGCCGACAGTTCCAAAACCTAAGCAACGGTGATAGCAGCCCCGCGAAGATAGGAGTTAGCCTGGTCTGCTGTTCCCGTGGAAAATGGAGTCCCATAGACGATGATGATTCATAACTCGCTTCCGCCATC
Source organism: Aegilops longissima (assembly GCA_021605205.1). Taxonomy (NCBI): domain Eukaryota; kingdom Viridiplantae; phylum Streptophyta; class Magnoliopsida; order Poales; family Poaceae; genus Aegilops; species Aegilops longissima. Next base: position 112,305,140 of record CM038677.1, on the reverse strand, counting down.
AACCGCTAGAAACCATTAGTTGTACTCACAGGCCAGAATGGTCTTGTACTGCATATTCTGTATTTTGCTTGGAATTTCTGTATCAATTTGGTGCCTCATCAGCTAACAGTTATCCTGGGGCTGGTGAGCACAAGGGCCATTCTCTGGGATTTAATACCCAGAAATTCGGTCCCCACAAACTTGGTATCAGAGCCAGGCTGACCATTGGCTAATCCTATCTTAGCCAGGTCAATAAACTTAGGCTAACAACCCACCAAGCCATAACCAAAACCCCAGCCAAGCTTCCCGTGCAAGATGGCCACACAGTGACCCGATGCTTTTGGCAGTCGGTGCCCAAGCTATCAACCTAGCCCGTCTATCACGCACCAAAGACCAGCACCCAAGGTGTCTCATTCATAGCGCATGAAGGAAGACTCCATCCCTTTTTCTATAAAAGGCACGCCGCCTCAACCCAGCCCAAAGACAGCCGCTACCCCAAAACCGAGCCACAATGCCTGGTCCCGTAGTGCACCATGAGACTACAGCAACCAACATTGGAGGTTTTGTGACCATATTCGCAAACCTCACCCGTCGTGCCTATGCGTTAGAAGAGCCACCCGAATATGTTGTATACCAAGGACCCATAAGTGGTGAGAGCCACAATTACAGGCCATCAGACATATCTACGGTAGGGGTCTGCACCCGAGCGCCTTTACAGTTCACCGGAAGGACAACTTCCTTTGAGCCACAAGCCATCCAACTAGCTGCTCGAGAGGCTATAGTTCATCTCGTGCACTGTCGCCCGAGTTAACTCGTCGCTGCTCCACTACTACCCCAGCGTGAAGGGTATGGTAGACCACCCCAAGTTGCCAACGGAGATCACGAGACGGACCTGCATTGCTGCACCTAGTGCGCTATGTAGGTGCTACTGAGGAACTGTTCGATCAAATCACCATTGATCTGATCGCAGCTCGTGGAGAGCTGGTTCATCGAGCCCCGGCAAGAGAAGATAACGAGCCCAACGCCGACAACCCAGTCGTGTTGTTTGGACACCCGATCGAGACCCTGAGGTCAGCCCCAGCCGTCAGCCAAGGTGCTTTGATGACCCCAGAAGTGCTTCATTGCCTCCTGGGAGCACACTCCAACGGGGTTGCGGTCAACAATCCCCGCGATGGTCGTCATCACTACCCCAAGCCTGCAGCCCCTCAGCCCTCTCCAGCTAATTCTGACGGTGAGAACCGTGGAGGAGCCTCGACATCCACAAGGGACGCCCGCTTGGATGTAAACGAAGTAGACTAAGTCACTCGAGTAGTGGCGAGTCCCAGTGTATCCTCGCTTTGTAATCCTGTGATCCTTTAAATTAACGCAGCATGTCATCTTGCCTCTGTTTTATATAGTAGTCTTGCATGGATGCATTAGCATGCAGTGTGATTTCTCTATCCTTGGCGCAGCCACCAAAAGCCGCCCCGACAACACCCACAGTAATATGTCACTTTAGTAAGATGTGTGTATCTGTGGTTGACCCCGAGCTGAGCCGGCCAATTCTTTACTTTTTACCACGGTAGAATGACCCAGCCCCGGTGCTATAAAAAGGCCACTGCGTGACCTTGCCAAGCACCCCTCACCTTGTGCACCATCCTCACAGCCATTTCTTGCCATGCCGAGCCCTAGTATTTATCTGAGAACTCCAGATGCTACCCTGTAGTTTTGTCAAGATATTGTGGATTTTACCCGCAGATACCATGGGCGCCACCCAGCCACCCCAAAGACGAGCTGTTCAAATCGAGAATCACCCTTCCACCTCAAGATATTGGGCAGCCGCACATCCCTCCCAAACCCAAATCAAGATCCAACGGAGGTCTCCTTCATAGGGAAATCTATGCCAACCCCAAGATATGGCCAGAGAAGTTGCGGCATTTAAGCGCCGCCGCTTCGATTCGCGGTACCCTATGCCAGCGAACGAGGGTATTATTATTTTCCGAGCCGTGCAGCACCTGGAGGAGTAACATCTTTTCCAGGTGGACGTATTGAGAGAGACCCAGTCCTGGCTAACCTTGTCCAGTACGTCATCGCTCAAGAACGTTTAACCCAACGTGTGATGGGTTATCTACAGAGCCTCGCGGATTTAAATCCTCAGATCGCCATCGGCAGATCACTGAGGCCCGACCAGGAGAGACACATTCATCGACTGGTCAATCCACTTTCCCCGATAGAAGAAGAGTGTATCCCAGTACCGGAAACGTTTTCTCCGGACCCCGTCCAGTTACCGTTTTCAATTTAGATGCACCGCTGTTTTCATTACCGCAACTTTTATTTATGTGTTGTAACTTATGCATGGTACCCCCGAGTTCGCGCAGCGGGTAAACCTTTTAGATTCTATTAATATGAGTAGCTCCGTCGCAGTTTGGCTCTAATGTATTACTGTTTTCTCTCGCGAGAAATCCTAGAGTCAGATTTCTTTTCCCTGAGTTGCCGCATCGTATATTTTCTCTCGGCATAGACTATTTTATTTCACGCAGCACCCCGGCAGCAGTCTCACAACCACAGTTGCACGGACACATACACCGCTTGCAAAAAAATTGCAACTGTGTCGCATCTAACTAAACACCTCCGAACAACAGTTAACACCCGGCACACTCCACCTACTCCTCGTGGTCACAACCACAGCGGAGAGCCAGCAACCGAGCAGCGGCATCGCGACGATCATCGAAGATCATCGCAAGACAGAGCACAGAGAGCCCAAAGACCGCTGCCAGCCCTCCGCACAAGCAGGATCACGTGCCAGTCCGGCACCACCTCCGCCATTAGAGCCTCGTCTCGAGCTCCGCAAGCGGAAACAGAGGAGAAGGAGAGAGAAGGAGGAGCGAGGCCAGTGTGAGGAAGAAGAGGAGAACGCCATGGTCGCTTTATAGCTCGAGCTCGGTGTACGGTGGGCGAGGTCCACTCAGCCGCCGCCACCCGACCGCCGGTGTTCGGAGGCGAATCCATGAGCAAGGCCGACAGCAAGACTGCCCGCGAGGTGAGTGCACGCTGCACTGCAACTAGCGCACAAGATGTTGGAAATATGCCCTAGAGGCAATAATAAAAGGATTATTATTATATTTCCTTGTTCATGATAATTGTCTTTTATTCATGCTATAATTGTATTATCCGGAAATCGTAATACACGTGTGAATAAATAGACCACAATATGTCCCTAGTGAGCCTCTAGTTGACTAGCTCGTTGATCAATAGATAGTCATGGTTTCGACTATGGACATTGGATGTCAATGATAACGAGATCACATCATTAGGAGAATGATGTGATGGACAAGACCCAATCCTAAGCATAGCACAAGATCGTAGTTTGTTTTGCTAGAGCTTTTCCAATGTCAAGTATCTCTTCCTTAGACCATGAGATCGTAACTCCGGATACCGTAAGAGTGCTTTGGTGTACCAAACGTCACAACGAATCGGGTGACTATAAAGGTGCACTACACGTATCTCCGAAAGTGTCTGCTGGTTGACACGGATCGAGACTGGATTTGTCACTCCGCATGACGGAGAGGTATCTCTGGGCCCACTCGGTAATGCATCATCATAATGAGCTCAAATTGACTAAGTGGTTAGTCACGGATCATGCATTACGGTGCGAGTAAAGTGACTTGCCGGTAACTAGACCGAACGAGGTATTGGGATACCGACGATCGAAGTCTCGCAAGTAACGCATCGATTGACAAAGGAATTGTATACGGGGTTGTTTGAATCCTCGACATCGTGGTTCATCCGATGAGATCATCGAGGAGCATGTGGGAGCCAACATGGGTATCCAGACACTACAAGAAATATGTCAACTTGTGACCACCACTATTGGTCACTGAAAGGTCACAAATTTCCATTTACGACCTTTTTGTGACCAAAAACAGAAGGTCAAAAGCTGGCCGTTGTAAACTGACTATAGCGACCTTTCTTCTGGAATGGTCAAAGACGCTATTTACCAAAATATTCCTACTGTGGCTTTTGGTCACTAGCAACCTCCCCTAGGCCACGAGGCATCCAAATGTGGCAAGTGATGTGGCACAAGATTCAACCCGTCCAATTCGATTTTCTACATGGGCCTAGCCCAACAATTCGCCTATTTGTGTTTTTTTTTCCGTCTCACAATTTTGGTTGGGTTCATGGGCCAAGCCCAATATTGCGCCTTTTTATTTTCTAGGCGCTCGCCTTTTTGCTTCCATTTCTTATTTGGGCCTTTTACAATCCATTTTCAACCAGGTCCAGTCATCCAATTAGGTCCCACATGTCGCTTTTCTTTTGTTTCTTTCCTATTTTAAAGGATCCACTAGTGAAATGGGACTAGGTGTGTTGTTTAGGTGCCACACGTCAATTCTCAATTTGTGCAACAACCAATAACTTGATTCAAACAGAGCCAATAACACATAAATTTTCAAACGGCAGCCAAATCATGGCGGTACTTTACAATCACAAGAGTACAAATCAGGTATTGAAATATAAAATACAACTAAATATTAATATGTCCTGCTCCGTGGAGCTAAAACACATTGTTGGGTGCAAGTTTTCTTTAGGATTCTTCTCCTGTAGTTCCTTGTACAACAACTTTTGACTAATTAAGGCCAAAATCATGAAGTTATATATCGAAAATTTAGCAATATAATCAAGTGAAGCCGCATACAACATTCTCCTAACAGTGAAAAATAGCTGCAGAATTTGAGATCTAATTAGAAACTATGCATATAGCATTCTCATAACAGCAAAACTAAGATATATTTGGGAAGGGAAAATGACAAGTATCAACCCAGTGCAAGATAACAGAGCAACTATGTCAAAGTTATTCAGATTTCATGATGTGTGAGTCACATTATACATGCATCAAGCATCGAAGCGACCAAGCAGACTGTTCTGGAATAGATACAAAACAAGCATGTATTGACCATCTTACTTGTAGCAAGTACATAAAGGTAATCACTTAACAAGCAGCGCGAACATGAACGAGTCACATAACTAAGCACAATCCAATATCCCAGCTGAGATCGAACATGTATTTGACATTTCAAGGTAGCACTAGTATATTTTAACTTATCTTGCAACCATCAATATAGTTTTCTTATAAGAAAACATATGGTCTGATGCTTATGAGCTAATGACTGTAGCAAGAGTGCTCCCAGCACAATATCACAATTCTGCATTTCTAGCCAGCACAAGGGTTCAACAAGGGTTCAGCAAGCCAATGCACAATATCACAATTCTGATAATAGTTTCAATTTTGAGTACACATAATTAAAATATGCAAATTGATTGAGCTATAATAGTTTTGATGTGTTTTTATAGTTATGTAGTTCTGCTAAAAGCAAGTTGGAAACTATTATTAGCAAAACATTTTAGCACCTACTCAATGTTTATATCCAAAATTTAAGCATCCAGTTTGTTAGACAAAAGAAATATATGCAAGCAACATCACGAAGAACTCTCCATTAAGTTAATTTTCCCAGATGAATTGGACTGTACAACAAGCTCACTTTTGAAAACAAATTACACCAAGCCTGATACACCAAAGAAGAACCTGGAAAAAATGAAGTTCAACTCCTCATAAGCATAACATCAAACATGTTATGGGCAGAATCTAAATAGAAGCACAGATTTATTTGGGAATAATGCAGCTACTGATCCGAGAAAGGGAGAGGAGCAGCACCACCCCATGACCAACAAAGACAAAGGGAGATGAAAGGCATCTCTACCTGTTGTTGCAAAGTGTGCGTAGCAAGTCACCAGAGGGCAGAGCGCGTGCGTCAGCAGACATGAGAGAACTAGAGAGCTGGACGCGCTCGGTAGGAAGGGCAGGTTGGCCGCCATGCCACCGGGCTTCACTTGCTTGCCAGAACCACCAACGACGAGCTGCAAATGGTTATGGTCATCAAGAACTCGACAAGGCAGAGCAACCAACAACTTGTAAGTAGTAAATTGCAGCGATCTCAAAGGCAAAACGTTATACCATACGACTTGTTACATCAGATTACATCGCCATACCATAGCTTATAGGTTACAAGACTAACATGTCCTCAAGCGCCAACACATCCACTCTCAACACAGAGAAACACTTGAGCATTGGGATTAGTTTGTTCATGTGGGTTGCGATTGGTGCGGCAAGGCAGTTGAACCCCGGTTCGTACCATTTCAGTTTGTACGGCATCAAACCAAACCACCCCAGCCTAGTTTGATTTTCTGCTCAACATAGACCAATCCAAATCCGCCCTATTAAGCACCCATTTGAACCCATACGTACCAAACTAGCCCAAAGCAACAACAGAACCAAATAAACCAAACTAACCCGCCTGATTCCCATGTTGAATGGACAGCAAGCAAGCACGCACTCTATTTTGATAGTACAAAGCTGTGCAAGCAAGCACACACTATAACATGGACAACAAGTTCAGAGATTCAGTGTATAAGCGGAAACCGGGAAGCAATGATTCTCCAAGAACTCACCCACGAGGCCAGGATCGGCACTGGAAACAGGGACAACCAGTGCTGGAGGAGATGAGGGCGTCGGCTGTCACCTGTCAGGACTGGAGGCGGGAGCAGTGGCGTCCGTGCTCTAATGGCAAGGGACTGGAGACGGGAGCAGCGGGGCCCTAGTCTGAGTCGGAGAAGATGATGCCGACGTCCGTGATCCAAGCCCAGTGCTCCCGGCCACCTCCCGCAGGAGGAGGCCACCCCGCCCGGAGGAGGTGAACTCCGGCGCATGCTCCCGCCCCTCACCATAGCTGGAGACCAGGAAAACGATGAACGCATATCTACAAAAAGGAGCATGAGACGAGGTGAGGTGAGGAGATGCTGCACGAAGAAGGAGGGGAGGGGCTTACCGGTGCTAGATCCGGCCACCTCTGGCCTCACCGTCGTCGCATGTGGTAGATCCCGACGAAGTTAAAGTGGCGGCCGGAACCCTAGCCACGGGTGATGTTGCGGGCTTGCACTAGAGGGTGCGAGACACGGATCTGACGGGAGGGGGGAAGAGCTCCGTGAGGGGAGCCCGGGGTGTGCTACGCTCCGGCGAGAGCCGCCTCAACTCGCCGGAATCGGGTGGAGCAGAGGATTCACGGGAGGGAGAGAGAGAGGGCTCGCGGGGGAGAAGGGCTCGCGGTGAGGGAAGGGGATGGGAGATAGGAGGAGGGCATGGGGAAGGCCATGGACGGCGGGGAGCTCGGCTGAAGGGGAGGCGGCGATCTAGAAAGGAGGAGGTGGCGGCTGCGATCTGGAAGGGAGGAGGAGTGGTGTGCGGGCCGATCTGGAAGGGGAGAGGAGGAGAAGAGAGCGAGGGAAAGAAAGGAGGCGGGGGGGGGGGGTGGATGTAAAATTACAACAGGGCAGAGGTAGGGTTTCGGGATGGTGTGGAAGGGCTGATGACTGCCGTTGGATCCACGATCATCCGACGGTATTCGATGCATGATCCGCGTGATGCGTCCACGGACCAATCAGAATACAGTACGACGTTATGACCATCTAAATTGTCAAAAAATTCATTTTCTATTTTTCGAAAAGTAAATTGAGTTTTTTTAAATGACCTACCATATATTTGTTGCAAAATGGGACCAGATCATTTTTATAATATATTAGGCCATACTTAATGTTCAATTGACAAAATGATTGGTTGTCAAAAGTTTTCATTTTCTTTGGACGAAAAAACCATTTTTTATTTTCCGAGTGCTCGAAAGGAGGGTTTTTTGTGAAGGAACTACCAAATAATTGTTGCAAAATTGGACCAAATCAATTTTCTAAAATACTAGGACATATTTAATGCACAATTGACAAAATGGTTGGGTGTAAAAAGTTTTGATCCACCTCTCGTGAAAAAGACAAATTTCCGCCGATTCACCGGAAGCGGTCAAATTTGAACTGCAGCTGCCTCATAGTTCGCTATTTATTTTTTACAAAAATCATTTCTAGGTACATAAGTATCTATTTAATCAGAGAAACACCAAAAGTTTTCCAAGATTCAACCACTAGCTAGGAACGGTCAAGCCCGCCGTTTTGACTGCATTTTGAAACGGGCATAAAAAATTCAAAAAAAATCAAAAAATTGGGAAACCTTCGCATTGTGTCATTATATGTGGCCAAGATCCCAAGCAAAATAACAAACTTGTAATACGGAAATTATTTTAAAAAAGTGTTCTCAGAAATGAGCTATCATCTCTGAAGATTCATGGCTTTCAAGCCAAATGATCAATCTTATGGCCACATTCATGGCATAGTTTGTTCAAATGATCTCATATTGTGCACAAGGGTGCATATTTAAATGGCAAACAATGTTGCCTAAGGAAGTTTTCATTTTCTTTGGACGAAAAAACCATTTTCCATTTTTCAAGTGCCCGAAAGGAGGTTTTTTTGTGAAGGAACTACCAAATAATTGTTGCAAAATTGGACCAAATCATTTTACTAAAATACTAGGCCATATTTAATGCACAATTGACAAAATGGTTCGGTGTAAAAAGTTTTGATCCACCTCTCGTGAAAAAGACAAATTTCCGCCGATTTAGTTGGAAGCGGGTCAAATTTGAACTGCAGCTGCCTCATAGTTTGATATTTATTTTTTCCAAAAATCATTTCTAGTTACATAAGGACCTATTTAATCAGAGAAACACCAAAAAAATTCCAAAATTCAACCACTAGCTAGGAACGGTCATTCCCACCGTTTTAACCGCATTTTGAAACGGGCATAAAAAATTCAAAAAAATCAAAAAATTGGGAAACCTTCGCATTGTGTCATTATATGTGGCCAAGTTCCCAGGAAAAATAACAAACTTGTAATACGGGAATTATTTTAAAAAAGTGTTCTCAGAAATGAGCTATCATCTCTCAAGATTCATGGCTTACAAGCCAAATGATCAATCTTATGGCCACATTCATGGCATAGTTTGTTCAAATGATCTCATATTGTGCACAAGGGTGCATATTGGAATGGCAAACAATGTTGCCTAAGGAAGTTTTCATTTTCGTTGGACTAAAAACCATTTTCCATTTTTCGAAAGTGCCCAAAGGAGGTTTTTTGTGAAGGAACTACCAAATAATTGTTGCAAAATTGGACCAAATCATTTTTATAAAATACTAGGCCATATTTAATGCACAATTGACAAAATGGTTGGGTGTAAAAGTTTTGATCCACCTCTCGTGAAAAAGACAATTTCCGATTCACCGGAAGGTGTCAAATTTGAACTGCAGCTGCCTCATAGTTTGATATTTATTTTTCCAAAAATCATTTCTAGTTACATAAGGACCTATTTAATCAGAGAAACACCAAAAAAATTCCAAAATTCAACCACTAGCTAGGAACGGTCATTCCCGTCGTTTTAACCGCATTTTGAAACGGGCATAAAAAATTCAAAAAAAATCAAAAAATTGGTAAACCTTCGCATTGTGTCATTATATGTGGCCAAGTTCCAAGGAAAAATAACAAACTTGTAATACGGCAATTATTTTAAAAAAGTGTTCTCAGAAATGAGCTATCATCTCTCAAGATTCATGGCTTACAAGCCAAATGATCAATCTTATGGCCACATTCATGGCATAGTTTGTTCAAATGATCTCATATTGTGCACAAGGGTGCATATTGGAATGGTAAACAATGTTGCCTAAGGAAGTTTTCATTTTAGTTGGACAAAAAACCATTTTCCATTTTTCGAAAGTGCCCAAAGGAGGTTTTTTGTGAAGGAACTACCAAATAATTGTTGCAAAATTGGACCAAATCATTTTATAAAATACTAGGCCATATTTAATGCACAATTGACAAAATGGTTGGGTGTAAAAGTTTTGATCCACCTCTCGTGAAAAGACAAATTTCCATGGATTCAGCTTGGAAGCGGGTCAAATTTGAACTGCAGCTGCCTCATAGTTTGATATTTATTTTTCCAAAAATCGCTTCTAGTTACATAAGGACCTATTTAATCATAAATACATGGTTTGGTGGCGATACGCCGAGGTTTGGGCGGTGGTCGAGGGCCCCAACTCTAGAGCTGCCAGAACTCAAGATGCCCGCCAAGTGGTCACCAAGCGTGACTGGCGTTGCCATGTGTTCAGGCGGCCTAGGCATGTCTAGTGGGTTGGGCACTCCCAGTTGGTGCTAGGAAGAAAATTACAACATAAGATTCTCACGAGGAGACCAATCGATGCTCAAACATGAATTAGCAGCCAAGTGTTTGATTAGCGATGCGGAAATGTACATGGCTAATGGGCGTGAGTTTTGGCTGAGGATGATCAGTTACTAAGAAGACCATTTTCACAAATTTTCAGCTCAAAAGGAGGAGCCTAGGTGGTACTTGCTTTGCAAACTACCACACCGGACATAACTACTTAATGTTGAAGCTCGGCTCAAAATAATGAATGGATTGAGCTGGCATTTGGTGGAGGATGGTTATTTGGGCATAGGAAAGTACTGTAGAAAATGGATACTATTTGGACATGCCAAAGTGGTACTTCCTTCACAAACTGTTACTCTTAACAGAATAGGAAAATGAATATTTTTGAATTATTTTTGAACCAGGCAAGGAAGGTTTTTACATATTTGACGAAGATATGACCCAAAGAATTTATGAGATTTTTTAGGAATTTTGGGAATGACAGAAATATAGGTTGCTTCACAACCTAGGGAAAAAAACTGCCACATGGACATGACACATAGGCAAAACTGATGAGGTGGCGCCTAGTCATAGCAACCCACCACAATTTACAAGGCTATGACCATCTATATTGGTCGTTAACAACTAGAAATAAGGCAGCGGACTAGCGCTGTTAGCTTTATGACCATTTCATGTAAGGAAATTATGACCTTTCTGACCAAAATGGTCGCAATGGTTTAGGGTTTGGAGCCCCTCGAACAGCTTTTGACCAATTGGTCTCAAATGGTCATAAAGCTATGACCAATTCTTCCAGGGTCACTGACAGAAGGTCATAAGTTGACATATTTCTTGTAGTGAGATCCCGCTGTTGGTTATTGCCCGAGAGCCGTCTCGGTCATGTCTACGTGTCTCCCGAACCCGTAGGGTCTACACACTTAAGGTTCGGTGACGCTAGGGTTGTATGAATATGAGTATGCAGTAAACCGAATGTTGTTCGGAGTCCTGGATGAGATCTCGGACGTCACGAGGAGTTTCGGATTGGTCCGGAGGTAAAGAATTATATATAGGAAGTATTGTTTCGGCCATCGGGAAAGTTTCGGGGTCACCCGGTATTGTACCAGGACCACCGGAAGGGTCCCGGGTCCACCGGTGGGGCCACCCATCTCGGAGGGCCCCATGGGCTGAAGTGGGGAGGGAACCAGCCCATAGTGGGCTGGTGCGCCTTGGCCCACCCCCGCGCTAGGGTTGAAACCCTAGGGGGGGCGCCCACTGCCTTGGGGGCACTCCACCCCTTGGCCGCCGCCCCTTGGGAGATGGGATCCCAAGGGCCGCCCCTAGGGGCCTATATAAGGGAGGGGGGGGGCAGCACACCAAGTTCTCGCGCCCTCTCTCCCTGCTACACCTCTCCTCCTCCGCCACGTGCTTGGCGAAGCCTGCCGGAGTGCTGCTTCTCCACCAACACCACGCCGTCGTGCTGCTGCTGGAGCCATCTTCCTCAACCTCTCCTCCCCTTGCTGGATCAAGAAGGAGGAGACGCCATCCGCCTCCGACGTGTGTTGAACGCGGAGGTGCCGTCCGTTCGGCGCTAGGATCTCCGGTGATAGGATCACGACGAGAACGACTACTTCATCCCCGTTCTTTTGAACGCTTCCGCTCGTGATCTACAAAGTGGTATGTAGATGCAATCTCTCTCCCATGACTCGTTGCTTAGATGAACTCGTAGATAGATCTTGGTGAAACCGTAGGAAAATTTTAATTTTCTGCAATGTTCCCCCACAGTGGTATCAGAGCTAGGTCTATGCGTAGTTCTCTTTTGCACGAGTAGAACACAATTTTGTTGTGGCCGTAGATCTTGTCAACTTGCTTGCCGCTACTAGTCTTATCTTGCTTCAGCGGTATTGTGGGATGAAGCGGCCCGGACCAACCTTAACGTACGCTTACGTGAGACCGGTTCCACCGACTGACATGCACTAGTTGCATAAGGTGGCTGGCGGGTGTCTGTCTCTCCCACTTTAGTTGGAGCGGATTCGATGAAAAGGGTCCTTATGAAGGGTAAATAGAAGTTGACAAAATCACTTTGTGGTTATTCGTAGGTAAGAAAACGTTCTTGCTAGAACCCAATTGTAGCCACGTAAAAGATGCAACAACAATGAGAGGACGTCTAACTTGTTTTTGCAGCAATTGTCATGTGATGTGATATGGCCAGAAGTTGTGATGAATGATGAATGACATATTGTGATGTATGAGATCATGTTCTTGTAATAGGAATCACGACTTGCATGTCGATGAGTATGACAACCGGCAGGAGCCATAGGAGTTGTCTTTATTTTTGTATGACCTGCGAGTCATTGAAGAACGCCATGTAAATTACTTTACTTTATTGCTAAACGCGTTAGCCATAGAAGTAGAAGTAGTCGTTGGCGTGACAACTTCATGAAGACACGATGATGGAGATCATGGTGTCATGCCGGTGACAAGATGATCATGGAGCCCCGAAGATGGAGATCAATGGAGCTATATGATATTGGCCATATCATGTCACTACTATATAATTGCATGTGATGTTTATTATGTTTATGCATCTTGTTTACTTAGAACGACGGTAGTAAATAAGATGATCCTTACAACAATATCAAGAAGTGTTCTCCCTAATTGTGCGCCGCTGCTAAAGTTCGTCGCTTCAAGCACCACGTGATGATCGGTGTGATAGATCCTTACGCTCACATACAACAGTGTAAGACAGTTTTACACATGCAAAACACTTAGGGTTAACTTGACGAGCCTAGCATGTACAGACATGGCCTCGAACACGGAGACCAAAAGGTCGAACACGAGTCGATGGAAGATACGATCAACATGAAGATGTTCACCGACGATGACTAGTCCGTCTCACGTGATGATCGGACACGGCCTTGTCGACTCGGATCGTAACACTTAGATGACTAGAGGGATGTCTAATGTGAGTGGGAGTTCATTAAAATAATTTGATTAGATGAACTTAATTATCATGAACTTAGTCTAAAACCTTTGCAAATATGTCTTGTAGATCAAATGGCCAACGCCATGTCAACATGAACTTCAACGCTGCTCCTAGAGAAAACCAAGCTGAAAGATGATGGTAGCAACTATACGGACTGGGTCCGAACCCGATGATCATCCTCATAGCTGCCAGAAACAATATGTCCTAGAAGGACCGCTAGGTGATGCACCCGTCCCTGAGAACCAAGACATTATGAATGCTTGGCGTCTCGTCTTGATGATTACTCCCTCGCTCAAGGCGGCATGCTTTATAGCTTAGAACCGGGCTCCAAAAGCGTTTTGAGCAACACGGAGCATATGAGATGTTTGAGGAGCTGAAACTAGTTTTCCAAGCTCATGCCCGGTCGAGAGATATGAAGTCTCCGACAAGTTCTATAGTTGTAAGATGGAGGAAAACAGTTCACAAGGAACACATACTCAAAATGTCCGGGTTGCACAACCGCCGTCCCACTGGACATAAGCCTCCCGGATGAGGCGGTCATTGACAGAATCCTTCGCCGCTCCCACCAAGCTACAAGAGCTTTGTGATGAACTACAATATGCAAGGGATGGTGAAGACCATTCCGAAGTATTCTCAATGTCAAGTCAGCAGAGGTTGAAATCAAGAAAGAACATCAAGTGTTGATGGTCAATAAAACCACTAAGTTCAAAAAGGGCAAGGGCAAGAAGAACTTCAAGAAGGACGACAAGGAGGTTGCGCGCCCTGTAAGCCGCCATCGGGAAGAAGTCAAGGAATGGACCCAAGCCCGAGACCGAGTGCTTTTATTGCAAGGGAAGGGTCACCGAAGCGGAACTGCCCCAAATACTTAGCGGATAAGAAGGCCGGCAACACTAAAGGTATATTTGATATACATGTAAATGATGTGTACCTTACCAAGACTCGTAGTAACTCCCGGTATTTGATACCGTGCCCTTTCTCATATATGTAACTCACAGCAGAGCTGCGGAATAAGCGGAGACTGGCGAAGGACGAGGTGACGATGCGCGTCGGGAATGGTTCCAAGGTCGATGTGATCGCCGTCGGCACGCTACCTCTACATTTATCTACGGGATTAGTTATAAACCTTAATAATTGTTATTTGGTGCCAAGTTTGAGCATGAACATTGTATCTGGATCTCGTTTGATACGAGATGGCTACTCATTTAAATCCGAGAATAATGGTTGTTCTATTTATATGAGAGATATGTTTTATGGTCATGCCCCTATGGTCAATGGTTTATTCTTAATGAATCTCGAGCGTAATGTTACACATATTCATAGCGTGAATACCAAAAGATGTAAAGTTGATAACGATAGTCCCACATACTTGTGGCACTGCCGCCTTGGTCACATTGGTGTCAAGCGCATGAAGAAGCTCCATGCTGATGGACTTTTGGAGTCTCTCGATTATGAATCATTTGACACATGCGAACCATGCCTCATGGGCAAGATGACCAAGACTCCATTCTCCGGAACAATGGAGCGAGCAACCAACTTGTTGGAAATCATACATACCAATGTGTGCGGTCCAATGAGCGTTGAGGCTCGCGGAGGATATCGTTATGTTCTCACTCTCACTGATGAGTTGAGTAGATATGGGTATGTCTACTTAATGAAACACAAGTCTGAGACCTTTGGAAAGTTCAAGGAATTTCAGAATGAGGTAGAGAATCAACGTGACCGAAAGATAAAATTCCTACGATCAGATCGTGGAGGAGAATACTTAAGTCACGAATTTGGTACACACTTAAGGAAATGTGGAATCGTTTCACAACTCACGCCACTGAACACCTCAGCGAACGGTGTGTCCGAACGTCGAATCGCACTCTATTGGATATGGTGCGGTCTATGATGTCTCTTACCGATTTACCGCTATCATTTTGGGGATACGCCTAGAGACAGCTACATTCACTTTAAATAGGGCACCATCTAAACCGCTGAGACGACATCGTATGAATTATGGTTTGGGAAGAAACCTAAGCTGTCGTTTCTAAAAGTTTGGGGATGCGATGCTTATGTCAAGAAACTTCAACCCGAAAAGCTCGAACCCAAGTCGGAAAATGCGCCTTTATAGGATACCCTAAGGAAACCATTGGGTATACCTTCTACTTAAGATCCGAGGGCAAGATCTTTGTTGCCAAGAACGGATCCTTTCGGAAAAGAGTTTCTCGAAAGAAGTAAGTGGGAGGAAAGTAGAACTCCATGAAGTACTACCTCTTGAACGGGATAGTAGTGCAGCTCAGAAAATGTTCCCGTGATGCCTACACCAATCAAGAGGAAAATAATGATGATCAAGGTACTTCGGATCAAGTTGCTACCGAACTTCAGAGGTCCACAAGGACACGCCCGCACTGCAGTGGTACGGCAACCCTGTCCCGGAAATCATGTTGTTAGACAACGGTGAACCTTCGAACTATGAAGAAGCGATGGCGGCCCGATTCCAACAAATGGCTTGAAGCCATGCAATCCGAGATAGGATCCATGTATGAAAACAAAGTATGGACTTTGACAGACTTGCCCGATGATCGGCGAGCGATAGAAAACAAATGGATCTTTAAGAAGAAGACGGACGCGATGGTAATGTCACCATCTATAAAGCTCAACTTGTCGCTAAGGGTTATCGGCAAGTTCAAGGGATTGACTACGATGAGACTTTCTCTCCGTAGCGAAGCTTAAGTCTGTCCGGATCATGTTAGCAATTGCCGCATACTATGATTATGAGATATGGCGATGGACGCCAAAACAGCGTTTCTTACGGTTATCTTAAGGAAGAGCTGATATGATGCAATGGAAGGTTTTGTCGATCCTAAGAATGCTAACAAAGTATGCAAGCTCCAGCGATCCATTTTATGGGCTGGTGCAAGCATCTCGAGTTAGAACATTCGCTTTGATGAGATGATCAAAGCGTTTGGTTTATGCGACTTATGGAGAAGCTGCGTTTATAAGAAAGTGAGTGGGAGCTCAGAGCATTTCTCATATTATATGTAGATGACATACTTTTGATGGGAAATGATATAGAACTCTTGGACAGCATTAAGGCCTACTTGAATAAAAGTTTTTCAATGAAGGACCTTGGAGAAGCTGCTTATATATTAGGCATCAAGATCTATAGATATAGATCGAGACGCCTCATAGGTCTTTCACAAAGCACATACCTTGATAAGATTTTGAAGAAGTTCAAAATGGATCAGCCCAAGAAAGGGTTCTTGCCTGTCTTGCAAGGTGTGAGATTGAGCTCGCTCAATGCCCCACCACGGCAAAAATAAAGAAGAGATGAGTGTCATCCCTATGCTTCAGCCATAGGATCTATTATGTATGCCATGCTGTGTACTGCACCTGATGTAAACCTTGCCGTAAGTTTGGTAGGAAGGTACCAAAGTAATCCCGCAAGGAACACCGGACAGCGGTCAAGAATATCCTGAAGCACCGAAAAGGACAAAGGACATGTTTCGTTTATGGAGGTGACGAAGAGCTCGTCAGAAGGGTTACGCCGACGCTTAGCTTCGACACGATCTGATGACTCTAAGTCACAAACCGGATACGTGTATATGTTGAATGGTGGAGTAGTAAGCTGGTGCAGCTGCAAGCGAGCGCCGTGGCGGGATCTACATGTGAAGCGGAGTACATGGCAGCCTCGGAGGCAGCGATGAAGCAATTTGGGTGAAGGAGTTCATCACCGACCTAGGAGTCATACCCAATGCGCCGAGGCCGATCAAACTCTTCTGTGACAACACCGGAGCTATTGCACTTGCCAAGGAGCCCAGGTTTCACAAGAAGACCAGGCACATCAAGCGCCGCTCAACTCCATCCGTGAAAATGTTCAAGATGGAGACACGAAATTTGCAAAGTGCATACGGATCTGAATGTCGCAGATCCATTGACTAAACCTCTTCCATGGGCAAAACATGATCAACACCGTAACTCTATGGGTGTTCGATTCATCACAATGTAACTAGATTATTGACTCTAGTGCAAGTGGGAGACTGTTGGAAATATGCCCTAGAGGCAATAATAAAAGGATTATTATTATATTTCCTTGTTCATGATAATTGTCTTTTATTCATGCTATAATTGTATTATCCGGAAATCGTAATACACGTGTGAATAAATAGACCACAATATGTCCCTACCGAGCCTCTAGTTGACTAGCTCGTTAATCAATAGATAGTCATGGTTTCGACTATGGACATTGGATGTCAATGATAACGGATCACATCATTAGGAGAATGATGTGATGGACAAGACCCAATCCTAAGCATAGCACAAGATCGTGTTGTTCGCTTTGCTAGAGCTTTTCCAATGTCAAGTATCTCTTCCTTAGACCATGAGATCGTAACTCCGGATACCGTAAGAGTGCTTTGGTGTACCAAACGTCACAACGTAACTAGGTGACTATAAAGGTGCACTACGGTATCTCCGAAAGTGTCTTGGGTTGACACGGATCGAGATCGGATTTGTCACTCCGTATGACGGAGAGGTATCTCTGGGCCCGCTCGGTAATGCATCATCATAATGAGCTCAAATTGACTAAGTGGTTAGTCACAGGATCATGCATTACGGTACGAGTAAAGTGACTTGCCGGTAACGAGACTGAACGAGGTATTGGGATACCGACAATCGAGTCTCGGGCAAGTAACGTACCGATTGACAAAGGGAATTGTATACGGGGTTGTTTGAATCCTCGACATCGTGGTTCATCCGATGAGATCATCGAGGAGCATGTGGGAGCCAACATGGGTATCCAGATCCCGCTGTTGGTTATTGCACGAGAGCCGTCTCAGTCATGTCTACGTGTCTCCCGAACCCGTAGGGTCTACACACTTAAGGTTCGGTGACGCTAGGGTTGTATGAGTATGAGTATGTAGTAAACCGAATGTTGTTCGGAGTCCCGGATGAGATCCCGGACGTCACGAGGAGTTCCGGAATGGTCCGGAGGTAAAGAATTATATATAGGAAGTATTGTTTCGGCCATCGGGAAAGTTTCGGGGTCACCCGGTATTGTACCGGGACCACCGGAAGGGTCCCGGGGGTCCACCGGGTGGGGCCACCCATCCCGGAGGGCCCCATGGGCTGAAGTGGGGAGGGGAACCAGACCATAGTGGGCTGGTGCGCCCCCCTTGGCCCACCCCCTGCGCCTAGGGTTGAAACCCTAGGGTGGGGGGCGCCCCACTTGCCTTGGGGGGCACTCCACCCCCATTAGCCCCGCCCCCCTTGGGAGATGGGATCCCCAAGGGCCGGCGCCCCCCTGGGGGCCTATATAAAGGGAGTGGGAGGGGGCAGCCGCACCCTGAATTTCTGGCGCCTCCCTCTCCCCTGCTACACCTCTCCTCCTCCGTCACGTGCTTGGCGAAGCCCTGCCGGAGTGCTGCTTCTCCACCAACACCACGCCGTCGCGCTGCTGCTGGAGCCATCTTCCTCAACCTCTCCTCCCCCCTTGCTGGATCAAGAAGGAGGAGACGTCATCCGCTCTGTACGTGTGGTGAACGCGGAGGTGCCGTCCGTTCGGCGCTAGGATCTCCGGTGATAGGATCACGACGAGAACGACTACTTCATCCCCGTTCTTTTGAACACTTCCGCTCGCGATCTACAAAGTGGTATGTAGATGCAATCTCTCTCCCATGACTCGTTGCTTAGATGAACTCATAGATAGATCTTGGTTAAACCGTAGGAAAATTTTAATTTTCTGCAACGTTCCCCAACAGCGCACTACAGCAGTACGGCCTAGATGCCTAAGCGCTAGGAATCGCCGGTGGAGAAAGTGCGGGAAAGCGCGCGGGAGAGAGGAATAAGAAAGAGCCGGAGGAAGAAGAAGAGGCTGACTGCGGGCCCGGGTCCACCTGTCAGCCAGAGAGAGCACTGTGCTCTCGGGTGCGACCAGCGTATTTTTAGATTTAGAATTTATTCTAAATCTGTATACGGTGTAGAAATCTCCCGTTTTGCTCCTAAACGTAGATTTTTCCACGCAGCGCCAGTATCCCACACTGTAGTTACTCACCACTTATTGCCCTCTCATTGTAGCCACTTTTTACCGCTTGAGTAAAATAATCTTTTGAGCAGGTAAAAGTATTTTGTTTACAACCCTTAGCAAATCTCGAGGACGAGATTTTTCTTAAGGAGGGTAGTAGTTGTAACACCCCAAAAAAATTTAGCCAAGTTTTTTATGTTAAATTTTTGCCAGGAGTTTCAAAATTTTATTTCTGTTGATTTCAGAACTCTTCTTTTAATATTAAGGAGTCTTTTCCAAGTGGAGCTTTCCAAAACATATTGGACTTCTATGCTCTCTATATAACATTTTCTTAATCAGTAGATTTATTTATTAAATTATATCACCCTGAGCTTTATTCATTAAAATGAATTGTTTTAAATTTTGGAGCTCCTTTTGAACTACAACCATTTGATAGAATCACTTAAAAACCCAACCAAAATTTGGAGATGTCATGAGATGTCTCTAAATCGCTTGTGTGCAATAATATAATTATTTCATTTCATATTTTGAGTTTTTCACCAGTTTTTCAAATCTGGTCCGGTGGACACTTTTGCACTATAGCCTAATTAAATATTTCCCTAGAACCTCCACCCAAATTATGGGATGTCAGTGGTAGCATGCCATCCAACTTTATGCAAAAACCTTGTGATGTTCTATAGAAAAATTAAGTATACCAACCTCTTTTTCATTCTCGACCAGACTTGTGTTTTGTAACGCAACCATCTCCTAACTTGCTCCTTTACTCATGAGCTTTCTCCGCTTGTAGTCCTCCCCGCCAAACCCCTAAGTCCGTGGAGCATGCACTCTTTGGAACACTTTTGATCCATGTAGGGATGCCTTTTTCTTTCTCTGTCAGAATTGTAGTTTTGCAAAACTTGCACTAGCAAGTTTCTCCTTTGGCAAACTAACTTCACCACCCTCTCTTACATCCATGGAGACACTGATCTGTAGTTTTTGGCCACTCCAAGAAATGCCTAAGTACCCTTGGCATTTTGTCAAACACCTTATGGGCATGATCTGTTTTGACATGATTTTTGTTTTGCACTGTGACCTTGCACCTCTGGGCAACCTAGCATGTCTACTAAGCACCTAGACGATCCTAACCTAGATCTGCTAAGTGCCGCCTCACCCAAGCCCCTGTACCATGCCATGGCATTTAAATCGAGCACGCCTGCAGCATGCTCTGGGCGCGAGCAGAGCACGCGTATTGCACGTGCCGCGCCCGAGCCGACGCGTCGCGCCCCTGGCTTGCCACCACTCAGCAGAGCCGCGCCACTCACTTGGCCTCTCGCTACGTCGCGCCAAGAAAACCCGACCGCCTCTGCAGCGTTGCCAGCTAGCAGCTTGGCGGAACGCCCGCGGCCGCAACCGCCACCGCCATGAGCAGCACCGCCCAAGCCCCCAGAACTCGCCACCTGCCCCCTGTAACAGCGCGAGCTCATCCGCTACCATGTCCACTAGCGCTCGTCGCCGCCACGACACCCTAAGCTACAGAATGGCGGTCACCGGCGACCTTATCCCCGGCCGCCGCAGAACCGACCCCAAGTGCCTATTTAAGGAGCCCCCGAGCTCGCCTCCGCACGTAGGGCAGTCTCAAACCCCCTCCCTAGGACCCCATTGGTAGCCAATCAACCCGGGGAGATCTCCTTCCCCATCTCCGGCAACCGCAGCCGCCGCATCCGCTCTGGCCATTCCGGCGTCATCAGAGCCACCCCTTCGCCATTCTCTTCACCAAGAGCTCTACCTTCCTCCCGTGAACTCTCCCCCCTGCTCAATTTTTATCGGGAACCACCGCCGCCCCAAAACCACTACGCCACCGAAACCTTCCTCTGCCGCAGAGCTCGTCGCCGACGACTCCCTCCATCCCCATCACTCCCTCGACCACCGGAAGAACTGCCCCAGCCTTGCGGATCCATCCCCACCCTCGGGGGCACGCGAGGAGCCACCTAGCGCCAGCGACGATCGCCGGAGCTCCCGCCTCTGTTCGGCCAGAGGAAGAAGAGGGAAGGTAGAATAGTCAAACCTGACCAGTGGGCCCCCTGGACCCACTGTCAGTGACCCCGCCCAGTCCACGTGGGTTAAGTGCAAGTGCATTTCCAGATTACGCCTTCGACGTGTACGTGTATATTCGAAACATTTTCTTTTCTGTTTATTTTTAATAACAAATTTTTGACCAAACTTTGACCGGCTGTATCTTTTTAAATAAAGCTCCAAATAAATTAATTCTTTTTCCTACCTCTCTCAAATATTGTCTAGTTTATTTTAATATTTATTTGAAAAAATTTCAAAACAACTTTTTGTGCTGTTTTGATTTTGTGAAATAATTCATATATATTCTTTTAAATAGGATTTTTGAAGATTTCAAGATGTTTTGGAATGCACCCTGCTTTCCCATGACCTGAAGGCAAGCATTACAACCCTGGTGAAATTTTTGTGTGTGTTGCATAGCACGGTGACAACACCACCCCGACACGAGCATACGCTATTTTATGTGAGGATGTGTTCCTACTCATGAGTGCATGTTAATGAATTTCATGCAAATGGAGTTGATATGATTGTGATAGAAATCACCGTCATATGCCTTTCATGCATACCGGGAGGAAAGACGGAAGGCCTCTGCCTTGGGTAGACACAGCCTTGTCCCTAGTCCTCCGTCGAGACAGTCGTGTCCGTATGGCATGAGGGGTATGTCGCGTGATGTTTCTATCTGTAGTTTGAAGTATTTGCATTGTTATACTAATCTTGCAGGAATCTTACAACCTCCTCGAGTCGATCAGTAGATCGAGTCTTGTGCCAAGAACCCCATACTTGCTTCAGACTACCACTCATCTCTACAACAAGTAGGGTACGGTTCAAGAAGTTGTCAACCCTTTCCTAGCACACACCGTCATGAGAGAGGCCATGGTGGAAGATAATTGGAGGCATACGGTAGTCATGCCATCGGGTCCGGAGCATGGGTGTTTGGTTGTAGCCAAGGGGTAGCTCCCGCTTCTGCTATGTATAAATTTTGTGATCCCATGTTACGCCGATGTTGTAGCCTCCCACTTAGAGTTTTTCTTAACAGGTGTCGTGGGTGATTCCGCACACGGTGAGTTAAGCTGGTGTGTGCAAGTTAGGTGTGTTTTCAACAAAAGATCAGAGACGGAATTAGTCCCGATGGACTAATGAAATCCGTTACTCGTGGGTAAAGAGTACACCCTCTCCAGAGATTAAACCTATTCGAATAGCCGTGTCCATGGTTAAGGATTACAGTATGGGATGGGTCAAGTGTCGGTCTTAGTGTCGGTCTTCGAAGGTGAAACCGTAAAACCTAGAATCACGATTGTGACTTGTGATAATTATGATTATTATTTTTGATGTGGACTAACCTGTGATATTTTTGGTATTAACGAATATTCCTGGGATGGTTCTACCTCCTGGATATTCACTATATTTATTTATAAGCCCTTTATATGGTGTCGCCGACGCCGATCATGCATTGTTTTTGTTTAATTATAAGCCCTTTATGTGGTGTCGCTCAGACGCCCGACTGCGGCATTGTTTTTGTTTAATTTAAAGCCCTTTATGTGGTGTCGCTAAGACGCCCGACTGTGGCATTTCTTTTAAAGCCCTTTTTGTGGTGTCGCTAAGACGCCTCGATTGTGGCATTTCTTTTAAAGCCCTTTATGTGGTGTCACTAAGGCCTTGATCGTGGCATTTCTTTTAAATCCCTTTATGTGGTGTCGCTAAGACGCCCGACTGTGGCATTCCTTTTAAAGTCCTTCATGTTATTTACTTCTTAATTGTTATACTACCATACTATTGCATATTCTCAAATAACATGCTTGCACGCATCAGAGTTTTATTTATCTTTCGTGACTGACGTCATGAACATAAGATATTTTCAGCATAACATTGTTATATTATGCCTGTGTCCATAATGTTTGCGAGTACATTCAAAGTACTCACTGGCTTGTCCCTGGCTATTGTCTTGGCCAGATTTCCTTGCACGGAGAGGAGCGACCGTGCCGACAGTTCCGGAACCTAAGCAACGGTGATAGCAGCCCCGCGAAGATAGGAGTTAGCCTGGTCAGCTGTTCCCGTGGAAAATGGAGTCCCATAGACGATGATGATTCACAACTCGCTTCCGCCATCAACCACTAGAAACCATTTGTTGTACTCACAGGCCAGAATGTTCTTGTACTGCATATTCTGTATTTTGCTTGGAATTTCTGTATCAAGTTGGTGCCTCATCAGCTAACAGTTATCCTGGGGCTGGTGAGCACAAGGGCCATTCTCTGGGATTTAATACCCGGAAATTCGGTCCCCACAAATTGCCCTCCTGGCTTCGGGGTAAAGCGTAGTTTCTGCTGAGCTCCAGAGTTATACTTCCCCTGTCCATACTTTCTCTTGCAATTGTCAATCTGCTGCTGCTTCCCTTCAATCATAAGAGCACGGTCTACTAACTCCTGGTAGTTATTGAAGGTGGCTACCATCAACTGCATGCTCAGCTCATCATTCAGTCCTTCTAGAAACTTCCCCTACTTAGCTGCGTCTGTTGCAACGTCATCTGGGGCATAACGTGCTAGCTTACTGAAGTCATCCACATACTGACCAACTGTCCATCCTCCTTGGCGCAAGTTGCAAAACTCACGCTTCTTCATGGCCATAGCTCCTGCTGAAACATGGGCAGTACGGAAAGCTTGCTGAAAATGATCCCATGTGGTAGTGTCTACAGGGTAAGTGGCTGTAAAATTCTCCCACCATGCTGTTGCGGGTCCTTCAAGCTGATGTGCGGAAAATTTCACCTTTTCCCCATCTTTACATCCTGCAGTGGTCAACTCCCTCCCTATCTTGCGGAGCCAATCATCTGCTACTATCGGCTCGGTGCTACTGGAAAACACCGGCGGATTCAGCCTTAAGAAACGGGTCAAATGGTCAACAGGTGGTGGTGGTGGTGGGTTGTTGTTGTTGTTGCCTTGGTTCTGTACCAATGTTTGAATCAAGGCATTCTGCTGCTGAATCAACTGAGTGATCTCCGACGGGAAAACAAATCCGGGGTCGCGTCTCGGAGGCATCTGAGGGGTTTATAAAAAAGACGAGAGTTAAGAATAGAATGAGGTCTAGTGAGAGAACACTACCCATATGCACATGAGACAAAAGCACACAATATCACTCCAATTCAATTCAATCAAGGGCATACAACGGTCTAACTATCGTTACAAAAGTGCTTGGACTAAAACTAATTTTTAATGGGGGAATTTCTACTACTGTTATGGTGGTCAACTAGAAAAACTGCTCCGATGAAGATTCCATGATATCTGCTCCAGCTTCATCAACAAAGTCATCGTCACTATCGTCGGGATCCGACTCGGTGTCGTCGATGATAATATAATTATCCGGGCAAGTGGATTCGTCATCTTCTCGTTTGGGTGCTGAACCTCCCATGAATACTCCAATCTTCTCCTTTAGGTCGCCTTTCTGTCTTACGAGAGCGACGATCTCTTCCATATAGTCTCCACGTGTAGCCTTGAGTTCTTCTTCTAGCTCCTTGATCTTGGTCATAGCCTTGTGCAGATCCTCCATGTCTGCGCACATCTGATTCTCCTGGCGTCGGGTGTGTTGGTTTAATTCTTGGATATAAGCTGCGATTGATCTGTCCCTCCTGGTGTTGATCATCTCCCATTGCTCATCTCGGCACCCACAAATCTGGTAGATAGTATTCTTGAGATCATTGTGGTAAACTTCTCCGATTCGTCCCATGGCGATGTGGGCTGCCATGCTCTTTCCTAGGTTCCATGTTGGTGCATCAAAGGAAAACTCTATGGGCTCTGTGACTGGTGCAAATGTCCTTCCTGGAATGTGGACTTGAATCATCCAGCGCTCCTCTTCAGGTAAAGTGGCGTTGAAGGTCCCGGTGAAGCTTGGTACTCCTATGTTCAGGTATCTAGTGACTTCCTTCAAGTGATATCCAAAAGGTGAGTCTTCATCTGATTGTGTGAACTTGTTCCTTGCATCCGCCATCCTAAAGAATAGAAAAGGTGAGGAGTCAGAAATGAGAAGAAAGAGTAGTGATCTAGGGCTTTAGCTTAGTGGCCGTGTCCTACAGGCAGCGTGTGCTCTGATACCATCTTTGTAGCGACCAGACCTCAAACGGTCTGATCTCTGTGCTCAAGTGTCATCCCTGGATCAGTAATGCTGACACCACACAATACTTGAAGGATTTATAAAAGAGTAGCAATCACACACTTATTACATCGAATATCTCAAGAGAGAACTTAATAAAATAAAATATGGCTTAAGGCCATCTAATAACGATAACAGCGGAAGGCTTGGAAGAAATAAGCGAGTCCATCAACTCCAACGGCATCACTGAGTATAGAACCACGACCTAAAAGCACCTTACTCGTCGTCTGAAAAATGTGCAACATGAAACGTTGCAGCCTGAAAACGGGCCAGCACATGGAATATGATGGCAATGTAACACATAGAGAATAATAACGGAAATAACTATACTACATGCATATCTGGCTGGTGGAAAGCTCTATGGTTACAGTTTTGCGTAAAGCCAATTTTTCCCTACTGCAAAGGAATAAATTTTATTTAATTATCATGGTGGTTGTTAAACATTGAGAATGGTTGACAGCATTCTCAATCCCAATTAAAAGTAATCATTAACAACCCAACAATATTAATTAGAGTAACATGACGAGATTCACATGATATCCAAGTACTAGATACTCAAGATGTCCATAACCGGGGACACGGCTAACCATGATTAGTTTGCTACACTCTGCAGAGGTTTGTGCACTTTTCCCCACATGACTCGATCTCCTCCGTTTGATTTCTCGCACTACATGGTGTTTGAGAAACGGATGACCGAGACATAGTTTTTCAGAAGCGCCTGCACCTTACGTATGGGTAGACCGTACCAACCTACAACCCCTACATCAGCTAGTCTACCACTGTAAGAGTTCAAACGACTTAGTCAACTATGTTAGAGCCCATAGTAGCATGTGCCTGCACACGGAAGTTTCTAGCATGAATAATATCATGATCCCTTTGAGCCTGGGTGGCGGTCCGAAGAAAAACAGGCAAATCCTGGAAACCAGGTACCTCAATCCACCCAGATGTGTGTTTAAGTTGCCACCGTAAGTAAACCATTAATTAACAATATCACATCTGTCATGGATACACTCACCCAATCCACGTCTACTAGCATAGCATGGCATAATAAGCAAACGTAGAAGTATCTCCCAAAGGTTTGATAATAAACAGGTAATAGGTACTACCTCATCTACTTCCCATCCCACAATTTAATTAGATCCTAATCATTCAATGTTTGAGGATTGATCTAATGCAATAAAACTGGGTAGTAGAAAATGTATGATCAAAGTGTTACTTGCCTTGCTGATGATCCGTGAAACCTAGAGACTCGAAGTAACAGGCGGCGCACTCCGGGTATTCTATCGCAGACAAACAAACAAGCATACAATAAGTACTCATCTAATGCATGGGTAAAACTCAAACAAAAGATCTAACCAGAAAGTTCAACTTAAGAACTCCGGTTTGCAAAAAGAATCAAATCAAACGAAGCAACGGAAGTAAAACGGCGAAAGAAAACAGCTCCGTTTTACTAATCGGGATCTAAGTCAAATTTTACAGAGTCAAAAACTTGTTTAAGTTGGTTATTCGGAAAGAGGGTTTCGAGACGAAACTCCAGGCGCTTGAATCGCCAGATTCCGATAAACGGGCGAAAAGTTATACTAAAACGAAAATCAGATCGGTAATCGCGATCAGAAAAATCGCGGATTAAATCCGAGAAAAAGAAAAACGACGAACAGGTTAACGAACGAACGTTCGTTAACTAGATCTAATGTGACGAACACGTTTGTTAAAACGAGAGAACGAGCGAACGCTCGCTATTTAACCGAACCGAAAAAAAAACCGATCTAATAAAAAAACAGAAACAAAAAACCGACGAAAACCAAACGGTTTTTCTAAAATAAAACAATGAACGGATTTTGAGGCACCTCGGGCGGCGGGTCGGCAGCCCGGCGGGCGGCGGCGGCGCAGCGGGCGGCGGCGGCGGCAAGGCGGCTGGTGGCGGCGGGCGCTAGGGTGGCTCGGGCTGGGCTGGCTCCCGGCTTATAAAGCCTACCGGGCCGGAGTCCCGGTCGGACACGGCCCATAGGTCGGTTCTTTTTTTAAATAATTTCGCGCAGAAAAACAAACGAAAGAAATACTAAACGGACTCCAAAAATCCCGAAATAAATTTTCCCCGGCTTCTAAAATCAAGCCGGACAAGATGAACATTTATTTGGGGCCTAAATGCAATTTTGGAAAACGCACATTTTTTTCCTAAATTCAAATAAAATGGCGAAAAAATCCGAAATAAAATCTTATTTGATTTTATTATTAAATCATCATTATTTATTTATTTTGGGACAGTCATTTTATTCCCTCTCTCATATTTCTGTAATAGAAATAATTGAAGATAAAATAATTAAAATCAAATGATCCTATTTTCAAAATTTGAGAAAACTCAAATATGAAAATAACGAAATCCCCAACTCTCTCCATGGGTCCTTGAGTTGCGTAGAATTTCTAGGATCGAGCCAACAATGCAACAAAAATATGATATGCAATGATGATCTATGTATAACATTCCAATTTGAAAATTTGGGATGTTACAATGCTTGTCTTTGCTGGGCTTGTCACTGGCTCGGCCAGTGCCTTGGCTAGCTATTTGTCTTCTGGTGCTCACGGGATGGTGGTTCATGTAAAAAATATCTTTCCTTATCTTAATAAAGACCGACTTCGGCCTTTCGAATACAAGGTAAACACCATATGGAACATGCAACCACATATGACACCGCTGGGTTAAAGCAAGCACACAGGATGGTGGTTCATTGCGGCGAGGTCATCAACTCCAGAGCTACGTTTACCGTCTCCATCTGCTGACACTGCACCCTTTATAGCGCTGTAACGTGACGTGCTTACCAGCGTAGAAATCTGGAGCAACTTCTCTCTTTTCTTTTCTGCTTCTCTCGAGGCAGACTCGGAAATACCCTTGCATAAAAACACAATAGTGAGAGTATGGGTGAAGTTTGTGCAGAACTAGTGCACTGTAAAAGTAGCAGATAGCAGGTGGCTGAAAACTAAATGACAGGAGATATATGATAGCTCTACAACATTGCGTGGCAAACAAATTAGATTCTACTCAGTATGATTTTGTAATATATGAGCATAGGAAATGCGGTACTCCTCCAAAGACACCACCACATGTGGTCATATCAAGATAACGATGATTGAAAATAAATAGGCGGTCGATTTTTTTTTGATGAACCATCCGATCTATAAGGCAGACGGAGATGGCCTTCGTTTACCTCCCGCCATCACTTTGATGGCGATCTTCCTCGAACCTTGGCGACCACCGGCCCGGACCCTGCCTCCGCCGCCCGCCCTCCCTCGACCTCACACCAACGCCGTGCTTGGCGGCGCCCAGCCATCCTTTAATCCCGGCCGACCTCCAGATCGGGTGCTAGTAGCTCTAGGCCCCACACGCCCCTAAGATAAACACCGAGGCGCTGCTTCCCTGGCGTAATAGGCGGACTAGCGTCTGTTACACCGGGGAATG
This sequence comes from Aegilops longissima, assembly GCA_021605205.1. Classification (NCBI taxonomy): domain Eukaryota; kingdom Viridiplantae; phylum Streptophyta; class Magnoliopsida; order Poales; family Poaceae; genus Aegilops; species Aegilops longissima. The sequence goes on along the minus strand of CM038677.1, from coordinate 112,276,431 downwards.
CTTCCGTTAATTGGGAATCAACTAACCAGGAATTGAAATTCATGGGGGCGACAGACCTCTAGCTAAGGTGAAATAGTATATGAGGAGAAACCTTATGCATCGCGAGTTACTAGGAACATCTAGTATCAAGAAGAAGCGGTCAACTAGTGTCTTCTGTGGGATGAATACCGTGCAAGCAGACACGTAAGATTTGCACGAATAAGGGAAGAGGAGTACCCTTATCGGTTGCCAGTGTGGTCTCCTCCATATGTCGCAGCGATCTTCTTTTTTCTCCCGGGGGAACCGATGTTTTGGAGAATCGTGGATCCTTGGACAAACCCATGGCCAAATTGTTGACTGTGTTGCCGTGGCCGTATATCAGCGTAGGGGAAGCAGATCCGAGGCGGCGAAGGACGGCGTAGCAGGAACAGCTCCGGTGCGGTGGAGGGTGGCGAAGTTGGAGCGGCAGCAGTGAGGCACAGGATGGCGTGGTTGAACTGGCTTGGCCTCGGCTTAAACTACTAGTCGTTGAGGGCATTGCGGTTGAGGTTGCGGTGGACGACGATGTCGGGGTATCAGCTCCGGTGTGGTGGAGGAGGGCGGCGGTTGATGGGTCGGATGGGGTGGCAGACGGAGGACGCTGGGGTTTCGCGGCTGGTGGAGAGGTAGTTTTTGCACCCATGGAGTACGAATGGGGAATCGGACGGGTGGGCGGGGAGGGAGAACCATGTTTGATGCAGGGACGCTTGTTTTGGCTTTTTGAATAGAAGATGGGACGCGCTTGTTTGAAATTTGGGAAAAGTACAAACTTTGCCCCCCTCTTAAATTTCAGACCTACCGCGGGTCGGGGGTAGGATGGTAATCCCAGGTGTCCCAAATAGTGGGCGGGAGCGATTTCGGCCGCGCGCATGTGTGCTTAGGTGGCCACTGTGTATGAATGTTTTTCGGAGGCGGTTGCGTGGCGTCTAGATGAAGCTACAAACCTACCCCGGTTTAGACCTTTGGACGTTGGGCCGGTAGGTTTCATGGGTTGGAGTTATTAGAAAAGTAATTTCCTTGTACTACCAAACATTGGTCTCACGCGGTTTTGGGCGAGTAGAGGCTCTTTTGACGCTTCGTTCGAAATTTTGAAACACAAGCATTCATGTTTAGAGTACTCTTGAACTTTGAGGATTGACCTAAATAGACAACGTTAAATTTGACCTTGTATGTTTGAAAACCTCATTAAATTATCCGCTTCTTTTTGAAATTTTGACACTTGAAAATCCTATAACTATGATTATTTTGGAATGGAGGAGCTAAATTTGAATTAATTTTGTACACGACTACATATGCTATTATGTACAAAATCAGAGCAAAGTTTGGTGCCCCCATAATTTAGGTATGATTTACAAATGCCATGATATCAAATTCAAATAATTGAATGGACTTCATGTTGCACTCGATTTTTTTTAAACCACCTTAAGTTGAATTCAAATGTATGCTAGTTCATGGGTAGCTATTTATAATGTTCATTGTGTAAGTTTCGTATGTATAATGTGCTTTACACACACAACATGAACTATACTCACGTTTATATTCGATTGCTAAAGTGATGCATTGTCTGGAGTTCAAAATACTAACTATGTGGATCAATTGTGTCGAAAAATAACTTAGACATGCTCAAATTCGATAAAATCAAGATGTCTGATGGATCAATGACCATTCCTTACGCGAATTGCAAATATCATGATCCCATCCTAATACTTGGATACAATTTATATCTTTAATCAATGTGTACAACAGTCTTTTACGTGTAGTTTCACTCTCCATCGGTGGTCTCTCACACATGCTCACACACTCTCTCCCGAGGTGTCTTTCTCGCACACATGCTCTCGATATAACCCTCCCTCCCTCTCGTAACCATTTATGACTGTTTTCACTAACCTTTATCACAAGCACTCTTCCTCTCGCAAGCATACACACGCACAATCCCCATCAACCCTTTCTATATACATAGACCTGCCTCGTGTCTCCTCAGAGGCACATTATCTTTAGGCCTGTCTCTCATGCATTGTCTCACACCTCTTCCTAATCGATTTAGTATGATTCTAGCTGAGCATTCTGTAGGATGCCCTTAAAGTTAGGTTGGATGAATAGTAATATCAGAGATAAAGGGGTTACCTTAGTACGAGAACCTAGGGTTACAAATCCTAGCCGGCTTTGTCAGTGGATATAGAGTCCTTCAAATTATGTTATCTTTTTCTTGTACGACTAGTCATCCATGGGTCTCCCTAAATGCGTCACGGGCCGACCAATGTGGCGCAGGACGGAACCGAACAAAGGGCCTCACCTCGACCAACCGGACCTCATGCGGTGACACACCCTCTGCCCCCACGTCTCGTTATCTTATCACACCCTCACATACCAACACAGACACCACACACAAAAAATATATTCTCCTGGTGCCTCTATCCACTCCCCCCTTGCATATACACACTCAAGGGAATATCTCCCTGTGACATCATATTCGTCTCTCTCTCTCTAGACCACTCTTGTTTCTCGTGCTATCTCTCCCACGCCCCCCCCCCACCGGCCCCTCTATCCATGCCTCTCTCGAATACGTAATAAACACACATACATCTCTAGGCCCTGCCAAATGCATCAACTACACATTCACACATGTTACATCACGTACCCCCTCGATCTAGAAAGCCCTCTCTTCATGTTTATTTCGCATACAACATTCCTTTTGAATAAAGTGTGGCCAAAAAATTATTTTAGAATTTCTACATATATACAACATTACAAAGTTATATGGAGGAGTATGAACGCTAATTTGCATTGCATGGTGCCCACAATGATATTTATTCCGCACTGTGAATTTGTATATTTTTATACTATATATTTAGTTAGTCATAATAAAGAGAAACGAAGAGCATATCTGTCTCCATCGCATACCCCCCTCTATGCCCCTTTCACGTACGCACACAAACTATCTCAGGGTCCTCTAAAAGTAAGCCCCCAGCACATTCACGCATGTTTCATCTTTCTCTCGCGATATATATAGCGACGATCATTGTATTTGAAGCGAAAGCACGATACGTACATTGGACTTCAGAATCAACTCATTACGGTCACCATTTATGTTTTGTGGTTATTATACAGTCACGGGCTCACCGTACAACTCTGTATTTGCTCAAGACACGACTAGTTGACTAGTTAAATGCTCCACGTGGTACCTCTAGTGTTGCATCACATTATCTCACTACCATCGGGCCCACACATAAACTTGTATCTACTCTACATCTACACTCTTATAAAATATAAAATACACTCTTATAAAAAACAGAGTTGGTGATGATGGTGTGCCTGCCATCCTGCAATATAGGCCGTCCGATTTATATCTGACGGATAGGAAAGAAACTATGACAATTTTGCAAAAAGGTATCCACACACCTCTCCACATTTGCAAATAAGGCCTTCCCTCGTTCATCCTTTTATCTCACAAGATAAACTAGTCATACAAGTGCATCTTGATGTTACGTGCAACGCACCGGCATCTTGCTAGTAAGAATGAAAACAAACGACAAAAAAATATTGGACGGTGGTTCGAAGTAATGACCGCGGGCACAGCGGACAAGGTGGCCTTGTATTGGTATGCTGAGCTGTCTGTTTTAACAAACATGAGCTGGTGTGGTGATTATACACACACACACGCATGCACATGAACTGCATGCACGCAACATTCTGTAACATCCCAAAATTCTAAATTTTGGAATGTTATCATAAATAGATAGATTTGATTGTTTGTTTGATTGTTGTGTGATTGATTAACTGAATGTGAGTGAATTAGAAACTTATTGAAAGTTAAATGAGAGGGAATAAAAGGACTTTCCCAAACTTTCATTTTGCTTTTATGATCTCCATGAATTCAAATTCTTTTCAAATACAAAAACATTATATAGAAGATGACATGACTTCTTCCATTTAAATAAATGAAAAGGGTGTTTGAAAATATTTGAATTCCATTTGGAAAAATATTTCCAATTTAGAAACTTTATGCAACTCAATGATTTTCACGAGAGAAGATAAAATGACTTCTTCAAATTATATGAAATATGAGTTGGGAGTTTAAAAGGATCAAATTCAAAGTCCTTTTGGAAATTATTTTCAATTTGGAGTTATTTGGGTTTTATTCAAATTATTTTTCTCCAAAAATAAAATATACGGAAAATAGGGTAACATGATTCCCTACAATAGAAAATTGGAGAGAAATAAAATTGAAGTCATTTTTGTATTTTTAAAATGTTTGTATTGGATTTTAGTAGGGCAGTAGCACTCTTTGAATTATTTGAATTTTTGTATATTATATTTGGCGCTAGAAATATGTTCATGTTGTAGAAAATCTTTTTCTGAAAATTTTGATATATAATATTCCTATATAAAATTTTATTTTATTTTTTCTTTATTCGGTTTTCCTTCTGTTTCTATTTAAAAACAAATAACAAAAAACTGTACATGTGGCCCATCACTAACTGCCACCCAGGTGCACATCATAGTACCAGCGGGCGCCCCATCTTTTTTTTTCTTTTCCTATATGGGCCAGGCCCAGCCAGCCTTTTCATTTTTTTTCTTAGGCCAAATTTTGTTTAAAAAATAAATAAAAACTACATTTGCGCGGCCAGCCGAACCACCTTACGCGTTTAGGCCCATGCAACGCGCTTTCTCTGTTTCGTTTTCTTTTCATCTACGTATGTATATGTTTAGTCCCACATTGCCTAGCCTTTGACCCCTAAACCTCTTTTCCGCCTATAAATATAGACCCATAGAGCCTCCAAAAATCATCCGATTTGGGTTAAATCAATATTTTGGTTTGACTAGATTCCTTAAAGAAAAATATTTTTCTCCTCTCCGGCGCGACTTTTGGAAATTGTCTCCTCTCTCCGAAGTCATCTTTTCTCTGCCTTATAATGGTATCTTTCTTTGTTTTTTTATATTTCCGTAGTTTATTATTTCTAGACTAATATGATAGAATAATTAGATTATCAATTAGTCTATGTATTTATACATCAGACCTTAGCCGTAGCTATTTTTCTTCCATAAAACAGATTGGCCCTGATTTTTCAAATAGCCATAACTTTTCACTCGTTTATCCAAATTAGATGAAACCAGCGCCTATAGCTTCGTCTTGTTTTCACCTATTCAGTGAACCTGTCACATCAACTTTTTGAAATTTCAAATTTTGTTCAGATTCATATTCAAACTTCTTTTGAACATAACTTGAGTTTCGTAACTCCGATTTAGTTGATTCTTTTTGCAAATCGAAGCTCTTGACCTAAACTTTCTGATAAGGCCAAATTCACATAATTTTGGTACTGTTAGAAAAAATTTTATGTTTCAAAAGTTATTTGCTTGGTTTTGATGTTTCCCGAATTGTTTTCTTCGTTCTTTCCAATCTTTTGAGTGATTGCTTATGTGTGGTTACTATTGCTTTCTTACGATAGATTGACCGGAGTGTGACGAGTAGAACTATCAGGAGTTATGAGTGCGAATCATCTTAATCAATAGTACAGGCAAGTTCACACTTTGATCATACTTTTCATTACCCGTTTTTATGCATGAGTTTCAACCCTCAAACACTGCATGGTGAGGACTTGATAACATGTGGGTATTTGGGAAGTAGTTGATGAGGTAGGAACCTATTGCCCTGCATTCAAACCTTGGGAGTTACTTCTACGTTATGCTTATATTGCTATGCCATGCTCGTAGACGTGGTTTGGTTTTGAGAGTATCCATGACAGATGTGAGATTGTTAATTAATGGTTCAACTTAAGGTGGCAACTTGAATACACATCTGGGTGGTTTGAGGCACCTGGGGAATTCCGGTGATTTCCTGTATTTTTTTGGAAATCCTGGGGTACCGTGTGATTCTCCTATGGACTGCCACCCAGGCTCAAAGGGATCATAAGATTATTCATGCTGGAAACTTCCGTGTGCAGCCACAAGCTATTATGGGCTCTAGCATAGTTGATTAAGTCGTGTGAGCTCTTACAGTGGTAAACTAGAAGATGTAGGGGATGTAGGTGGTACTGTATACCCATCGTAAGGTGCTAACGCTTCTGAAAGACTGTGTCTCGGTCATCCGTTTCTCAAACACCATGTAGTGCGAGAAATCCAACGTAGGAGATCGAGTCTTGTGTGGAAAAGTGCACAAACCTCTGCAGAGTGTTCAAACTAATCATGATTAGCCGTGTCCCCGGTTATGGACAATTTGAGTATCTAGTTCTTGGATTATCATGTTGATCTCATCACTCTATATATTAAATTTGTTGGGTTGTTAATGATTACTTTTAATTGGGATTGAGAGGGGGTTTACCTTCTCAATATTTTTCGACAAACTTTGTAGTTAAATAAAATATATTCCATTGCAGTAGGGAAAAATTGGCTTTTCGCAAAAACATTATAACCACAGAGCTTTTCCACCAGCCATATATGCATGTAGTGATAGCCATTATTAATCATTGCTCTCTGATGTGAATTTGCCAAGACATTCAATGTCTTGACCCTTTAATATGACAACGTCTCATGTTGCGAGACTCTTCGATGAGTAAATGATACGTTAGGGTTACGATTTCTACACTCAACTTTGCCGTTGGTGTTGATGGGAATCCACAACCATGTTGTTACTTCCGCTATTTGGATTGAGGTAATAGTATTTACGTTATTTTATACATGTGATTTACCTCTGTTATAAATCCTCGAGTACTATGTGTGTTAGCATACCGATCCAGGGATGACATTTAAGCACAGAGACTTGTCCGTGTGAGGTCGGGTCGCTACAAGATGGTATCAGAGAACATGTTGACTGTAGGACGTGACCCCTAGAAACTGGCAAGCCCATAGGAAAGATTTTTCTCTCAAACCTTATTTTCAAAAGGATATTTTACCTCTCTTCTCTTCTGAGTTTTATTCAAAAGTTCCCTTTTAGTGAGACTATACCCCTTTCCCCTCTTGACCACGCGAAGATTCAGCTGATGAGGCTACTCCGAGAAGGACAAGATATCGGAAAACTAAGACCGCTTCGGAATGAAGAGGATTTTACCGTGCATCTGACATAAGGGAAACTACAATGGTTGAAGACTCAGAAGACTAGGAGAATTTGAAGGCTCTGAAGAATTTCCAGATTAGTGTGACCTAGGAAGGCTACCCTTATGGAACTTGTCAGACTATTGAAGTTGCCAATACCCGAGATCAAGGTGTATTGGAGAAAGACCGGAACATGGAGCATTAGAACTCAAAGTTTTTATCAAGAAAACCCTAAGGCAGGAGATATCAACTATGTAATGATAGCTCATGGAAATGACAAGCGCAGAAACACGGCTATCCATGATGTTATCGCCCACTTATGCTATTGTCACCGTGATGAGAAAAGCAAGCATTTCTTTGGAATGGATTGGAATGTAGAAGGCTGATGGAGCATCTATCAGCAAAGGATGCAGTCTTAACCTTAGCTGGTGTATCACCAGGATCGGGAGTATTACATCAAGAATTTTAAGATGGACCTTCAGGAAGTCGTATTTGGCAAGGAAGCATTCCGTGAAGAATTCAGGACCCAGAAGCTGAAAGTAGCCAAGATGGAGGAGCAAAACCTCGAGATACAGGAGATTTGTCAGTAACTGAAGCACAGTAGGACCATGGTTCATGCCAAGGATGTTTTAATCTAGAAGTTTGGAACGCAACTCTTAAAGGATGTCACGAGAGACTTCGCGTCAACAAAAAAGATCTGGCAAAAGAACTTGAGAAGGACAAGCATGATCAGAAGAAGCCATCGGAGACATGAACAAGACTTGAAGAGTTTGGCGACTTTGAAGATTTATTGACCTTTATAAGACCAAACCCCTGTTATATACTGACGTTAGATGCGACGATTGTGAGCTGCCATTTGTTTGATGTTTTTCTGACGGCTACAATAAAATCTGTCTTTTCAAAACTATTGTTTGTATTGTGTGTATCCCTCTCTATCTCTCTTATACCACCCCAAAACCCATGGAACCAATAGATGATGAATGGAGATGAACTCACATTTCCGAGACCGATAAGTCAATTGGAGACGGAGCGATGGATTCAGAACATGGAGGATCACATGAAGAATAACCCTATAGTCGGATGGCCCAACATGCTCTTTAGTGCTTTGAAAGAGGTGCTGCTACTTCGTGGAGGATGTACCAAACCATCAATGGATGGCAAAGAGTAACCACTTGGGAAGAGTTTAAGTTAACTCTGCAAAGGTCTCGTCTTGTGTCCCCGAAATTGAAGCCTTATGGAATTGATATGAAGAAACCTTGCGCATGCAAGCTCTGTAGAGAAATAGGACACAACCATAAAGAAAACAAGGACGAATACCCTCATAAGCGGAGGATTATTAAAGGAGTTACCCGAGGATCTCAGGGAACTTCGGTTGGAGATTGTTCCCAAAGGTTTTGTTGCAGCAATGGAAGTTCACTCTACATTGTTGGGAAAGATTCATGAAGCTCAGAAGGATGACAAAGAGATTGCTGAGGTAAAAGAGAGGATGAGCAAAGGAAAGGCCAAAGGTTTTCGTAAGGATGAGCGCGACACCTTATGGTTCGAGGACCGTGTATATGTGCCTAATAAAGCAAAGGTCAGGAAGTAAATACTTCAGGAGGCTCATGACTCACCATACTCGATTCGCCCTGGAAACACCAAGATGTATTTGGATTTGAAGGAGCGTTTTGGGTGGACTGATATGAAGAAGGATATTGCGGAGTATGTAGTCGTAGGTGATGTATGCCAGAGAGAGTAAAAGCAGAGCATCAGAAGCCAGCGGGATTACTACAGCCTATGTCGATACCTGAATGGAAGTGGGATAAGCTTGGCATGGATTTCATTACCGGATTTCCCAGAACCCGAACGGGATATGGTTCTATCTGGGTAGTAGTTGATTCGCTTGACCAAAGTGGCTCACATTATCCCAGTGATAACCACCTATACAAGTGCGAAGTTGGCCAAGATATATTTGACCAGGATCGTATGTCTGCATGGAGTTCCGAGGACCATCGTATCAGATAGAGGAACACAGTTTACCTCAAAGTTTTGGAATCAGCTGCACCAGAATTTGGGTACTAGGCTAGAGTTCAGTACAGCCTTTCATCCGCAGATAGATGGATAGACCGAGAGAGTCAATCATATTCTGGAGGACATATTGAGAGCGTTTGTGCTAGATTATGGATCTAGTAGGGATGATAATCTACCTTACGCGGAGTTCTCATACAACAACAGTTACCAAGCCAGTTTGAAGATGGTCCCTTTTTTAAGCTTTGTATGGGAGAAGGAGCCAGATACCGTTGATGTGGGATGAAGTAGGAGACCGTCAGTTGTTTGGACCAAATGTGATCAAGGAGTTAGAAGAGAATGTTAAGTTGATTCGAGATAGACTGAAGGTAGCTCAGTCCTGGCAGAAGAGTTATGTAGACTCACAAACGCAAGGAGGTAGTCTATGAAATTGGAGACAGAGCATGTCTTCGTGTGTCCCCTCTGCGAGGAGTTAAACGATTTGGAGTTAAGGGAAAGTTAGCCCCGAGATTTGTAGTACCATACCGAGTTTTGGAGCGTATGGGAGAAGTGGCCAGCAAGTTGGAGTCACCCGAAGGACTGTCAGGAGTTCATGATGTGTTTCACGTTTCCCGCTTGAAGAAGTGCCATGCGAGATGGCCAATATTCCCTAAGGGGCGCTTGACCTGGAAAGGATAATGATGTTCATGAAGTGGAGTATGGACTTCATAAGTATAAGTTTTTATCTCGGTATGTGGGATATCCCACGAGGATGAAGAGATGAATTACTATTGGATATAAAGGAGGTATGATGTTGGAAATATGGATCAATGGAATTTCCATGATGAGTCTGAGTAATCATGTCCTAGTTTGGTGCCAATAGAAGGAAGGAAGACAGTACAATTGGATGGATTTAAGAATACTAGGAAGTTGGAAGTTGGAATAATGATCAGTTGCCCGATGATAAGTTCAAGGACTACAAGTGATGAGATGGGCCATAACCCACAGGCCCCAGGACCTGCCAAGAAGCAAGCACACTCTTGCTGAAGGAAAAACCCTGGAAGAAGTTACGATTTTATCGACAGACGATCTTATAGGAGTAACGCAAAACCTGAGAGTTGTGAAGGAACGATAGATGTTTGTTTGGCTTGCAGAATCAATGGATTTATCCGAACCTAGTTCGTTGACAAGAGAAATTCTGCAATGCTTGTGAGGACGACCGAGTGTTAGAATGCGAGATTCACTAAACCGTATACAGGGTAATGATTTGGGTGCGGGATGGATTGATCACCATACCGACTTACTCTTATTATTCGCCTTGCTATATGGGATGGTAAATCTGAGTGACTTACCTATAGTAGAGAGACGACGATCAAACCTTATTTGAACCTTAGAATGGTATAGCAATTTTTCTCCCATTGTACAAGGCAGCTGTTGCCAATCGTAGGGTATACGGGGAGGTTCAACCCAGACCCATTTCCTGCAGGAGAAACCATAAATTGTTGACCACCATGAGATATAGATAGTTTTTTAGAATTGGCGCCAGACCCGTCAACTAAGAAGACCCAGTCTCGGAATAACCTTACCAAGATGAAAGGACAGAAGAAATGTGGTAAAGGTTATGCCGCTACCGGAAGAGCCAAAGAAGGAATTATACTAAAGATCTGAGAAGACCGGCCCTGTCAAGAATAAGGATGGAGTATATGAGTATTGATGGGACCGTAACGATGTTTCTAACGGTGGTAGCACCCCAGACCCCCCTGTGATGATTGATGGATTTTGAGAAGACCCCAAACCTAACCTATTTCTTGCTAGCCTATCTGAATCTCAAGGACGAGATTCATTTTAAGGGTGGTAGGTTTGTAACATCCCAAAATTCTAAATTTTGGAATGTTGTAATAAATAGATAGATTTGATCGTTTGTTTGATTGTTGTGAGATTGATTTACTGAAAGTGAGTGAATTAGAAACTATTTGAAAGTTAAATGAGAGGGAATAAAAGGACTTTTCCAAACTTTAATTTTGCTTTTATGATCTCCATGAATTCAAATTCTTTTCAAATACAAAAACCCTAGAGAGAAGATGACATGACTTCTTCCATTTAAATAAATGAAAAGGGCGTTTGAAAATATTTGAAATCCATTTGGAAAAATATTTCCAATATAGAAACTTTATGCAACTCAATGATTTTCACGAGAGAAGATAAAATGACTTCTTCAAATTATATGAAATATGAGTTGGGAGTTTAAAAGGATTGAATTCAAAGTCCTTTTGGAAATTATTTTCAATTTGGAGTTATTTGGGTTTTATTCAAATTATTTTCTCCAAAAATAAAATATACGGAAAATAGGGTAACATGATTCCTACAATAGAAAATTGGAGAGAAATAAAATTGAAATCATTTTTGTATTTTTAAAATGTTTTTATTGGATTTTAGTAGGGCAGTAGCACTCTTTGAATTATTTGAATTTTTGTATATTTTATTTGACGCTAGAAATATGTTCATATTGTAGAAAATCTTTTTCTGAAAACTTTGATATATAATATTCCTATATAAAAATTTTATTTTATTTTTTCTTTACTCGGTTTTACTTCTGTTTCTATTTAAAAACAAATAACAAAAAACTGTACATGTGGCCCATCACTAACTGCCGCCCAGGTGCACATCATAGTACCAGCGGGCGCCCCATCTTTTTTTTCTTTTCCTATATGGGCCAGGCCTAGCCAGCCTTTTCAATTTTTTTCTTAGGCCGAATTTTGTTTAAAAAGAAAATAAAAACTACAGCTGCGCGGCCGGCCGAACCACCTTACATGTTTACGCGTTTAGGCCCATGCGACGCGCTTTCTCTGTTTCGTTTTCTTTTCATCTACATACGTATATGTTTAGTCCCATATTGCCTAGCCTTTGAGCCCTAAGCCTCTTTTCTATCTATAAATATAGATCGATAGAGCCTCCAAAAATCATCCGATTCGGGTTAAATCAATATTTTGGTTTGACTAGATTCCTTAAAAAAAATATTTTTGTCGTCTCCGGCGCGACTTTTGGGAATTGTCTCCTTTCTCCAAAGTCATCTTTTCTCTGCCTTATAAAGGTATATTTCTTTGTTTTTTATATTTCTGTAGTTTATTATTTCTAGACTAATATGATAGAATAATTAGATTATCAATTAGTCTACGTATTTATAAATTAGACCTTAGCCGTAGTTATTTTTCTTCCATAAAACTGCTTGGCCCTGATTTTTCAAATAGGCATAACTTTTCACTCGTTTATCCAAATTAGATGAAACCAGCGCCTATAGCTTCGTCTTGTTTTCACCTATCCAGTGAACCTGTCACATCAACTTTTTGAAATTTCGAATTTTGTTCGGATTCATATTTAAACTTCTTTTGAACATAACTTGAGTTTTGTAACTTCGATTTAGTTGATTCTTTTTGCAAATCGAAGCTCTTGACCTAAAATTTCTGATAAGTCCAAATTCACATAATTTTGGTACTGTTAAAAAATATTTTATGTTGCAAGAGTTATTTGCTTGGTTTTGATGTTTTCCGAATTGTTTTCTTCGTTCTTTCCAATCTTTTGAGTGATTGCTTATGTGTGGTTACTATTGCTTGCTTACGATAGATTGACCGGAGTGTGACGAGTAGAACTATCAGGAGTTATGAGTGCGAATCATCTTCATCAATAGTACATGCAAGTTCACACTTTGATCATACTTTTCATTACCCAGTTTTTATGCATTATTTTCAACCCTCAAACACTGCATGGTTAGGACTTGATAACATGTGGGTATGTGGGAAGTAGTTGATGAGGTGGGAACCTATTGCCCTGCATTCAAACCTTGGGAGTTACTTCTACGTTATGTTTATACTGCTATGCTATGCTCGTAGACGTGGTTTGGTTTTGAGAGTATCCATGACAGATGTGAGATTGTTAATTAATGGTTCAACTTAAGGTGGCAACTTGAATACACATCTGGGTGGATTGTGTCACTTGGGGAATTCCGGTGATTGCCAGTATTTTTTTGGAAATCCCGGTGTACCGTGTGATTCTCCTATGGACTGCCACCCAGGCTCAAAGGGATCATAAGATTATTCATGCTGGAAACTTCCGTGTGCAGCCACAAGCTATTATGGGCTCTAGCATAGTTGATTAAGTCGTGTGAACTCTTACAGTCGTAGACTAGCAGATGTAGGGGATGTAGGTGGTATTGTCTACCCATCGTAAGGTGCTAACGCTTCTGAAAGACTCTGTCTCGGTCATCTGTTTCTCAAACACCATGTAGTGCGAGAAATCCAACGGAGGAGATCGAGTCTTGTGCGGAAAAGTGCACAAACCTCTGCAGAGTGTACAAACTAATCATGATTAGCCGTGTCCCCGGTTATGGACAATTTGAGTATCTAGTTCTTGGATTATCATGTTGATCTCATCACTCTATATATTAAATTTGTTGGGTTGTCAATGATTACTTTTAATTGGGATTGAGAGGGGGTTTACCTTCTCAATATTTTTCGACAAACTTTGTAGTTAAATAAAATATATTCCTTTGCAGTACGGAAAAATTGGCTTTTCGCAAAAACATTATAACCACAGAGCTTTTCCACTAGCCATATATGCATGTAGTGATAGCCATTATTCATCATTGCTCTACAGTGTGAATTTGCTAGTACATTCAATGTGCTGACCCTTTGTGGCTGCAACGTCTCATGTTGCAGGACTCTTACGACGAGTAAGTGATATGTTAGGGTTACGATTTCTACACTCAACTTTGCCGTTGGTGTTGATGGGAATCCACAACCTTGTTGTTACTTCCGCTATTTGGATTGAGGTAATAGTATTTACGTTATTTTATACATGTGATTAACCTATGTTATAAATCCTCGAGTACTGCGTGTGTCAGCATACCAATCCAGGGATGACATTTAAGCACAGAGACTTGACCGTCTGAGGTCAGGTCGCTACACACTCACACGAACACATGCACCCACGCACGCACGCAACACTCACACGTACACACGCACGCAGCCACGCACGCACGCAACACTCACACGCACACACGCACGCATGCATGCACACACCAGTACACCACACGACCAACACACACTCTCACGCTCAAGTGCTCAACCTACACATGCATGCGCACACATCAGGCCCTGACAGACACATACACAACCAGGTGATTCCCGCGCACGGGTTGGAGTCTTGTCGCGCCTGCGTAAAAATTTGTGTTTATCTGAACTTTTCCCTATGCGAATTGGGACCCACAAGGAACGTGGTCAATTTAACTAGTCAACATGGTTCCACACGGACTATTTAGCCAGTCAATAGAGTGTAATCCGATGCTGAACCATGAGCAAGTGACCGTATAATCACCACAAAACATATATAGTGACCGTAATCAGCTTATTCTGAAGTTCGGTGAACGTATTAAGCTTTTCTCTCTGTAGGCCCTCTGCTACCTCTTGAGCACTGCGTTGGATTTCCCCGAAGAGGAGAGGATGATGCAGCAAAGTAGCGTAAGTATTTTCCTTAGTTTTTGAGAACCAAGGTATCAATCCAGTAGGAGGCTACACACAAGTCCCTCGTACCTGCACAAAACAATAGCTCCTCGCAACCAACGCGATTAGGGGTTGTCAATCCCTTCACAGTCACTTACGAGAGTGAGATCTGATAGAGATGATAAATAATATTTTTGGTATTTTGATATAGAGATGCAAAGTGAAAAGTAAAAGGCAAAGTAAAAACAAAGCAAGTATTAAAGTGATGGAGATTGATATGATGATAATAGACCCGGGGGCCATAGGTTTCACTAGTGGCTTCTCTCAAGAGCATAAGTATTCTACGGTGGGTGAACAAATTACTGTTGAGCAATTGACAGAATTGAGCATAGTTATGAGGATATCTAGGTATGATCATGTATATAGGCATCACGTCCGAGACAAGTAGACCGACTCCTGCCTGCATCTACTACTATTACTCCACTCATCGATCGCTATCCAGCATGCATCTAAAGTATTAAGTTAAAAACAGAGTAACGCCTTAAGCAAGATGACATGATGTAGAGGGTTAAATTCATGTAATATGATAAAAAAAACCATCTTGTTATCCTCGATGGCAACAATACAATACGTGCCTTGCTGCCCTTACATCCTTTGGGAAAGGACACCGCAAGATTGAACCCAAAGCTAAGGACTTCTCCCATTGCAAGAACTACCAATCTAGTTGGCCAAACCAAACGGATAATTCGAAGAGACTTGCAAAGATAACCAATCATACATAAAAGAATTCAGAGAAGATTCAAATATTGTTCATAGATAATCTTGATCATAAACCCACAATTCATCGGTCTCAACAAACACACCGCAAAAAGAAGATTACATCGAATAGATCTCCACGAGAGAGGGGGAGAACATTGTATTGAGATCCAAAAAGAGAGAAGAAGCCATCTAGCTACTAGCTATGGACCCGAAGGTCTGAAGTAAACTACTCAGACTTCATCGGAGGGGCTATGGTGATGATGTAGAAGCCCTCCATGGTGGATGCCTCCTCCGGCGGAGCTCCGGAACAGGCCCCAAGATGGGATCTCATGGATACAGGAAGTTGCGGCGGTGGAGTTAGGTTTTTGGCTCCTGTTCTGATCGTTTGGGGGTACGTAGGTATATATAGGAGGAAGGGTACGTCGGTGGAGCAACAGGGGGCCCACGAGGTAGGGGGCGTGCCCTAGGGGGCGTGCCCCTACCCTCGTGACCGCCTCTGTTACTTCTTAGAGTAGGGTCCAAGTCTCCTGGATCACGTTCGGTGAGAAAATCACGTTCTCGAAGGTTTATTTCCGTTTGGAGTCCGTTTGATATTCCGTTTTTTCGAAACACTGAAATAGGCAAAAAACAGCAATTCTGGGCTGGGCCTCCGGTTAATAGGTTAGTCCCAAAAATAATATAAAAGTGGAAAATAAAGCCCAATATAGTCCAAAACAGTAGATAAAGTAGCATGGAGCAATCAAAATTATAGATACGTTGGAGACGTATCGCATCCCAAGCTTAATTCTGCTCGTCCTCGAGTAGGTAAATGACAAAAAGAGAATTTTTGATGCGGAGTGATACTTTGGCATAATTTCAATGTAAATCTTCTTAATTGTGGTATGAATATTCAGATCTAAAAGATTCGAGATAAAAGTTCATATTGACATAAAAAATAATAATACTTCAAGCATACTAACTAAGCAATTATGTCTTCTCAAAATAACATGGCCAAAGAAAGTTATCCCTACAAAATCATATAGTCTGGCTATGCTCCATCTTCCCCACACAAAATATTTAAATCATGCACAACCCCGATGACAAGCCAAGCAATTGTTTCATACTTTAACATTTTCAAAACTTTTTCAATTTTCACGCAATACATGAGCGTGAGCCATGGATATAGCACTATATGTGGAATAGAATGGTGGTTGTGGAGAAGACAAAAAGGGAGAATATAGTCTCACATCAACTAGGCGTATCAACGGGCTATGGAGATGCCCATCAATAGATATCAATGTGAGTGAGTAGGGATTGCCATGCAACGGATGCACTAGAGCTATAAGTATATGAAAGCTCAACAAAAGAAACTAAGTGGGTGTGCATCCAACTAGCTTGCTCACGAAGACCTAGGGCATTTGAGGAAGCCCATCATTAGAATATACAAGCCAAGTTCTATAATGAAAAATTCCCACTAGTATATGAAAGTGACAAAATGAGAGACTCTTTATCATGAAGATCTTGGTGCTACTTTGAAGCACAATTGTCGTAAAAGGATAGTAGCATTGTCCCTTCTCTCTTTTTCTCTCATTCTTTTATTTGAGCCTTTTCTCTTTTTTTATGGCCTCTTTTTTTTCTTTTTTTTTCTTTTTCGTCCGGAGTCTCATCCCGACTTGTGGGGGAATCATAGTCTCCATCATCCTTTCGTCACTTGGGACAATGCTCTAAAGAATGATGATCATCACACTTTTATTTTTCTTACAACTCAACAATTACAACTCGATTCTTAGAACAAAGTATGACTCTATATGAATGCCCCCGGCGGTGTACCGGGATATGCAATGAATCAAGGGTGACATGTATGAAAGAATTATGAACGGTGGCTTTGCAACAAATACGATGTCAACTACATGATCATGCTAGCAATATGACAATGATGGAGCGCGTCATAATAAATGGAACGGTGGAAAGTTGCATGGTAATATATCTCGGAATGGCTATGGAAATGCCATGATAGGTAGGTATGGTGGCTGTTTTGAGGAAGATATATGGTGGGTGTATGATACCGGTGAAAAGTGTGCGGTATTAGAGAGGCTAGCAATGGTGGAAGGATGGGAAAAAGTGCGTATAATCCATAGGACTCAACATTAGTCATAAAGAACTCATATACTTATTGCAAAAATCTAGAAGTTATCAAAGCAAAGTATTACGCGCATGCTCCTAGGGGGATAGATCGGTAGGAAAAGACCATCGCTCGTCCCCGACCGCCACTCATAAGGAAGACAATCAATAAATAAATCATGCTCCGACTTCATCACATAACGGTTCACCATACGTGCATGCTACGGGAATCACAAACTTCAACACAAGTATTCTTTAAATTCACAACTACTCAACTAGCATGATTCTCATATCACCATCTTCATATCTCAAAACAATTATCAAGTATCAAACTTTTCTTAGTATTCAACGCACTCAAAAGAAAGTTTCACATATCTTGAATACCAAGTATATTAATATTAAGAAAATTACCATGCTATTAACAACTCTCAAAATAATCTAAGTGAAGCATGAGATATCAATAGTTTCTTTAAAACAAATCCTCCACCATGCTCTAAAAGATCTAAGTGAAGCACTAGAGCAAAAATTATCACGCTCAAAAGATATAAGTGAAGCACTATGAGCAAAACTATCAAGCTCAAAAGATATAAGTGAAGCACATAGAGTATTCTATCAAATTCCAATTTATGTATGGCTCTATCAAAAGGTGTGTAAAGCAAGGATCATTGTGGTAAACTAACAAGCAAAGACGCAAATAATACAAGACGCTCCAAGCAAAACACATATCATGTGGTGAATAAAAATATAGCTCCAAGTAAATTACCGATGGAAGTAGATTTAAAGAGGGATGCCTTCCGGGGCATCCCCAAGCTTTGACTTTTTGGTGTCCTTGGATTATCTTGGGGGTGCCATGGGCATCCCCAATCTTAGGCTCTTGCCACTCCTTGTTCCATAATCCATCAAAAGAATTTACCCAAAACTTGAAAACTTCACAACACAAAACTCAATAGTAATCTCGTGAGCTCCGTTAGAGAAATAAAACAAAAGAATACTTTAAGGTACTGTAATGAACTCATTCTTTATTTATATTGGTGTTAAACCTACTGTATTCCAAATTCTCTATGGATTATAAACTATTTTATTAGCCATAAATTCATCAAAATAAGCAAACAACACGCGAAAAACAGAATCTGTCAAAAACAGAACAGTCTGTAGTAATCTGTAACTAACGCAAACTTCTGGAACTCCAAAAATTCTACCAAAATAGGACGACCTAGACAATTTGTTTAATGATCATAAGCAATTGGAATCAGTATTTTATCACGTTCTGGTGATATTTAACAATTGTTTTCGTGAACAGAAAGATTCTGGAAATTACAGCAAGATCAAATAACTATCATCCAAGAAGATCCTATAGGTCTAACTTGGCACAAACACTAATTAAAACATAAAACCACATCTAAACAGATGCTAGATGGATTATTTATCACTAAGCAGTAAGGAAAAATATTGGGTTGTCTCCCAACAAGCGCTTTTCTTTAATGCCTTTTTAGCTAGGCATTGAGATTTCAATGATGCTCACAAGAAAGACAAGAATTGAGGCACAAAGAGAGCATCATAAAACATGTGAAAAACACAATTAAGTCTAACATACTTACTATTCATAGGCATATTATAGGCAAACAAATTATCGTAGCAAACAAAAACTAGCATATGCAAGGAAGCGGAAAGGAACAATAGCAATCTCAACATAACGAGAGGTAATTTAGTAACATGAAAATTTCTATAACCATATTTTCCTCTCTCATAATAATTACATGTAGGATCATAAGAAAATTCAACAATATAGCTATCACATAACATATTCTCAACACGATCCACATGCATGCGAAGTTGACACTCTTCCAAAATAGTGGGATTATCATTAACTAAAGTCATGATTTCTCCAAGCCCACTTTTATCAAAAAATTCATAAGATTGAATGTTATCCAAATATGTGGGATCTAAAGTTGACACTCTTCCAAACCCACTTTCAATATTATTGCAAACACTATTATCAATTTTATATCCATCATTGGACATAGCAAAACTAGCATCCCCAAGCTTAGGGTTTTGCATATTATTAGCACAATTGACATCAAGAGAATTTATATTAAAATCATTGAAATCATGCTTTTCATCGAGGGAGCTATCAAACATGGGGGAAATAGCAACAATCTCATTTTTAACATAAGGAACTATAGCAAATTCGTCTTCATGAATATTGGCATCATGGCCACAAGAATAGCAAGCATCATGTTCATCAAGGGATATTTCAACCAAATCATCGGAATCATCATTATCTATAAATTCATGCATATCATTATTTTCTTCCAAAGCAACGGTCATTCTTTCAATAAATTCGTGGACATAGACATTATGAGCAAGGTTTTCATTGCAATATTTAAGTATGACGGAATTTTCAGATTTGTTGAGAGTAAAATCATACTTTTCAATCAAAGAAGCAACTTCATGAGCACCGTTAAAAACTACAAATTCTTCAGTTTGTTTGATATCATATTAATTATAAACACCCTTTACATAAGAAGATAAGATTTCATTATCATTGAACTCACATAGGTAGGGAAGGTGTTTTTTAGGGCTCTTAGAGCAACAAGTAAAATCACACATTTCATAAAGATTCAAAGCATAGCATAGCAGACTATTTATATGATACCGTAAGAGTCTCCCTTTTTCAGAGAAACGGTGACGCACAAAATGAGCATGCTCATATAAAGATTTCTCATCAACTAGGCTAGTTGGGGTTTCAGCACGAGCGCATAAGGATCGAAGATGATCCAAGTAGAACACTTTAAGTGGATCCATAACAATAGACTTTTAGCAAGCAAAGATGCAAGCAAATATAACGCACATGGTAACACAAGCAAACAAGAAGCAAGTGGAAAAGAGAGGGCGAATAAAACGGCAAGGGTGAAGTGGGGGAGAGGAAAACGAGAGGCAAATGGCAAATAATGTAATGCTGGAGATAGGGATTGTGATGGGTACTTGGTATGTAGACTTTAACAGCACCAGAAGTGGCTTGTTGTTAGGAGTCCAAGTCTTCACCTGCTCTTGCGTAAGCCTCCCCGGCAACGGCGCCAGAAATTCTTCTTGCTACCTCTTGAGCACTGCGTTGGATTTCCCTGAAGAGGACAGGATGATGCAGCAAAGTAGCGTAAGTATTTCCCTCAGTTTTTGAGAACCAAGGTATCAATCCAGTAGGAGGCTACGCACAAGTCCCTCGTACCTGCACAAAACAATAGCTCCTCGCAACCAACGCGATTAGGGGTTGTCAATCCCTTCACGGTCACTTACGAGTGAGATCGATAGAGATGATAAATAATATTTTGGTATTTTTGATATAGAGATGCAAAGTGAAAAGTAAAAGGCAAAGTAAAAACAAAGCAAGTATTAAAGTGATGGAGATTGATATGATGAGAATAGACCCGGGGGCCATAGGTTTCACTAGTGGCTTCTCTCAAGAGCATAAGTATTCTACGGTGGGTGAACATATTACTATTGAGCAATTGACAGAATTGAGCATAGTTATGAGGATATCTAGGTATGATCATGTATATAGGCATCACGTCCGAGACAAGTAGACCGACTCCTGCCTGCATCTACTACTATTACTCCACTCATTGACCGCTATCCAGCATGCATCTAGAGTATTAAGTTAAAAAGAGAGTAACGCCTTAAGCAAGATGACATGATGTAGAGGGATAAATTCATGCAATATGATAAAACCCCATCTTGTTATCCTCGATGGCAACAATACAATCGTGCCTTGCTGCCCTTACATCACACGGGAAAGGACACCACAGATTGAACCCAAAGCTAAGCACTTCTCCCATTGTAAGAACTACCAATCTAGTTGGCCAAACCAAACGGATAATTCGAAGAGACTTGCAAAGATAACGAATCATACATAAAAGAATTCAGAGAAGATTCAAATATTGTTCATAGATAATCTTGACCATAAACCCACAATTCATCGTTCTCAACAAACACACCGCAAAAAGAAGATTACATCGAATAGATCTCCACGAGAGAGGGGGAGAACATTGTATTGAGATCCAAAAAGAGAGAAGAAGCCATCTAGCTACTAGCTATGGAACCGAAGGTATGAAGTAAACTACCCACACTTCATCGGAGGGGCTATGGTGATGATGTAGAAGCCCTCCATGGTGGATGCCCCCTCCGGCGGAGCTCCGGAACAGGCCCCAAGATGGGATCTTGTGGATACAGGAAGTTGCGGCGGTGGAATTAGGTTTTGGCTCTGTTACGATCGTTTGGGGTGCGTGAGGTATATATAGGAGGAAGGAGTACGTCGGTGGAGCAACAGGGGGCCCACGAGGCAGGGGGGCGCGCCCTAGGGGGGCGCCACCACCCTCGAGACCGCCTCTGTTACTTCTTGGAGTAGGGTCCAAGTCTCCTGGATCACGTTCGGTGAGAAAATCACGTTCCCGAAGGTTTCATTCCGTTTGGACTCTGTTTGATATTCCGTTTCTTCGAAACACTGAAATAGGCAAAAAACAGCAATCCTGGGCTGGGCCTCCGGTTAATAGGTTAGTCCCAGAAATAATATAGAAGTGGAACATAAAGCCCAATATAGTCCAAAACAGTAGATAAAGTAGCTTGGAGCAATCAAAAATTATAGATACGTTGGAGACGTATCACCCTCCAAAACTACATCTCAACACGTTCTCGCATGTTAGATCTAACAACTATGCAATACAACATTACTACTACACTCTAACACAATGAATCATATGTGTTTTAGTTTTACTAAATATCATATTGTTACTTAATTATTCAGTTTGCATACATTAAAATTGCCTTTGAAATGTCTGGCCAGTATCATATACCGCGCGGGAAAAATCCCGCCCTTTCCTATTTAATCGGGTTTGTATCGATGGATCGTGCGAAACAGCAAAACTATAGTACTATACAATACAAGTGACAGTTCACTGGGCCGTCGTGTCGTGTACTCCTCCGTCGTAGGAGTGGAGCTCTCGCTTTCATAAATCTTCTAGTCCCTTTCACCGACATGTGGGACATCAAGCTACCGGGTCCACGTGCCATACTGGAATACAGTGCAGAGTAGCCGGGGTGAAGCACCCAGTCATGGCGTCGGCGTAGTAATGAGCAATGAGGCGTCAAATCACAAAGCTTCACCTTTACCGCAGTTAAGTTGGTGGGACGAAGTAATAATGCTAAAAAATAAGTTGGAGGGACGAAGCAACCATCGTTTCACTCGTTGCTGAATCCGCTTCTCCCTCATCTTCCTCAAGTTAACCACGTGTTGCTTCTGCCGTTGTTCTGCCTCATGTGGGACGCGGATCGGCTTGGTAAAGCACTGACACGTGGGACCGCATGTTAGCAAACCGCCAGGACAACGTCCTCTAAAAATAAGAAACCTCCCCCGCCATCCGCGTGGCAAAATCACCTCCTTTTTAATAATCTTGATTCTATAATTTTTTAGATCAATATAATTGAGATTTGTATAGATAGCACACAGGAGAAAAACCAAGTTGTATGGTTAAGGGCATCCACAATGTGTAGCCATATGTGAAAATAGCTTTTGGCATCGTGGGAACCATTATGGACAGTGTTGCCAAAGCCAAAAGGATGGAACCGAAGCTCCCTGATTGATTGATTGAAGGAATACAAAAATGCAACGTCTCTCCTCTTTCTCCCGTGCTTGGACGCATGTACAATATAGAGCACAGAGTCTACTCCCCTGTCCCTTCTATCACAAATCACAAAGCAGTGATGCGTCAAATCACAAAGCACGGACGAAGCAACCATCATTTCACTCTTCGCTGACTCCGCTTCTCCATCGTCTTCTTCGAGAAACCATCTCACCGCACTAAGCTGGACGGACGACGCTATTGTGTATGAGTAGTACTAGTACATTTACGCGTTCTTTGGTTCAACGGACTTCCTGGATGCAAATAAGGCAGTTGTCTCGGCTTGCATGCGCCACTTGCGAACGACTTACCACAGTCTCCCTCAATGGTGTTCTCCGTCGAACGCACTTCGCCAAACCACAACGTTTGAGATATCGTCGACGCCACCGCAATGGCGAAGGAAGTCAAATATAGTTACTACCTCTATTTTTTTGTACACAAGGCCAGTATATCAAAATTACAATTTGCAAAAGTCCACTAACACTAATCGAGGCAAAATTGATGGGGTTTGCCTCGTACTAGCAACCAAGGACATTAATATTCCCTACATGCATGCGGAAGTGAGAAGGTTGGTTTGCATGGCGCTGCATTAATCAAGCGATGAGGAGTGAGATGGTTAGCTCTTTGGGATTTTTTCCGTCAATGCTATGTTATGGTAGTCCATCCTGTACGTTTCCAGGTTTTCTAACTATAAGCAAAACTTACTGTAGGCTTGGTGAGGGATGCTCCACCAGCATCCTGCTGCTTGGCGGTGGACGACAAGGACTTCCTCATGCACGAGGTGTCTTCAAAGATCTACGGTGACAAGGTAATCTCACTCTCTTCAACCCTGGTTGTTTTGTGTGTGCGGTTGCTACAGATGGTGGTATGTGCGGATCTTGTTATAGTGAGAGTGTTATGCTGGTGCTGGCTTGAAAGAAGGGAAGAAATGCTCAACAATCTATTTCCTGCAGCATATAGCTATGTACATTATGAAATATGTGGACAGTAGGTATGTTTCCCATGTTATATGGTAATAACTATACATGTTATCGTTGAGTTTGCTGTGTGTTTATAGAATGATATGGTTGGCTAATTAAGCCATGTCCGTATATCTTTTAGAATTTGCTTCATTGGTCGCACATTCAGATGTATTAATTAATTTTGTGCATGTTGGAGAATTTAGACGACGATAACAAACTGTAATCACGAATACTTGTATAGAAACTTGCACGACCATCTTGTTTAATTTTGTGATGTTCCTCCATACTAGGAGCTAATCAGCTGCACTGTTATTCAGCTCATCGGCAGTTTTAATTTCACTGAAATCATGTTTTCTTTTCTATGCTCATGTTTCTGTATATGTTCTTTTAGATAAGTATGTCAATACATAACTAGTAATGTAAATGGTGTGACGCAGTTCTAAATAAAAATGCAAATAGCTTGTGAATGTCAATCTCATGTGAGTCAGTCAATGAACTTACTATATTAGTCTCTTAGACCAATACATGCTTTTCTGTAACTTTAGATATTTTCCAGAATAGTTTGCTTGGTCCTTTATATCTAAAGCTTGCATGTACTGTTGAAGTTCTACTTTATGATAATACTTGCTTGTGTAACATTTTTCATGGCATACTTCTAAATGGATAAGTACGTGCGACGTCCAGCGTCAACGATGATGCGGACGAATGTTCAACTGCAGCCCCATCCATTGCATCGACACAAAGGTATGTACTCTGTCTTGCTGAACAGATATGGGCCTGATGCTTGATGTCCTTATGCCTGATGCATGTATCGTGTGACATACACATAATTAACTTTGACATAGTTGCTCTGTTACAGCAGATGGCAAGATAAATAGCTAGTGTCTGTTTAATTCAACCATGCACCTTGTAGTTTAATAGGTACTATTGATTGAATATGAATGTTATTCCATATACTCAAATGGAACTTCGATCTGCTGTAACTTTGAATGCTGGTTTTTAAACCTTGTCGTGTATGTGAAACATTCCATGCTCGTTTGCTACTAAGTTTGTCATATGTGCCAATTCAATTCCCAATTTTGTTGAATAGCCATATTCTGTATAAGTAGAATGATCTGGTTAATAATAATAATAAGTAGAATGATAATATACTGGTGTATCTTTACTTTTTATTTTAAAAGTACTCTGTATTCTATCAGTGACATACCTTTTGTTCTCTTTTGAATGCTCAGATGTTTTGCATCAGCCTGTCATTGCTAAGGGAGAAGCAGGACTTGGAGAAGAAATCTTTCCATTAAGCAGATTATATGTTTGGTTGTTGTTAAGTATCAGATAGGCTAGTTCTATTTTTTTCACGATCCTGGAGTATTTCAGCAGCGCCATGCAAATGCAGTAGCGTTAGGTTTCTGATTCACCTTTTGTAAACACTTAGTTAGCCCGCAGTCAGTCTGTAGTAGCTCAGCCAGCCGGCTAGCCTCAAATAGTATTGCTGGAATGAATGGTTGTAATATAATAACATTGCACGTTGCTTTGAAAATGTATCAGAACGGGGCTAGGCCCAAGATAGCTTGTGGTGTGATGTGTTGTAATGTAAATGGCATAATAATTTTTTTTGGATTGGATCAATTTTTTCGGAACTGGGCTAGGCCCAAGTTATATTGGACAATTATTTTTGAGGTAAAAACATGAGAGGCCCAGCAATGAAATGGCCCAGAAAAATACATGATCAAAAAGAAAACCTGCTGTTAAAAGGGCCATGCAAAGAAATCAAAGGCTGAATTGTTGGGCCAGACCCATGTAGCTAATAAAAAGCAAAGGAAAAAAATACATTAAAAAGGCCAAATTGTTGGGCTAGGCCCATTTAGAAAACCGAACTGGACCGGGCTGATTCTTGTGCCACATTAGCTTGCTACGCTGGATGCCTACGTGGTCTGGGGAGGCTGCTAGTGACCAAAATTTTGGTCGAAGAACCAACGACCTTTTACAGAAGGTCGTTAATTTCAGTTTACGACCGCCAGCTTTTGACCTTCTGTTTTTGGTCAAAAAAAGGTCGCAAATGAAAAACAATGACCTTTCAGCGGCCAATAGTGAGGGTCACAAGTTGACATATTTCTTGTAGTGTTTGTGCCCAAGGTTGCCCCATCAAAGCATTGGGTAGCCAAAGTTTTGGTTGAGGTTTTGGTTGCCCATGATTTGGCCGACATTGGCAAGAAAAATGAACTAGAGTTGGCTAGAGTTCATTGGCATGCCAAAAAAATGGCAACCATCCAAACAAAGACCAATCTTTGGGTCATGACCAAAATTTTGGTAAGGTGCACTTTGGACACAATCCAAACACACCCCAACACCCGACTCGTCGAGGATGCACGGGGCGCCGGGACACGTCCGCGGAGTGGTGTAGCGCGGCCAACTGCATCCTCGGGACCTGAGACCATGCCGGGTCGTCTTGCTTTTTCAATGAGATGCGTCGATAGCATGTGAGAAAAGGGCATCTCCAACGTTGCCACGACCGCAGCTGACTACCCTGGCACACCAAAAACCCTCGTCCCTCGCGCCGTCGCGCGGTGCGTTCCCAGCCAGCGCCAGCTGCCCGCATTCATGTCGTCCGTCCATATGCCGTCGTTAAGAGGCTCGGTGCCCGAGGAACCAACTCCGGCAACTTAATGACACACCAGGACACTTGGCCTCACCGAAATGCGCTACTTAAAGCGGCAACGCCCATCTAACCTCCACACCATAGCGCATCATCCTCCTACCTGGCACCACATCCGCCATGACCGCAAGCGCGAACACTCTGCGGGAGAGCTTGTCTTCGGGGATGAAGCTCGAGGTCGCCGCCCTCGCTCAAGTCGCCTCTCGTGACGCAATAGTGGCGTAGCCGGACGCGGACGCGGCCGCACAAGCGGTGGCCACGCTGGCGACCGACGACGGGAGCACCATCAGCCACGCATCCTACCTGCCGCCGTCCAGCGTCCGGCACCGCCGAAGTCGGGGACTCCTCCGAGGATGAGTAGGACATGGGAGGCGGCAGGGCATGGTGTGCCATGTGGCCAGTCCGTATCCCGTGTTCTACTCTTCCTCACCGGAGACTGCACCTTCACTTCACGGGTCTTGAACCCCGCCCCCGTACATAGAGATCGCAGATGGAGGACGTCGGTCACCGCCGTAGAATAGGTTTAGCGTCGGGTTTCTTTTATTTTTCTGTCCTATAAAAGTTCAAAATGTAAGGAAAATCTGCCATGTTTGCATTAATCTCGGCCGATGTATATGAACTTTCACAATAATATAGTATATTGTAGGAGTACTAGCAAGATGCCCGTGCGTTGCACAGAAGATCAAGATCTTGTGGGAGAAAAGGATGAACGAGGGAAGGCCTTATCTGCAAATGTGGAGAGGAGTGCGGGTAAATTGTCATAGTTTCCTTCCTATCTGTTAGATATAGATCGGACGGCCTGTATTGCAGGATGACAGGCACACCATCATCACCAACTCTGCTTTTTATTGAACCGAGACAAAGCTAACATGCGAAGTAAAATAAACACATAGGGTCTATACATACACAATTTATCTTAGGCACTCCAATAGTACATCCACTACACATTCACGCATTTCACATCTTTCTACATCTACGGGAACCTACGAAAGGGTTAACATAAATTGCCTCTCTCACTCCTCCCCTGATTTTCATGGTGGTGGGCCCCTCCCTGCCCCCAATCTACAATCAACAGCTCACACGTTTCACATTACGTTAATTACGTAACTGGGATTACGTATAGCATTACTCATCCTAAAAACCCAACTAAGCCAACCTCCTAGCATATCGTGCGGGAAAAGACCCGGCCGCGCCGTTTTAGTCGGGATTACCAGATTACTAGTAGTAGTATCGATGGATCGCGCGAAGCAACAAGTTTTTTTGAGGCGAAGTACCTAGTTTAAAAGGAAAAAGCGGTACACTCACAAGATCCTGTCGCGTCGCATTGCACCCCACACACGCTCGGTCCTGCACACGGCTCACGCGAAAGCGGGCGCGCTTCGCTTGCCTCTTCATCGACACGGGGACTGCGCTTGGACAAACCGACCATGCGCCAAACTCCCCCCGCCCACCGCGCGAAAATCCTCCCCCTGTCGATGGGAACGACACCTATGTGATCACTGGAATCCCTTCTACGGTCGGCGGGCGCGGGGTCGTGAGAAGAGCAGGTCTAACAGGAAGCACACGGATCGTTTACCCTTTTTTGGGCCACGAGGATGCGTAATACCCTAGTCCTGCTTTGGTGGATGTATTGAGTGTTCTTGTGTTCTTGAGCTAGCTACGGGGTGTAACTTGCCCAAAAGAGCCGAATCCCTCTCCAGTATGCCATGGGCCTCCTTTTATAGTCAAAAGGGGCTGCCACAGTGGCACACAGGAGGTGGAAAGGTCTATAGTGCTGTGAGCTTATCGCCCGTATTAATGGACAAGACGCAATTAATGCAACGCTCAGGTGTCCCTTAGCTTTATCAGGGACGGGAATGAAAGTGCGTTATATCGACTAGAGGGGGGGTGAATAGGCGATTTTTATGAATTCTTCAATGAGGAATTATCTGGTGAGGAAATTCCTAAGTGAAGAACTACTTGCAGCGGAATAAGTACTCAGAAGTAAGCATAACAGAATGCGGGCATGGTCATCATGATGAAATGAAGACAATCAAAGAGTACAGAAAGCGTAAACACATGATAGCACAAGATGAAGACAAACAGACTGAAGAATTGAACTGAGGAAATTGAGAAAGTCTTCAGTCAAAGTCTTCAAACACAGATATGAACAAACACTCAACACAGTTATGAGGAAATGAAAGAGTTGAGGAAATAGAACCAGTAAGGTTGGTGAAGACAATGATTTGGTAGACCAGTTCGAACTGCTCTCTCAGTTGTACGTCTGGTTGGAGCGGCTGAGTATTTAAACTCGAGGACACACAATCCCGGACACCCAGTCGTTGTGCACGCAGCTCAGGACACCAAGTCCTCATCGTATTCTCCTTGAACTAAGGTCACACAGACCTCGTCCAATCACTCGTGGTAAGTCTTTAGGCGACTTCCAAACCTTCACAGACTTGGTCACTCGGCGATCCACAATTCCTCTTGGATGCTCTAGACCATGACGCCTAACCTTCTGGAAGAAGCACAGTCTGCAAAGGTAACAAGCGTTGGATCGATGCAAGATCAATCTCTTCAGTGATGCTCAATCACTTTGGGTTTGTAGGGGTTTGGTTTTTGGGTTTTTCCTCAATCGATGATTTTCGCTCAAAGTCCTCGGAGGATGGGTTGCTCTCAAATGACAAGTGTCAAGTTCTCTCGAGCAGCCAACCAGCTAGTGGTTGTAGGGGCGGCTATTTATAGCCTAGGGAGCAGCCCGACATGATAAGACATAAATGCCCTTCAATGATATGACCATTAGGTGGATAAGATATTTTGGGATAGTCAAGCCAAGAAGACAAGAACGGTCGGAAATTTGACTCTCAAATTCCTCGGGGCTATCATGTTCCTCATCGTAGGCAATCCGCGACCGGCGAATTCCTAACTCCTCGGTCGAATAAATTCCTCAACACCGTAAGAACTTCGCCTCTATCACTGAAGAAATTGACTGAGCTGTATGAGATTTCTAAAGGCTTCACTCGAAGGGATTGGTAGGTGTAGGATTTTGAGTTGAGCATCACATGGAAATTTCTCCTTAGTATTTCCTTGACCCCCTTTAACAGTACGGTGTTTCCTATGACTCAAGAAAGAGAAAACGAAACTACGAAAACAAAATTCTTCACGCTTCATGTTCCTCAAATGAATACCAAGTCTTCAAGGTCACACCAATTTCTTCACTTTCAAAGTCTTCAGAAAGTCTTTAGAATATCAAAGTCTTCAGTCGAAGAACTTCATTTTTAGGGGTCGACTTTGTCTGTAAATATCAAACTCCTCATAGACTTATAGACCTGTGTACACTCATAAACACATTAGTCCCTTAACCTATAAGTCTTCAATACACCAAAATCACTAAGGGGCACTAGATGCACTTACAATCTCCCCCTTTTTGGTGATTGATGACAATATAGGTTAAGTTTTCAACGGGGATAAACATATGAAGTGTGAATACTGATATTGAGGAATTTTATTGCAAGATATAGAAGAACTCCCCCTGAAGATGTGCATAGTGAGGAATTTTGCTTTTGAGGCATTGCACATTTGAAGAGTTGAACCATGGAGATCTCCCCCTATATCTTGTAATTCATACACGCATTTGACATATAATATGAAGAATTTGAAATGCATGATGAAATATGGTGACTGATGTAGTTCAGCATGCGTGTATTGACAAATAATGAGGAATAAGCATGCAGAGGAACAAATCAAAAGTATCAGAGCACCATCGGGTTTAAGATTACAACTCAATCCAATAAAAGTTTCAGAAGAACGAGAGTTGTAACTTAGCAAAAATTGGTCATATAATAGACCCGCTTGAAGACTAACTCAAATTTCTCCCCCTTTGTCATCAAATGACCAAAAGGATTGAAACTGAGGACTAACGCCCCTGAAGAATTTCAAGTTGATGAAGGAGCGCCAGCGTTGTCGGGGTCGGTTGTCGTAGTAGGGCCTGCCGCAGTGTCGTCCAGGTCTTCATTTTCATCAGTGTCGCGCAATGAAGAATAGGAGCTGGCCACCAAGGAATGAACTTTGACCTTCTTATATTTCTTCGGAGGAGGTGCAGACCAGTCAAATTCTTCCTTGAGACCCATAGTCCTCAGTTCGTCCGCGCTGTAGACATGAGAAAGAACAGCCCAGGTGCGCTTGAAGGTTTCATGGAGGTAGTATTGGTTTTTCTTCACTGCATTGTGTGTTGAAGTCATGTTGTGAAGAATTGAACCAAACTGACGCTTGACCCATTTATGATTGCGATCAACCTTCTGATGAAGACTGAGGAGTAACTCACGACCAGTCATCACCCTGGGTGCTGTGGCTTGAGGATTTTGCTTGGCTGAAGTATTGGCGGCAGAGTCATGTGTGGAAGAGTCATCATTGGTGGAGTAGGATGCAGCTTTGCGAAATTGACCATCCAATGGACGAATGCCTTCATCTATCACAGCAGTTGCCTTGCCCTTGTCATTAGCTGAGGAAAATGTCCATTTGAGGACTTCAATTGGTGGCAAGTAGCTGCAGTGGTTCAGAGTGTCAGCCTTGTAATTGAGTGAAGACCTTGTCCTGATGAACCTCATAATCCATGGTGCATAAGGCTTCAGCTCAAAAGGTGACATAGCAATGTTTGCCAGAGTCCTCATGAAGAAATCATGGAAGTTGACGGGAACGCCATGAATGATATTGAAAAGCATATTCTTCATGATGCCAAGGACTTCTTCATCATTTGAGTCGTGGCCTTTGATAGGACTCATTGTCTTCGTCAGAATCCGATAGACAGTCCGAGGCACATATAGTAATTCCTTGACGAGGAATTTGGTTCGAGGTGCCTGTGCTGGCTTCAAAGGCTTCATCGGCACTTGCATGTAGTGATTTCAAAGCTCAGGTTCGTTGTAGATGCAACGAGCACCATCAAGGGGAGGACTGAGTGGGAGGGCACGAAGCAATTCAGTTGCTGGTACCTTGTAGTGAGTATTGTCAGACATCCAGTCCAACACCCATGAGTTCACATCTTCAGCGTCTCCAGTGATATGTAGCGTCGCATAGAATTGAAGAATAAGTTCTTCATTCCAATCACAAATGTCAGTGCAGAAATTCAGAAGTCCTGCATCATGAAGAACACTGAGGACTGGCTCGAAGCCTGGCAGAGATTCCATGTCCACATGAGGAATATGTGCATGATCGAAGACTTTGTCTTTGTTGAATAGCACAGAGGAATAGAAGTTAGCTTGACTAGCAGTCCAGAAACGCCTCTTCCTTATGTGAGCAGAGTCATAAGGGTTGTAATCCGTGAAGAAAACGTGCTCGCCAAAGAAGTCTTCAGCCTTGAATTTTTGCTTCGTTGAGAATGGATTCTTTGGCTTTGGCAGTGGAGTGTCAGTGAGTTGCATCACGACCTCTGGAATCGCAATCTCAGGTTCTTTAGGCTAAGGAATTTCTGGTTCCTCTTGCCAGCAGCATCGAGGATCAGCAGCAGGTTCATCAGCGCTAGTGGCTGGAATTTCTTCATGTACAGATGAAGTGGGATGAGTTTCTTCAGAGCCCATTTGAACTGTTGGAGCAGGGGACCGAGGAATCTGTTGGATTGGGGTGAAGAGTGGAGAATTGGGATGCTGACTTTCCCAAAAGTCATCGCTCATCACCGGGCGTGGTGCATCCAATATCCACGCTTCGCCTTCAATTTCTCAACACCAGCCTCTTCACCGTGAACCGAGGCATAGGCGAGGAAATGATTGGGGTTGAAGGGATTGCTTCCACTTCAATTTCTTCATCAATCTGCTCTGACGAAGCAGCAGAATGATTTTCTTCATCAGATACGCTTGGGATCTCATAATCTTCACCAAAAGGAACAAGGTCCTTTGATGGCATGGAGGAAATTGGAACAACATCGATTGGATTTTCAAAAGAGCTTGTCATAGGCTTCATTTTCTTCGGGGCTGAAGAATTTGAAGCAGCTGATGCTTTCCTTTTCTTCACTGCAGCTCGCTCTGCAGCCTTGGTCTTCTTCACATCAGATGCAAATGGAAGGATTGGAGTTGGTGTAGGCGCAGCAGGAGCTGAGGAATCTGGTTGAATTTCCTCAGGCGCAACTGATGCAGTTGCCCTGACTTCTGTAAGTGCATCTAGTGCCCCTTAGTGATTTTGGTGTATTGAAGACTTATAGGTTAAGGGACTAATGTGTTTGTGAGTGTACACAGGTCTATAAGTCTATGAGGAGTTCGATATTTACAGAGAAAGTCGATCCCTAAAATGAAATTCTTCGATCAAGACTTTGATATTCAAGACTTTCAAGACTTTGAAAGTGAAGAAATTGGTGTGACCTTGAAGACTTGGTATTCATTTGAGGAACATGAAGCGTGAAGACTTTTGTTTTCGTAGTTTCGCTTTCTCTTTCTTGAGTCATAGGAAACACCGTCATCGTTAAAGGGGGTCGAGGAAATACTAAGGAAAAATTTCCATGTGATGCTCAACTCAAAATCCTACACCTACCAATCCCTTCGAGTGAAGCCTTTGAAATCTCATACAGTTCAGTCAATTTCTTCATGTGATGAGACGAAGTTCTTCCGTCGCCGAGGAATTTGTTCGACCGAGGAGTTAGGAATTCGCTAGTGCGGATTTCCTACACAAAGAGGAACATGATAGCCCCGAGGAATTTGAGATTCAAATTTCCGAACGCTGTCTGTCTCTTTGTCCACCTGTCCCAAAATATCTTATCCACCTAACGGTCATATCATTGAAGGGCATTTATGTCTTATCATGTCGGGCTGCTCCCTAGGCTATAAATAGCCGCCCCTACAACCACTAGCTGGTTGGCTGCTCCGAGAGAAACTTGACACTTGTCATTTGAGAGCAACCCATCCTCCGAGGACTTTGAGCGAAAATCATCGAGTGAGGAAAACCCAAACACCAAACCCTACAAACCCAAAGTGATTGAGCATCATCAAGAGATTGATCCTGCGTGGATCCGATGCTTGTTACCTTTGAAGACTGTGCTTCTTCCAGACGGTTAGGCGTCATGGTCTAGAGCATCCAAGAGGAATTGTGGATCGCAGAGTGACCAAGTCTGTGAAGGTTTGGAAGTCGCTCAAGACTTACCACGAGTGATTGGACGAGGTCTGTGACCTTAGTTCAAGGAGAATACGGTGAGGACTTGGTGTCCTGAGCTGCGTGCTCAGCGATCGGGTGTCCGGACTGTGTGTCCTCGAGTTTAAATACTCACCGCTCCAACCAGACGCATAAGTGAGACAGCAGCTTGGAACTGGTCTACCAAATCATTGTCTTCACCAACCTTATCGGTTCTATTTCCTCAACCCTCTCATTTCCTCATTATTGTGTTGAGTGTTCATTCATATCTGTGTTTGAAGACTTTGATCAAGACTTTCTCAATTTCCTCGCTCAATTTCTTCATCTGTTTGTCTTCATCTTGTGCTATCCTGTGTTTACGCTTTCAGACTTTTGATTGTCTTCATTTCATCATGATGACCATGCCCGCATTCTCTTATGCTTACTTCTGAGTACTTATTCCGCTGCAAGTAGTTCTTCGCTAAGGAATTTCCTCACTGACAAATTCCTCAGTGAAGAATTCATAAAAATCGCCTATTCACACCCCTCTACTCGATATAACGCACTTTCAATTGGTATCAGAGCAAGGTACTCCCTTGTTCTGTGTGATTTTGGTTTAACCACCTGGAGTTTTAGTTATGTCGACCGCAGGTATGAAGAAAGTGACATGTCCTATCTTTGACGGTCTTGATTATCCCAAGTGGAAGGCCATGATGAGGAAGCGCCTCATGGCAATGGACAATGAGCTGTGGACCGTCACGTAAATTGGTCTTACTCGATCTATGCAAACGGTGAATGCAGATGATATTCGCAAGTACACTCGCCTTGATATCATGGCGAAGGACATCATCTGTCTCGCCTATCTAGAGATGAATTCAAGCGCATTATGCATCTTCGCAATGCGGCTTATCTGGGACCGAATCTCCGACGCCTATGAAGGTCATCGAACCCGTCATGATCCTTGGTTTTAGGACTTCTAGGAATCTCTGAAAACGATGACTTTCGAACCAGAATCATCATCTTCTGCATCATGTCTCATGGCAAAGGGTGTCGAGGTAACCGGATGTTCCTCATCTGAATTTAGTGACTATGAATCTGATGATGATGGATCTGATGATGATATTGAACCTAGCTATACCAAACTTGTTTGCATTGCCACCAAACAACAACATGCCTTGGAAAAGGTTCAAAACATGCTAGATAAAAGTGATGATATGTTAGGTGAAGAAATGGATCGCACTAAAGCCCTGACTGAAAATCTTCAGACACTTCTGTCTAGGTTTGACAGCCTTCAAGGTCATCATAACACTCTCTTGTCTGATCATGAGAAACTTTCTTATGAATTTCTTCAAAGAAAGCAAGATCTTGAGAAGCTAAGAGTGAGTTATGAAGATCTTCAGAAGGAGCGTGATTCATTACTTGCTCAACAAATCAGCGCTTCTCAGGAAGAATTTGTTCCTCCATGCTTAAAGTGCATTGAACGTGAATCTCCTAATTCTTCACCTGAATGTTCAAATGCTTCAACTGTTACAACTTCTTCACCTGCCTCTGCTATCACTAATTCCTCATCTCAGGACATTGCTAGTATCACTGACAATGCAGGTCTAAAGGAATTGTACATGACAGGCATGTACAAAAGCCTCAAAGGGCATCATACTCTTTGTGATGTGCTTAAAAAGCAGATCCTCAACAGGAACCCTAGGAAAGAGGGTATTGCCTTTGAGAGGAAACTCAATGCTGATGGAACATATTGGAAGCCTGAGCAGTATCCCAAAACCTCATGGGTTGCTGCAAAGGGACCTCTAGTTGATCCATCTAACTTATCTGGCTCTACATGCGAATCTCCTCATTCTTCTGATGAGTCATTTGACTCCAACTATAAACTGTTCAAAAATCAGAATGGTGAAGTATTTGCTAGATATGTTGGCACTAACTGCAGGAACGGTTCCTCTATGAAGAAAATCTGGGTTCCCAAGAAGTGCCTTGAAAGTCTTCAGGTGAATGTCCTCATAACGCCACCTGTGAATAATAGGAACCCCAGATCAAACTCTTCATATGGACCAAATTCTTCATATGGATCCAAGTCCGCATACGGACCAAATTCCTCACGTGGATCAAATTCCTCAAAAGGATCAAAGTCCTCATATGATTATCATCGTACTAACAACTCGCTTTTGCAGGTAGAGCTAAGGGCTATGAATATGTGCATTATTCTTCAAACCAATATGTTCATAAGTCCTCGAAGAATTTCTCTGCTTATTCATATGCTTACCCTAACCCCTCTTATGTGAAACGAAATGGATTGGCCTCTATGCCACCATTCTCATATGGTGCTCGCAGAGTGATGAACTCTTTGCCACCCCTTCAGATGTGGGTGGTGAAGAAAAAGAACTAACCTCTTCTGCAGGGTCAGGTCTCCAGACGTGCTTTAAACGTTTGAAGAATTTGCTGGGGGCCTGACAAAAATGCCTGAAAGGATGCAGGCTAATCATGATGAAATGAACTTTCATTTCACACGTCCTCATACTGCTTATCTATTATACTTGCTGATGAAATTCATCTGATGAACTTGATATCATATATACTTCACTGATGAAGTATATGAGATCGTAAGTTGCACTAATTCACCTGCAGGATGATCAACCCAAAGCCACAGAGTGGGTTCTCGATAGTGGATGTACAAATCACATGACTGGTGACAAGAATCCATTGATGGATGCTCCCTTATCACCGTCACATCTGAAGCATATCATCTTTGCTGACAAAGGCAAAAGTCAGTCTTCGAAGGCTTTAGGAGAGGAGACTTGTATATTGTTGATTTCTCTACAGGACCACAACCAGCCGTGTGTCTACTTGCAAAAGCTTCAGAAGGCTGGCTATGGCATCGGTGACTTGGTCACGCAGGCATGAGGAATTTGCACATGCTTGCAAAGAAGAAGCATGTCATTGGCATTGAGAATGTAAAATTCCTCAAGGATCCCTTGTGTGGAGCTTGTGAAGTCGGTAAATGACCAAGGCCAAGCATCCAAATAAGACTATCATGACCACTACTCGTCCCTTCGAATTGCTTCACATGGACCTCTTTGGTCCTAATCATTACTCAGCAGTCACTAATGATGCATCTCTATATGGCTTTGTTATTGTTGATGATTACTCTCGTTACACATGGGTACACATTGTTACTTACAAAAATGAAGTGCAGGAAGTCTTCAAACGATTTTCCTCGAGGGCTTCAACTAACTTTGGTGTGAAGATCAGACACATCAGGAGTGACAATGGAACTGAGTTCAAGAATTACGGTCTTGATGCCTATCTTGATGAACTTGGTATTACTCATGAGTTATCTGCTCCCTATACTCCTCAGCAAAATGGCGTCGTGGAGCGCAAGAACAGAACTGTTGTTGAGATGGCTCGCACTAGTCGTTTTTGGATTGATGGAATTGATACCGCGTGCCACATCATCAACAGAGTATATCTTCACAAATTCTTCAAGAAGACTGCCTATGAACTCCTCACTGACAAGAAACCCAATGTGAGTTATTTCAAAGTCTTCGGTGCTAAATGCTGGATTAGAGATCCTCATCACAGTTCTAAATTTGCACCAAAGCACATGAAGGTTTTGTGCTTGGTTACGGAAAGGACTCGACACCTACTGTAGTCTTCAACATCGCTCTTCACAAGATTGTTGATACTGTAGATGTGTGGTTTGATGAAACTAATGGCTCGCAAAGAGAGCACCTACCTTCTGTGTTAGATGAACCAGCACCTGAGGAATCTATCAAGTTCAAGGCAACTGAGGATGTCATTCCTACTGAAGAATCTGTTGAAGAATTCATTCCTGTACGCGAAGAACGTCGAGCCGATGCACCTTAAGATAATGCTGAAGACAATGGTGCTGAGGAAAATGATCAAATTCCTCGACGACAACCAGCTCATCCTCGCGTTGCAAAAGAAGTGCAAGTTGACAAGATCATCGATGACATTGAAGCGCCAGTCCTCTCACACGCCAAAAGCTTCACATTTATCTAACTTTTGTGGGCACTATGCTTTTGTCTCTATCACAGAGCCCACTAAGGTAGATGAAGCATTTCGAGCCCGAGTGGATCCATGCCATGCAAGAAGAATTACATCGATTCGAGCTCAACAATGTCTGGAACTGGTCAAACGTCCGATCCTCGCAAGCATAATATCATTGGCACAAAGTGGATCTACCGCAACAAGCAAGATGAAAATGGCCTTGTGGTGAGGAATAAGGCACGACTTGTAGCTCAAGGCTACACACAGGTTGAAGGAATTGATTTCGATGAAACTTTTGCACTGTTGCTAGACTTGAGTCTATTCGCATATTACTTGCCTATGCTAACCA
Organism: Aegilops longissima; assembly: GCA_021605205.1. Taxonomy (NCBI): domain Eukaryota; kingdom Viridiplantae; phylum Streptophyta; class Magnoliopsida; order Poales; family Poaceae; genus Aegilops; species Aegilops longissima. The sequence goes on along the minus strand of CM038677.1, from coordinate 112,238,323 downwards.
TCACAATATCACTTTATATCAAATGGATGTGAAAATTGCATTCCTCAATGGTAAGCTTGAGGAAGAAGTATATGTTGCTCAACCCCGTGTTTTGAAGATCCAAAGAATCGACAAAGTCTTCAAACTCAACAAGGCCCTCTATGGTCTCAAACAAGCCCCACGGGCGTGGTATGATACATTGAAGGAATTCTTCGTGAAGAATGGCTTCACACCCGGTTCACTCGACCCTACTCTCTTTACTAAATCATATGATGGTGAATTGTTTGTGTGCCAAATATATGTTGATGATATTATCTTTGGCTGTACTGACCAATGTTATAGTGATGAATTTGCCTATATGATGAGTGAAGAATATCAAATGTCTATGATGGGAGAGTTGAAATTCTTCTTAGGTCTTCAAATTCGTCAACAACACAATGGCATATTCATATCTCAGGAGAAATACCTCAAAGATGTCCTCAAGAAATTCGCATGCAAGATTGCAAAGGCGTAAAATTCCTATGCCCACAAATGGCCATCTATGCACTGATGAAAATGGTATTGACTTCGATCACAAGGTATACCGCTCCATGATTGGTTCTCTATTGTACTTATGTGCATCTAGGCCAGATATAATGCTTAGTGTTTGCATGTGTGCCCGATTTCAAGCTACACCGAAGGAATCACACCATAAGGCTGTGAAGCATATTCTTCGATATCTAGCTCACACACCAACACTAGGATTATGATACCCCAAGGGCTCTACTTTTGATCTCATTGGATATTCTGACTCTGACTATGTTGGTGATCGTGTGGACCGCAAGTCAACATCTGGTACTTGTCATTTCCTCGGACGATCTTTAGTCTGTTGGTCCTCGAAGAAACAGAATTGCGTATCACTGTCTACTGCGGAAGCTGAATACATTGCTGCTGGCTCTTGTCGTGCTCAATTGCTGTGGATGAAGCAAACTCTCAAGGACTACGGCATCAACATGAAGAATGTGCCTCTCTACTGTGACAATGAGAGTGCCATCAAGATTGCTCACAACCCAGTTCAGCACTCAAGACAAAGCACATTCAAATTCTTCATCATTTTCTTCGTGATCATGTGTTTAAGGGCGACATCTCCATCGAGCATGTGAAGACTGAAGAACAGCTAGCCGATATCTTCACTAAGCCCTTGGATGAGAAGAGATTTAGCAAGTTGCGGTGTGAGCTAAATATCTTAAAATCTTCGAATGTTCCTTGAAAAGGACACACATCCTGATACTTATGCAAAACTGTTGACTTAGATGTGCAACACATGAAGAAACGTTTTTCTTCAATCCATGAAGAATAACACCCTAAGTGTGAAGAAATTAATGAAGAATTTGATTCTCGTAACCCTACGACAATTGTACGCTGTGTCTGAAATCATCATTCTTATACGGTGGGTCACGCCACCACCAAAGTTGAAAATCTTCAATTTGAGTTTTTCCTCGCTTTTGAAATTCTTCAGTTTTCAAATTCTTCAACTTTTCAAAATCTTCACTGCTTCCCTGTCGTTTTCTTCATTAGCTATATATATATATATATATATATATATATATATATATATATATGGGTTTATGTCCTCTACAACATTCACTTATGGCTATTTCTTCAAGTCGCTTTTTCTGCTAAGTGAATGTGATCGGACCCTTCCCCCTCTATGCTATACTCAACCCAATCTATTCACAAATTCTTCATGTGCGTTCTATTTGAAACTCGTTCAAAATCTTCACTGTGTCCTTGTCAGCTGAAGAAATTGCGAACGAAACTTTAAAACTGATCTTATCCAAACTTTCGGTTTTGCCGCTCAAACCGTTCCGCATCCCATGATGGATTTATCCATTCACCCACGATCTAACACGATCTCCACTTTTCAGTACGTGGGTGACACATGTCAAGCGAATGAGAAGGGTTAGGGGCACGTTCGTCCCAAATCTTTGGGCGAACAGTTTTTCACCGTGGCTATATATATACCCCCTCTCCCCTTCCTCACTTCCTTTACTCCGCTCGACCGCTTTCTCTCGCTCGAGCTTCTCAAACCCTAGCGCCATCGCTACTCCATCGTCGCCGGTGAGGAAGAGCTTCACTGCCTCGACCTCGTCGCCGACGTACTCGCGCCAACCGCGGAAATCTTCACTCCGCCGCTGCCGTAGCTGTCTTCCTCCGCCAAGTTAGGGCGTGGAAGATCTGAACTGACGAACTTCCCATCTGTTCTTCTTAGTTCGTCCTGTTCTTCACTTCGGGTAATTAAAAGTTACTTTTATTACTCGCTTTGATTCTCAAACCTTCCTGAAAATCTTCAAAGGTGTTTATTCTCCAAATCTTCACACATATGAACACCTCAAACAAAATATGCTCTTGATTCGTTTCTCTAAGAAATGATTTTTCTTCAAGATTCCTCAATTGTGTGGATCCTCGGTCTATACAACTCTGGAACCTAAGACAAAGATCGCTTAGTGAAATTCTTCAAGGCTCATCTGGTCAAATTCCTCAAACTAGTTCTTTTGAAAACATTCGAGAACGATATGACCTCTCCAAATTCCTCGCAACTATACTCTGTTCACAGGTACTCATGTCCGCTGCTGAATCACTAGGTTCTCATCAACTTAACTCATTTGCAGCGTTCCTCGAAGAAAAGTTGCATACTTCTTCAGAGATTTCGTTTGTTCAAATTCCTCACCTGAAGAATATGGCAGAAGGAAAGAAGACACATAAAGGAGGAAAGAGGCCTGAGGTCATGACTGCATTTGAAATCCCTAAGGAAATATATGTTGATTATTGCACACCTGATGAAGCTGAGTTCGGCAAAGAAAACAAAAATCAGCGCAAGGTGTGCATTCAAAGGATTGAACGGAGATGGGCAAGGGAATGGAGGGAGTACAAATATGTAACTCCAAAGTACATGAAGAAATTCGCACTCAATCCTCCATGCCCAAGAGCTCCATTGGCACCTGGTCAAGAAGCTGACCCCACCAAATCAAGCGTGGTGAGGACTTTCTGAAGAATGGGCCAAGCACCAAGCCAAATTGGCAAGACAAGCCAACGAGGCAAGGAGGAAATTCAATGAGGACTCACATCTGCTGCTGCCACCGAGGCCTCTGTCAAGCCAAGAAAATCTATGGCAAAGAAGCCCGCACACAAGCCAAGTGCTTCACCAACAAAGCCCTCACGGCCAAGTTCTCACCGTGCCCTCACGGCCAATTCCTCATGCTGCTCCCGCTCCTCCCAAGTCCTCACCTGCTCCTACAAAATCCTCAAGCAGTTCGACAAAGTCCTCAAGACCTATGCATCCGCCACGTGCAAAGGACTGCAGCATCTCCATTGCCTCTAGTGTTTCAAAAAGTTCCTCACCGCACAAAAGTCTTCATCTGCCCGACTCTGCAAGACTAAGGCCACAAATGGGCGAGGTCCTCGCCAAGTCCCAAGAAGAAACAGTCGCCTCCAAGAGCCACCAAGATGATGAGGCTGATGATGATGAACTTATGGAAATCATCGAGACCGCCAAGAAAGGGCCGCTAGAGCCAAAGGCACACCTGTGCATCGCTGTTGATCCAAGAGCGATCCTAGACTACATTGATCTCTCGCACAAGGACCCAAACACTCCTATGCCTCGACTTCAAGTTGACACCTGGCCAAAGTCACATGTCGACTCATTTCATCCAAGAGGAGAAATGGAAATTTGATACGGCCGAGAGATCAAGAAATCGCAGATCTAAAGGAGAAACTATCGAAGAAAACGTTGTCAAGATGACAATCAAGAACTTATCAAGATGCAGGCTGACATCAAAGCCCTCAAATGACAAATTTGACTCCTATTATGCTGATTGGCAAGGAGCCAAAGTCGATTCGCAACCTTACGAAGAAATTCACCAATGTTGCTACCCCAACGCAACAAGGAATTCCTCAGTGGAGCCTCACCTCAGATCGAAGAACATGCCAAGACCACCGATGAAGTTCAGGCTGCTGAAGACAATGCTAGTTCCAGGGCTGATGATCCCTTTCCAGCCGCTGAAGAAATTGTCAGGGCATCCACTAGTGGTGCGCCTGAAGAAACTGAACAAGTCAGGGCAACTGCATCAGTTGCACCTGAGGAAAATCAACCAGATTCCTCAGCTCCTCCTGCGCCAACACCAACTCCAATTATTCCATCTGCCTCTGATGTGAAGAAGACCAAGGCTGCAGAACGAGCTGCAATGAAGAAACAGAAAGCATCAGCTGCGTCAAATTCTTCGGATGCGCAGAAAATGAAGCCAATGACCAGCTCCTTTGAAAATCCTATTGATGTTGTTCCAATTTCCTCAATTCCATCAAAGGACCTTGTTCCTTTTGATGAAGATTATGAGATCCCAAGCGGATCTGATGAAGAAAATCATTCTGCTGCTTCGTCAGAGCAGATTGATGAAGAAATTGAAGTGGAAGCAATCCCTTCAACCCCAATCATTTCCTCGCCTATGCCTCAGTTCACAGCTGAAGAGGCCGGTGTTGAGGAAATTGAAGAAGATGTGGATATTGGAAGCACAACGCCAGTGATAAACGATGACTTTTGGGAAAGTCAGCATCCAAATTCTCCACTCTTCACCCCAATCCAACAGATTCCTCAGTCCCCTGCTCCAACAGTTCAAATGGGCTCTGAAGAAATTCATCCCACTTCATCTGTCCATGAAGAAATTCCAGCCACTAGCGCCGATGAACCTCTTCTTTGCGATCCTCGATCGCACTGAGAGGAACAAGAAATTCCTCACTGAAGAACCTGAGATTGTGATTCCAGAGGTCGTGATGCAACTCACTGACACTCCACTGCCAAAGCCAAAGAATCCCTTCTCAACAAAGCAAGAGTTCAAGGCTGAAGATTTCTTTAGCGAAGCGTATTCTTCATCGACATAATCCATATGATTCTGCTCGCATAAGGAAGAGGCGCTTCGACTGCCACCAAGCCAATTTCTATTCCTCGGTGCTCTTCAACAAAAACAAAGTCTTCGATCATGCACATATTCCTCATGTGGACATGGATTCTCTCCGCCAGCTTTGAGCCAGTCCTCGGTGTTCTTCACGACGCAGACTTCTGAATTTCTGCACCGACATCTGTGATTGGAATGAAGAACTCATTCTTCAATTCTATGCAACGCTGCACATCATCGGAGACGCCAAGACGTGAACTCATGGGTGTTAGATCGATGTCCGAAAATACTCACTACAAGGGACCAACAATCGAATTGCTTCGTGCCCTACCACTCAGGTCCTCCACTTGATGGTGCTCGTTGTATCTACAATGAACCCGAGCTTTCAAATCACTATATGCAAGTGCCGATGAAGCCTTTGAAACCGTGGCAGGCCCCAAGAACCAAATTCCTCGTCAAGGAATTATTGTATGTGCCTCGGACTGTCTATCGGATTACGACGAAGACAATGAGTCCTATCAAAGGCCACGACTCAAATGATGAAGAAGTCGTTGGCATCATGAAGAATATGCTTTTCAATAACATTCATGGCGTTCCCGTCAACTTCCATGATTTCTTCATGAGGACTCTGGCAAACATTGCTATGTCACCATTTGAGCTGAAGCCTTATGCGCCTTGGATAATGAGATTCATCAGGATAAGGTCTTCACTCAATTACAAGGCTGATACTCTGAACTACTGCAGCTACTTGCCCCCGATTGAAGTCCTCTAACGGACATTTACCTTAGCTGATGACAAGGGCAAGGCAATTGCTGTGATCGATGAAGGCATTCGTCCATTGGATGGACAGTTTCGCAAAGCTGCATCCCACTCCACCAATGATGACTCGCCACACATGACTCGCCAAGAAATACCTCACCAAGCAAAGTCCTCAAGCCACAAGACCTGTGGTGATGACTGATCGTGAGTTACTCCTCGCCTTCATTAGAAGGTTGATCGCAATCATAAATGGGTCAAGCGTCGGTTTGGTTCAATTCTTCACAACATGACCTCTACACACAATGCAAAGAAGAAAACCACTACTACCTCCATGAAACCTTCAAACGCACCTGGGCTGTTCTTTCAAATGTCTACAGCATGGAAGAACTGAAGACTATGGGTCTCTAGGAAGAATTTAACTGGTCTGCACCTCCTTCGAAGAAATACAAGAAGGTCAAAGTTCCTTCCTTGGAGGCCAGCTCCTATTCTTCATCACGAGACACTGATGAAAATGAAGACTTGGACGACACTGCGGCAGGCCCCACTATGACAACTGACCCCAACAATGCTGGCGCTCCTTCTACAACTTGAAATTCTTCAGGGGCGTTAGTCCTCAGTTTCGATCCTTTTGGTCATTCGATGACAAAGGGCGGGAAATTTGAGTTAGTCTTCAAGCGGGTCTATTATATGGGCAAATTGTTTTGTTAAGTTACAACTCTCGTTCTTCTGAAACTTTTATTGGATCGAGTTGTAATCTTAATCCCGATGGTACTCTGATACTTTTGATGCACTGTGCTCTGATACTCTTGATGCGTTATTTTGCATGCCTGTTCCTCATTAATGTTATTGCACGCATGCTGAATTTCATCAAGCACGATATTTTATCATGCATTTCAAATTCTTCATATTATATGTCAAATGCATGTAAGAATTACAAGATATAGGGGGAGATCTCCATGATTCAACTCTTCAAATGTGCATTGCCTCAAAAGCAAATTCCTCACTATGCACATCTTCAGGGGGAGTTCTTCTATATCTTGCAATCAAATTCCTCAATATCAGTATTTACACTTCATATGTTTATCCCCGTTGAAAACTTAACCTATATTGTCATCAATCACCAAAAAGGGGGAGATTGTAAGTGCATCTAGTGCCCCTTAGTGATTTTGGTGTATTGAAGACTTATAGGTTAAGGGACTAATGTGTTTGTGAGTGTACAGAGGTCTATAAGTCTATGAGGAGTTTGATATTTACAGAGAAAGTCGACCCCTAAAAATGAAGTTCTTCGACTGAAGACTTTGATATTCGAAGACTTTCAAGACTTTACAAGACTTTGAAAGTGAAGAAATTGGTGTGACCTTGAAGACTTGGTATTCATTTGAGGAACATGAAGCGTGAAGAATTTTGTTTTCTTAGTTTCGTTTTCTCTTTCTTGAGTCATAGGAAACACCATACTGTTAAAGGGGGTCGAGGACATACTAAGGAAAAATTTCCATGTGATGCTCAACTCAAAATCCTACACCTACCAATCCTTCGAGTGAAGCCTTTGAAATCTCATACAGCTTCACCAATTTCTTCAAAGGATGAGACGAAGTTCTTCCGTCGCGAGGAATTTGTTCTGACTGAGGAGTTAGGAATTCGCGAGTGCGGATTGCCTACACAGTGAGGAACATGATAGCCCTGAGGAATTTTAGATTCAAATTTCTGACCGTTGCTGTGCTGCCCGCCAGCTGTACCAAAATATCTTATCCACCTAACGGTCATATCAATGAAGGGCATTTATGTCTTATCATGCCAGGCTGCTCCCTAGGCTATAAATAGCCGCCCCCTACAACCACTAGCTGGTTGGCTGCTCCGAGAGAAACCTGACACTTGTCATTTGAGAGCAACCCATCCTCCGAGGACTTTGAGCGAAAATCATCGAGTGAGGAAAAACCCAAACACCAAACCCCTACAAACCCAAAGTGATTGAGCATCACTGAAGAGATTGATCCTGCGTGGATCCGACGCTTGTTACCTTTGAAGACTGTGCTTCTTCCAGACGGTTAGGCGTCATGGTCTAGAGCATCCAAGAGGAATTGTGGATCGCCGAGTGACCAAGTCTGTGAAGGTTTGGAAGTCGCCTGAAGACTTACCACGAGTGATTGGACGAGGTCTGTGTGAACTTAGTTCAAGGAGAATACGGTGAGTACTTGGTGTCCTGAGCTGCGTGCTCAGCGACTGGGTGTCCGGGACTGTGTGTCCTCGAGTTTAAATACTCAGCCGCTCCAACCAGACGTACAAGTGAGACAGCAGTTGGAACAGTTCTACCAAATCATTGTCTTCACCAACCTTACTGGTTCTATTTCCTCAACCCTCTCATTTCCTCATTACTGTGTTGAGTGTTCATTCATATCTGTGTTTGAAGACTTTGATCAAGACTTTCTCAATTTCCTCGCTCAATTTCTTCATCTGTTTGTCTTCATCTTGTGCTATCCTGTGTTTACGCTTTCAGTACTCTTTGATTGTCTTCATTTCATCATGATGACCATGCCCGCATTCTCTTATGCTTACTTCGAGTACTTATTCCGCTGCAAGTAGTTCTTCGCTAAGGAATTTCCTCACCGCAAATTCCTCGATGAAGAATTCATAAAATCGCCTATTCACCCCCTCTAGTCGATATAACGACTTTCAACTTCTTCGCTTTCTTCAGCGCACCACTAGTGGATGCCCCGCAATTTCTTCAATGGCTGGAATGGAGTCATCAGCCACGAACTAGCATTTTCTTCAAAGAGCTTGAACTTCATCACCGGTCTTGGCATGTTCTTCAAAGGCTGAGCAGAGGCTCGGCCCGAGGAATTTCTTGTTGCGTTAGGGGCTGCAACATTCGAGAACTTCTTTGTCGATTGACAAATCTGACTTTGGCTCCTGCCAATCAGCATAATATGAGTCAAATTTGTCGCCGAGGGCTTTGATGTCAGCCTGCATCTTGATTAAGTTCTTCAGCTTGTCATCTTGACAACATTTTTCTTCAGCAGTTTCTCTTTTACGTCTCATGATTTCTTGATCTCTCTGGCCTTATCAAATTTCCATTTCTCCTCTTGGATGAAATGAGTCAGCATGTGACTTTGGCCAGGTGTCAACTTGAAGTCAGGCATAGGAGTGTTTGGATCCTTGTGCCAGAGATCAATGTAGTCTAGGATCGCTCTTGGATCCAACAGAAGTGGCACAGGTGTGCCTTTGGCTCTAGCGGCCCTTACTTGTCTATCTCTGATGATTTCCGCAAGTTCATCATCATCAGCCTCATCATCTTTAGGTGGCTCTTGGAAGGCGACCTGTTTCTTCTTGGGACTTGGCCGAGGACCTCGTCCAGCTGTTGCCTTAGTCTTCAGCAGAGTTGGGCCTGATGAAGAATTTGGTGTAGCTGAGGAACTTGTCGAGACACCAGAGGCAATAGAGATGCCTGCAGTCCTTTGGCACGTGGCTAGATGCACAGGTGCTGAGGACTTTGTCGGAACTGCTGAGGACTTTGTAGGAGCTGAGGATTTGGGAGGAGCAGGAGCAGCATGAGGAATTGGCCGTGAGGGCATTGCTGAGGAAATTGGCCGTGAGGGCACAGCTGGTGAAGCACTTGGCTTGTGTGCGGGCTTCTTTGCCATAGATTTTCTTGGCTTGACAGCGGCCTCAGTGGCAGCAGCAGTAGCAGAGTCCTCATTAAATTTCCTCACTGCCTCGTTGGCTTGTCTTGCCAATTTGGCTTGGCGCTTGGCCTATTCTTCGGGAAAGTCCTCACCACGCTTGATGTCGGTGGGGTCACTTCTTGGCCAGTGCCAATGGAGCTCTTGGGCATGGAGGATTGAGAGAATTTCTTCATGTACTTTAGAGTAACATATCATGTACTCCTCCATTCCCTTGCCCATCTCCTTTCAATCCTCTAGATGCGCACCTTGCGCTGATTTTTGTTTTCCTTGCCAAACTTGGCTTCATCAGTGTGCAATAGTCAGATATAAGTCCTCGGGTATCTCAAAGCAGTCATGACCTCAGCCTCTTTCCTCCTTTCTCAGTAGCTTCTTTCCTTCGCCATATTCTTCAAATTGAGGAATTTGAACAATCGAATTCTCTAAAGAAGTATGCAACTTTTCTTCGAGGAACGCTGCAAATGAGTTAAGTTGATGAGAACCTAGTGATTCAGCGGTGGACATGAGTACCGTAACAGAGTATAGTTGCGAGGAATTTGGAGAGGTCATATGCTCTCGTAAGGTTTTCAAAAAGAACTAGTTTGAGGAATTTGACCAGATGAGCCTTGAAGAATTTCACTAAGCGATCTTTGTCTTAGGTTCCAGAGTTGTATAGATCGAGGATCCACACAATTGAGGAATCTTGAAGAAAATCATTTCTTAGAGAAACGAATCAAGAGCATATTTCGCTTGAGGTGTTCATATGTGAAGATTTGAAGAATAAACACCTTTGAAGATTTTCGGAAGGTTTGAGAATCAAAGCGAGTAATAAAAGTAACTTTTAATTACCCGAACTGAAGAACACGACGAACTGAGAAGTGTAGATTAGAAGTTCGTCAGTTCAGATCTCCCACGCCCTAACTCGGCGGAGGAAGACATCTACGGCGGCGGAGGAGTGAAGATTGCCGCGGTCGGCGCGAGTACGACAGCGACGAGGTCGAGGCAGTGAAGCTCTTCCTCACCGGCGATGATGGAGTAGCGGTGGCGCTAGGGTTGGAGAAGCTCGAGCGAGAGAGAGAGCGGTCGAGAGGAGTAAACGAAGTGAGGAAGGGCAGAGGGGGTATATATAGCCACGGTGAAAAATTGTTCTCCCAAAGATTTTGAGACGAACGTGCCCCTGACCCTTCTCATTCGCTTGACATGTGTCACCCACGTACTGAAAAGTGGAGATCGTGTTACATCGTGGGTGAGTAGATAAGTTTAACGAACGAAGCGGAACGGTTTGAGTGGCCGTAAATTTGGATAAGATAAGTTAAAAGTTTCGTTCGCAATTTCTTCAGCTGACAAGGACACGGTGAAGATTTTGAACGAGTTTCAAATAGAACGCACATGAAGAATTTGTGAATAGATTGGGTTGAGTATAGCATAGAGGGGGAAGGGTCCGATCACATTCACTTAGCAGAAAAAGCAACTTGAAGAAATAGCCATAAGTGAATGCTGTAGAGGACATAAACCCATATATATATATAGCCAATGAAGAAAAACGACGGAAATAAAGGAAGATTTTGCAAAGTTGAAGAATTAAAAAACTGAAGAATTTCAAAACCGAGGAAAACTCAAATTGAAGATTTTCAATTTTGGTGGTGGCGTGACCCACCAGATAAGAATGATGATTTCAGACACCGCGCACAATTGTCGAGGGTTCTCGAGAATCAAATTCTTCATTAATTTTTTCACACTTAGTGTGTTATTCTTCATTGATTGAAGAAAACGTTTCTTCATGTGTTGCACATCTAAGTCATCAATTTTGCATAAGTGTCGGATGTGTGTCCTTTTCAAAGAACATTCAAGATTCTAAGATATTTAGCTCACACCGCAACTTGCTAAATCTCTTCTCATCCAAGGGCTTTGTGAAGATATCAGCTAGCTGTTCTTCAGTCTTCACGTGCTCGATGGAGATGTCACCCTTCAACACATGATCACGAAGAAAATGATGACGAATCTGAATGTGCTTTGTCTTCGAGTGCTGAACTGGGTTGTGAGCAATCTTGATGGCACTGTCATTGTCACAGTAGAGAGGCACATTCTTCACGTTGATGCCATAGTCCTTGAGAGTTTGCTTCATCCACAGCAATTGAGCACAACAAGAGCCAGCAGCAATGTACTCAGCTTCCGCAGAGAAAAAGGATATGCAGTTCTGCTTTCTTCGAGGACCAACAGACCAAAGATCGTCGAGGAAATGACAAGTACCAGATGTTGACTTGCGGTCCACAAGATCACCAGCATAGTCGAGTTAGAATATCCAATGAGATCAAAAGTAGAGCCCTTGGGGTACCATAATCCTAGTGTTGGTGTGTGAGCTAGATATCAAGAATATGCTTCACAGCCTTATGGTGTGATTCCTTCATGTAGCTTGAAATCGGGCACACATGCAAACACTAAGCATTATATCTGGCCTAGATGCACATAAGTACAATAAAGAACCAATCATGGAGCGGTATACCTTGTGATCAAGTCAATACCATTTTCATCGATTGCATAGATGGCCATTTGTGGGCATAGGAATTTTGACGCCTTTGCAATCTTGCATGCCAATTTCTTCAGGACATCTTTGAGGTATTTCTCCGAGATATGAATATGCCATTGTGTTGTTGATTTAATTTGAAGACCTAAGAAGAATTTCAACTCTCCCATCATAGACATTTGATATTCTTCACTCATCATATAGGCAAATTCATCACTATAACGTTGGTCGGTGCAGCCAAAGATAATATCATCAACATATATTTGACACACAAACAGTTCACCATCATATGATTTAGTAAAGAGAGTAGGGTCGAGTGAACCGGTGTGAAGCCATTCTTCACGAAGAATTCCTTCAATGTATCATACCACGCCCGTGGGGCCTGTTTGAGACCATAGAGGGCCTTGTTGAGTCTGAAGACTTTGTCGGGATTCTTTGGATCTTCAAAACCTGGGGGTTGAGCAACATATACTTCTTCCTCAAGCTTACCATTGAGGAATGCACTTTTCACATCCATTTGATATAAAATGATATTATGATGGTTAGCATAAGCAAGTAATATGCGAATAGACTCAAGTCTAGCAACAGGTGCAAAAGTTTCATCGAAATCAATTCCTTCAACTTGTGTGTAGCCTTGAGATACAAGTCGTGCCTTATTCCTCACCACAAGGCCATTTTCATCTTGCTTGTTGCGGTAGATCCACTTTGTGCCAATGATATTATGCTTGCGAGGATCTGGACGTTTGACCAGTTCCCGACATTGTTGAGCTCGAATCGATGTAATTCTTCTTGCATGGCCTGAATCCACTCAGGCTCGAAATGCTTCATCTACCTTAGTGGGCTCTGTGATAGAGACAAAAGCATAGTGCCCACAAAAGTTAGATAAATGTGAAGCTTTTGAGCGTGTGAGAGGACCTGGCGCTTCAATGTCATCGATGATCTTGTCAACTTGCACTTCTTTTGCAACGCGAGGATGAGCTGGTTGTCGCCGATGAATTTGATCAGCATTTTCTTCAAACCATTTTCTTCAAAGATTATCTTCAGGTGCATCAGCTCGACGTTCTTCGCGTACAGGAATGAATTCTTCAGCAGATTCTTCAGTAGGAATGACATCCTCAGTTGCCTTGAACTTGATAGATTCCTCAGGTGCTGGTTCATCTAACATAGAAGGTAGGTGCTCTCTTTGCGAGCCATTAGTTTCATCGAACCGCACATCTACAGTATCAACAATCTTGTGAAGAGCGATGTTGAAGACTCTGTAGGTGTGCGAGTCCTTTCCATAACCAAGCATAAAACCTTCATGTGCTTTCGGTGCAAATTTAGCATTGTGATGAGGATCTCTAATCCAGCATTTAGCACCGAAGACTTTGAAATAACTCACATTGGGTTTCTTGTCAGTGAGGAGTTCATAGGCAGTCTTCTTGAAGAATTTGTGAAGATATACTCTGTTGATGATGTGGCACGCGGTATCAATTGCATCAATCCAAAAATGACGAGGCGTTTTGTATTCATCAAGCATAGTGCGAGCCATCTCAACAAGAGTTCTGTTCTTGCACTCCACGACGCCATTTTGCTGAGGAGTATAGGGAGCAGATAACTCATGAGTAATACCAAGTTCATCAAGATAGTCATCAAGACCGGAATTCTTGAACTCAGTTCCATTGTCACTCCTGATGTGCCTGATCTTCACACCAAAGTTGGTTGAAGCCCTCGAGGAAAATCGTTTGAAGACTTCCTGCACTTCATGTTTGTAAGTAACAATGTGTACCCATGTATAACGAGAGTAATCATCAACAATAACAAAGCCATATAGAGATGCATCATTAGTGACTGCTGAGTAATGATTAGGACCAAAGAGGTCCATGTGAAGCAATTCAATGGACGAGTAGTGGTCATGATAGTCTTTCTTGGATGCTTGGCCTTGGTCATTTTTCAGCTTCACGTGCTCCACACAAGTGATCCTTGAGGAATTTTACATTCTCAATGCCAATGGCACTCTTCTTCTTCGCAAGCGTGTGCAAATTCCTCATGCCTGCGTGACCAAGTCGTCGATGCCATAGCCAGCCTTCTGAAGCTTTTGCAAGTAGACACACGGCTGGTTGTGGTCCCAGAGAGAAATCAACAATATACAAGTCTCCTCTCCTAAAGCCTTCAAGACTTTGGAATTGTCGCTTCCATGATCACAACACAACGATACTTGCCAAAGACAACAACCATATCAAGATCACAAAGCATTGAGATCGACATGAGGTTGTATCCTAAGGACTCAACAAGCATGACTTTGTCCATGTGTATGTCCTTAGAGATCGCAACCTTACCAAGACCCAATACCGACTTTTGCCTTTGTCATAAAGATGATATGCTTCAGATGTGACGGTGATAAGGGAGCATCCATCAATAGATTCTTGTCACCAGTCATGTGATTTGTACATCCACTATCGAGGACCCACTCATTGGCTTTGGGTTGATCATCCTGCAGATGAATTAGTGCAACTTACAATCTCATATACTTCATCAGTGAAGAATATGATATCAATTTCATCAGATGAATTTCATCAGGCAGTATAACATATAAGCAGTATGAGGACGTGTGAAATGAAAGTTCATTTCTTCATGATTAGCCTGCTCCTTTCAGGCATTTTTGTCAGGCCCCCAGCAAATTCTTCAAACGTTAAAGCACGTCTGGAGGCCTGACCCTGCAGAAGAGATTAGTTCCTTTTCTTCACCACCCACATCTGAAGGGGTGGCAAAGAGTTCATCACTCTGCAAGCTCCATATGAGAATGGTGGCATAGAGGCCAATCCATTTTGTTTAACATCAGAGAGGTTAGGGTAAGCATATGAATAAGCAGAGAAATTCTTCGAGGACTTATGAACATATTGGTTTGAAGAATAATGCACATATTCATAGCCCTTAGCTCTACCCTGCGAAACAGAGTTGTTAGCACGATGATAATCATATGAGGACTTTGATCCTTTTGAGGAATTTGATCCACGTGAGGAATTTGGTCCGATGAGGACTTGGATCCATATGAAGACTTTGGTCCATATGAAGAGTTTGATTTGGGGTTCCTATTCTTCACAGGTGGTGTCATGAGGACATTCACCTGAAGACTTTCAAGGCACTTTTTGGGAACCCAGATTTTCTTCATAGGGGAACCGTTCCTGCAGTTAGTGCCAACATATCTAGCAAATACTTCACCATTCTGATTTTTGAACAGTTTATAGTTGGAGTCAAAAGACTCATCAGAAGAATGAGGAGATTCACATGTAAAACCAGATAAGTTAGATGGATCAACTGGAGGTCCCTTTGCAGCAACCCATGAGGTTTTGGGGTACTGCTCAGGCTTCCAATATGTTCCATCAGCATTGAGTTTCCTCTCAAAGGCAATACCCTCTTTCCTAGGGTTCCTGTTGAGGATCTGCTTTTTAAGCACATCACAAAGAGTCTGATGCCCTTTGAGGCTTTTGTACATGCGTGTCATGTACAATTCCTTCAGCCCTGCATCGTCAGGGATACTAGCAATGTCCTCAGATGAGGAATTAGTGATAGCAGAGGCAAGTGAAGAATTTGTAACAGTTGAAGCATTTGAACATTCAGGTGAAGAATTAGCAGATTCACGTTAAATGCACTTTAAGCATGGAGGAACAAATTCTTCCTGAGAAGCGCTGATTTGTTGAGCAAGTAATGAATCGCGCTCCTTCTGAAGATCTTCATAACTCACTCTTAGCTTCTCAAGATCTTGCTTTCTTTGAAGAAATTCATAAGAAAGTTTCTCATCATCAGATAAGAGAGTGTTATGATGACCTTGAAGACTGTCAAGCCTAGAATAAAGTCTCTGAAGATTTTCAGTCAGGGCTTTAGTGCGATCCATTTCTTCACCCAACATATCATCACTTTTTTCTAGCATGTTTTGAACCTTTTCAAAAGCCCTTTGTTGTTTTACAACAATCTTAGCAAGTTTTGAGTAGCTGGGCTTGAGATCTTCATCAGATTCATTTTCACTAGATTCAGAGGAGGTATATTTGAGTACCTTGGCACCCTTTGCCATGAAGCAATAGGTGGGAGCGTAGTCATCACTATCTTCATCAGCTTTGTTGGTGAGGTCATTTTCTTCAGAGTAGAAGATGGACTTGCTGACGAAAGCAGTAGCGAGAGCCAGACTCGCCACACCAGACTCGGATTCTTCAGATGCCTCCTCTTCCTCATGTTCCTCAGATTCAGCTTCAGAGTCCATTTCCTTGCCAATGAATGCCCGAGCCTTCTTGGAGCTGCTCTTCTTGTGAGAAGAAGACTTTGAGGATTTTGATGATGAAGATTTCGACGATTTCTTCTTCTTCTTAGTGTCATCAGAACTGTAATCCTTGTATTTCTTCTTCTTTAATTCCTTTTCCCACTGAGGACAATCTTGAATGTAGTGACCAGGTTTCTTGCATTTGTGGCAAAGTCTTCTCTTATAGTCACTGGATGAGGAATCACTGCTCCTTGAGGATTTTCCAAAGCGACCACGTCTTGAGAACTTCTGAAATTTCTTCACGAGCAAGGCTAGCTCCTGCCCAATTCTTCAGATCTCCAAGGCTACTACCAGAGTCTTCACAATCAGATCCAGACACAGCCTTGGCCTTCAGGGCATGTGATTTTCCATAGCTAGAACCATAGAGATCTCTCTTTTCAGCAAGCTGAAACTCATGAGTATTTAGCCTCTCGAGGATATCAGCTGGATCAAGTGACTTGTAGTCAAGACGCTCTTGTATCATCGGTGCGAGTATCAAATGAGGAATCAAGCGATCTCAACAATTTCTTCACCACCTCATGGTCGGTGATGTCAGTGGCACCAAGCGCTTGAAGCTCATTTGAGATGTCAGTGAGGCGATCGAAGGTTTGTTGAACATTTTCGTTGTCGAGTCTTTTGAAGCGGTTGAAGAGATTGCAAAGAACATCAACTCGAGAGTCACGCTGAGTTGAGACTCCTTCATTTACTTTGGACAGCCTATCCTAGATGAGCTTAGTAGTTTCCAAAGCACTCACTCTTCCATACTGTCCTTTGCTCAGATGACCACATATGATATTCTTCGCTTGAGAATCGAGTTGCTTGAATCTCTTCACATCAGCAGCGTTCAGTGAGGGTGAGACAGAGGGAACACCATTTTCCACAACATACCAGAGATCGTTGTCAATTGCCTCAAGATGCATTCGCATCTTGTTCTTCCAGTAGGGGTAGTCCGTCCCATCAAAGGTAGGACACCCAGCTGAGATCTTGATCATACCTGCGGTCGACATAACTAAAAATCCAGGTGGTTAAACCAAAATCACACAGAACAAGGGAGTACCTTGCTCTGATACCAATTGAAAGTGTGTTATATCGACTAGAGGGGGGGGTGAATAGGCGATTTTTATGAATTCTTCAATGAGGAATTATCCGGTGAGGAAATTCCTAAGTGAAGAACTACTTGCAGCGGAATAAGTACTCGAAGTAAGCATAACAGAATCACGGGCATGGTCATCATGATGAAATGAAGACAATCAAAGAGTACGAAAGCGTAAACACAGGATAGCACAAGATGAAGACAAATAGATCAAGCATTGAACTGAGGAAATTGAGAAAGTCTTCACCAAAGTCTTCAAACACAGATATGAACAAACACTCAACACGGTTATGAGGAAACGAAAGAGTTGAGGAAATAGAACCAGTAAGGTTGGTGAAGACAATGATTTGGTAGACCAGTTCCAACTGCTGTCTCAGTTGTACGTCTGGTTGGAGCGGCTGAGTATTAAATTCGAGGACACAGTCCCAGACACCCAGTCGCTGAGCACGCAGCTCAGGACACCAAGTCCTCACCGTATTCTCCTTGAACTAAGGTCACACAGACCTCGTCCAATCACTCGTGGTAAGTCTTCAGGCGACTTCCAAACCTTCACAGACTTGGTCACTCGGCGATCCACAATTCCTCTAGGATGCTCTAGACCATGACGCCTAACCGTCTGGAAGAAGCACAATCTTCAAAGGTAACAAGTGTCGGATCCACGCAGGATCAATCTCTTCAGTGATGGTCAATCACTTTGGGTTTGTAGGGGTTTGGTTTTTGGGTTTTTTCTCACTCGATGATTTTCGCTCAAAGTCCTCGGAGGATGGGTTGCTCTCAAATGACAAGTGTCAAGTCCTCTCGGAGTAGCCAACCAGCTAGTGGTTGTAGGGGGCGGCTATTTATAGCCTAGGGAGCAGCCCGACATGATAAGACATAAATGCCCTTCAATGATATGACTGTTAGGTGGATAAGATATTTTGGGACAGCTGGCGCGCAGCCTCTGTTGGAAAAGGCAGTGCCTAGGAGGTGCTTAGGCACGCCTAGGCGCTAGGCAATGGCCAAACGCCTCGCCTAGGGCATAAATGGAGGTCTAGGCAGGGCACGCAAGGAATTGCCTACCCAAGCAAGAAATCATGCCACATACTGCACTGATATGCTAAACGGGTTATATTTCGATGGCACTAGATGGTAATTAACTTATTTATATGCCCTAAACTGATATCAACACCCATATAATAATCACAAATACACTACCAGTAAAAACTATATTACCGCCTAGGCCGTGCCTAGGGCGCTTAGGCACCGCCTAGGCACTAGGCGATGGCCAACTGCCTCGCTTACGCCTACCGCTTTTTCCAACCTTGCGCGCAGCAGAGCAACGGTGGGAAATTTGACTCTCAAATTCCTCGTATATAATGTTCCTCATCGTAGGCAATCCAAGACCGGCAAATTCCTAACTCCTCGGTCCGAACAAATTCTCAATGACCGTAAGAACTTCGCTCTCATCATCAAGAAATTGACTGAGCTGTATGAGATTTCAAAGGCTTCACTCAAGGGATTGGTAGGTGTAGGATTTTGAGTTGAGCATCACATGGAAATTTTTCCTTAGTATTTCCTCGACCCCCTTTAACAGTACGGTGTTTCCTATGACTCAAGAAAGAGAAAACAAAACTACGAAAACAAAAGTCTTCAAAGTTCATGTTCCTCAAATGAATACCAAGTCTTTAAGGTCACACCAATTTCTTCACTTTCAAAGTCTTCAGAATATCAAAGTCTTCAGTCAAAGAACTTCATTTTTAGGGGTCGACTTTGTCTGTAAATATCAAACTCCTCATAGACTTATAGACCTGTGTACACTCATAAACACATTAGTCCCTTAACCTATAAGTCTTCAATACACCAAAATCACTAAGGGGCACTAGATGCACTTACAGGGAACGAGGTCGTCCCGTCCGTCGCTGCCTCGCCTTGCTTTGACACGCGCCCAGGCCAGCGATGCATGCGGCGCCATGTAGGCAGGCAGGCAGCTGAGGTGGCGCGGTGGTAGGGTCTTCACAAAGATTTGCATGCCACCACGCAGGTTCTTGCTGAGTTGGCTTGGAAGCCGCCCGTCGCCACGCAGGTGCCTGCCCAGCTGGTTGAGCTAGCAGCTGCATGCGAACGGCGGTGGAGTATTGTTCGACGCGGGCCTGGCTGTGGCCCCGCTGATGTCCTCGGCAAGGGCCTTGCCGGGGGCCCGACAAGGGTCTTGCCGTGGCGTTGCAGTCGTCCCCGGCAAGGCGCTTGCCGGGGGTCTTCTGGATTCCCTCGGCTGGGATCCCGCCGAGGGTCACCGTCTTCTGGTCCTCATCTGATTTCACATGTTTATGATCTTGACGAAGATCTACATGCCACCACATAGGTGCCTCCCGAGCCTTGGTTCCAACGTAGTCGTTGGCGGCGTTTGGAACCCGTGGGCTCAAGGGTGGCCTGCTCTGCTGGCATCAGGCAAGTTGCCCCGGCAAGGCTCTTGCCGAGGCCGCCGAGGCCGCCCCGGCAAGGGCCTTGCCGGGGGAGTCCACCTCGCCCTCTTGCTCTTTGGTATTTCATGTCTTGGCGCTGCCTTGTTTGTCTTGGGCTTCGGCTTCTCTCCGGCTTCCCTCCCTTTTCTTGCTAGGTGTGGCCGTGGTGCATGGCTCTGACTGCCCGTGCACAAGTAAAGGGGTCAAAAGGAGAGCCTCTACTTTTGTACACTGACAGGAGCCCCCGGCCCTGGGCCACACATAAGCGCGGCGCGTTGTTGGGCTAGGCCCAGAACGGTGCGCGGGCAGGTGGGGCGGATTTTACCGCAGTAACTGTTTCATCCGCTGCGCTTCCCCATGACCCGCTTTGAACGCGTGACATGGGGTGGGGGTCGTGCGTAACATGGGGGTCATGTGTGGTGCGGTCTCTGCATGCATGCGTCACATCACAGTTAATGGGAAAGGAGGCGGCCCGCGCCTTCCCCGTAAAAAGGGATAACCACGGGCACGCTGCTCACTTTACCCCCCTTCTTGCGTCTTCTCCAATCTCAGAGCCGCCGCCTCCCCCCTTCGTCCTCTTTCTCGAGCTTTTCGCCTTTGCTCGCCACTGCTGCGTCTTCCTGTCCTCCACCCCTTGCTTCTCGCAGCCGCCATGGCTCCGAAATCCACCAAGGGCAAGGGAGTGGCCAAAGATGCCTGGGCGACGGAGCCGCCGAGAGTGAGCAGGCGGCGCGACGGACGTAGCTCGCCTACTTCCCCTCGACGGTCGACATGTTTGAACTCCGGGATTGCTTCAAGCCCCTATGGGGGTGCAAGACGGAGACGACGGGCATCCAGCCACACGTGTCATCCCCGCCAATTGCACCGAGGCCGCCCCAAATCGGTATCCATTCTTCGTCGATTACTTCTCTTGCGGCCTCTACCCCCCTTCTCTGATTTCTTCAATGACGTCATGCACACCTACGGCTTCCACCTTCTGGATTTTACTCCAAATGCCATGGCGTGCATGGCTCTCTTTGCGCACCTCTGCAAGGGTTTCGCCGGGGTGCATCCCAACACGGCGCTCTTCCGCCACTACTTCTTCCCTCAGATCCAACCAGGGGCACCATTTCTGGTTGCGTTTCCTGGATCCCACGGTCCAAGGGGGCATACCCAGAGGGCGCTCAGAAGGAGAGGTGGGAAGAATGGCGGGGCCGGTGGTGCTGGATTGAGGAGGATGATCCACAAGATTTCTGCCGGGTTCGCCAGGCGCCGCCGGTGCGGTGGAGCAACTGGAGCGATGTTGATGCCGATGATGTGAAGCTCACGGTCGCCACCACCAGGATTCTTTGCCTCACCGAGGCCGGGCTCATCCTTGAGATGATCGGGGCGGATTTCATCCGCCGCTGAATCGCTCGCTGCACAACAAGGGGAGGCCGGCCTGGCTTTTCTCGAACGCCACCGACATCATGAGGCTTCGCCCCAGCCTCGACCACAACTTCACGGTGATGGGGCATGCCCACTTCTGTCAGTGGCTCTTTCATCTCTACGTGAAACGCGATGGCGAGGTTGAGCGGTCCGGCAAGGCCGCGAGAGCCGCCGTGAAGGCTGGCAAGGTCGCCAAGGCGCCCTTGTTTAAGTTGCCGATGGGAGTGGTCCCACTGAGTAAAAACTCTCGCCGGACCGACATCATCGCCATGATGCCGGACTTCAACGCGCACGGCCTTGACCCGAGCTGGGTCGAGCCGGAGGAAATTCACGTGCAGGAGTTCTTCGACACCTTGCATGAGGCATACGTCACCGACGAGCCGCGGCTCGTCCAGGACACCACTCAGGCAGAGCTGGACTACATCACCGCCAGGGCGGTGGAGGCAAAGCTCGCCAAGGAGGCTGGCAGCACCGGTGGTGTGGAGGACAAGGCCGTGACGGAGGCGGAGGAGAAGGAGCTCGCCAGTGGGCGGAGGCAGCTGGGGAGGCCAGCAGCGCTGGCACCGGGGCCCCTCTTGCTGAAGATGTGGTCGACGAGTCATCGTCGGAGGAGGCCGAGGCTGTCAACCCTCCGGCCATGGGGAGAGGGCGAGTCCTGCGGCACGCCACCCCTGGCGAGCCGGTTCGGCCCGGCAGGGTCGTGCAGCCCCGGCAAGCTCAGGAGGCATCCGTGCGCCACACGAGGGCCGTGACTGCGAAGAAATCGGTGAAGGCCGCGGTGGAGAAGGAGAAAGCATCTGCCTCCTCTTCATCCAAGCACGTCCAGACTCCGCCTTCCTTCCCTCCCCCGTGAAATGTCGATGCGGACGTCGATGGGAGGTCACCTTTGACTTTCGGTCCCTCATCCCAAGGAGGAAGAGGAAAGCAGCAGAGGAGGAGGTGGAGGACGAGTAAGTATCTTATCCCTTTTTGTTTCCTCAATCTCTGCCGCTTGTCTTAACCTGTTCTTCTTCTTGGCAGGGATGCGGAGACGCCGGCCCAGAGGGTGAAGAGGGCCAGGCTTGGCGGCCAGCCCCGCAGTACTTCCGCACACACCGGTGGTGTTGAGCAGCCCGGACAGCAGCCCCCGGCACAACCCCCAACGTAAGTTCATCACTCATCCCTCGTCAACGTGTGTTGGGGGCACGATCTCTTGGTGCTGACCTTGTCGTGGTTGCAATAGGAGGACAGCAGCAGGAGGAGCCACGGAGGGCTACACCCAACACGCCACCCCATCGACCACGCCGCCCCGAGGGGCATCCCTGGCAAGGGCGCCAAGCACCGAGCCCATGCACATGGAGGAGGAGGAGGAGAACTCGGGCGCCCGTGGCTTCGCCTCGGTGCCAAATGTTGGTGGGGAGGGGACCTCTACTTCCCAGCCCGGCGCTGGTAAGCGTTCGCCTCCCATTATGTTCTTTTTCTTTCCTTGCTGACTCTTGGTCTTGGCTTTGTCTCATCCCCTTCTTGGTATCCAGATCGTCCGTCGGCGGACCAGGAAGACATAGACACCGTCATCGAGGACGTCGCCAAGGCCACCGAGGCGGAGGCCGAGAAGATCGCCGCCAAGGAGGCCGCCAAGGGCGCTAGTGAGGACGCCACCAAGGGACCTACAGGGGAGGCCGGCAAGGCTGCTGCCGAGGAGGAGGTGGTTGATGACCAGCCTTCCTCCTCTGCCGCCTCTGGCTCCGGCAGGTATCTGAGGGTGAGTGACAACCTCTTCGTCCACCGTCTAGGGGCGTCGAACTCCAGGGCGACCGTCGAGGGAGATGTGTTCGACGAGGAGGTGCTTGCCGCCGCTGGGCTCGAGGTTATTGACGAACTGAGCACAGGTGACGACGGTTCTCAGGAGGAGTGGCTTCTCTAGGCCATGGGTGCCAATTTCCGGAAGCTCCAGGCTCTCCACCACGCCCGCCTAGACAAGGTCATGTCCAGGATGGCAACGGTGGACAAGGCGGAGGCGGACCTCAAGGTGCGCGTCGCCGAGACACAGACTTGGTTCTTCCAGGCTTGTGAGGAGCTGAAGGTTGCCCGGGGTGAGCTGGCCAAGCGCGACGTGGAGCTCACCATGAAGCAGGCCGACATCAAGAAGGCCCAGGAGACGGCGGAGAGCTTGGTCGCCACAGCCGAGGCCACTCAGACCCAGCATCAGGCCGCGCTGAACTCCCAGGAGGAGGACCTTGCCGCGCGTGAGGAGAAGCTTGCTGCAACGCTCTGCGGCAAGGATGAGGAGGTGGAGAAGCTCATCATGCAGCAGACCCAAGAGGTGGAGCAGAGGCACAGGGAGGCGCTCGATGCCCAGGCTCTGGTTCACGCCGACAAGGTGAAGGAGCTGGAGGTGGAGCGGGACGGGCTGAAGGACCAGACCCTGAAGCTGGCCGAGGAGAAGAACACGCTCAACGGTGCCCTGGTGGAGGCGCAGGGTGTAGTCCTTGGCAAGGCTGAGCAGCTCTCCAAGGCCAACGACTCCATCAAGGACCTGAAGCTGAAGCTAGAGGGCCTAGAGGAGATGCTTTCGGAGGTTAGGGCCTGGGAGGAGACCCTGACCAAGAATCTGGAGGAGGAGAAGCTGCTGCGGAAGAATGAGGCCGCCAACAACAAGGATTTTGTGGAGGGCGAGAACCGCTGGATCTGCCACCTTGTGGACGTCGCCGGCAGGATCACCACACAGCTGGCTACCATGGGGATGCCAAATGTGAGGTATGCCCTGGAGCGCAGCGGGAGTCCCAATGCCAAGCTGACCCTGTTCTTTGAGGGCGTCCTCGGGGCCCTGGAGCAGCTTCACTCCAACCGGGAGGCCTCCGTGGCCGATGAGTCCCGAAGACTTTGCCGGGGTGCCATGACCAAGGTCCTCGCCAAGGTGGCGCACTGGAATCCTGACCTCGACTTCGAAGCTGCGCTGGAGAGCTTGCCGGAGGATGCGGACATCGCGGCGCTCAAGGAGCCTATCAAGCCCACCATCAGACACATCGACGGTATCCAGAGGGTGGAGGGCCAGCGCCGGGATTAGGCACCCCATTTCTTTTTGTTTCTGCAGGTTCACAACCAAGACAATTTTTATCTTTAGTTAGAACTGCGGCAACAAGTGATGTAATATAACTCTACAGTACTTTTGATACAATGCATCTAATTTTCCTGTTCGATTTTCCTTTGTATGTCCACCCTACGTTAACCGGGTAGGCTTGCCGGCGCGTAAACACAGGGCAGCGTCTTGAGGACGAATCCCCAATGGCCTACCGGGTGTGCTTGCTGCCGGGCGAACCACCTTGCCGCCCTTAATGCGGCCGCTCGAACTGTCGAGCTTGACTCGAGTCAGAAGTGAGAGTGTTGCCAATTGCAGAAGGCTACCCTACCACTCTCGACGCGGCCGCTTGAGCTGTTGAGCGGACTCGAAACAGAACAAGGGCGTTGCCAATCGCAGGAGGGCCCCTTTGCGTGCAGGTTTTCCATACAAAGAACAAGATCTCCGAGGGGAATAACCTTATATAAAAAGGAAATATTTAAAGTTCGGCATCACCTAGCTTTTCTGTCGTCGCACGGGCGTCCACCACATGCGCAGATGGTGCCATCAAGCTCGACCGTCTTCTTCCTTGGAACAACGGCCCCCATGAATCCAATGCTTCGATCAGACCAGATTTTCACAACTGCGCCCCCTACCTGGCGCGCCAAAGATGTCGGTGGGAACGATACCTATGGGATCACTGGAATCCCTTCTACGGTCGGCGGGCGCGGGGTCGTGAGAAGAGCAGGTCTAACAGGAAGAACACAGATCGTTTACCCAGGTTCAGGCCGCGAGGATGCGTAATACCCTAGTTCTGCTTTGGTGGATGCATTGAGTGTTCTTGTGTTCTTGAGCTAGATACGGGGTCTAACTTGCCCAAAAGAGCCGAATCCCTCTCTAGTATGCCATGGGCCTCCTTTTATAGTCGAAAGGGGCTGCCACAGTGGCACACAGGAGGTGGAAAGGTCTACAGTGCTATGAGCTTATCGCCTGTATTACCGGACAAGACGCATTTAATGCATCACTTAGGTGTCCCTTAGCTTTATTGGGGACGGGAACGAGGCCCATCCCGTCCGTCGCCGACTCGCCTTGCTTCGACACGCTCCCAGGCCAGAGATGCATGCAGTGCCATGTAGACAGGCAGGTAGTTGAGGTGGCGCGGTGGTAGGGTCTTCACGAAGATCTGCATGCCACCACGCAGGTTCTTGCTGAGTTGGCTTGGAAGCCGTCCGTCGCCATGCAGGTGCCTGCCCAGCTGGGTGAGCTAGCAGCTGCATGCGAACGACGGTGGAGTCTTGTTCGACGCAGGCCTGGCTGTGGCCCCGCTGATGTCCTCAAACAAGGGCCTTGCCGGGGGCCCGACAAGGGTCTTGCCGTGGCATTGCATTCGTCCCTGGCAAGGAGCTTGTCGGGGCTCTTGTGGATTCCCTCGGCTGGGATCCCGCCGAGGGTCGCCGTCTGCTGGTCCTCATCTGATCTCACATGTTTATGATCTTGACAAAGATCTGCATGCCACCACAGAGGTGCCTCCCGTGCCTTGGTTCCAACCTAGTCGTTGGCGGCGTTTGGAACCCGTGGGCTCATGGGTGGCCTACTTTGCTGGCATCGGGCAAGTTGCCCCGGCAAGGCTCTTGCCGGGGTCGCGGAGGCCGCCCTGGCAAGGGCCTTGCCGGGGGAGTCCACCTCGCCCTCTTGCTCTTTGGTGTTTCTAGTCTTGGCGTTGCCTTGTTTGTCTTGGGCTTCGGCTTCTCTCCGGCTTCCCTCCCTTGCCTTGCTAGGTGTGGCCGTGGTGGGTGGCTCTGACTTCCCGTGCACAAGTAAAGGGGTCAAAAGGAGGGCCTCTACTTTTTTACACCGACACCCCCCACCCAAAAATTCCCCCCAAATCCTAGATTCAACTGCCCTTCGGCCAACTAGCCAATAATATTCCCCAAACCCCCTCCCCCCGTCCCCCTCCACTCCATTCGCTCCGCTAAAGCCGCCCTCCCCACCGCGCCGATACGTCGGCGCCACGGTTCATCGAGGGGGACCCACAGTGATCCTCTCGCTCCCACAGTATGCTCTCGTAGACTGCCGTCCTCTAGCCACGCCGCCATCGCTGGCGATGTTCTTGTGGAGGCGCACGGCGGTCAGCGCCGCCACCGCTGGAGACGCTCGTGTGGATACGCACGGCGGTCAGCTTCTCCCACGGTACGTGCATTCTAGACTGAGGCCCCATGCATGTCGGTGTAGCGCTGAATGTTAACTGATAGACGTTGTTAATCTCACTGTTTGCCGAAGTAGTTTACAGTCAATATGCTCTGCTTAAGAAGCTTCCTTGCCCTGTTTTGCACTCAATCTGTTTAGCTGAGATGGCATCCCAAGGCCGATTGGTTGCTAAAATATCCTTCCATATATTTATTGTGACGTAGATTGCCATGGTCTAGTAGCCAATCTGTTAGGTGAAATAGCTCTACACCATTTTATACTCGATCTTTGTTGATGCGATGACCTTCGATAGTTCAATGGCTGTGTGCTCGGCCTCATTGACTGCTGAAACAGCCTGCCATAATTTAGCACTCAAATCTGTTTGTTGAATTAGCTTTACATATATTTCGTTACTTAGATCTACTCGTCCAAATATCTTGCCATAGCTTTAGACATCGACCTAGGTATTTTTTTTCTGGACTTCATAAAAAAACATATATGTTTTTCCTGTAATATCTAGTAGAAGAACTAATTTGTAAGTCTAAAAGATGGACAGGACTTGGATAACTTCTAATCGAAGATTCTCCGCTGCATATGTCGAGGGGGTTGAAAACTTCATGAACTTTATCAGAGCTGAGTACGGTGGTCCGAAATCAGATGTGCTCTGCCCATGTAGCAGTTTTATGAATTCAGTTACAAGACCCCAGTCAACTGTGCAGAATCATCTACACTTGTATGGGATGTCGGTCACATATACTAGGTGGGCATCTCCATAGCCTGTTTATACGCCTAGTTGATGTGAGACTATCTTCTCCCTTTTTGTCTTCTCCACAACCACCATTCTATTCCACATATAGTGCTATATCCATGGCTCACGCTCATGTATTGCGTGAAGATTGAAAAAGTTTGAGAATGTCAAAAGTATGAAACAATTGCTTGGCTTGTCATCGGGGCTGTGCATGATTTAAATACCTTGTGTGGTGAAGATAGAGCATAGCCAGACTATATGATTTTGTAGGGATAACTTTCTTTGGCCATGTTATTTTGAGAAGACATAATTGCTTTGTTAGTATGCTTGAAGTATTATTATTTTTATGTCAATATTAAACTTTTATCTTGAATCTTTCGGATCTGAATATTCGTAACACAATTAAGAAGAATTACATTGAAATTATGCCAAGTAGCATTCCACATAAAAAATTATCTTTTTTATCATTTACCTACTCGAGGAGAGCAGGAATTAAGCTTGGGGATGCTTGATACGTCTCCAACGTATCTATAATTTTTGATTGCTCCATGCTATATTATCTACTGTTTTGGGCAATATTGGGCTTTATTATCCACTTTTATATTATTTTTGGGACTAATCTATTAACCGGAGGCCCAGCCCAGATTTGTTGTTTTATGCCTATTTCAGTATTTCGAAGAAAAGGAATATCAAACGGAGTCAAAACGGAACGAAATCAACTGGAGAAGTTATTTTTGGAAGGAAAGCCACCGGATAGACTTGGACTCTACGTCAGAAGATACGGGAGCTGGCCACGAGGGTGGGGTGCGCGCCCACCCCCCTAGGGCGCGCCACCTACCTCGTGGGGCCCCCGAAGCTCCACCGACGTACCCCTTGCACCCATATATACCTACGTATCGTAAAACTTCTAGAACAGAAGAAAGATCAGGAGTTTCGCTGCGCAAGCCTCTGTAGCCACCAAAAACCTCTTGGGTGCCCGTTCCGGCACCCTGTCGGAGGGGGAACCCTCACCTGTGGCCATCTTCATCATCCCGGCGCTCTCCATGACGAGGAGGGAGTAGTTCACCCTCGGGGCTGAGGGTACGTACCAGTAGCTATGTGTTTGATCTATCTCTCTCTCGTGTTCCCTCTATGGCACGATCTTGATGTATCCCGAGCTTTGCTATTGTAGTTGGATCTTATGATGTTTCTCCCCCTCTACCCTCTTGTGATGAATTGAGTTTCCCCTTTGAAGTTATCTTATTGGATTGAGTCTTTTATGAGAACACTTGATGTATGTCTTGCCGTGTTTATCTGTGGTGACAGTGGGATATCACGTGCCACTTGATGTATGTTTTGGTGACCAACTTGAGGTTCCGCCCATGAACTTATGCATAGGGGTTGGCACACGTTCTTGACTATCCGGTAGAAACTTTGGGGCACTCTTTGAAGTACTTTGTGTTGGTTGGATGGATCTGAGATTGTGTGATGCATATCGTATAATCATGCCCACGGATACTTGAGGTGACAATGGAATATCTAGGTGACATTATTGTTTTGGTTGATTTTGTGTCTTAAGGTGTTATTCTAGTACGAACTCTTTTATAGATTGATCCGAAAGAATAACTTTGAGGTGGTTTCGTACCCTACCATAATCTCTACGTTTATTCTCCGCTATTAGTGGCTTTGGAGTGACTCTTTGTTGCATGTTGAGGGATTGTTATATGATCAATCTATGTTATTATTGTTGAGAGAACTTGCACTAGTGAAAGTATGAACCCTAGGCCTTGTTTCCTATCATTGCAATACCATTTACGCTCACTTTTATCTTTAGTTACCTTGCTGTTTTTATTATTTCAGATTACAAAAACCTATATCTACCATCCATATTGCACTTGTATCACCATCTCTTCGCCGAACTAGTGCACCTATACAATTTACCATTGTATTGGGTGTGTTGGGGACACAAGAGACTCTTTGTTATTTGGTTGCAGGGTTGCTTGTGAGAGACCATCTTCATCCTACGCCTCCTACGGATTGATTAACCTTAGGTCATCCACTGGAGGGAAATTTGCAACTGTCCTACAAACCTGTGCACTTGCAGGCCCAACAACGTCTACAACAAGAAGGTTGTGTAGTAGACATCAAGCTCTTTTCTGGCGCCGTTGCCGGGGAGGTTAGTGTTTGAAGGTATATCTTTAGATCTTGCAATCGAATCTTTTTTTCTTCTTGTTTTATCACTAATTTAGTTTATAAAAGAAATGTGGCGACCGGTTTTCCGGTTAATAAACTCCAGAAAATGGCCGTCGTGCTCACCAGCCCCAGGATTACTGTTAGCTGATGAGGCACCAACTTGATACAGAAATTCCATGCAATATACAAAATATGTGGTACAGGACCATTCTGGTCTGTGAGTACAACAAATGGTTTCTAGTGGTTGATGGCGGAAGCGGTTTGTGGAAACTTTAGTCTCTACGGGCCTCCATTTCCCACAGGAACAGCTGACCAGGTTAACTCCTATCCTTGCGGGGCTGCTATCGTCATTGCTTAGTCCCCGGGGCTGTCGTCG
The DNA here is from genome assembly GCA_021605205.1 of Aegilops longissima. Lineage (NCBI taxonomy): Eukaryota > Viridiplantae > Streptophyta > Magnoliopsida > Poales > Poaceae > Aegilops > Aegilops longissima. The sequence goes on along the minus strand of CM038677.1, from coordinate 112,208,743 downwards.
CAACGTTCCACTCCACGCGAGAAATTTGGCCAAGACAATAGCCAGGGACAAGCCAGTGAGTACTTTTGAATGTACTCGCAAACATTAAGAACACAGGTATAATTTATAACAACCGATAATCATGCCTTAAAAATATTCTATGATCACAACGTCAGCCAGAGAAATGCAATCCTTCATGCATGCATGTAGGTTATTAATAAGTAACAACAAATATGTAATGACGGAGCAGAATGCAATGCCACAGTCGGACGTCTGAGCGACACCCCAAAAAGGGCTTATAAATAAAAAGAAAGCAATGCCACAGTCGGGCGTCGGAGCGACACAACATAAAGGGCTTATAAATAAAAAGAAAGCAATGCCACAGTCGGGCGTCTGAGCGACACCACATAAAGGGCTTATAAATAAAAACAAAGCAATGCCACAGTCGGGAGTCTGAGCGACACCACATAAAGGGCTTATAAATAAAAAGAAAGCAATGCCACAGTCGGGCGTCTGAGCGACACCACATAAAGGGCTTATAAATAAAAGGAAAGCAATGCCACAGTCGGGCGTCTGAGCGACACCACATAAAGGGCTTATAAATAATCACATTCAATATCCAGGAGGTAGAACCATCCCAGGGATACTCGATAATTCAGATAATATAACAGGTTAGTCCATGACAAATAATATTCATAAACATTTCAAGTCTCAATTTGCGATCCAGTTCTGTTTTAACAATAACCCCTCCAAAGACCGACACTAAGACCGACACCTGACCCATCCCAGACTGAAATCCTTAATCAGGGACACGGCAATTCGAATAGGTTTAATCTCTGCAGAGGGTGTACTCTTTACCCATGAGTAACGAATTTCTTTAGTCCATCGGGACTAATTCCGCCTACGGCCTTTTAATCGAAAACACCTGACTTGCACACACCAGCTCAACTTACCGGTGTCTGGAATCACCCATGACACTTGTTAAGCAAAACTCTAAGTGGGGAGGCTACAACCTCGCGTAGCATGGAATCAAATTTGTATCGCGCGCTCTAAGGGGTGGCCTCCCCTCTCGGTCTCAACCGGAAACACCCACGCCACCGGACCAGTTGGCATGCCTATCGGCTTCAACCGATATCTTCCACCATGGCCTCTCTGTATGGTGTGTGCTTGAAAGGGGTTGACAACTGACTGAACCGTACCCCACGTATGGCAGGGACAAGTGGTAGTACGAAACAAGTATGGGGTTACTGGAACAAGACTCGATCTATGGTCGACTCAGGAGGTTTAAGCATTCCCTGTATGATTAGCATAACAAAAATATTTCCAACAACATGATCACCGCTCATTATACCTTATTATGCCATACCGGACATAACCGTCCCAACGAAGACCGGCGACAAGCTCACGCCTACCCAAGGCAGAGGCCTTCCCGGATTCCTTTCCGGTATGCACGTAAGACACATGAGGATGATTACCATCATAAGTATATTCATTTCCAACAGCAAGGAAAAATCACAAATATGCATTTATACAAATGATCATATCACATGAAATAACGAGTTCTTCGAAAGGAGGTGGTGTGATATACGTGTCTAATAACACACCAAAAGTATTATGCCAGGGTTCAGAATGCTTGCCTTCAAGGTGTGGAGAGGTGGGGGACTCTCCAAAACTTTTGAAAGTTTTCTCCTCTCTCCAAAATCCTATTTTGAAAATATTGGAATTAACACACAATTTCAAAACAGCACAAAATAGTTGTTTCATATTTTTTCAAATAAATCTGAAAATAAACTAGACAGAATTTGAGAGGTGTAGGAAAAAGAATCAATTCATTTGGAGTTATATTTAAAAAGTTATAGCCAGTCAAAGATTTGATCAAAATCGCTTTTAAAATAAAACAGAAAAAAACGTTTCGGGCAGAATACGTCTTCGAAAAGGGGAGACGTACTCAGGGTTTTGTGCTTCCACTTAAACACGTGGAGGCGGGGCTGGGTCTCTGACAGTGGGTCCAGGGGGCCCACTGGTCAAGTTTGACCAGTCCATCCCTCCCTCCTCTTCCTCTGCCCGAACGGCGGCGAGGCAACAGCGATCAACGCCGGCGAACGGTGGATCTCGGCGGGCTCCAGAGGGTCGGGATGGATCCGCAAGAGCGGGGCGGTCCTCCCGGTAGTCGTTGGGTCGGCGGGGACGGGGTGAGTTGCCGGCGGTGAGCTTCGCGGCGGAGGAGGCATTCGGGAGCGAAGCGGGTTTGGGGCTACGGTGGCTCCCGATCAAAATCGAGCAGGGGGACGGGCTTACGGGAGGAAGAGAGAGCTTCTGGTGTAGAGAGTGGAGAGGGGGAGGCCCTGGTGGTGCCGGAGTGGATGGGGCAGTGGCGGCGGCAGGAGTTGCCGGAGACGGGGAAGAAGACCTCCCCGGGTCGATTGGCTGTCATGGGAGAGCTAGGGGAGCATGTTGAGGCTACGCAGCTAACGAAACGCGCTCGGGGCCTCCTTTTTATAGCGCGGCGAGGTTGGTTCCGCGGTGGTGGGGATAAGATCGCCGACGAACCGCCTCCGGGTAGCTTGGGCGACGTGGCGGCGACGGGAGCTAAAGGACACGCTTGCGGATGAGCTCGCACTGCTCAAAGGGGCAGGTGGCGAGTGCTGGCGGCTTGGGCGGCGCCGACTTGGCCGGGACGCGTTGGGGACGCCGGCGTGCCGCCAAGGGCTCTGAGGGCTGTGCTGTAGGCTACCAGGGCGGCTTGGCGCGTTGCGGGAATAGGGTTAGTGAGTGGCGTGGCTCCGCAGGGCGGTGGCAAACCAAGGGCGCGACGCGTCAGCTCGGGCGCGGCACGTGCAATATGCGTGCTCTGCTCGCGCCCAGAGCACGCACGGGACGTGCTCGACAAAATGCCAAGGCATGCTAGAGGTCGCGGGTGAGGCTGGCAAGAGACAGGGCTAGGGTAGGGTTAGTCAGAAGGTAAATGGGCATGGTGGTTAGGTCAGGTGGCCAAGTTCACAAGGTAAACTTGAAACCATGCCAAATCTGGCTATGCACTCAGGGTGTTTGCCAAAATGCCAAAAGCATCTAGGCAATACTTGGGGTGGCCAAATTCTCCAGATCAGGGTCTCTTTGGATGGACAAGAGGGTGGTGGGGTTAGTTTGACAAAAGAAGAAACTTGTTAGTGCAAGTTTTGCAAAACCTCAGTTCTGGACAGAAAGCAAATGGCAATGTTGCAAGCACTTAGAATCATCCCATAGGTCCACTCTCCTGGACTGGAGGGTTTGGGAAGGAGGACTATCAGAAGAAAAAGGAATCATGGATCAAAGAGCAACTGAAAAGGTGGTTGCTGTACAAAACCTCCAGTTGGACCAGAATGGAAAAGAGGATGGTTTACTCAAATTTTCCAAAGAACATCATTAGGTTTTTGCACAAAGTTGATTAATATACTCCTTTTGACATCCCAAAATTTTGGTAGAAGTATTAAAGAAATATCTGAATAGGTTGTAGTGCAAAAATGCTCTCTGGACCAGATTTGAAAATATGGTGTAGAGCTCAAAATAATTAATGGGCAGAAGATATTTTTGCACAAAAGTGATTTGAAAACATCACCTGACATCTCCAAATTTTGGTGGGATTTTTGAATGAATTTAAAAAAGGGGTGTAGTACAAATGGAACCATGGAGCTATGGGAAACCTTTTTCAAGAAAATAAAGATCAGGGAGAATATTATATAATTAATTCTCCTGATAAAAGAGAAGATCTTCTTGAGAGGGCAAACAAGTCCAATATCATAAGTGAAAGGTTTTCAATTTAGGGGATAACTCCAAGATAACCAGGAAAAGAATGGTTTTGAAATCAAGAGAACCCAAGGAAAAGGAAAGTTAAGTTTCCTGGCAAGAATTTAATTAACAAAGCAAGGTTAAATTTTTTTGGGGTGTTACAACACAAACCCCCTAAAGAAAAATCTTGTCCTCAAGATTTTCTAAGAGTTATCTCTATAGCAAAATTTGCATCAAAACAAGAGCGGCTACAGTGAGAGGGCAATAAGTGGTGAAAAAAAATTACAGTGTGGAACACTGGCATGGCGTGGAAAAATCCACGGTTAGGAGCAAAAATGAGAGATTTCTACGCAGGATATAGTTTTAGAATAAATTCTAAATCTTAAAATGCGCTGGTCGCACCCGAGAGCACAGTGCTCTCTCTGGCTGACAGGTGGACCCGGGCCCACTGTCAGCCTCTTCTTCTTCTTCCTCTGGCTCTTTCTTCTTCCTCTCTCCCAAGTGCTTTCCCGCGCTTTATCCACCGGCGACACCTAGCGCATAGGGCATCTAGGCCGTACTGCGGTAGTGCGCGGCGTGCTAGCTGCCGGTGCAACGTGCACTCACGTCGCGGGCCAGTGCGCTGTCGGCACTACTCGAGGATTCGCCTCCGAACACCGGCGATCGGGCGACGAGCGGCGCTGATGGACCTCGCCCACCGTACACCGAGCACCGTACACCGAGCTCGAGCTATAAAACGGCCGAGGTGTTCTCCTCTATTCCTCACACCTGGCCTTGCTCCTCCTCCTCCTTCCTTCTCCTCTGTTTCCACTTGCCGAAGCTCGAGGCGAGGCTCTAATGGCGGCGGTGGTGCCGGACTGGTACGTGATCCTGTTGTGCGGAGGGCTGGCAGCGTGCTGGGGCTCTCCGTGCTCTGTCTTGCGATGATCCTCGATGATCGTCGCGATGCTGCTGCTCGGGTGTTGGCTCTCTGCGGTGGTGGTGATCACGAGGAGTAGGTGGGGTGTGTCGGGCGCTGACCGTTGTCGGGAGGTGCTTAGTTGGATGTAACACCGTTGCAAATTTTTTTGCAAGCAGTGTGTGTGTGAGCTCGAGTAGTTGTGGTTGTGAGTCTGCATGCCGCGGTGCTGTGGGAAATAAAATAATCCATGTCGTGAGGAGATGAATGATGCAGCAACACAGGAAAAAGAAATCTCACTCCAGGGTTTTCTCGCGAGAGAACACAGTAATACATTAGAGTCAAACTGCAACAGAACTACTCACAGTAACAGTAACTAACTGATTTACTTGTCGTACAACCACGCATAGGTTACAACACAAAAATAAAAGTCACAGCAATAAACACGGCGGTGATGCCTAAACTGAAAACGGTAACTGGACGGGGTCCCGAGAAAACGTCTCTGGTACTGGAATACACTCTTCTTCTATGGGGAAAAGTGGATTGACTAGACGATGAATGTGCCTCTCCTGGTCGGGCCTCAATGATCTGCCGATGGCGATTTGAGGATTTAAATCCGCGAGGCTCTGAAGGTAACCCATCACGCGTTGGGTTAAACGCTCTTGAGCGATGACGTACTGGACGAGGTTGGCCAAGACTGGGTCTCTCTCAATACGTCCACCTGGAAAAGATGTTACTCCTCCGGGTGTTGCACGGCTCGGAAAGTAATAGTACCCTCGTTCGCTGGCATAGGGTACCGTGAATCGAAGGCGAGCGAGCGCTTCGTATGCCGCAGCTTCTACGGCCATATGTGGGGTCAGCATGGATTTCCCCACAAAGGAGACCTCTGTTGGGTCTTGGTTTGGGTTTACAGGAGGGATGTGCACGACTGCCCAATATCTCGAGGTGGAAGGGGTGATCCTTGATTTGAACAGCTCGTATTGGGGCGGCTGAGTAGCGCCCATTGTACTGCAGGTAAAATCCCACAATATCTTGACAAAACTACCGGGGGTTGCATCTGGAGTTCTCAGATAAATACTAGGGCTCGGCATGGCAAGATATGGTGGTGAGGAGGGTGCACAAGGCGAGGGATGCTTGGCAAGGTCACGCGGGGGTCTTTATATAGCACTGGAGCTGGGTCATTTTACCGTGGTGAATGGTAGTAAATTTGCCAGCTCGGCTCCGGGAGTCGGGGTCAAAGCCACAGATACATATCTCACCAAAGTGACGTATCATTGTGGGGTTTGTCGGGGTGGTTATTGGTAGCTGCGCCAAGGATATAGAAATCACACTGCATGCTAATATATCCATGCAAGGCTACTATATAAAATAGAGGCACGATGACAGGCTGCGTTAACTTAAGTGGTCACAGGATTACAAAGCGAGGATACACTGGGACTCGACACTACTCGAGTGACTTAGTCTACTTTGTTTACATCCAATCGGGCATGCCTTGTGGATGTCGAGGATTCTCCACGGTTCTCACCATCAGAATTAGCTGGAGAGGGTTGAGGGGCTGCAGGCTCGGGGTAGTGATGATGACCATCACGGGGATTGTTGGTCACAACCCCGTTGGAGTGTGCCCCAGAGAGGCGACGAAGCACTTCTGGGGTCATCATAGCACCTTGGCTGACGGCTGGGACTGACCTCAGGGTCTCGATCGGCTGTCCGAACAGCACGACTGGGTTGTCGGCGTTGTGCTCGATCTCTTCTCTCGCCGGGGCTTGAGGAACCAGCTCTCCACGAGTTGCGATCAGATAAATGGTGATTTGATCGAACAGTTCCTCCAGTGCACCTACATAACGCACTAGGTGCAGCAAAGCAGGATCCGTCTCGTGATCTCCGTTGGCAACTTGGGGTGGTCTACCATACCCTTCACGCCTGGGGTAGTAGTGGAACGAGCGACAGTTAACTCTGGGTGACAGGTGCCTGAGATGAACTATAGCCTCTCGAGCAGCTAGTTGGATGGCTTGTGGCTCAAAGGAAGTCGTTCTTCCGGTGAACCTGTAGGGGCGCTCGGGTGCTAGACCCCTACCGTAGATGTGTACAGTGGCCCAGAATTGACGGCTCTCACCACTCATGGGTCCTTGGTACACAACATATTCAGGTGGCTCTTCTAACGCATAGGCACGGCTGGTGAGGTTTGCGAGTATGGTCACAAAGCCTCCAAGGTTGGTTTCTATGGTCTCATTGTGCACGATGGGACCAGGCATTGTGGCTCGGTTTGTGGTAGCGGCTGTGCTGTGTTGGGGCTAGCGTGCCCTTTTATAGAAAAAGGGGGCGGAGTCTTCCTCCGCATGCTTGTGAATGAGACACCTAGGGTGCTAGTCGCGGGTGCGTGATAGACGGGCTAGGTTGATAGGTTGGGCACTGACTGCCAAAAAGCGTCGGGTCACTGTGTGGCTATCTTGCACGAGAAGCTTGGCTGGGCTTCTGTTATGATCTGGTGGGTTGGTTGCCTAAGTTTATTGACCTGGCGAAGATAGGATTAGCCAATGGTCAGCCTGGCTCTGATACCAAGTCTGTGGCGACCGGTTTTCCGGTTAATAAACTCCAGAAAATGGCCGTCGTGCTCACCAGCCCCAGGATTACTGTTAGCTGATGAGGCACCAACTTGATACAAAAATTCCAAGCAATATACAAAATATGTGGTACAGGACCATTCTGGTCTGTGAGTACAACAAATGGTTTCTAGTGGTTGATGACGGAAGCGGTTTGTGGAAACTTTAGTGTCTACGGGCCTCCATTTCCCACAGGCACAGCTGACCAGGTTAACTCCTATCCTCGCGGGGCTGCTATAGTTATTGCTTAGTCCCCGGGGCTGTCGTCGCAACGTTCCACTCCACGCGAGAAATCTGGCCAAGACAATAGCCAGGGACAAGCCAGTGAGTACTATTGAATGTACTCGCAAACATTAAGAACACAGGTATAATTTATAACAACCGATAATCATGCCTTAAAAATATTCTATGATCACAACGTCAGCCATAGAAATGCAATCCTTGATGCATGCATGTAGGTTATTAATAAGTAACAACAAATATGTAATGACGGAGCAGAATGCAATGCCACAGTCGGGCGTCTGAGCGACACCCCATAAAGGGCTTATAAATAAAAAGAAAGAAATGCCACAGTCGGGCGTCTGAGCGACACCACATAAAGGGCTTATAAATAAAAAGAAAGCAATGCCACAGTCGGGCGTCTCAGCGACACCACATAAAGGGCTTATAAATAAAAAGAAAGCAATGCCACAGTCGGGCGTCTGAGCGACACCACATAAAGGGCTTATAAATAAAAAGAAAGCAATGCCACAGTCGGGCGCCTGAGCGACACCACATAAAGGGCTTATAAATAAAAGGAAAGCAATGCCACAGTCGGGCGTCTGAGCGACACCACATAAAGGGCTTATAAATAATCACAGTGAATATCCAGGAGGTAGAACCATCCCAGGGATAATCGATAATTCAGATAATATAACGGGCTAGTCCATGTAAAATAATATTCATAAACATTTCAAGTCTCAATTTGCGATCCAGTTCTGTTTTAACAATAACCCCTCCGAACACCGACACCTGACCCATCCTAGACTGAAATCCTTAATCAAGGACACGGCTATTCGAATAGGTTTAATCTCTACAGAGGGTGTACTCTTTACCCATGAGTAACGGATTTCTTTAGTCCATCGGGACTAATTCCGCCTATGGCCTTTTAATTGAAAACACCTGACTTGCACACACCAGCTCAACTTACCAGTGTCTGGAATCACCCATGACACTTGTTAAGCAAAATTCTAAGTGGGGAGGCTACAACCTTGCGTAGCATGGGATCAAATTTGTATCATGCGCTCTAAGGGGTGGCCTCCCCTCTCGGTCTCAACCGGAAACACCTACGCCCCCGGACCAGGTGGCATGCCTATCGGCTTCAACCGATATCTTCCACCATGGCCTCTCATGCGGTGTGTGCTTGAAAGGGTTGACAATCGATGAACCGCACCCCACGTATGGCAGGGACAAGTGGTAGTACGAAACAAGTATGGGGTTACTGGAACAAGACTCGATCTATGGTCGACTCAGGAGGTTTAAGCATTCCCTGTATGATTAGCATAACAAAAATATTTCCAACAACAAGATCACCGCTCATTATACCTTATTATGCCATACCGGACATAACCGTCCCAACGAAGACCGGCGACAAGCTCACGCCTACCCAAGGCAGAGGCCTTCCCGGATTCCTTTCCGGTATGCATGTAAGGCACATGAGGATGATTACCATCATAAGTATATTCATTTCCAACAGCAAGGAAAAATCACAAATATGCATTTATACAAATGATCATATCACATGAAATAACGAGTTCTTCGAAAGGAGGTGGTGTGATATACGTGTCGAATAACACACCAAAAGTATTATGCCGGGGTACAGAATGCTTGCCTTCAAGGTGTGGATAGGTGGGGGACTCTCCAAAACTTTTGAAAGTTTTCTCCTCTCTCCAAAATCCTATTTTGAAAATATTGGAATTAACACACAATTTCAAAACAGCACAAAAAAGTTGTTTGGAAATTTTTCAAATAAATCTTAAAATAAACTAGACAGAATTTGAGAGGTGTAGGAAAAAGAATCAATTCATTTGGAGCTATATTTAAAAAGTTATAGCCAGTCAAAGATTTGATCAAAAATCTGCTTTTAAAATAAAACAGAAAAGAAAACGTTTCGGGCAGAATATTTCTTCGAAAAGGGGAGACGTACTCAGGGTCTTGCACTTCCACTTAAACACGTGGAGGCGGGGCTGGGTCTCTGACAGTGGGTCCAGGGGGCCCACTGGTCAGGTTTGACCTGTCCATCCCTCCCTCCTCTTCCTCTGCCCGAACGGCGGCGAGGCAACAACGATCAACACCGGCGAACGGCAGCTCTCCGCGGGCTCCAGAGGGTCTGGATGGATCCGCAAGACCGGTGCGGTCCTCCCGGTAGTCGTTGGGTCGGCGGGGACGGGGTGAGTTGCCGGCGGTGAGCTTCGCAGCGGAGGAGGCATTCGGGAGGAAAGTGGGTTTGGGGCTATGGTGGCTCCCGATCAAAATCGAGCAGGGGGACGGGCTTACGGGAGGAAGAGAGAGCTTCTGGTGTAGAGAGTGGAGAGGGGGAGGCCCTGGTGGTGTCGGAGTGGATGGGCAGTGGCGGCGGCAGGAGTTGCCGGAGACGGGGAAGAAGACCTCCCTGGGTCGATTGGCTGTCATGGGAGAGCTAGGGGAGCATGCTGAGGCTACGCAACTAACGAAACGCGCTCGGGGCCTCCTTTTTATAGTGCGACGAGGTTGGTTCCGCGGTGGTGGGGATAAGATCGCCGGCGAACCGCCTCCCTGTAGCTTGGGCGACGTGGCGGCGACGGGAGCGAAAGGACACGCTTGCGGATGAGCTCGCACTGCTCAAAGGGGCAGGTGGCGAGTGCTGGCGGCTTGGGCGGCACCGACTTGGCCGGGACGCGCTGTGGACGCCGGCGTGCTGCCAAGGGCTCTGACGGCGGGTTGTAGGCTGCCAGGGCGGCTTGGCGCGTTGCGGGGAGAGGGTTAGTGAGTGGCGTGGCTCCGCAGGGCGGTGGCAAACCAAGGGCGCGATGCGTCAGCTCGGGCGCGGCACGTGCAATATGCGTGCTCTGCTCGCGCCCAGAGCACGCACGGGACATGCTCAACAAAATGCCAAGAGACAGGGCTAGGGTAGGATTAGTCAGAAGGTAAATGGGCATGGTGGTTATGTCAGGTGGCCAAGTTCACAAGGTAAACTTGAAACCATGCCAAATCTGGCTATGTACTCAGGGTGTTTGCCAAAATGCCAAAAGCATCTAGGCAATACTTGGGGTGGCCAAATTCTCCAGATCAGGGTCTCTTTGGATGGACAAGAGGGTGGTGGGGTTAGTTTGACAAAAGAAGAAACTTGTTAGTGCAAGTTTTGCAAAACCTCAGTTCTGGACAGAAAGCAAATGGCAATGTTGCAAGCACTTAGAATTATCCCATAGGTCCACTCTCCTGGACTTGAGGGTTTGGCCAGGAGGACTATCAGAAGAAAAAGGAATCATGGATCAAAGAGCAACTGAAAAGGTGGTTGCTGTACAAAACCTCCAGTTGGACCAGAATGGAAAAGAGGATGGTTTACTCAAATTTTCCAAAGAACATCATTAGGTTTTTGCACAAAGTTGATTAACATACTCCTGTTGACATCCCAAAATTTTGGTAGAAGTATTAAAGAAATATCTGAATAGGTTGTAGTGCAAAAATGCTCTCTGGACCAGATTTGAAAATATGGTGTAGAGCTCAAAATAATTAATGGGCAGAAGATATTTTTGCACAAAAGTGATTTAAAAACATCACCTGACATCTCCAAATTTTGGTGGGATTTTTGAATGAATTTATAAAAGGGGTGTAGTACAAATGGAACCATGAAGCTATGGGAAACCTTTTTCAAGAAAATAAAGATCAGGGAGAATATTATATAATTAATTCTCCTGATAAAAGAGAAGATCTTCTTGAGAGGGCAAACAAGTCCAATATCATAAGTGAAAGGTTTTTAATTTAGGGGATAACTCCAAGATAACCAGGAAAAGAATGGTTTTGAAATCAAGAGAACCCAAGGAAAAGGAAATTTAAGTTTCCTGGCAAGATTTTAATTAACAAAGCAAGGTTAAATTTTTTTTGGGGTGTTACAAGAAAACTACCAAAAAATGGAATTGAGTTTGTCTCATACGCTTCATCTTTTTAATATCTTTCGTGAGTATGATGGAAAGGAAAATTGTGCCAAAGTGTTAGAAGAAGAATTACATAGAATGTTTGGCACTAAATATTTATATGATGAGCATGATTGGAATGTTGTTAGTATTAATTCCTTGAATATCCATGATACTAATGATATGCAAAGCCACAAGCTTGTGGAAGCTTTGTTTGATGAAGATGATATTTTTTGTCCCCCAAGCTTTGATGAGAAAAATTACTATGATGAAAGCATGCCTCCTATCTATGATGATTATTGTGATGACACGTATGCTTTAAAGAATAATGATAACCATGAAACTTGTCATATTGATCTTAATATTCAATCACATGATAGTTATTTTGTTGAGTTTGCTCCCACTACTATTCCGAATGAGAAGAATTTTGCTTATGTGGAGAGTAATCAAATTTCTATGCAAGTAGATAAGGAAAGAATGCTTTAGGTGCTGGTTATATTGTTGAATTCGTTCATGATTCTACTGAAAATTATTATGAGAGAGGATCATATGCTTCTACATATTGCAATAATATCAAGTTTCCTCTCTATGTGCTTAAAATCTTGAAGTTATGCTTGTTTTACCTTCCTATGCAAGTTGATTCTTGTTCCCATAAGTTTTTTGCTCACAAAATCCCTATGCATAGGAAGTGGGTTAGACTTAAATGTTCTAGTCATATTATTCATGATGCTCTCTTTATGTTTCAATCCTTATCTTTTATGTGAGCATCATTGAAATCATCATGCCTAGCTAGGGGCGTTAAACGATAGCGCTTGTTTGGAGGCAACCCAATTTTATTTTAGTTTCTTGCTTTTTGCTTCTGTTTAGTAATAAATAATCCATATAGCTTCTGTTTAGATGTGGTTTTATGTTTTAATTAGTGTTTGTGCCAAGTAGAACCTTTGGGAAGACTTGGGTGAAGTCTTTATGATCATGCTGTAAAAAACAGAAATTTTAGCGCCCACGAGATTAGCTATAACTTTTTACTGGAGAGTGCTATTTAGTTGATTATTTTTTCAGATGATTACTAGACAAATTTATCAGGTCCACCAATTTATTTTAGAATTTTTTGAGTTCCAGAATTTTTCGTTAGTTACATATTACTACAGACTGTTCTGTTTTTGACAGATTCTGTTTTCTATGTGTTGTTTGCTTATTTTGATGAATCTATGGCTAGTAAAATATTTTATAATCCATAGAGAAGTTGGAATACAGTAGGTTTAACACCAATACAAATAAATAATGAGTTCATTGCAGTACCTTGAAGTGGTCTTTTGTTTTCCTTCGCTAACGGAGCTCACGAGTTTTCTGTTAAGTTTTGTGTTGTGAAGTTTTCAAGTTTTGGGTAAAGATTCGATGGACTATGGAATAAGGAGTGGCAAGAGCCTAAGCTTGGGGATGCCCAAGGCACCTCAAGGTAATATTCAAGGATAACCAAGAGCCTAAGCTTGGGAATGCCCCGGAAGGCATCCCCTCTTTCGTCTTCGTTCATCGGTAACTTTACTTGGAGCTATATTTTTATTCACCACATGATATGTGTTTTGCTTGGACCGTAATTTTATCTTGTTAGTATTTGCTTGCTGTTATATATAATATTTTTTTGCATATTTAGTTTCAATAGAAAAGTCAAGGATAGCATTTGCCATGCTTATTTTGCTACTATACATGTTGCTGTTTGAAAACAGAAAGTTTACCGCTGTTGCAAAAATTCCCTAGAAAAGTCAGAGAGTGGTATAATATTGAATCTTTTTAATTACAGTTGGAATTTTAGTTCATAGTTTTTGGAGTTATGGAAGTATTGATATTCTTGCATTCTTTACAGACTGTACTGTTTTGGCAGATTGCTGTTATGTTTGCATTGTTTGCATATGTTTGCTTATTTAATGATTCTATTTGAGGATAGGAGTATTAAATATGCAGAGGCATTTAGTATGCAATGTTGAATAATAATTTTTGTGATTTGTTACAGTATAAAATGATAAGGTTTTGCATTGGTTTATACTAACCTATCTCACGAGTTCTTGTTGAGTTTGTTGTGGATGAAGCTTTTGATAAAAACAGAAACCATGATATGAGAGGAATTAAGGAGACACAAAATTTCAAGCTTGGGGATTCCCAAGGCACCCCAAGATAATATTTCAAGAAGTCTCAAGCATCTAAACTTGGGGATTCCCCGGTAGGCATCCCACCTTTCTTCTTCAACAACTATCGATTAGTACCGGTTGAGCCTAAGTTTTTGCTTATTCACATGAGTTGTGCTATCCTTGCAATTTGTAGTTTTATTTAGCTTTGCTTTCTGTTTGAATACAATACCAAGATATGAAATTATTAATGGGAGAGTCTTCACATAGTTACATAATTATTCGACTACTCATTGATCTTCACTTATATCTTTTGGAGTAGTTTGTCATTTGCTCTAGTGCTTCACTTATATCTTTTAGAGCACAATGGTGGTTTTATATTGAAGAAATATATGAACTCTTATGCTTCACTTATATTATTTTGAGAGTTTTAAAAAGCATGGTAATTTTCTTAAATAATCATAATGTGCAATGCATACAAGATTTGTAAGAATTCTTATGAGTGTGTTGAATACTATGAGAAGTTTGATGCTTGATAATTGTTTTGAGATATGGAGGTAGTGATATTAAAGTCATGCTAGTTGAGTAGTTGTGAATTTGAGAGATACTTGTGTTAAAGTTTGTGATTCCCGTAGCATGCACGTATGGTGAACCGTTATGTGATGAAGTCGGAGCATGATTTATTTATTGATTGTCTTCCTTATGAGTGGCGGTCGGGGACGAGCGATGGTCTTTTCCTACCAATCTATCCCCATAGGAGCATGCACGTAATACTTTGCTTTGATAACTTGTAGATTTTTGCAATAAGTATATGAGTTCTTTATGACTAACGTTGAGTCCATGGATTATATGCACTCTTCTTCCTTCCACCATTTCTAGCCTCTCTAATACCGTGCACTTTTCGCCGGTATCATACACCCACCATAAACCTTCCTCAAAATAGCCACCATACCTACCTATCATGGCATTTCCATAGCCATTCCGAGATATATTGCCATGCAACTTACCACCGTTCCGTTTACTATGACACGCTCCATCATTGTCATATTGCTTAGCATGATCATGTAGTTGACATCGTATTTGTGGCAAAGCCACCATTCATAATTCTTTCATACATGTCACTTATGAATCATTGCATATCCCGGTACACCGCCGGAGGCATTCATATAGAGTCATATTTTGTTCTAAGTATCGAGTTGTAATTGTTGAGTTGTAAGAAAAATAAAAGTGTGATGATCATCATTATTAGAGCATTGTCCCAGTGAGGAAAGGATGATGGAGACCATGATTCCCCCACAAGTCGGGATGAGACACCGGACGAAAAATAAAAAAAGAGGAAAAAAAGAGGCCATAAAAAAGAGAAAAGGCCCAAACAAAAATAAAAAAATAAAAAAATAAAAAAATGAGAGAAAAAGAGAGAAGGGACAATGCTACTATCCTTTTACCACACTTGTGCTTCAAAGTAGCACCAAGATCTTCATGATAGAGAGTCTCCTATGTTGTCACTTTCATATGCTAGTGGGAATTTTACATTATAGAACTTGGCTTGTATATTCCAATGATGGGCTTCCTCAAAATGCCCTAGGTCTTCGTGAGCAAGCGAGTTGGATGCACACCCATTTAGTTTCTTTTGTTGAGCTTTCATATACTTATAGCTCTAGTGCATCCGTTGCATGGCAATCCCTACTCACTCACATTGATATCTATTGATGGGCATCTGCATAGCCCATTGATACGCCTAGTTGATGTGAGACTATCTTCTCCCTTTTTGTCTTCTCCACAACCACCATTTTATTCCACATATAGTGCTATATCCATGGCTCACGCTCATGTATTGCGTGAAGATTGAAATTTTTTGAGAATGTCAAAAGTATGAAACAATTGCTTGGCTTGTCATCGGGGTTGTGCATGCTTTAAATACCTTGTGTGGTGAAGATAGAGCATAGCCAGACTATATGATTTTGTAGGGATAATTTTCTTTGGCCATGTTATTTTGAGAAGACATAATTGCTTTGTTAGTATGCTTGAAGTATTATTATTTTTATGTCAATATTAAACTTTTATCTTGAATCTTTCGGATCTGAATATTCATACCACAATTAAGAAGAATTACATTGAAATTATGCCAAGTAGCATTCCACATCAAAAATTATCTTTTTTATCATTTACCTACTCGAGGACGAGCAGGAATTAAGCTTGGGGATGCTTGATACGTCTCCAACGTATCTATAATTTTTTATTGCTCCATGCTATATTATCTACTGTTTTGGGCAATATTGGGCTTTATTATCCACTTTTATATTATTTTGGGGACTAATCTATTAACCGGAGGCCCAGCCCAGATTTGTTGTTTTATGCCTATTTCAGTATTTCGAAGAAAAGGAATATCAAACGGAGTCAAAACGGAACGAAATCAACTGGAGAAGTTAGTTTTGGAAGGAAAGCCACCGGATAGACTTGGACTCTACGTCAGAAGATACGGGAGCTGGCCACGAGGGTGGGGGGCGCGCCCCCCTGCCTCGTGGGGCCCCCGAAGCTCCACCGACGTACCCCTTGCACCCATATATACCTACGTATCATAAAACTTCCGGAACAGAAGAAAGATCGGGAGTTTACTGCAAAGCCTCTGAGCCACCAAAACCTCTCGGGAGCCTGTTCGGCACCTCACGGGGGGAACCCTCACCTGTGGCATCTTCATCATCCCGGCGCTCTCCATGACGAGGAGGGAGTAGTTCACCCTCGGGTCTGAGGGTATGTACCAGTAGCTATGTGTTTGATTTCTCTCTCTCGTGTTCTCTCTCGTGTTCCCTCTATGGCACGATCTTGATGTATCCCGAGCTTTGCTATTGTAGTTGGATCTTATGATGTTTCTCCCCCTCTACTCTCTTGTGATGAATTGAGTTTCCCCTTTGAAGTTATCTTATCGGATTGAGTCTTTTATGAGAACACTTGATGTATGTCTTGCCGTGTTTATCTGTGGTGACAGGGGGATATCACATGCCACTTGATGTATGTTTTGGTGACCAACTTGCGGGTTCCGCCCATGAACTTATGCATAGGGGTTGGCACACGTTCTTGACTCTCCGGTAGAAACTTTGGGGCACTCTTTGAAGTACTTTGTGTTGGTTGGATGAATCTGAGATTATGTGATGCATATCGTATAATCATGCCCACGGATACTTGAGGTGACAATGGAGTATCTAGGTGACATTAGGGTTTTGGTTGATTTGTGTCTTAAGGTGTTATTCTAGTACGAACTCTTTTATAGATTGATCCGAAAGAATAACTTTGAGGTGGTTTCGTACCCTACCATAATCTCTACGTTTGTTCTCCGCTATTAGTGGCTTTTGAGTGACTCTTTGTTGCATGTCGAGGGATTGTTATATGATCTATCTATGTTATTATTGTTGAGAGAACTTGCACTAGTGAAAGTATGAACCCTAGGCCTTGTTTCCTATCATTGCAATACCGTTTACGCTCACTTTTATCTTTAGTTACCTTGCTGTTTTTATTATTTCAGATTACAAAAACCTATATCTACCATCCATATTGCACTTGTATCACCATCTCTTCGCCGAACTAGTGCACCTATACAATTTACCATTGTATTGGGTGTGTTGGGGACACAAGAGACTCTTTGTTATTTGGTTGCAGGGTTGCTTGAGAGAGACCATCTTCATCCTACGCCTCCTACGGATTTATAAACCTTAGGTCATCCACTTGAGGGAAATTTGCTACTGTCCTACAAACCTGTGCACTTGCAGGCCCAACAACGTCTACAAGAAGAAGGTTGTATAGTAGACATCAATGCTCAGGTGGAAGAGGAGGAGGAGGAGGTGCTGGCGGAGCTAGTGAGTTTGACCAACATTGAAACAATGCTACGAAATGCTCGTTCATTCCGTGAACTTTCACGTGCAGAAGAAAAACAGTGGACCCGCATGTTGGAACAATGCAACGTGGCTGTCACCCCAGGAAATAAGCTGTCAGTATTCTCAACTATGGTCACCTTTCTTTAGGTGAAGACATTTGAGCGGATGACCAACAAATCATTCGATGCGATGTTGGCTGCTTTCCGCAAAGCTTTCCCAGATGCGTCTGAGCTGCCACACACCTATAGTAAAATGAAGAATTTCCTTCGTGCAGTTGGAATTGGATATGATATGATACATGTTTGTAAGAATAATTGTGTTCTGTTCCGGAAGGATTATGCCAACTTAAGTGAATGCCCGAAACGCAAATCATCAAGATGGAAAGATGGCGATGCTGTGAAGAGGATTCCTCATAATGTTCTGAGACATTTTCCAATTACATCAAGATTGCAGAGGTTATTTCATGATGCTCAAACAAGAGAGGATGTACTATGGCATTCTAGGAACCAGGAGTATAGAGATCAGAATGTAATGAGCCATCCATCACATGGTAGTGAGTGGAAAAGCTTCAATCAGAAACACGAAAAGTTTGTCATGACCGAGAAACATTAGACTTGGCTTAGCTTCGAAGGATTTAGCCCATTTGGCACAGGCGCCACATATAGCATGTGGCTAGTGCTTGTTATCCCTTACAACATGCCTCCAAATGTCTGCACCAAAGAATCAAACTACATGATGGCCTTGCTCATCCCAGGTCCAAAAAGTCCTGGAAAGGATTTTGATTTGTTCATGGAGCCTCTTGTGGAGGAACTTCAGTAGATATGGAGGGGTGTTCTCACTCGAGATCTATGTAGCAGCCCACCAGCTGATTTCTTTTTGCGTGCTGTTATAATTTGGTGCATCCATGATTATCCGGCTTTGGGCACTATGTCAGGGCGAACGACACATGGTTACAATACATGTGTTCGCTATGATAGGAATCCACTTTCATACGCAATACTTAGCAAGATCTGTTACATTGGAGACTGCCGTTTCCTTTCCAAGGACAAGCTGCATCCTAGAAAATACCAAAGACATGTTTTCAATGCAAAGCATGAAAACCGTGATGCGCCAAAGAGGCTCACCGCCGATGAGTTGCAAGTGGAATTAGAGAAGGTCAGGCATATTACACCAGGAAACCATCCTGGTAATTGTAGTGGGAAAAGGAAGCGTGGCAGGGCAGAAGAGACCCGCAGGTCCACTTTGTGGGATGTGGAGTATTGGAAAGATTTGGATCTGTGACATAATCTTGATGTGATGCACATCGATAAAAATATATGTGACACCATTATCGGCACATGTCTTAACATTGAAGGGAAGACGAAAGATATCTTAAAATCTAGGTTTGATTTGACCCACCTGGGTATCAGACAGGATTTGCAGGTGCAAGATGAAGGTAAACCACGGGATATGGCACCAGCCGTGTATGTCTTGGACAAGGTAAAAAGAAAAGAATTCTACGAGGTCCTGTCACATGTGAGATTCCCACATGGATTTGCTTCCAACCCTGAAAGGAGAGTCAGTGCAGATGGAAACAAGGTACAAGGGTTGAGAACTCATGACTGCCACGTCCAACGTCAAAGGGTTTTACCTATTGTCCTTAGAGGATTGGGCCACCCTGACTTATACAGAGCAGTTGCAGAATTGGGACAATTCTTAAGGGAACTCTGCAGTAGAAATATCAGGATAGATGCTTTGGAGAGTCTTAGAGACAAGATACCAACTATCCTATGTGACCTTGAGAAGATATATCCTCTAGCCTTCTTTGATGTGATGGTGTATTTGGTTGTTCATCTACCTGATGAGGCACTACTTAGAGGTCCAGTACATTATGGCTGGATGTACCTTATTGAAAGGCGGCTAGGCACTTTCAAGGGCTATGTTAGGAACAGAGCTAGACCCGAGGGTTCCATTGCAGAGGCCTACATTGCTACAGAAGCGTTGACATTCTGCTCAAAATACATTGAAACAGCTGATCAGCTTAGCAAAGAGGTGGATGAAGACAATCCCGGGATCAATGTTTTCGATTATTCTATTCGAGTTACAAGGAAGAGTCGACAAGAGGACAAACCTAAAGATTTGGACAAAATGGTTTGGTATGTGTTGAATAACTGTCCTGAGATACTACCTTATATCAAGTAAGTGCTAAGTACTGCAGCTTATACATCGTAATCTACTAAACTTGCAGCACATTCTTATATATTTAGATGTTTGACGCGATCACTATGTTGTGCAGCATCTACAAAAAGGATTTCCTGCCGCAAAATCCAAGAAACATTGACAAACTGGTTATGGCAGGATTTGCGAAATGGTTCAAGAGCCATGTGAGCTTTTGAATTGCACTGCCGGTTTTTTTAATATATTGAGTATATAAGATGATCAACTTGTCTATTTTCTAACCATAGGTTAAGAAGATGCGGGAGGATGGGTAGGCAGCTGATGATGCCATTTACTCACTAGAAATGGGTCCTAATACTCGGGTAAGACATTATGAATCTTGTGTTGTTGGAGATGTGCGCTACAACGACCTTGCACGAGACGAAGGCAGGAAGACACAAAACAGTGCCATCATGAGCACGGATACGTATGACAAAGAGATAACTGAAATGTATGCTAACATAATGTATACATTGTTCGATTGCAGATATCTCCGGCCGAGGATCATCGGTGTGTGGTTCTGTTGTGTTGTCGTTGGTATAACCTGTTTACCAGTATCGCAAAACCCAGAGTTGATAATTATTTCAAATCCATCAATGTCAAGGTGGCGTACCAGACCAATGAGCCTTTTATTTTGGCAAATCAAGAAACACAGATATTTTTCTTGGAAGACACATTTGCACGTAGCGATGAATGGAGAGTATTGCAAAGGTTTCAGCAGAGGAATTCTTTTAATGAAGTTGCACAAAAAGATGATGCTTACACTACTCCTGATGTACAAGATAACATAGATGTTCATAATATCTTTGAGAACCATCACGTCAATGACGCCGGCGAAAATATTGCCTATTGTGTTGTGGACATACAAGAGTTGATCAAGAAGAAGCCAACGTTCGAGGACGTTGAGGACGAAGAAGAAGATGACACCGTGGGGAATTACAATTTAGACTGATACACATGGCGAAGATGTTGACGCTGCTGCTGTGGATGATGATTACATTGCTTTTGTCATATTTTCCTATCAGAAGACGTTTTTTTATCTACTATGTGAAATTGTGTTTCCTATGACAACAGAAACCTGATGAACATGTTGTTTAGTATTTTCCTGTGAGAACATCACTTTTTATGTATGCTGATTTGTGTTTGGTGATTGTATGACGACTAAAACATGATGACATTGTTGTTTAGTTGTACTCATATTTGGCTGTGAAACTTGAATTTGATGACATAGTTTGCTGTTGGACTGCAATTTGCTCGACGTCTTCGAATGAGAACAAAGCTAACCCGATAGGGCCTCTACTAATTTATTTATTTATTACCAAAAGGGCCTCTGCTATTTATTTATTTATGAGCAAAAGGGGATACCCCCTGATTTTCGTTAATAGAAATTATTAGATGTTCACAACACTACCCCCATCCTGCTACACGTGTTTCATTCATTACTAGTTTCAGCAAAGTGCTCATGTCATAGCCACTGAATACATCACGAGTGCTACATACACTGCAAATAAAGAGACAATCATCCTACAGAGCACATCGATTTTTCCCATTATCTTCACAAGCTATTTCATCTCCTCATTGCTGTCAAGGCCGTTCAGCAGCTCTTGCTTGGCCATGATCAGAGGAACTGCATCTTTAACCTTCTGCTCTACATCTTCCTCTTGTGCCGTTCCTTCAGTTACTTGTCCAACACCCCGACCTGCTGGTATTGGGGTTCCTCGGCTAACCAAATAATCAGCATAGTTGCACTCCCCGACATCAGCAACTTCCCAGAAATACAAATCACACGAATCTTCCCTTTTCTGCACGAATCAAATTGGAAGATCATCAACCAAACTATTAAAAAAATCAGCAACTGAAAGCAGCAGAACAACACTTTAAACATATTATTACCCCATGATTCGGGCATTTGTAGAAGACTCACCCAGGGTTGAGGATTGTGGTTGAGATGCGATGGATGACTCTGCGTGATTTGCAGCTGTGGCACCACACCAACGACAGCGGGTTGCGATGAGCAACCGACTGCGGTGCGCGTGCCGGCGGGGGTGTGATGAGACCCACAGGCGATGGTATGGGTGGCGACTTGGCGCATATTTGGTTGTTGCCTGCTGAAGAGCAGGTGGACGAGCAGCCAGCGGACATGGTTGCTGCGGGCAGAGCTTCTGATGCTAGGCAGAGTAAGTAGAGAAGAGGAGAAGCGAACGTTGGATATGTCTGTTTCATTACTTCCAGAGTAGCATAGCACCATATATAGTCATAGTCTAGGTTTGGATTCGAACTAGCTACAGGAGCACGTCTCTCTTTTTTCTAAAACTCAGCAACGTCTCTTTACTAGTACACTAGCTTGTTCTGTACACCTTTTCAAGTCTTTGATTCCTCCACCTGACATCTGGGACCCACTGGAAGGGCCTCTTTATTTCGCGAAAAAAACGTGCCCCCCGCTGATAGGTCGGACCCACCAGCTATCTTCGCATGCAAGGAAGTGCCTCCTTATTACGCACAAAAAATGAATACTCCCCCTGCCGGCGGGAACCCAACATAGTGGGAGGCTGACTTGTGGGCCTACCAAGTTGACGGGGACGGAGGGCTTTGTCAACTTAGTCGATATGAACGATTCTAGCTCATGTTACCGTACGATGTTCATCCAACGGCCGTAGTGCTTCTTCAACCTCTGGTCTTCTTGCTCCAGCCGCCCAAACCAGCGCCGGTCGTGCCGCGTGCTCTTGCCTCCCATGGCCGGTTGTGATGCTGCGGAGGCCTCACCGCCCCCTAATACTCCCACCATTGGCCAGGGCATCCCTCTACTCACCCACAACCCCTGTTATTCTGTGGTGACGGCAGCCTCACACCGCAGCCGAACCAGTGAACCCTCGTACCCCTCTCCGCGTAGGCATCCACTGCCGCGTCTTCCCCGGCTCCTCGCCGTCCCCTTCCTAGGCCTCACCGTCGACCACCGCCTTGGTGCTCTCGGCGCGGTGTGGTCAATGTGGTCAACGACCGACTTCCATCGGAAGAGTACTGTACATGGAGAGGCTGACAGCTAGGTCCACGGCCGCAGCTGGGTCCACGGCCACAACCCAGTTTTTTTGTGATTTGCCAAGTAGTCGCTTTGTCAAGCCTGTTGGGCTGTAAATCTTTCAAGACGAGGAGAGCTTCATTCGGCTGGCCGAGAAAATGGCCTATCAGTAATGAGAAATGGACTGTACATTTTTAAAACACATCAAACCGACAATTAGTTTCAAATTTCTTTTTTTCATTTCAAGATTTTAAATTGCATTGATTTTTATTTGTGGAGGATTTGTTGGATTTTATATTGATATACATTTATTTTTAAAATATGTTTGAAGGTGACTCGAAATTTCGGGATTAAAAATAGTTCAGAACGCACCAAAATATGCAAAATTTCCTACAATTTTTAACCGTGGCCACAATATGGGCTGTAATGCTAACAAAAAGAATATGGGCTCGAAAAAAACCCTTAAGAATTAGAAAATGGGCTGTAAATTATTAGAAATAATGGCAGATGGGATGTATGCTATTTTACACAGATTTGAGGCTTTTCTAAAAAAAAGGTTGACGCACAAGCAATGACTGTTGGATGTCCGTCCAACGGCCGTCGTGCTTCTTCAATCTCTGCTCTTCCTGCTCCAGCTGCTCAAACAAGCGCCGGTGGGACTGCCTGCTCCCTCCTCCCCACGGCCGGCTGTGCTGCCGCGCAGGCCTCACCGCCCCACCGTACTCCCATCGCTGGCCTAGCCATCCCTCTACTCACCCACACCTGCTGTTATTCTCCGGCGACGGCAGACGAACTAGTAAACCCTCGTATAGTCGTACTCCCATCCGCATGGGAAACAACTGCGAGTCTTCCCTGCCTATATGTCGTTCCCTTCCTAGGCCTCGCCATCGTCCATCGCCCTGGTGCTCTCGGCGTGGCCTGGTCAACATGGTCAACGACCGACATGCATCTGAAGTGGACTATACATGGAGAGGCTAACAACTGGGTCCACGGCTGCACGCAAGGAAATGCAGCATGCACGTCCTCGCCGCAATCCTTATTACGTGCAAAATAATGATTCCTCCACTGACATCTGGGACCCACCGAAAGGGCCTCTGTATTTCGTGAAAAAAATGTTACCGCCGCCGACAGCTCGGACCCACCAGCTATATCTTCGCACGAAAATGAATACTCCCCCTGCTAGCTGGGACCCACAATAGTGGGAGGCTGACTTGTGGGCCAACTAAGTTGATGGGGATGGAGGGCTTTGTCAAGTTAGCCAATATGAACGATTCTAGCTCCAGTGACCGTACGACGTCCATCCAACGGCTGTAGCGCTTCTTCAACCTCTGGTATTCTTGCTCCAGCCGCCCAAACCAAAGCTGGTCATGCCTTGTGCTCCTGTCTCCTGTGGCTGGCTGCGATGTTGCGGAGGCCTCACCGCCCCCTACTACTCCCACTGCTGGCCGGCCATCCCTCTACTCACCCACACCCCCTGTTATTCTGCGGCGACGGCAGCCTAACACTGCAGCGAACCAGTGAACCCTCATACTCTACGTGTGGGCATCCACTACCGCATCTTCCCCGGCTCCGCGTCGTCCCCTTCCTAGGCCTCGCCGTCGTCCACAGCCCTGGTGCTCTCGGTGCGGCGTGGTCAAGGAATGGCTTCCATCAGACGTGGACTGCACGTGGAGAGGCTGACAGCTGGGTCCACGGCCGCAACAAGGAAGTGCCTCCTTATTACGCGGACAATAATGATTGCTCCACCTGACAGCAGGGACCCACCGGACGGGCAATTGTATTTCGTGAAAAAAATGTTTCCCGCCTGACTGCTGGGATGTCAGGACCCCGATTCCAAGTCACATCGACCTAGCCGGTAACACCTCATATCACTTTGCGGCCTCACGCACGGTATTCCCACGGGTGTCGCCTTACCATGGCCGGGACCGTTTAAGCCTTTTGGCTCACGATATGATAGTGTCGCTAGCATCCATATGATGAGAACCCGAGCCGACATGGCTAGTCGTGAACCTAAAGCGGCACTAACCCATGGGGACAGGCATACATGAATCACATCGAGCATGTCGGTCAGCAGCATGTGAATCCGGGCTGTAGCACTGGCTAACAGACTCAGGAACCCGGCTGTAGCAGCTAGGCAGGACTCGGATGTCACCGCGTGACATTTCCCGAAGGATGAACAGAACGAAGTGAAACACATGCCGCCACCAAGTGCCCCGAACAGTAGTGCTAGGCTAGTAGGGCTCCGGTGAACCGGGCTGTAGCGGACTACTATGGCTCAAGGAAGCACTAGACTACATTTCCCCATAAGAGAGGCTACCAAGGATAGACAACTAGGTTGTCGGATCCCACACATACCAAGCATTTCAATCATACACACAATATGCCCGATATGTGTAAATACAACATGGCATCACAACATAACTCTACGACTCAAGTATTTATTCATTAGGCTCCGAGGAGCGAGATATTACAAACATGGGTCTCATGACCCAACATACAGAGCATACAAGTCAAGGCACAAGCGGAAGCTTAACATGTCTGAGTACAGACATCTACAAATGAAAAAGGCTTGGAAGCCTGACTATCTACCAGATCCTGCCGAGGCACAAGATCGTAGCTGAGGTATCAAGCTAAATGTCGAAGTCCACGCGGAACTACTAGCGAGCCGGAAGTCTGTCTGCAAAAACATAAATTAAGCAAACGTGAGTACAAATGTACTCAGCAAGACTTACATCAGAACTAACTACATATGCATCATTATCAACAAAGGGGTGGTGGGGTTTAACTGCAGCAAGCCAGCTTTGACTCGGTGGCTATCCTGAACTACGACTGCAAGTAACTCTTTTGAGGTGGCGCACACGAGTCCACATATTCACCATATCAATACACCACTATGGATCCGCTCCCGGCTCCCTACGAGAACGCCATCCATAGCACTCACACTTATCTTGCGCATTTTTGAGTATCCACTTTCACTTGTCTATGAACTGTACAGGCAACCCAGAAGTCCTTTTCCGCGTACACGGCTATTCGAATAGATCATATTAACCCTGCAGGGGTGTACTTCTTCACACACGCTCTCGCCACTTACCACCATGTACACGTCGTGTATCTAGGCAACCTTCAAGCGGAAGCCTGGTGAGGGAGTCGGCCACGACCTGACTAACCACACAAGTCTCTAGTCCAGGTTTATCGCCTATTCGGGTTCCATCCGCATGGAGATCCGGCCGGGGTGTCGCTCATGGCCCCAAACGATGTGAGCAGGGTTCCCGAGACACCAAACGGGCGCCCGGTACACCGTGCCACGGTGTATCTACCGCAACATAGCCCACCCCTAGGGTCAGCGCTACGCACGACCCCCAACACGTATCCTACAAACACCAGAAACTAGTTGCAACTCCTGGACAGAGATCGAGGCGATTAATAAGCCGAGAGGGGTCGAGTTACCGGAACCCAATGTGTGGTAGTAACTATTTCATGGATCACAAACACAGAACTCAGTTCCTGAGGACGGCTGCAATGAGACAACCCACCATGTACTCCTACATGGCCTCTCACCGCTACCTTTACCAAATCGTATTCACACACTTAGCTCACACACAGTAGGACATGTTCACACACCTCCGATTTATCCTCGATGAATCAGACCTGACACAACTCTAAGCAATAGCAGGCATGACAAACGAGCATGAATGAGTAGGCACATCAGGGCTCAAACAACTCCTACTCATGCTAGTGGGTTTCATCTATTTACTGTGGAATGACAGGTCATGCAGAGGATAAAGGGGTTCAGCTACCGCAGCAAGTAACAGATGAATCGTTGTTGTCCTAATGCAGTAAAGAGAGCAGGAGCGAGAGAGTGGGATTGTATTGGAATGAACAAGGGGGTTTTGCTTGCCTGGCACTTCTGAAGATAATATAGTTCTTCATCGGTGTCATCGATCTCTTCATCGGAACATCGTCTACTGAGAGGGGACGGTTACCGGCAAACAAGAAAGAACACCATCAATGCAATGCAACAATATGATGCATGAATGTGACATGGCAATATGCTGTTGATTGAGCTAATGCATCTAGCAATAAGTTAAATGAAGTTGGTTTGAACCTTAGGTTCAAATTCAAACTTCATATGTGAAGGTTTAAATGCCCTTTATATGATTTGTCCTAAATAGCAGCCATAATTTGTTCTAGCATGAATGAAAATGGTATAGATTGATTTTTCTGATCATTTTTCATATATAATTTATCTCATTCTGAGTTACGGTTGAATTTATATGAATTTTGGAAGGTTATAACATTTTCTGGAATTTCCTCGCTATTTTAGAATTAAACTAATTCCAGAAGAGAGTTTACTGCGCCAGCATGACATCATGATGACGTCAGCAGGTCAACGGGCGACCCAGGTCAAAATGACAGGTGGGTCCCCCGTGTCAGTGATTAACCTAACTAACTTGGTTAATTGACATTTAACTTAAACTAACCAGGGTTAATTAGGCGGGCTGGGCCCGCATGTTACAGAGCCAGGGGAGGTCAAACCCCTGGTCAGCAAGGTCAAACTCACCGGCGGCTCGACGCCGGCGACTACAGGCGCGGTCGAGGAGCCCTGAAAACACCCACAGGGCTCGGTTTTGAACACGGATTGCGGCTACGGGACGCTGGGACTCGCGCGCGTTCGACAATGTAAGCGGCTTCACCGGAGGTGGCCGGAGTTGACGGCGGCGTCCAGGTTAGCGGTGGCTGGAGCCACGGGTTTGAGCGGCACGGGGCTACGGAGCCAGGGGTGCCCATATGAGGAGGTCTACGGCTCCCTGGGGTCACCAGGAGCACGGAGGGCGACAGAGCAGAGCGGGAGGAGCTTGA
Organism: Aegilops longissima; assembly: GCA_021605205.1. Classification (NCBI taxonomy): domain Eukaryota; kingdom Viridiplantae; phylum Streptophyta; class Magnoliopsida; order Poales; family Poaceae; genus Aegilops; species Aegilops longissima. The sequence continues at coordinate 112,181,289 of CM038677.1, read as the reverse complement.
CAGCAAGCAGGGCAGCGGCCATGGCGGACGGCTGTGCTCGGGCACATGGGCGAGGGTGCAACAGCACGGGAACGAGCAGAATGGGGGAGGGGAAACGGGCAGGAGCTCACAGGGACCCGGAAGAACAGCTCGGGAGCCTAGGGGACGGCGTGGCGACGACGAATCCGTCGACGATGTTCCGCGGCAGGAGGTTGAAGACGACGCCGATGGAGGCTCCACAGGGCGTCCGGAGACGCACGGCTTGGCGGGGAGGACGAGGGCTGCGGCGCGGAGCTTTTGGACTCGTCAGAGAGGCGTGGGGGTAGCTGTGGCCGTGGTGGTGACGTGCAGCGACGGCGAGCTCCGCTCGGGGAAGAAAGCAGAGGAGTAAGGGGAAGAGAGATTCGAGAAGGACCGATCTTATCGAAAGTCGAACAACTTAGGATCAACTCATGGAATGAGACATAGCAACATCTCTCGAGCTGAGACACGAAGCACACATCTAGAGGAGGTGACTCGTAGGAATATCCCTTAAGTGGCAAAAAGAATTACCTTTGATTCAGAGATCATCGAGATTCTTTATACCAACCTAAGGCAATCACGATCGATTATTTGAAGGAGTTCAAAAGAATGACATACTCGGACTAGAATGGATGATATGGACTAGCTTGCTGAAGACAACGCAATGGATGATTTTGCTTATCATCGGAAATGGATGGGACCCATGGTGAGTCCACTTTGGAAGATGATCTTGGACAGCAACTGCGGAGAAGGGCAGCCCATGGGGAATTGGCACAATGGCGGTGCAAGATGGAAACAAAATGCAACTGTTGGGAATGTTTCAACCATCATATCTGCCTGAGATTCAGATCTGATTGGTGATAGGATACTTCAGACTCAGCATGTCTGGAAAGAAAGTTTGCAACACAAATCGACGAAATGACGTTGCGAGATTCTCGTGAGATGGACTACAGTAGTAAGCTCCAAAACATGAGCGGGTTCCGCTACAAACATGTGAACACGATGTCCCAGACAAGCATGACCACATAGTAGTCTTATAATAAAACACTACCGAGTTCAGGTGGGGAACCATCATCGAGGATATTGAAATCTTTTCATAAGTCCGGATTAGCTCTTATGAAGGGACTCCTTCTCCTTGAGCAAATCAGTCAGTGGCTTGGTGTGCTAAGAATACATATAGAATGAAGGTTGCAAGTCTCCAGACCACAGAATACTTCGCACGTATGCATGACTGACTTGGGATGATTCCAGTGGAAGCAAAACAAGCTTTCTCAAATTCACGGGGGCAACTTGCATCATATGCACGTGAATTAGAGGAAGTCACTCCTTTCATCCAAACGTATACCTCATGAGCGGAGCATGAAGGCAATGCTTACAAAGTTTCCAATACTAGTGTAATGTTCAACATGAGTCATGGGGGAGACAAAATGCTGCAGATGGGTTCAACAACAACTCATCGGAATTTCCATATCACTGGACTTCCACCATCATGTGAACACGGTGATAGCATTGGTCAGACCCAAAAGATATAATGGTGTAGGCTTGAGGGATCACCCACGAGTAAGACAACATTACGAACATCGTTGGTTCTGATTTGACTTGACGATAGCCCATACTCAAGTCAAAGTTTTGACAAGGCAATAGATCCAACAACTGATCACGAGGACCAATTGGTGAAGATATCATCTTTCCTCAACACACACACAACACAAAGATATCCCTTCAGAGAGAACCAAATTCGGCAAAGCTTTTTATCTTCCAACTCTCCAAATTGTTGTTTAGCTTAACGAACTAGCTCAGGGGTATCCAACACAGATTCTTGGTAATACTTCCGAGAAGATATTCGGAAAATCATGAACCACCGATATGTTACTAAGCTCGAGAACAATCTTGCTTTTCAAGGCAAGACGATGTGATCAAAAGAGCAAAGGATTGACACAATCCTCACTCATTGATCGAAGAGTGCACCAGAAATAAGGACTAGGTAGCACGATCAATCTTAGGATGATGATTTAATAACCAACACGCTAAGAATGAGAATATTGTCCATTTACTACCAAGCAACGAGTTGCTCGGAGTATTGGTTTCACACATCACAATTCACTTGTCGGCATTCCGGTTACAACAACACGAGGACCGAGGAATGAATGATGATGGTGAGAAGTATCACTACGTCAAGAATTCATGAGAGTTGGTGCAGTTCTCATGACAATTCTGACATAAAGGGGGTAATACTCCAAGGTAGAACAGAACAAAGCTGAATTGGCATTTTGATCTGCGGGATACAACTACTTTGACCCAATCCTAGAAATGGATGAGGTACTGGAGTTTGTTTCTCCTAGTCATTCCGGAATAGAATGGCTTGACGGACCACAAGGATAATAGGCATCGATAAACACGATCATACACATACTCTTGACTATCAATTGATAGACGAGGGTCAGAATACAACTAAAGAGGGACAACTCAAGGAACATATAACTTTTTGAGTTGTGGAGGCATGGATTAGTATGTCGAGAAAAGTTCAACATTTCTTCCGGATAACCCATGCGGAGAAGGTAGAACTGGCAGAGTCACAATATAGAACGGGGAACTCATCGAGAGCACTCTTGTTGAGACCTTTTGGTTCAAAGGAACTCCTGCCAAGGATGGTTCATGGTATGTGGAAGAATGAGATACCACAGACCTCGAGGATTGTCGCAAGGTTACTAATATCCTAAAGGAACTAGCAAATACTAACAACATGCAGTAGGGTGAATCTCAGGTTCAAGAACCCAGGAATAGAATGCCTACTAACTAAATTGCATCACGGGATGCTTTCGAGAATAATGGCCAGAATCATCACAGTGGGACACAAATCATGGCTAGATTACTAGGTGACTCCCTAAAACACCTAGGTTCATAATAATAGCTCCAACATATATGTCAAGGCAAGGAGTACCTCAACAGACGATTAGTGTGCTTATTTTGACCAAAAGGACACCGTGAACCGAAAGGAAGAGTTTGCAAATGCATCAGATAGTTTAGAAACATGGGATGACTCGGACAACATAACTACTGTAAATGCTCAAAATGATTTGAGACATCCTGCAAAAATGGTGGCATGACCACTCAACAACGCAATAACAAGGTTCCGAGACCAACTATGAACATACGGAAATAGTAAAAACTGAGCTGAGATTTGAAACTATCAATTCTATAAGTCTATGGATTAGTAACACATCATCCTGATAGATAGATGAGAAGGACTAGTTCTTAATCCCCGTAGAAGAGAATAGGTTGACTCAGATCAGAAGGCCATGAGGTATAAGGAGTAAAAAGAGCCTTACGTTCCCTTCCACAATAAATTCCCTTACATAACTAAAGCATTTCTAGACACAACTTCGACCAGTTTGGCTTGGTAATCCTCACAGCAATCAGCTCGATACCAAAGCTATCGGATTCGATTCAAGTCACATCGACCTGGCGGTAACACCTCATATCACTTTGCGGCCTCACGACGGTATTCCCACGGTGTCGCCTTACCATGGCCCGGTTCTCTGTCATATGGATGCTAGCGACACTATCATATACGTGAGCCAAAAGGCGCAAAGGTCCCGGGCCATGGTAAGGCGACACCCGTGGGAATACCGTGCGTGAGGCCGCAAAGTGATATAAGGTGTTACCGGCTAGGTTGATGTGACTTGGAATCGGGGTCTTGACATGGAACCTACCAGCTACATCTTCGCACGCAAGGAAGTGTGTCCGGGCAAAAAAAACCGATTCGCCCCCCTGACTGCTGGGACCCAACAGCTACATCTTTGCACGCAAGTGCCTGACAGTCGGGACCCACCTTGTCGAATTGTACGTAGCATTGTCATTCTGGTCGTGAACGTGTACGTACATACTGGTCGATGTAGAGGCGCGCACGTGTTGTAGTAGAGGTGCCCACGTAGCATGTACATGTACGTAGAGCGGCCAGTGTGCATGAAAGAAAATACGGCCACGTACATACATACGGGCGGGGTCTCGAACGCCTACTCGCGCATACGTACGGCCAAGGCTCGTGTACATGGCTGGGTCGGAACAGAGAAAATGCGTCGTCGTCGTGTTCATGGGGAGCCAGCCGTCTAGGTCGGAACTGAATGCGTCGTCGTATTCATCGGGAGGGCTTAGGTGGAACAGCCGATGGAAACGAGGCCTGGCGTACCGCAGAACAGAGGAAACGGCCTTGTGTTCGACCGGCCACATTCGAAATGGGATCCTGTTCATTGGGAGGGGTCTGGCGTACCGCAAAATGGAGGAAACGGACCTCCTACGGTCGAAACGGGGGTCCTGTTCATCGGGAGGGGTGTGGCGTACCGCAAAACAGAGGAAACGGACTTGTGTTCGAGCGCTATGGTTGAAACAACGGTCCTGTTCATCGAGGGGGTGTCGCAGATCAGAAACGGACTCCACGGATACTGCTTCATCTCCACCGTCGACCCCTCCAACCTCCACTGCCACTGCTCATCCACCGTCGACCTCCTCCATCCTCCACCGCGATCGCTCATCCATGGGCTCCTGCTCATCTAGCCTCCACAGCGCTTCTCCACCGCCATCGTTGAACCAGCCCTCTCCACGAGCTCCTATTCAACAACCCTCCACGGCTACTGCTCATCCAGCCTCCACCGCTCATCGCTCATCCAGCCCTCCACGGGTGGTCCTGTTCATCCAGCCTCCACGGGTCTTGTTCATCCAGCCCCAACCGGCTCGATCGATCGGGGTCCTGTTCATCCAGAGGCATCACAAACGGGGTCCTTTTCATCCACCCCACCGGAACTGTTCATCCAAACCCTCAAAGATCGCCACCGCTCATCCAGAGGCAGCATCGATCGGCTTGCTTAGCAGCAGAGCGGCGAATCACTCGATCGGGTTCGCCAACAGCCATCAATCGATCGCCGGGTTCGATAACGTAGCCTGCAGCGCAACCGGTCGGGTTCGCGAGCCCAACGCCGCTTCGGGTTCGATTAGAGCCCAACGCCTCGCACCCACGCGCGTGCGTGTATGAGAGAAACGCGCATCGCTCGGCCCCGACCACCCACCATAAGCGGGAACACCCCGATATTTCCATCGCCCTCGCTTCTACCACGGTTTTTTCCGTCATGGACGGCCCAAAGAATGTCATGCAGCTGCGTCTCCGGCCCGCCCAGGACGAAAAGCCCATTTTCTGTCATGATTTTTTGTCATAGAAGTAGGAGCCCACCACATCTATGATGATACCGGGTTTTGTCACAATTATCGTCATAGAAGTGTCATAAGTATGACAGAAAAAATTTTGTTCGGCCCAAAATGTCACGGATGTGTCTTTTTTTTGTAGTGACTGGAGTCCGTTTGGGGCTCCGGAGAGGGGAATCCGTCGCCGTCGTCATCATCAACCTTCTTCCATCACCAATTTCATGATGCTCACCGCCGTGCGTGAGTAATTCCATCATAGGCTTGCTGGACGGCGATGGGTTGGATGATATTTACCATGTAATCGAGTTAGTTTTGTTAGGGTTTGATCCCTAGTGTCCACTATGTGTCTAAGATTGATGTTGCTATGACTTTGCTATTCTTAATGCTTGTCACTAGGGCCCGAGTGCCATGATTTCAGATCTGAATCCTATTATGTTTTCATGAATATATGTGAGTTCTTGATCCTATCTTGCAAGTCTATAGTCACCTATTATGTGTTATGATCCATTAACCCCGAAGTGACAATAATCGTGATACTTACCGGTGATGACCGTTGTTTGAGGAGTTCATGTATTCAGTAAGTGTTAATGCTTTGGTCCGGTACTCTATTGAAAGGAGGCCTTAATATCCCTTAGTTTCCATTAGGACCCCGCTGCCACGGGAGGGTAGGACAAAAGATGTCATGCAAGTTCTTTTCCATAAGCACGTATGACTATATTCGGAATACATGCCTACATTACATTGATGATTTGGAGCTAGTTCTGTGTCACCCTAGGTTATACCTGTTGCATGAGGAATCGCATCCGACATAATTATCCATCATTGATCCAATGCCTACGAGATTTTCACATATTGCTCTTTTCTATGTAACTTTTCCATTGCCACTGTTACAATTACTACAAAACTGCTACTATTACTTTTGCCACCATAACCGTTACTTCCATACTACTTTGCTGCAGATATCAAGTTATCCAGGTGTGGTTGAATTGACAACTCAACTGCTAATACTTGAGAATATTCTTTGGCTCCCCTTGTGTCGAATCAATAAATTTGGGTTGAATACTCTACCCTCGAAAACGTTTGCGATCCCATATACTTATGGGTTATCAAGACTATTTTCTGGCACCGTTGCCGGGGAGCATAGCTCTATTCTCTGAGTCACTTGGGATTTATATCTGCTGGTCACTATGAGGAACTTGAAAGATGAAAGAACTAAGATTTTTTCCCTCAACTACAAGGGGAGGTAAGGAACTGCCATCTAGCTCTGCACTTGATTCTCCTTCTGTTTTGAGTAAACTTGCGACACCTAAACCTGCTTCTGCTATTAATTCTGATATGTCACATGTTATTGATGATGCCACTTCTGCTATGCATGATGCTTATGATGAAACTACTTCTATGCTTGATACTACTGTGCCATTAGTTGAATTTCTTGATGAACAACTTGCTAGGGCTAGAGAGAATGAAATTATGGAAACTGATAATATTGATGAAAGTGATGATTAAGATTCTCCCCCTAGATATGAATTGCCTGTTGTGACTGAGGGTTATGTTATGGATGAAGAAACTGCTAGAGACTTTCTTGCTTGTAATGATAGATATGATCTTAAGAAATTATTAGCTAAGTTGCAAGAAAAATCTTTGAATGCTAGAATGAAATATGACCCGGCTTTTGCTACTTCACCTATTTGTATTTCTGATAAGGATTATGATTTCTCTGTCGACCCTGAGATAATTACTTCATGGAGGAAGAGCTGAGGTTTCGCGGCTTGGGAGAAGGGAGCTTCCGGGGTGAAGCTGATTTGGCGCCCACGAGGTATGAATGGGGAATTGGGAGGGGAGTGGAACCATGTCTTACGGACGCATTTGTCTGAAATGTGTGTGTGGGGGGGGGGTTACTGTTCTACCCCTGCCTTTAGGCTTCTCGGCTTGGGTCTGTGTACTGAGGGTCAGGGACAGTACAGTAACTTTACTTCTCCCAAATTGTGGACATGAGCGATTTCAGGCGAGGAGGGCGTGTTTTGAAATATAGTGGGCGCGAGCGATTACGGGCGAGGATGGCGTGTTTTGATATATAGTGGGCGCGAGCAATTTCGCGCGAGGAGAGCGTGTTTTGATATAGTGGGCGCGAGCTATTTCGGGCGAGGATAGGGTGTTTTGCTGACCATGGTTTATGAATTATTCGGCACATGTCATTTCGGCCGAGGAGAAGGCATGCTTGGATGAAGTTACGAACCTACTCTTGATGTACAATGGGCCAACTAATGTGTGTCCCACATAGGCCGCTAATTTCGCGTCTCCCATTTATTTGCTCGGGCGAATTCCACCGAGCAGAGGGTGTTTAACGGTTTGTTAGAATTTTGGGAGAACGAGCATCCACGTCTACCTTACCAAGTCGATACGAATGAAATTTTGAAATATTAGCTTGCCACTTCTTTTTTAGATGGAGAGATGATGCTCGGGAGTAATGTGTTTTTACATGCTCGTTGCTAATGATTTACCATATGACAAATAGTTGACCCCAAAAACAGGAATCAAACCTGAAATGAAATATCTCAATTAAATGAAATAGCTCGTTCACCATGTCAAAATAGTGAACTAAATCCAAAATTGAACACCTCAATTGAGTAGCATGTTGTACAGTATTATAGTACTCCATGAACATGTTGAAAGTCAAATTAATGAACTTGTTTGATATACGCATATCTCCATGCATGTGTGGATTGCAGACAACATGTTCTCCAATTTAAATATGTGAATGCAAGTTTATATCGAAACATGGTTTATATCAGTCTTTGATGCATAAAACGCGACCTCCCCCTCTCCCGGACTCCTGCTCTCTCTCTCCCTCTCGCCGACAATCTTCAATTCTATCGGACGCATCCAACACACAAACCTTGTTGGTCCCTCTCCCTCTCTCTCCATCTCTCTCTCTCTCTCTATTTGTGTGTGTGTGGGCGGGGGTCTTTCTAGTTCGCATGCATATATACTCCATCTATAGGTCTCTGTCACACACTATGTATGATTCCCTAGTCCAAGCTAAATATCTTGGGTGCACTCATCGTACGCACAAAAATTCCTTGGCTCGTTGCCCGTAACTCTCTCAGGCACCACTCTGTCGTCTCGGAGCTCTTCCCGCTCTCTCTCAAACTCTCCATCTCCTCGGGTCACCATACACATGCATATCTCACTCGCACTCGATAGACCCATGTAAAACTCTATCTCTCTCCCTCGTTCTCTCTCCATCTCACAGGCACACACACACAATCTCATGCCTAGCCAAGTATGATGGTCTCTCACTCAATTGTAGGCACACACAGTCCCCCCTATATGTATATGACTAGCTAATTTCAGTCTCCATCACAAACATGTGCATGGTCTATCTTGATTTCTCTCGGGGAATATTTCTCACGCATGCACCTCCCTCGATTTCCCACCCATACAGTCCCCTCACGATCTCGAGGGGATCTCTCTATCACAAACACACCCTCTCTCCCTCCCCATGCATCCATGTTCTCCATGCGTCCCTCTCGACCTTTGTTCCTTGTTGGCCATACCTCTATTTGACATGTGCTATAGGGGTGTCTCTCCGTTGCAAACAATCACACACTAGCTATCTTCGTGTATCTCCTCACCTCGCTTTTCTATCTCGGAGATGCATGCGTGATATGTTTGCATAAGAAACGAAAAAACACACACTCTCTCTAATTTATCGTTTGTTGTCCCTTTCTCTTTCACACACATACTCTTTTTCCACACTCACTCATTCTCCTTCACACGCACTTGATCTCTCTCGATTTAGTCACTCGCTTCGGTCCATAGCATATAGATTTATTGAAAAGTCAAACATCACAAAGTTTGACCATGTACGTGGAGAAAAACATATACATCTAGAACGACAAACATATACCATTAGATTCATCAGGATATGTAGTTTCGTATGATGTATCTTTGGTATTTTAGATATAAATAACATTTGTGTAAACCTGGTCAAAGTTTCCAAAGTTCGACTTCTAAAAAATTTACATGCACTGCATTATTGAGCGGATGGTATATCTCTTTCCCCCTCTCAGCTATCTGATGCACCACTCAGCCTTATCGGGGCTCCTCTATCTCTCACAAACTTTATATCTCCCTGGTTCACACATACACATGTCTCGCTCGCGCTACATAGACCCATCTAACACTCTCCGCCCTTGTTCTCTCTCTATGTGACACGCACCCCCCTAAGTACCATAATCCCTCACTCCATCATAGGCGCACACACTCCCCCTAAGTATGATTATCTCTCACTAGCCATCAGGAACACACGTATTGTCTCCTTCCATCCATACAACTATCTCGATATCTCTCGGGGTATCTTCTATCACGCACACACCTTGTCACTCGATCTCCCACCCATGTAGTCCCATCACGATCTCCAGGGGATCTCTCTATGACAAACATACACTCTCTCCTCACCATGTCTGCATTTTCTCCGTACGTCTCTCCCGACCTCTCTCCCTTGTTTGTCAGACCCCTCTTGGCCACATGCTAGGGGTCTTTCTCTCTCGGTTGAAAACAACCACACACTATCTCCTCACCTTGCTTTATCTGTCGAAGATACTTGTGTGATATGTTTGCATAAGACACACACGCTTTTTCTCTACTTTTATCGTGTGTTGTCCATGTCTCTTTCACACACGCACACACACTTTTTTGTCACTCTTTCTATTTCACGCACACTCTCTCTAGTTAGGTACTCTCTCACGTCCATAAGCATATGAATGTTTTGAAAACTCAAACCTCAGAAAAGTTAGACTAGGTATATGTGGAGAAACACATTTACATCTGGAACAGTCATTAGATTCATCACAACATGTACTTACTTCATACTATCATTTATCTTTGGTATTGTAGATGTAAGTAATTTCTTCATAAACTTGGTCAAAGTTTCAAAAGTTTGAGTTAAAAAAATGTTGGCACTACATTATCGAACGGAGGGAGTAGCTCTTTCTCTCTCTCTGCTATCTCTCACGGGCCTCCCCTCTCACTCGAACTCTCTATACCGACGGATTATACGCTCACTGTGTCAGCGTAAAGCTCTGTATATTGTTTAGTTGACCGGTCAACCAGTCCACATGCTGCCTTGTCAGCTCGTGTTCTCTATCTTCGTGTGCTGGCCCATGTGGCAGTGGGTGAAAATAAGTAAACTAGAGGCCCATCTGACACACGATGAAGTAAAAAAAGTTGAAACCACTCGGGGTAGCATCCCGCTCGCTAGTAAATTGAGGGCGCATTGAGGACACACTTCTTCCGCGTGAACGACGCACTCACGCACAATTCTCCACTGCGCGGCGGCATGCACAGAAGGACGCACTCTAGCTGGCCAGCACACAACACACACCAGCACACGTGTACACCAGCGTCGCCACTAGTTGAGATGGACGACGAGGCAGCCAACAAGCAGAGGCGGCTCGAGACAAAACCGCATCCGGCGAGCCTGGACTTCATCAGCAGCCTCCCTGAAGACATGCTGCTCGTCATCATTGGCCTCCTCCCCACCAAATCTGCTGTGCAAACTGCCCTGCTCTCCTGGCAGTGGCGCCCCCTCTAGCGCCGCGTCCCCCTCAACCTCATAGTCGATAGCTGCCTCTACGACGGGGATTGCAAATGCATGGCCGAAGTCTCCAAGATGCTTTCATCGCACCCTGGGCCAGCCAGACGCCTTGACATCTGCATGTTCAGTACCAACTGCAAGGTCCAAGCCAAGTTCGACTAGTGGTTCTTATCCCTCGCCCTAGATTAGCTCGAAGAGCTCAGCTTTGAAGCTGGACGATGTCGCTATGTGCCGCCGTTCGGGCTCCGCCTCACGCCAATGTCGCGTCGTGCCAGCTTCAGCTCCTGCTATCTTCCCTAGATTAATGCCGCGCCCGCCCTTCTTCTCCCTCAACTCAAGCAGCTCGACCTCTTCGACGTTGTCATCTCGAAGAAGGCTATGGAGCACCTGCTCCGCAGCTGTACTTCAAGGCCGAGTACCTTCGTCTTGAGCAGATCCATGAGTTCATTAGCCTCCACATCGCCTCGACGAATCTCCGATGGATTTATGTGTGTTACTGGCCCCGCAACAAGACATCAATTGGGAAGAGATCACTCCAGCTGTTCCACATTATTGTCATGTAGAATGCGCCTTTCCTTGAGAGATTGCTTGTACCCGATCTAGAAGGTCCAACAAAAATCAGGGTCATTGATGCGCCGAAATTAACAGCGTTGGTGTACTCATCTGCTAAATTCTCCGAACTTTTTATTGGATTCGTAACCGTTCAGGTAAAACACTCATCTTCTTCTCCGTCTTCTTGAAATTCACATTTTTAAATTTCTTCTTGATGTATTTACGACCGTCTTCCACAAAATGATCCCCACAAGCTTGACCTAGTCTATGCGCACAGTGAAGATCTTGGCAATAAAATCTATCGGCCCCAATCTGGATCAAGTTGTTGGATTCCTTACATGCTTTCCATGCACGGAGAAGCTACTCATCGAGGTGAAATTTATTTCCTATTAGTAAACAGTAATCACAACGTAGCTCAATTTTTTCATAATTTTCCCAAATTACGATGACAAGTGTAGTGTTCAAAACTGCATCTACGCACTGCACCGAAAGAAATGTTTTTAGTATTTTTTTTCTCACGTGATCAACTGCATCATTTTTGTTGTTGTATTACTATAGTAGCCAAGGCTAGTCATAGTGGAAAGTAATTTAGACTAGTAACTCTATGGTTACCCTAAGAGCAAGTACTACCTCCGTCCTGGTTCATTCTTCCTATTTTGTAGTATCAAAATTTGACCATGGATTTAACTGACAAAATATTAATGCATGTCACTAAAAATTATATCGTTGGATTCATATTTGAACATAATTTAAAATGGTATAATTTTTGGTGACATGCATTGGCATTTTCTTAGGTAAATCTATGGTCAAAATTTTACACTAAATACGAGGTAGTACAAAAGTGGGCTATAACAGCCCTCCACTATGTAGGACAAAACATGGGCCACATTCACTTGTGATGTATTTGGCATCGATGCCCCTCCATTGCTCACCTGGTGCCCAAATCTGGATCACCTACTTTGCTCCGGTATCAAATTAACTCATGTAATGAAAGAACACTTCCGTGGGAGAGAGAGAAGACTGAGGCAATTAAAAAAACACTTGTTTGGGAGAGTGAGAGGCTGGTGTAGTTGGTTTGTTTGATTTGTTTATACATGTGGGTCTGTGTGCACAGCGGTGCCAACTCTCTCACATCGCGAGGGCGGTGTCAAAATCTTTTGATTTGACATCGATGCATATTATGTGGCATACTTTTGAGAAATATGGCATCGGCCACATAGTGGAAGGCAACAAATGCCCAAGCTCTTCACGTGCTCCTAGGTAAATGAGAGGAAAGAGAAAGAGAGAGAGAGAGAGAGAGAGAGAGAGAGAGAGAGTGAAAAAATATCACTAGCCATCCAACCCTATCGTATGAGCGAATGATATTGGTACCTCTTGATGACACGACAATCTTATACAGCCAGCTGCTCTAATATGTTCTCTACTTTTGCAGATAAAAAAAGAATCGAAAGTGAAAAATGCGCTGCACTATAGAAATCTCATAGAATGCCTTGACCTCCATCTTAAAGAAATTGATTTGATCGACTACCGAGGCAGCACATCTGAGATTAAATTGGCCAAGTTCTTTGTTCTGGAGGCAAGTGTGCTCAAGGTAATGAGGTTTGGTGTTCTCTGGCGCAACAATGAATGGCGTGCTGATCACCGCAAGAGTCTAAGCCTAAAATGACAAAATCTCCATAGAAGCTGAATTTGTTTTTGAAACATAAAGTGGCCAGAGACTCAAAAATTTATTTGCCCATTAGTGACTTGTCAGGGCGGTGGATTTTAGTTTGTACGATAATGCTGCATCCACCTAAAGTAACAAAAGTTCTTACATAAACTTCCTCGTAATTCCCTCTTCGTAGGTGCAGCATTACTCCTAACATTTGTAATATCAGTTTGAAACTTGTAATATTGCTGTGTCCTATTCCTGCGTTTTCAAAATCCTACAAATCAAAGAGGTCCTGAGTTGGTGATGATGTTGTGCCTGCCATCTTTCACCAATAGCCGTCGGATCTAGATCTGACGCATACAAACCAAACTTCTCCATTTTTGCAAAAAGATGCCCACACTTGTTCCCTATTTACAAAACAACTCCTTGTCTCTCACAATCAGCCTTATCTTCTCCGCACCACATCTAGAAGGCCATGGAAAAATCTGGCGCAATGGCCGCTGCCGGCACCGTCCACCCCCAATCTTGGTGTTCCGTGCAATGCATGGGCATCTACACACATGAAATTATGTCGAACACGGCTAGTTGTAAGCAGGCTAGCTCTACAGCCATGATAATAGTGACTGCAGACAGTGAGGCTGATTATGGTATGCCGAACATGGCACCTATACTCAAGTGTCATCTCTGGTGCAGGGTCTTGTCACTTCACTGTGAGGAGCATCACGTAATAATTTGACCAACGGGTAGTACAATGCTACTACATTGGTACTACTACTACTAGTACTAGCACCACCATCTGGATTTAGTAGTACTACCACGTCCATCTGGATTTAGTATTTGACTATCGATATCTAGTAATGCATGTCACAAAAAATGTACTACTCCCACTGTAATAAATACATGGTGTATTGTTTTATTCCTTCCGGTAGATGGCTCAAATCTGAAGTCTCATCAATCAGACTACTATTTTACTCACCGAGTGCTCAACTTTGTAAGCTATCAACAAAAAATTGCAATCAAAGACAACTATTGTACTCCCTCCGTACTGGTGGATTAGTCACGTTACAAAAACCAAATAGTAATCCCAAAACTTTTAGGCGCAGTGCATGAACTACCCACCTCGTTCCCTGTTTTTGTGCCGCGAAAAAAGAAATCACCCAATACGAGACATGGGGTGTGTATGCATCCAATGACTTGAGACTACTCCCTCCAACTAGGTGTATAAGTCATCTTAGAGCAAGTGAAAAAGAGGAGTGGGCTCTCATGCAAGAGCCTAGCTATATGCGGATTCCTAGGCCGATACGTACAATAAATATGAAGAAAGAGAGAGAGAAGATGAGAAAAGGTAGTACTCCGTTATAGGGCCTAATACGTCTTTCGAGGTAGCCTTGGACCAATGATAAAATTATTAGTATATGAGATCTATGATATAAAAATCATATCATTCGAAACTTCGTTCACATACAAATTTGATGGTATGCTTTGTGTAACATGCATGTCATATATCATTGTGCTAACCCGTGGTCAAAGGTAACCTCGAAAAATGTATCAAGCCTTATACAAGTGGAAGGTGGGAGTACTCTTATAGCTAACCTTATTGTATGAGTGGCTACAAGTGATGGCTCTATATGACATGGCAACATCATATAGCCAGCAGCTGGCTATATTATTAACCATGCTCTTAGGTTGTGCACCAAGACCAAGACGAAGGGGAAAGCGAGAGAACTTAATGTCTTTTTTCTAATTAATTGGATTACATGCAATGAACTAACAACTGCATGTCATGTTTGGTAGTCTCAAGTCTTTGAAATCATGCACGGCCCACATCTCTCATTGGTTGATATGTCACCAAATAAGAAATGAGCAGAGAGTTAATGTACCGTGCCTAAGTGTTTTGGGATTAATTGGTTTTTGTAAGGTGACTTGCACAACAATTTTGGTTACATTCATTAACATTTTATTAGTTAAATCAAAGGCCAAAACTTGGCGCAAAATGCAAAGGGGACCAATAAACCAGTAAAGATCAAAGTTCTCTCGTTTGGCCCCAACTAGAGGTCCGGTGAGATGATTATACTGCACTGGCACGGAGGGGAATGCAGCTTCATTGACTTACTGCACCTTCCTTTGGGTGTATGACACATGGGCCCAACAGGTGGCTAGCCCACCTGTCATACAGCCAAAGGAAGGTGCAATAGAGGGGCAAGGAGTAGATGGCCAACACACACGTGAATGCAACACAGTATGCACTTCTCATATAAAGGCTCCCCGCCAGTCCAATCTACGAAATCCTACGCACCTATGCACCCTAACCAAGGGCAAGAGTGGTCGCTCCAATCGCAAGATCAGTTGACTAGAAGCTAGACCCATGGAGGCGATGAGCGTGAGCATCAGCGGGCTATGCTAGATGGTCCACGACGCCGGCCTATGGCCTGACACCGAGGAACGTCTCTAGGTCGTGCTTGAGGCCGCTAGGGTGATGGGCCGCTTGGACGACAGCTTTGTCTCCTTGTTCGACGAGGTCCTCATCGGCTTCCTCGACAAGTTCACCATTGTCAAGAAGCTCGCGGATGACCTTGATGTACACCTCCAGCCCATGTGCCCAGGCTGTGCGATGCCCGCCACCCTCAACGGCCTCTATGGTGAAAACCTCTTCGACGCACTGGTTGCCCTGCGGCTGCCCGTCGTCCTGCCAGAGAATGTCCACCTCGAGGTCACGCTCGCCGCGCAGCAAGACACCGTCGACATAATCATCCACGTCTACGCGCAAATCATCCACAAGGACTACTACGTGCCAGAGGAGGACGATAGGTTGCTGGCCTTCTTGGACCGCATGGCAACCTTGGACGGCAGTGTTCAGAAGCACGTTGAGCTCGCCGCCAACGCCGCTGCTCCTCGCACGTCGGTTGGTGACCCGGCGCACTAGGGCGTGAGGATGTCATTGATAGATCCATATGTATCTTTATCTTTCCGTCAAATCCATGTAGTAGTATATGGTACTACTAGTAATTATCTTTCCTTTTGCATCAACTTCATAATTTTCATACGTACTCCATGCATGAACTGCGCCAGAACCAAACTTCTCATTACTCCAGGGAAAATCGTTATTTCTATCTATTGGTCGCGCCATGGAGCAGAACCAAATTTTACAAGTTACACGTTCAAAAGGAAAAGCCTGCCGTGTTCGCGTCACACCCCCACACTTGGTCCGGCACAACGCTCAAGGGGGAATGCGTGCTGTGTTGTATTTTCACTTACAAGTGGGACCGCAGTTGAGCAAACCAACTATCGGCAAACCCCCACCCCGCCCACCGCGTGATGGCTGAGAAAACAGGAGGGAGAAGAGATGGCTGTAGCATGGACTCCAAGAAAATTAGTGTCGGATGTGACTCAAGTGGGTGGCGTGTGTTGTACTGCTAGACGTGAATGCTAGTTATGGCCCATGCCACCCCACTATATCGAGCCTATATCGAGGTGCTGGTTACATAGAACAAATTTCATGGAGTCCGTGCTCAACCCTCCTCTATCTCTCTTATCAGCCAGCCAGCAGACGTATAGAGCCCATCATTTGTTTGCTCACATGCGGTCCCACAGTTCAGTGAAAATGCAAGAGGACCCACTGAACCTGCACATCTTTCACCTCGACGTGCTGGTGATGAAAAACAAATCCAATAAAGATCTTCGATGGCCGCTTTTGAAGTTACCCAAGAGTAGTAAGATTCTATTTACAGTTTAACCCAAGATGCACATCACGTGGCTTCAACTACCACTCCATTTTCTTGCATGACACGACCTGGATGTCAGATGTCCCACATGTCAGCAAAAGGAGGAAGAACTCGACCAACTCTCCTCGACATTTAGACCGGAGGAGTAGGAAACACGGCAAGCCCTGTGCCTACATCATACTACATACAAGCCCACCTCACACAATCAGGCTATCACCATATTTCTCTGCCTCCATGCGACACCTAGCTCTAGTTGATCTAACTAGAACTAACTATTTGTTGGCTCTATGTGATGTGGCAACTTCATACTACTACGTATGCTGGCTATACTACTACGGCACCAACACTCCAAGAAGTGAGTCGAAAACCATTTATAAATTGAGTTTATGACATGCATATACAAATGTACCATTCATTATATACAACAAGTCATCAACACACAACGACAACGAGGATACATGTTGGATTATAGATTAGTTCCAACAAAACATTCTAGTAAATACTAAAGTTTTCATCACACAACAAATAACAAGCAATGAAATGAACATCAGCTCAAAAAATCCTCGGTGTTGGAAACACTTGCTTTGAACCAAAAGAGTTTGTCTCGGAAGGGCTAGCTACTGTCAATCTCGAGACCAATGCAGGACTGATCATCCAGGTGGAAGCGCCCTATTTCATGACCCATATTGTGATAGCCACGGTAGGGAAGCATAGCAATGTTCGAGGTATAGATATAGTTGCTTCTCATAAATGGTAGTAACGTTATGTGAACATCAGCTGGATTGCCTTTCACCATCATTGGATAGTTTTGTCCAAGGAAGAGCGAGTTTCCAACAAGAGTATCAATACTAAACCAGGGAGAAGCTGTTGGCGCTAGCAGAGTAGTATCCATCCCGAATACCCTGCAACGGAAGTTGGAATAGGTCCGGAGAGTGCGACCATGGGAGAAAACACCTGCTTCCTTAGTAACATCAACGGTGCCCTATATACAGACAAGAAGAGGTGATCCATCGGAATAAGTTGCCAGGCGCCACTGAGTATATGGGTCCTCATGCTCGTGATCATCATCGTCGTCATCTCCCCCTTGGTTATAAATTTTTTCAAGTATAGGTGGTGGAATGTTCACAGGACCTTGGAAACACAAGAAGGTTAATTAGTAAAGGGAAACTAGCTAACCCGCATGCATGTGGATGAAATAATTATAATTAGGATGGAAGATAAACGTACCGAAATCATAAGGATTCCATGCAAAAACAGTGCCACGAGTGGTGGCAGCAAACACAAGACCCTTGTATTGAATTGCATCACAGTACTCATCCATGTACATAAACTGAGTTTTGAGCAATATCCATTCAGTTGAACTATGAAGGAAGGCAACAAGCTTGTCGAAAATAGCAACAACTCCATAGTCCGTGTAATCCCGAGAGCGGTCGGGAACTCGACAAATTGCTATCTTCTATAGACGACAGTCACCATGATCGTAGTTGAACATACGTAGAATATCGGTGCTCAACCTCTGGGCAGTTTGAGATTTTTGGAAGTGGAACCCGGTGACGAGTGTACACATTCACAAGTTCCCACTCGCAGTTCTACCCAATATAAACAACCCAATCTCCATTTGCGCCAGCCCAAGCCTTACCCTCAAGCGATGGCATCTTAACATCACACGTATCATTATGAAGCGGCACCAAATTGCACAAGGTGAGGCCTGCGTTGTCCGCAGGCTAGTGACCAGGGTCACGGTGAAGAAGATAGGGGAGATAAAACCACTCCTGGACCCTTGGGTTCTTTGTAATGATGTTATTAGTTGAGTCGAGAATGGTCTTGAACGAACCTGCCATGCCAGCCGAGGTGATGACATCGCACCGGTCAATGAGTCCCTCCACCATGTCACCATTCAGATCGGGGCAAGAATAACAGGGTCGTTTCCGGCCTGTTCCCTCCATAGAGAAGACGATCGAACAATGGCAGAAGGAAGGGTGAAGGTAAATGGAGGAGGGAGGAAGCGCGTGCGACGGCAGTTCGAAAAATCGAAGAGGGAAAGGCGGAGAGTCGATGGACGGTTGCCATGGTGCACGAAAAGGCGCCCCGGCCTACATAGACGTTCGTTTGGAAATTGTACAAAAGGACTCGCCGTCGTCTCACTGACATGTTGGAACGGGACCACATGTCAACGAACAGGCTAGTGGGGATCGGACGATTGCCACAGAGGTCACACACTGACGACAAGGCCATCCTGTCAGACCTAGCGCCCGCGCGGGATGGGTTCTGTCCCCCACACGAGTGAAGTCACTTCGCACCCCCACACGGTTGGTCCGCCACGCAGCTAGGCCAACTCCAGTAGCGCGTGTAGCTCAGAAGCGCGCTCGGTCAGCCCCCTTTCCCTCGATGCCCCGGAGCTACCCAACCACGGCTACGTGTTTTGCGCACCCGGCGGCCAGATTTGTAGCGGATCCGGCCGGGCTTGAGCTCGCCCGGCTGTGGGAGGCCGCGCCGCACCATGGACTGACCGGGCACTGGGCCGTAAGGCCCCGGAAAGGCGGCAAGGCCGCATGCAGGTACCGACTCCTCCTCTAGCTGCTCGGATCTACATCGTCGGCAGTCCGCCGGCACATACATGAATGGCGGTCGGCCGGGCTCAGTGCTGGCCCAAAAGCTCGTCGGTGCACCGTTGCCACTCATTACGTGCGACGCCTACCCAAAGAAGGTCTTGTACCGCGTGTCTACAACGCCGGAACATCCCGGATGGGTGTTCATCAAGTGCTCAACCGATGGGGTATATGCTACTTTAGCTTCGGTTGTGCTCTCGGATTACACTAGTTGTGCTAACTTAAAATTTCATTGTGTAGAATGGATGCAAGTTTTGGTATTGGGAAGAAGAGTACATTGATATATTGATAGAGCGCAATTTAATAGATGTTCTAGAACTTTTAGCTAGCATAGAGGCTAGAGATGAGACTAGTGCACTTGTTGATAGAATAGAGGCTAGACATGAGACTAGATGCGAGGAAGCGACGTCTACTTCTTTACACTCGAAGAAGAAAGAAGCACGGAAGATCGAGCCTCCGCAGATCAACAATGAATGCATCGAGAAGGCACTACTCCAACTTACAGGAGCAGTTATGGAAGTTGGATATCTTCTAAAATGTATTCTTGTGCTTCTTGTTTTCTTTGGTCTTGCTTTTCTAGTCAAATTTTGGCAACGTATTTCCATGTACCAAAAATCAATGATGAAAAAAAGATATGTGTTTGCAAAGAAAAATGTACGCTGCCGGGATGTGTCCCCGCGTTGGACGCACGGCCACCGCATCCGAGAAATGGCCCGGACACGACACCATTGCCCTACCCAAACGGATAGAATCTAGGCAAAATGGAGGTCTGTTTGGGGTCGTGCGTTGGAGTTGACCTTACAAGTGGGACCGCAGTTGAGAAAACAGACTATCGGCAAACCCCCACCTCTCCCGCCACGCGATGGCTGAGTTAGAGAAACGAGGAGGTTGAAGAGATAGCTGTAGCAAGAAATATGGTGTCAGATGGAATTCATGCTGGTGGAGTGTGCCGTACTCCTGGACATGAATGCTTGGTATGGCCCATGCCACCCTACTATATATCAAGGATTCGAGGCGCTGGTTACGTACAGCGAACACATTAACATATGGCCCACCTGACACTATGGCCAAATTTCATAGAGTCTGTGCTAGGTTTAAAAGTGTTCTTTGTGAGGGTGGGTGGCTGGTCTCAAGTTTAAAACTTGTTGTGTTACGTATACGTAGACATAGAGATAGTGCAGCAGTTTTGAAAGTTTGAACCCAAACATCGGAATGCAATTTCTACTGGACTCATCCAAGGACCTAGGATGATGGGATTCGCAGCTACATTAAAAACACCCGCCCGACGCACGAAGCATGTGAAGCTAGTACAAATAGTAGTACTATTGTTGATTGGACTCATCCGATAACCTGTTGCAATGCACGTATAATTATGTATTCGGAAAATATTTTTTTGCCTTGTCACAGCACCCACTTAGAGAAGTGACTCGAAAGCCATTATTAAATTTAGTAAGTTTATCAGAGGCATATCAGTTTATTACAGACAACAGGTCATCAACCCACAACGACAACGAGGATACATTATAAATACTAAAGTTTTCATCACTCAACAAATAACAAGCAATGAAATGAACTTCAGCTCAACCACTCGTCGGCGTTGGAAACGCTTGCTTTGAACCAGAAGTGATTCTCTGGCAAGGGGCAGCTACTGCCAATCTCGAGACCAACGCAGGACTCATCATCCAGGCTGAAGCGGCCTATGTCAGGACGCATGTTGTGATAGCCACAGAAGGGAACCATAGCAATTTCCGAGATATATATACATTTGCTTCTCATAAATGGTAGTAACGTTGTGTCAACAGCAGCTGGATCGCCTTTCACCATCATTGGATAGTTTTGTCCAAGGAAGAGCGAGTTTCCTCCAAGTAAACTAGGGAGAAAGGTGTTGGCGCTAGCACATTAGCATCCATCCCGAATACCCTGCAACGGATGTTGGAATAGGTCTGGAGAGAGTGCAACCATGGGAGACAACACCTGCTTCCTTAGTAACATCGGCGGTGCCCTGTATACAGACAAGAAGAGGTGATCCATCGGAATAAGTTGCCAGCCGCCACTGATTATATGGGTCCTCATGCTCGTGACCATCATCATCGTCATCTCCTCCTTGGTTATCATTTTTTTCGAATATAGGTGGTGGAATGTTCATAGGACCTTCGAAACACAAGAAGGTTAAATAGTAAAGGGAAGCTAGCTGACCCGCATGCATGTGGACGAAACAATTATAATTACGGTGGAAGTCAAACGTACCGAAATCATAAGGATTCCATGCAAAAACGGTGCCACGAGTGGTGGCAGTAAACATAAGACCCTCGTATTGAATTGCATCACAGTACTCATCCGTGTACAGAAATTGATTTTTGAGCAATATCCATCGAGGCGTGGAAGTAAGGACAGCAACAAGCTTGTAGAAGATAGCAACAACTTCATAGTTCGTGTAATCCCAAGAGCGGCCGGGAACTCGACAAATTGCTATCTTCCGTAGACGACAGTCACCATGATTGTAGTTGAACGTACATAGAATACTGGAGTGCTCAACCTCTGGGCTGTCTGAGATTTTTGGAAGTGGAACCCAGTGACGAGTGTACACATTCACAAGTTCCCACTCGCAGTTGTACCCAATATAAACAAGCCAATCTCCATTTGCGCCTGCCCAAGCCTTACCCTAAAGCGATGGCATCTTAACATCACACGTAACATTATCAAGTGGCATCAACTTGCACGAACGAGGCCTGCGTCGTCCGCGCGCCAGTGACCAGGGTCATGGTGAAGAAGATAGGGGATATCAAACAACTGCCGGACCCTTGGGTTCCTTGTAATGATGTTATTAGTTGAGTCGAGAAAGGTCTTGAACAAACCTGCCATGCTAACCGAGGTGATGACATCACACCGATCAATGAGTTCCTCCACCAAGTCATCTTTTAGATCGGGGAAAGAATAACGGGGTCGCTTCCGGCCTGTTCCCTCCATGGAGAAGACGATCGAACAATGGCAGAAGGAAGGGTGAACGCAAATGGAGGAGGGAGGAAGCGCGTGCGATGACAGTTCCAAATCGAGAGGGAAAGGCGAAGAGTCGGTGGACGGTTGCCACGGTACACGAAGAGGCGCCCCGGCCTACATAGACGTCCGTTTGGAAATTGTACAAAAGGACTAGCCATCTTCTCTGTATCATGTCGGAATGGGACCACATGGTGTGTAATTTCTCGTGCAAAATGCGATCTGGCCGCGTTGGCCCGAGGTGCCGCATTAGTTATCGACCTTTATTTTTTTAATGGCGAGCCGTTCATTTTTGAAGCACGACTAACTAGTACTGTATGCAGAGAAAATAAAAAATACTCTACCACTACTCCACCTCTAGTACTCGTAGCTTAAAAAAGATATACAGGATGGAGCTTCAGCACTTTCTGGTTATGGGCTGCCCACTTGCTTCTCACACTATCACCCTCTCTCCAGATCTAAAAAAGAGGGCCTCTCTCTCCCTCCTCACTGGTGGTCACTGAGGGAGTCCTGGATTAGGGGGTATCCGGACAGCCGGACTATATAAATCGTCCGGACTATTGAAGCGTGAAGATACAAGACTCAAGACTTTGACACGTGCCCGGATGAGACTTTCCTTGGCGTGGAAGGCAAGCTTGGCGATCTGGATATTATATTTCCTTCCTTGTAACCGACTCCATGTAAACCCTAGCCCTCTCCGGTGTCTATATAAACCAGAGAGGTTGGTCCTTAGAAGGCCGATCACAATTACAATCATACCATCATAGGCTAGCTTCTAGGGTTTAGCCTCTACGATCTCGTGGTAGATCTACTTTTGTACTGCCCATATCTTCAATATTAATCAAGCAGGAAGTAGGGTTTTACCTCCATCGAGAGGGCCCGAACCTGGGTAAACATCTGTGTCCCTTGCTTCCTGTTACCATCAGCCTAGACGCACATATCGGAACCCCCTACCCGAGATTCGCCGGTTTTGACACCGACATTGGTGCCTTCATTGAGAATTCCTCTGTGTCGTCACTGCAGGGCTTGATGGTGCCTCCAATCGTCAACAACACGGTCCAGGGCGAGACTTTTCTCCCCGGACAGATCTTCGTGTTCGGCGGCTTCGCACTGCGGGCCAATTCGCTTGGCCACCTGGAGCAGATTCATAGCTATGCCCCCGGCCACCAGGTCAGGTTCGGAAACTTGAATTACACGGCGGATATTCGCGGAGACTCGATCTTCAACGGATTCGGGCCTGCGCCAGGAGCGCCGAACAGTCACGATGAGCACAGCTTAGACCCGCTGTTAGACGATGCTCGGGATATCTCCCCGACAGAAGCCTCGGATCTAAATCCGGAGCAGGGTGCATTGTGTTGGGGAACGTAGTAATTTCAAAAAATTTCCTACGCACACGCAAGACCATGGTGATGGCATAGCAACGAGAGGGGAGAGTGTCTGTCCACGTACCCTCGTAGACCGAAAGCGGAAGCGTTATAACAACGCGGTTGATGTAGTCGTACGTCTTCACGATCCGACCGATCCAAGCACCGAACGTACGGCACCTCCGAGTTCTGCACACTATCAGCTCGATGACGATCCTCGGACTCCGATCCAGCAAAGTGTCGGGGATGAGTTCCGTCAGCACGACGGCGTGGTGACGATGATGATGCTCCACCGACGCAGGGCTTCGCCTAAGCTCATGACGATATGACTTCTCCGGCGCGGGCTTCGCCTAAGCTCATGACGATATGACCGAAGTGGAATATGGTGGAGGGGGCACCGCACACGGCTAAGGAACGATCCGTAGATCAACTTGTGTGTTGGGGTGCCCCCCTGCCCCCGTATATAAAGGAGCAAGGGAGGAGGAGGCCGGCCCTAGGAGGAGGCGCGCCAGGGGAGTCCTACTCCCACCGGGAGTAGGACTCCTTCTTCCTAGTCCAACTAGGAGAAGGGGAAAGGAGGAAGTGGAGAAGGAAGGAGAGGGGGCGCGCCCCAAACCCCTTGTCCAATTCGGACTGGGCTTGGGAGGCGGGCGCCACCTCCCGGCTCCTTCCCACTAAGGCCCATTAAGGCCCAATACTCTTCCTCGTATTCCCGTAACTCCCGGTACTCAAATTTACCCAATCACTGGAACCTTTCCGATGTCCGAATATAGTCGTCCAATATATCGATCTTTACGTCTCGACCATTTCGAGACTCCTCGTCATGTCCCCGATCTCATCCGGGACTCGAACTCCTTGGTACATCAAAACTCATAAACTCATAATATAACTGTCATCGAAACCTTAAGCGTGCGGACCCTACGGGTTCGAGAACTATGTAGACATGACCTAGAACTATTCTCGGTCAATAACCAATAGCGGGACCTGGATGCCCATATTGGCTCCTACATATTCTACGAAGATCTTTATCGGTCAAACCGCATTACAACATACGTTGTTCCCTTTGTCATCGGTATGTTACTTGCCCGAGATTCGATCGTCGGTATCCAATACCTAGTTCAATCTCGTTACTGGCAAGTCTCTTTACTTGTTCCGTAATACATCATCTCGCAACTAACTTATTAGTTGCAATGCTTGCAAGGCTTATGTGATGTGTATTACCGAGAGGACCCAGAGATACCTCTCCGACAATCGGAGTGACAAAACCTAATCTCGAAATACGCCAACCCATCATGTACCTTTGGAGACACCTGTAGTACTCCTTTATAATCACCCGATTCGTTGTGACGTTTGGTAGCACCAAAGTGTTCCTCCGATAACAGGAGTTGCATAATCTCATAGTTACAGGAACATGTATAAGTCATGAAGAAAGCAATAGCAACATAGTAAACGATCAAGTGCTATGCTAACGGAATGGGCCATGTCAATCAGATCATTCTCCTAATGATGTGATCCCGTTAATCAAATGACAACTCATGTCTATGGTTAGGAAACATAACCATCTTCGATTAACGAGCTAGTCAAGTAGAGGCATACTAGTGACACTCTGTTTGTCTATGTATTCACACATGTATTATGTTTCCGGTTAATACAATTCTAGCATGAATAATAAACATTTATCATGATATAAGGAAATAAATAATAACTTTATTATTGCCTCTAGGGCATATTTCCTTCAGTCTCCCACTTGCACTAGAGTCAATAATCTAGTTCACATCGCCATGTGATTTAACATCAATAGTTCACATCTATATGTGGTTAACACCCATAGTTCACATCGACATGTGACCAACACCCAAAGGGTTTACTAGAGTCAGTAATCTAGTTCACATCGCTATGTGATGAACACCCAAAGAGTACTAAGGTGTGATCATGTTTTGCTTGTGAGATAATTTTAGTCAACGGATCTGTCACATTCAGAGCCGTAAGTATTTTGCAAATTTCTATGTCTACAATGCTCTTGCGGAGCTACTCTAGCTAATTGCTCCCACTTTCAATATGTATCCAGATTGAGACTCGAGTCATCTAGATTAGTGTTAAAACTTGCATCGGCGTAACCTTTTACGACGAACCCTTTTTCACTTCCATAATCGAGAAATATATCCTTATTCTACTAAGGATAATTTTGACCGCTGTCCATTGATCTACTCCTAGATCACTATTGCACTCCCTTGCCAGCTTAGTGGTAGGGTATGCAATAGATCTGGTACACAATGACATACTTTATAGAACCTATGGCTGATGCATAGGGAATGACTTTCATTCTCTTTCTATCTTCTGCCGTGGTCGGGTTTTGAGTCTTACTCAATCTCACACCTTGTAACACAGGCAAGAACTCTTTCTTTGACTGTTCCATTTTGAACTACTTCAAAATCTTGTCAAGGTATGTATTCATTGAAAAACTTATCAAGCGTCTTGATCTATCTCTATAGATCTTGATGCTCAATATGTAAGCAGCTTCACCGAGGTCTTTCTTTGAAAAACTCCTTTCAAACACTCCTTTATGCTTTGCGTAATAATTCTACATTATTTCCGATCAACAATATGTCATTCACATATACTTATCGAAAAGGCTGTAGTGCTCCCACTCACTTTCTTGTAAATACAGGCCTTTCCAAAAGTGCAGTATAAAATCATATGCTTTGATCAACACATCAAAGCGTATATTCCAACTCCGAGATGCTTGCACCAGTCCATTGATGGATCGCTGGAGCTTGCACATTTTGTTAGCACCTTTAGGATTGACAAAATCTTCTGGTTGTATCATATACAACTCTTCTTTAAGAAAACCATTAAGGAATGCAGTTTTGACATCCATTTGTCAGATTTCATAAAATGTGGCAATTGCTAACATGATTCGGACAGACTTTTAAGCATCGATACAAGTGAGAAAATCTCATTGTATTCAACATCTTGAACTTTGTCTAAAACCTTTTTCGACAAGTCTAGCTTTGTAGATAGTAACACTACTATCAGCATCTGTCTTCCTCTTGAAGATCCATTTATTTAACATGGCTTGCTGATCATCGAGCAAGTCAATCAAAGTCCATACTTTCATACATGGATCATATCTCAGATTTTATGGCTTCCAGCCATTTCGCGGAATCTGGGCTCACCATCGCTTCTTCATAGTTTGTAGGTTCGCCATGGTCAAGTAACATGACTTCCAGAATAGGATTACCGTACCACTCTGGTGCGTATTTTACTCTGGTTGACCTACGAAGTTCAGTAGCAACTTGATCTGAAGTTTCATGATCAACATCATTAGTTTCCTCACTAATTGGTGTAGTTGTCACAGGAACCGTTTCTTGTGATGAACTACCTTCCAATAAGGGAGCAGATACAGTTATCTCATCAAGTTCTACTTTCCTCCCACTCACTTCTTTCGAGAGAAACTCCTTCTCTAGAAAGGATCCAATTAGCAATGAAAATCTTGCCTTCGATCGTGATAGAAGGTGTACCCAACAGTCTCCTTTGGGTATCCTATGAAGACACATTTCTCGATTTGGGTTCGAGCTTATCGGTTGAAGTTTCTTCACATAAGCATCGCAGCCCCAAACTTTAAGAAACGACAACTTTGGTTTCATGCTAAACCATAGTTCATACGGTGTCGTCTTTAACGGATTTATATGGTGCCCTTTTAACGTGAATGCAGCTGTCTCTAATGCATAACCCCAAAGCGATAGTGGTAAATCGGTAAGAGACATCATAGACCGCACCATATCTAATAAAGTACTGTTCTGACGTTCGGACACACCGTTACACTATGGTGTTCCGTGGCGTGAGTAGTGAAACTATTCCACTTTGTTTTAATTGAAGACCAAACTCGTAACTCAATTATTCGTCTTCGCGATCAGATCGCAGAAACTTTATTTTCTTGTTACAATGATTTTTCCACTTCACTCTGAAATTCTTTGAACCTTTCAACTATTTCAGACTTATGTTTCATCAAGTAGATAGACCCATATCTACTCAAAACATCATGTGAAGGTTAGAAAATAATGATACTTGCCGTGAGCCTCAACACTCATCGGATCGCATACATCAGTATGTATTATTTCCAATAAGTCAGTTGCTCGTTCTATTGTTCCGAGAACGGAGTCTTTAGTCATCTTGCCCATAAGGCATGGTTCGCAAGCATCACGTGATTCATAATCAAGTGATTCCAAAATCCATCAAGATGGAGTTTCTTCATGCGCTTTACACCAATATGACCTAAACTGCAGTGCCACAAATAAGTTGCACTATCATTATTAACTTTGCATCTTTTGGTTTCAATATTATGAATATGTGTATCACTACGATCGAGATCCAACGAACCATTTTCATTGGGTGTGTAACCATATAAGGTTTTATTCATGTAAACAGAACAACAATTTATTCTCTTACTTAAATGAATAATCGTATTGCAATAAACATGATCAAATCATATTCATGCTCAACGCAAACGCTAAATAACATTTATTTAGGTTTAACACTAATCCCGAAGGTATAGGGAGTGTGCGATGATGATCATATCAATCTTGGAACTACTTCCAACACTCATCGTTACTTCCCCTTCAACTAGTTTCTGTTTATTCTGTAACTCCTTTTTCGAGTTACTAATCTTAGCAACCGAACAAGTATCAAATACTCAGGGGCTACTATAAACACTAATCTCGATAGTATAGGGAGTGTGCGATGATGATCATATCAATCTTGGAACTTCTTCCAACACTCATCGTCACTTCCCCTTCAACTAGTCTCTTGTTTATTCTGTAACTCCTGTTTCGAGTTACTAATCTTAGCAACCGAACAAGTATCAAATACTCAAGGGCTACTATAAACACTAGTAAAGCACACATCAATAACCTGTATATCGAATATACCCTTGTTCACTTTGCCATCCTTCTTATCCACCAAATATTTGGGGTATTTCCGTTTCCAGTGACCATTTCATATGCAGTGTAAGCACTCAGTTTCAGGCTTTTGGTTCAGCTTTGGGTTTCTTCGTGGGAGTGACAACTTGCTTGTCATTCTACTTGAAATTCCCCTTTCTTTCCTTTTGCCCTTTTCTTGAAACTAGTGGTCTTGTCAATCATCAACACTTGATGCTCTTTCTTGATTTCTACCTTCGTTGATTTCAACATCACGAAGAGCTCGGGAATCGTTTTCGTCATCCCTTGCATACTGTAGTTCATCACGAAGTTCTAGTAACTTAGTGATGGTGACTAGAGAATTCTGTCAATCACTATCTTATCGGAAGATTAACTCCCACTTGATTCAAGCGATTAAAGTACCTGACAATCTGAGTACATGCTCACTAGTTGAGCGATTCTCCTCCATCTTTTAGCTATAGAACTTGTTGGAGACTTCATATCTCTCAACTCGGGTATTTGCTTGAAATATTAACTTCAACTCCTGGAACATCTCATATGGTCCATGACGTTCAAAACGTTTTTGAAGTCCCGATTCTAAGCCGTTAAGCATGGTGCACTAAACTATCAAGTAGTCATCATATTGAGCTAGCCAAACGTTCATAACGTCTGCATCTGCTCCTGCAATAGGTTTGTCACCTAGCGGTGCATTAAGGACATAATTTTTCTGTGCAGCAATGAGGATAAACCTCAGATCACGGATCCAATCCGCATCATTGCTACTAACATTTTTCAACATAATTTTTCTCTAGGAACATATCAAAACAAACATATAAAAGCATAGGGAAGCAACAACGCGAGCTATTGATCTACAACATAATTTGCAAAATACTACCAGGACTAAGTTCATGATAAATTAAAGTTCAATTAATCATATTACTTTAGAACTCCCACTTAGACAGACATCTCTCTAGTCATCTAAGTGATTACGTGATCCAAATCAACTAAACCATGTCCGATCATCACGTGAGATGGAGTAGTTTCAATGGTGAACATCACTATGTTGATCATATCTACTATATGATTCACGTTCGACCTTTCGGTCTCCGTGTTCCGAGGCCATATCTGTTATATGCTAGGCTCATCAAGTTTAACCTGAGTATTCCGCGTGCGCAACTGTTTTGCACCCGTTGTATTTGAACATAGAGCCTATCACACCCGATCATCACGTGGTGTCTCAAAGACGAAGAACTTTCGCAGCGGTGCATACTCGGGAGAACACTTCTTGATAATTTTAGTGAGAGATCATCTTATAATGCTACCGTCAATCAAAGCAAGATAAGATGCATAAAGGATAAACATCACATGCAATCAATATAAGTGATATGATATGGTCATCATCATCTTGTGCTTGTGATCTCCATCGCCAAGCACCGTCATGATCACCATCGTCACCGCGCGACACCTTGATCTCCATCGTAGCATCGTTGTCGTCTCGCCAACTATTGCTTCTCGACTATCGCTACTGCTTAGTGATAAAGTAAAGCAATTACATGGCTTTGCATTTCATACAATAAGCGACAACCATATGGCTCTCGCCGATTGCCGATAACTTCGGTTACAAAACATGATCATCTCATACAATAAAATATAGCATCACGTCTTGACCACATCACATCACAACATGCCCTGCAAAAACAAGTTAGGCGTCCTCTACTTTGTTGTTGCAAGTTTTACGTGGCTGCTACGGGCTGAGCAAGAACCGTTCTTACCTCGCATCAAAACCACAGCGATAGTTTGTCAAGTTGGTGCTGTTTTAACCTTCGCAAGGACCGGGCGTAGCCACACTCAGTTCAACTAAAGTGAGAGAAACGGACACCGCGGTCACCTTTAAGCAACTAGTGCTCGAAGCGGTGAAACCAGTCTCGCGTAAGCGTACGCGTAATGTCGGTCCGGGCCGCTTCATCTCACAATACCGCCGAACCAAAGTATGACATGCTGGTAAGCAGTATGACTTATATCGCCCACAACTCACTTGTGTTCTACTCGTGCATATGACATCAACGCATAAAACCAGGCTCGGATGCCACTGTTGGGGAACGTAGTAATTTCAAAAAATTTCCTACGCACACGCAAGACCATGGTGATGGCATAGCAACGAGAGGGGAGAGTGTCTGTCCACATACCCTCGTAGACCGAAAGCGGAAGCGTTATAACAACGCGGTTGATGTAGTCGTACGTCTTCACGATCCGACCGATCCAAGCACCGAATGTACGGCACCTCCGAGTTCTGCACACGTTCAGCTCGATGGCGATCCCGGACTCGATCCAGCAAAGTGTCGGGATGAGTTCCGTCAACCTGACGGCGTGGTGACGATGATGATGCTCCACCGGCGCAGGGCTTCGCCTAAGCTCCGCGACGATATGACTTCTCCGCGCGCGGGCTTCGCCTAAGCTCATGACGATTTGACGAAGTGCAATATGGTGGAGGGGGCACCGCACGGCTAAGGAACGATCCGTAGATCAACTTGTGTGTTGGGGTGCCCCTGCCCCGTATATAAAGGAGCAAGGGAGGAGGAGGCCGGCCCTAGGAGGAGGCGCGCCAAGGGGAGTCCTACTCCCACCGGGAGTAGGACTCCTTCTTCCTAGTCCAACTAGGAGAAGGGGAAAGGAGGAAGTGGAGAAGGAAGGAGAGGGGCGCGCCCCAAACCCCTTGTCCAATTCGGACTGGGCTTGGGAGGGGCGCGCGCCACCTCCTGGCTCCTTCCCACTAAGGCCCATTAAGGCCCAATACTCTTCCCCGTATTCCTGTAACTCCCCGGTACTCCGAAATTTACCCGAATCACTCGGAACCTTTTCGATGTCCGAATATAGTCGTCCAATATATCGATCTTTACGTCTCGACCATTTCGAGACTCCTCGTCCTGTCCCCGATCTCATCCGGGACTCCGAACTCCTTCGGTACATCAAAACGCATAAACTCATAATATAACTGTCATCGAAACCTTAAGCGTGCGGACCCTACGGGTTCGAGAACTATGTAGACATGACCTAGAACTATTCTCGGTTAATAACCAATAGCGGGACCTGGATGCCCATATTGGCTCCTACATATTCTACGAAGATCTTTATCGGTCAAACCGCATAACAACATACGTTGTTCCCTTTGTCATCGGTATGTTACTTGCCCGAGATTCGATCGTCGGTATCCAATACCTAGTTCAATCTCGTTCTTGGCAAGTCTCTTTACTCGTTCCGTAATACATCATCTCGCAACTAACTTATTAGTTGCAATGCTTGCAAGGCTTATGTGATGTGTATTACCGAGAGGGCCAGAGATACCTCTCCGACAATCGGAGTGACAAAACCTAATCTCGAAATCGCCAACCCAACATGTACCTGTGGAGACACCTGTAGTACTCCTTTATAATCACCCGATTACGTTGTGACGTTTGGTAGCACCAAAGTGTTCCTCCGTAAACAGGAGTTGCATAATCTCATAGTTACAGGAACATGTATAAGTCATGAAGAAAGCAATAGCAACATACTAAACGATCAAGTGCTATGCTAACGGAATGGGTCATGTCAATCAGATCATTTTCCTAATGATGTGATCCCGTTAATCAAATGACAACTCATGTCTATGGTTAGGAAACATAACCATCTTCGATTAACGAGCTAGTCAAGTAGAGGCATACTAGTGACACTCTGTTTGTCTATGTATTCACACATGTATTATGTTTCCGGTTAATACAATTCTAGCATGAATAATAAACATTTATCATGATATAAGGAAATAAATAATAACTTTATTATTGCCTCTAGGGCATATTTCCTTCACATTGCCTAAGGACGGAGGGTTGGACCCCGCCCCGCAGGCCGCACACTCAGCGGCGGTGGAGCTGAACACAGGTCTCACCTCTGTGGAGGCCTATAACCCCAGGCCCCTGGACTCTTATCCGGTTGTCGGTTCTGGTCCTCACACCCTTGAGCCAGCCGAGCCAGGCTGGGCCTCGGTAATGGAGTTTACCGCTGCGGACATCTTCGAGCATTCGCCCTTCGGTGACATGCTGAACTCATTAAAGTCTCTCTCTTTGTCAGGAGGCTCTGAGCCGAACTATGTCCGGCTTGAGTGGGAAACAGACGACGAAGGAATTTGCTGCCCACCCACCACCCACTTCATTGCCACGGTCGATGATTTAACCGACGTTCTTGACTATGACTCCGAAGACATCGACGGTATGGACGACGATGCAGGAGAATTAGAGAAGCCACCGCTCATAGGGCGGTGGACGGCCACCTCCTCATATGATATATATATGGTGGACACTCCGAAGGAAACAAATGGCGATGAGGCAACGGAGGATAAAACCTCAGGGTAAAAAGCAAAGAATGGGTGAGGGAGTCCTGGATTAGGGGGTGTCCGGATGGCCGGACTATGACCTTTGGCCGGACTCCTGGACTATGAAGATACAAGATTGAAGACCTCGTCCTGTGTTCGGATGGGACTTCCCTTGGCGTGGAAGGCAAGCTTGGCGATACGGATATGTAGATCTCCTCCCATTGTAACCGACTCTATGTAACCCTAACCCTCTCCGTGTCTATATAAACCGGAGGGTTTTAGTCCGTAGGACGAACAACAATCATACCATAGGCTAGCTTCTAGGGTTTAGCCTCTCTGATCTCGTGGTAGATCTACTCTTGTACTACCCATATCATCAATATTAATCAAGCAGGAGTAGGGTTTTACCTCCATCGAGAGGGCCCGAACCTGGGTAAAAACATCGTGTCCCTTGTCTCCTATTACCATCCGCCTAGACGCACAGTTCGGGACCCCCTACCCGAGATCCGTCGGTTTTGACACCGACATTGGTGCTTTCATTGAGAGTTCCTCTGTGTCATCACCTTTAGGCCCGATGGCTCCTCCGACCATCAATAACGATGCGGTCCAGGGCGAGACTTTTTTCCCCGGACAGATCTTCGTATTCGGCGGCTTTGCACTACGGGCCAATTCGCTTGGCCATCTGGAGCAGATCGAAAGCTACGCCCCTGGCCATCAGGTCAGATTTGGAAGTTTGAACTACACGGCCGACGCCCGCGGAGACTTGATCTTCGACGGGTTCGAGCCACGGCCAAGCGCGCCGCACTGTCACGATGGGCATGATCTAGCTCTGTCGCCGAGCAGTGTTCTGGAGGCCGCACCAGTGTCCGCTCCGACCCTTAGCTCGGAGCCGACTGCGCCAATCGAGGACGGGTGGCTGGACACCGCCTCGGGGGCTGCAATCTCTATGGCGATCGAGCCGAACACCATACCTGTCCTTTGCGAAGCTCGTGACTCCAAGGTGCCGGACTCCTCTCCGGACTCCGAACCTTCCGCGCCCCTGCCAATCGAATCCGATTGGGCGCCGATCATGGAGTTCACCGCCGCGGACATCTTTTAGCACTTTCTCTACGGCGACATTCTGAATTCACTAAAGTCTCTCTCTCTATCAGGAGAGCCCTGGCCAGACTATGGTCAGCAAGGTTGGGATGTGGACGACGAAGAAATTCAAAGCCCACCCACCACCCACTTCGTAGCCACTGTCGATGATTTAACCGACATGCTCGACTTCGACTCTGAAGACATCGACGGTATGGACGACGATGTAGGAGACGAACAGGAATCAACGCCTATAGGGCATTGGATAACCACCTCATCCCATGATGTATACATGGTGGACACACCTAAAAGAAACGACGACGAGGAACAAAGGGGCAATGAGGATCGTTCCTCGGCGTCAAAGCGGCGTAAGCTCCGCTCCAAACCCCACCTCGACAGAGACAGTAGCCATACAGACCCAGCCATAGAGCAGGGCGAACTGGCGGACGACGAACATGCCATCGAGCAACCGTCCGAACAGGGAAACTTGGATAAACAACCCGTCCCCAGCGAAGATAACTGTCCGGACGACCTCACGCCGGACAAATTGCGGGAGTAGAAGAACCTCCAAAAAAGGCTCATCACCACTGCGCGTAGCCTGAAAAAGCAGAAACAGAAGCTCAAAACACCGGAAGATGCACTCAGAATTAGATGGAGCAAAGTACTCAACACCGCAGACGGATACGGCGACAGTCCCCACACAAAGAGCTATCCGAAGCGAAAATTACTGAGGGAATTTGATGATGAGGCCTTAGAGCCTCCGCAATCAAAAAATAAGGAAGCCACCCGGTCGGATAAACGACCCCATGGCCAACACAGTGCGGCAAAGGACGCCCCACACAAGTCGGCACGCGATCCGCACAAGGATTCACATCAAAAAGATGGCCCAGCCAGATCTATCTATGGGCCAGGAAAGAAAGATCTAGTAAGCAATGCAACACATCAAATAACTGAACATCCCGGTACACCCAGATATAGGGGTGCCGCACACCCCCTATGTTTCACCGATGAGGTGCTGGATCATGAATTTCCAGCGGGATTCAAGCCCGTAAACATAGAGGCATACGAGGAACAACAGACCACAGAGTGCGGATTGAGGATTACATCCTCCACATACACATGGCTAGAGGAGATGACCTCCACGCCATAAAATACTTACCCCTCAAGCTCAAAGGGCCAGCCCGGCATTGGCTTAAAAGCCTTCCCGAAAACACCATTGGAAGTTGGGAAGAGCTCGAGGATGCTTTTCGGGCAAATTTTCAAGGGACCTATGTCCGACCTCCGGATGCAGACGATTTAAGTCACATAACTCAACAACCCGGAGAGTCGGCCCAGAAATTCTGGAACAGATTCCTTACTAAAAAGAACCAAATAGTCAACTGTCCGGACGCCGAAGCCTTAGCAGCTTTCAAACACAACGTCTGAGACGAATGGCTCGCCAGACACCTCGGCCAAGAAAAGCCAAGAACAAGGGCCGCATTAACAAGCCTCATGACCCGCTTTTGTGCAGGAGAGGATAGTTGGTTGGCATGATGCAGTACCAGCAACCCAAGCACATCCGTAGTTAGGGATGGAAACGGGAAACCGCGACGCAGCAAGGACCAGCGCCGGACCAAGGGAAACAACCCGATGTCACATCCCTAGCTTTACCCTGGCCTTGGACTAGCTTGGCTGTTGCATCATGTTTAAATTCAATTGAAATATGAACTGAGGAATTTTCAAAGCCTCAGAAAACCTCTAAAAATAACCAACATTTAAATCTCATCAAATGAGTCCAAGAAAATTTTCCCGTTATTCTATGAAAATATTGGCATGAGGTAAAATGCAAACCAATATTTTTGGAGTGACTGAAATATTTATTTTGGGCCTTTTGAATTAAATCATAATTGTATTTGAGTTGGAGCAAATAAATTCTATAAATATTTTTTATTGCTCCAATGATTCTGGAATGTTTTGTGGAGCTCTAGGATAAACCTTATTGCATCCACAATAATTTCCAGAGAGCTGCAAAAATAATTTGGTTAGCAAACCAAATTAAAACAAATCTGCAAAAATTAGAAAAAACAGAAAATAGAAGAGAGAGAGAGAGAGAGAACCAACCTGGTCCACTTACCTAGCCTGGCACTGTGCCGGCCCAGCCCACTGGCGCCTACCAGTTACCACCAACCTCGTGCCAGAAGGACGCAGCGCGCGTGCCCGCCGCTCACGAGCACGCGCCTCGCCAGCTCCTGCTTGCCGCCGAGGGTCTGGATGCCTCTCCTGAGCGCCACGCAACCCTCTAGCCCTCCTACTCTCCGCGTTCCCCTCTCCCTCCTCTGTCTCTCTTCCTCGCTCATCCCCGGACGCACCCGAGACCGCCAACGAGCACCACCGCGGCCACCAGCATCCCCACGCCCAACCAGTTAGGCCACGAGCTCCGCCTTGGATCCGGAAGGCTCTACCACGACGCACGCGACGCCCGGTGCCCTGAAGCCACGCCGTCTCCCCCGTCTTCATCGCCACAGCCAGCGATCGGCGCCGCTCGATACGCAGAACCGAAGACGCCCCCGAGCTCGCTGACCACCTCATCGTCCTCCCTGTGAGCTCCTGCTGCTTTCTCTTTGCTCGCCCCCTTAGTTCCCGTCCCCTAGCTCCGTCTTCCGACCGTGCCCGAGGTCGCCACCGCCGTGCCATGTCGTTGCCGTGGCAACAGCTGCCTCCACCCGCTTTTCAACATTTTTCCGTGCTCACCGAGCTCCCAGGAGCCGAACGCGTCCCCCAGCTCCTCCTGTCGTGCTCCGCAGCCTCATTCCGCTCGATGTCGTAGCTCCGGCCGCCGCCCGACTTGTCACCACCGACGCCACATGCCGGCCCAGCACACATCGCGGCCACCACTGGATGCGCCTCGCGGTTTAGCTAGCAGCCCAAGACGCCCACCAATACCGGAGATGGCGGACGAGGAGCGCCGCTGTCGCTACCTTACGCGGCGATTAGTCGCCGGAGTAGATGATGTGGGCCAGGCTTAATTAGCACTAACCACCACTTAGTTAACCCCTAGAGTCATTGACAGACGGGCCCCACCCGTTAGTTAACCACAGGGTTATTTCCTGTTTAATTTAAGCTAATGGCCGTGGCCCCACCGGTCAGTTTGACCTTGCCACCTCAGCGTTGATCTGGCCCCACTAGTCAGCCTCTGTTGGTGACAGTGTTACACTGACATGCGGGACCCACATTTCAGGTTTGACCTGGACCCAGTCTGTTGACCTGCTGACATCACAACGACATCATGCTGACGCAGTTAACCTTTTTATGGATTTATTCTTTTATGAAAATTCTAGAAAATAGTGCTAACTTCTAAAAATCATATAAAATCAACCGTAGCTCCAAATGAAATAAGTTATATATGAAAAATTATCAGAAAAATGCAATCTATCCATCTGTACCATTTCCATGCATGTTTGAACAACTTAAAGTTGCTGTATAAGGCAATTTGAATAAATGGCATTTGAAATGCCTTACATGGAGTTTGAATTTGAACCTTGGGTTCAAACCTACTTCATTTAAATCATTGCTAGCTTCATTAGCTCAAAACACATTCATATTGCCATGTCATAGCATGCATCATATTGTGCATTGCATTGATTGTGTTCTTCCTTGTTTGCCGGTATTCGTCCCCTCTCGATAGATGTGGTTTCGACGATGAGATCGATGACACTGATGAAGAGCTATATTATCTTCGGAAGTGCCAGGCAAGCAAAACCCCCTTGTTCATTCCGATACAATCCCACTCTCTCGCTCCTGCTCTCTTTTACAGCATTAGGACAACAACGATTCATCTGTTACTTGCTGCGGTAGCTGAACCCCTTTATCCTCTACATGACCTGTCATTGCCACAGTAAATAGATGAAACCCACTAGCATGAGTAGGAGTTGTTTGAGCCCTGATGTGCCTACTCATTCATGCTTGTTTGTCATGCCTGCTATTGCTTAGAGTTGTGTCAGGTCTGATTCATCCGGGATGAATCGGAGGTGTGTGAACATGTCCTACTGTTGAGAGCTAAGCGTGTGAACACGATTTGGTAAAGGTAGCGGTGAGAGGCCATGTAGGAGTACATGGTGGGTTGTCTCATTGCAGCCGTCCTCAGGAACTGAGTTCTGTGTTTGTGATCCATGAACAATTACTACCACGCATTGGAATGCTTAAGTGCCCCTCTCGACTTATTAATCAACCTGATCTCTGTCCAGGAGTTGCAACTAGTTTCTGGTGTTTGTAGGATATGTGTTGGGGGCCGTGCATAGCGCTGACCCTAGGGGTGGGCTATGATGCGGTAGATACACCGAGGCACGGTGTACCAGGACGCCCGTTTGGTGCCTCGGGAACCCTGCTCTCATCGTTTGGGGCCGTGAGCGACACCCCGGCCGGATCTCCTTGCGGATGGAACCCGAATAGGTGATAAACCTAGACGAGAGACTTGTGTGGTTAGTCAGGTCGTGGTCGACTCCCTCGCCAGGCTTCCGCTTGAAGGTTGCCAACATACACGACGTGTACATGGTGGTAAGTGGCGAGAGCGTGTGTGAAGAAGTACACCCCTGCAGGGTTATAAATGATCTATTCGAATAGCCACGTCCACGGTAAAGGACTTCTAGGTTGCCTGTACAGTTCGTAGACAAGTGAAAGTGGATACTCTAAAATGCGCAAGATAAGCGTGAGTGCTATGGATGGCGTTCTCTCAGGGAGACGGGAGCGGGTCCATATTGGTGTATTGATATGATGAATATGTGGACTCGTGTGCGCCACCTCAAAAGAGTTACTTGCAGTCGTAGTTCAGGATAGACACCGAGTCAAAGATGGCTTGCTGCAGTCAAGCTCCACCACCCCCCTTTGTTGATACCGATGCATATGTAGTTAGTTCTGATGTAAGTCTTGTTGGGTACATTTGTACTCAAGTTTGCTTACTTTATGTTTTGCAGAGAGACTACAGTCTCGCTAATAGTTCCGCGTGGACTTTGACGTTTAGCTTGATACCTCAGCTACGATCTTGTGCCCTTGGCAGGATCTGGTAGATAGACAGGCTTCTCAGCCTTTTTCATTTGTAGATGTCTGTACTCAGACATGTTAAGTTTCCGCGTGTGCTTTGATTTGTATGCTCTGAATGTTGGGTCATGAGACCCATGTTTGTAATATCTCGCTCATCAGAGCCTAATGAATAAATACTTGAGTCGTAGAGTTATGTTGTGATGCCATGTTGTATTTACACATAACGAGCATATTGTGTGTATGTTTGTAATGCTTGATATGTGTGGGATCCGACAATCTAGTTGTTTATCCTTGGCAGCCTCTCTTATGGGGAAATGTAGTCTAGTGCTTCCTAGAGCCATAGTAGTCCGCTACAGCCCGGTTCACCGGAGTCCTGCTAGCCCAAAGACTACTGCTCGGGGCGCTTGATCGGACGGCATGTGTTTCACTTCGTTCTGTGTCTATCCTTGAAAATGTCACGCGGTGACATCCGGAGTCCTGCCTAGCCTGCTACAGCCCGGGTTCCCGGAGTCCTGTTAGCCCAGTGCTGCAGCCCGGATTCACACGCTGTTGACCGACATGCTCAAAGTTGATTCATGTATGCTTGTCCCCATGGGTCAGTGCCGTTTTGGGTTCACGACTAGCCATGTCGGCCCGGGTTCTCTGTCATATGGATGCTAGCGACAAAATCATATACGTGAGCCAAAAGGCGCAAACGGTCTCGGGCCATGGTAAGGCGACACCCGTGGGAATACCGTGCGTGAGGCCGCAAAGTGATATGAGGTGTTACCGGCTAGATCGATGTGAATTGAAATCGGGGTCCTGACAGCTTTGGTATCAGAGCCTGACTGCCTGTAGGATTACCAAGCCAAACCGGCCGAAGTTGTGTCTAGAAATGCTTTAGTTATGTAAGGGAATTGATTGTGGAAGGGAACGTAAGGCTCTTTTTACTCCTTATACCTCATGGCCTTCTGATCTGAGTCATCCTCTTCTCTTCTACGGGGATTAAGAACTAGGCTTCTCATCTATCTGTTAGGATGACGTGTTACTAATCCATAGACTTATAGGATTGTTGGTTTCAAGCCCCAGTTTAGTTCCTACTACTTCCGTGTGTTGTTAGTTGATCTCAGAACCTTGTTATTGTGATGTTGAGTGGTCATGCCACTATTTTGCAGGATGTCTCAAATCATTTTGAGCATTTACAGCCGTTATGCTGCCCGAGTCATCCCAGGTCTCTAAATAGTCTGATGCATTACAAATCCTTTCTTTCCATTCCCGATGTCCTTTTGGTCAGAATAAGCACACTAACCAGTCAGTCGAGGTACTCCTTTGCTTCGACATATATGTTGGAGCTATTATTATGACCTAGGTGTTATAGGGAGTCACCTAGTAATCTAGCCATGTTTTGTGTTCCCAGTGTGATGATCCTGACCGTCATTCTCGAAAGCATCCCGTGATGCCATTTAGTTAGTAGGTATTCTATTCCTGGGTTCTTGAACCTGAGATTCAGCCTACTTACCTAATGTTGATAGTGTTGCTAGTTCCTTTAGGATATTAGTAACCTTTGTGATAGTCCTCGAGGTTCGTGGTACATCTTTCTTCCAATTACCATGAACCATTCTTGGCAGGAGTTATTTTAAACCAAAAGATCACAACCAGAGTTCTCTTGATGAGTCCTCCATTCTATATTGTGATTCTGCCAGTTCTACCCTTTCCGCATGGGTTATCCAGAAGAAATGGTGAGCTTCGCTCGACATACTAATCTATGCATCCACAACTCAGAAAAATATATGTTCCTCGAGTTGTTCCTCCTTAGTCGTATTCTGACCCCCGTCTATCAATTGATAGTCAAGGGTATGTGTGCGATCGTGTTTATCGATGCCTATTATCCTTGTGGTCCGTCAAGCCATTCTATTCCGGAATGACTAGGAAAAACAAACTCCAGTACGTCATCCATATCCAGGATTGGGTCAAAGTAGTTGTGCTCTGCAGATAAATGCCAATCCATCCTTTGCTCTGTTCTACCTTTGAGTGTTACCATCTTTATGTCAAGAATGTCATAAGAATTGCACCATTTCTCATGAATTCTTGACGTAGTGATACTTCTCGCTATCATTATTCATTCCTCGGTCCCGTGTTGTTGTAACCGGAATGCCGACAAGTGAACTGTGATGTGTGAAATCAAAACTCCTAGCAACCTCGTTGCTTGGTAGTTAACGGACAATGTTCTCATTCTTAGCGTGTTGGTTATTTAATCATCATCCTAAGATTGATCGTGCTACCTAGTCCTTATTCTGGTGCACTCCTCGATCAATGAGTTAGGATTATTGAAGGAAATATGCCCTAGAGGCAATAATAAAGTTATTATTTATTTCCTTATATCATGATAAATGTTTATTATTCATGCTAGAATTGTATTAACCGGAAACATAATACATGTGTGAAAACATAGACAAACAGAGTGTCACTAGTATGCCTCTACTTGACTAGCTCGTTAATCGAAGATGGTTATGTTTCCTAACCATAGACATGAGTTGTCATTTGATTAACGGGATCACATCATTAGGAGAATGATCTGATTGACATGAACCATTCCGTTAGCCTAGCACTTGATCGTTTAGTATGTTGCTATTGCTTTCTTCATGACTTATACATGTTCCTGTAACTATGAGATTATGCAACTCCGTTTACGGAGGAACACTTTGGTACTACCAAACGTCACAACGTAATCGGGTGATTATAAAGGAGTACTACAGGTGTCTCCAAAGGTACATGTTGGGTTGGCGTATTTGAGATTAGGTTTTGTCACTCCGATTGTCGGAGAGGTATCTCTGGCCCTCTCGGTAATGCACATCACATAAGCCTTGCAAGCATTGCAACTAATAAGTTAGTTGTAAGATGATGTATTACGAACGAGTAAAGAGACTTGCCGTAACGAGATTGAACTAGGTATTGGATACCGACGATCGAATCTCGGGCAAGTAACATACCGATGACAAAGGGAACAAAGTATGTTGTTATGCGGTTTGACCGATAAAGATCTTCGTAGAATATGTAGGAGCCAATATGGGCATCCAGGTTCCGCTATTGGTTATTGACCAAGAATAGTTCTAGGTCATGTCTACATAGTTCTCGAACCCGTAGGGTCCGCACGCTTAAGGTTTCGATGATGGTTATATTATGAGTTTATGAGTTTTGATGTACGAAGGAGTTCGAGTCCGGATGAGATCGAGGACATGACGAGGAGTCTCGAAATGGTCGAGACGTAAAGATTCATATATTGGATGATATGTTTAGGCCAAGGGTCAAGCCCATGAGGCTTTAGGTCGGTGCAAAAGGAGTTTTATGGAGGCCGGGGGGGCCAAACGCCGGAGACCTGGCGTCGGCCTGGGCGACGCCGAGGCCCATGGCGTGTGGGCGACGCCAAGGATTGTGGCGTTTGGTCCTGGAGTCCGAGTGGGACTCTTGCCTTTCGGGCAAAACCGACTTTGAGGAGGTTTTTGCTCCAAGTTTCGACCCCCGGCTCAACATATAAATAGAGGGCAGGGCTAGCACCAAAGACACAACAATTGATCCCTTGGATCTCTTAGCCGTGTCGGTGCCCCTTCCACCATATTCCACCTCGGTCATATCGTCGCAGAGTTTAGGCGAAGCCCTGCGCGATAGAGCATCATCATCGTCACCACGCCGTCGTCGTCTTGACGGAACTCATCCCGACACTTTCTTTGGATCGGAGTCCGGGATCGCCATCGAGCTGAGCGTGTGCGAAACTCGGAGGTGCCGTACGTTCGGTTCTTGGATCGGTCGGATCGTGAAGGACGTCGACTACATCAACCGCGTTGTTATAACGCTTCGCTTTCGGTCTTACGAGGGTACGTAGACAACACTCTCCCCTCTCGTTGCTATGCATCACCATGATCTTGCGTGTGCGTAGGAATTTTTTGAAATTACTACGTTCCCCAACAAAGGCATCCGAGCCTAGGTTTTATGGTTTGATGTTTTGCACGAGTAGAACACAAGTGAGTTGTGGGCGATACAAGTCATACTGCCTACCAGCATGTCATACTTTGGTTCAGCGGTATTGTGAGATGAAGCGGCCCGGACCGACATTACGCGTACGCTTACGCGAGACTGGTTTCACCGTTACGAGCACTCGTGCTTAAAGGTGGCTGGCGGGTGTCTGCTCTCTCACTTTAGTTGAACTGAGTGTGGCTACGCCCGGTCCTTTAGAAGGTTAAACGAGTCTATTTGACGAAATATCGTTGTGGTCTTGATGCGTGGGTGAGATTGGTTCTTGCTTAAGCCCGTAGCAGCCACGTAAAATTTGCAACAACAAAGTAGAGGACGCCTAACTTGTTTTTGCAGGGCATGTTGTGATGTGATATGGTCAAGACGTGATGCTATATTTTATTGTATGAGATGATCATGTTTTGTAACCGGTTATCGACAATGGCTGGAGCCATATGGTTGTCGCTTATTGTATGAAATGCAACGCTACCCTGTAATTGCTTTACTTTATCACTAAGCGGTAGCGATAGTCGAGAAGCAATAGATGGCGTAAACGACAACGACGATGGAGATCAAGGTGTCGCGCCGGTGACGATGGTGATCACGACGGTGCTTGAGATGGAGATCACAAGCACAAGATGATGATGGCCATATCATATCACTTATATTGATTGCATGTGATGTTTATCCTTTATGCATCTTATTTTGCTTTGATTGACGGTAGCATTTTAAGATGATCTCTCACTAAAATTATCAAGTAGTGTTCTCCCTGAGTATGCACCGTTGCCAAAGTTCGTCGTGCCGAGACACCACGTGATGATCGGGTGTGATAAGCTCTACGTCCATCTACAATGGGTGCAAGCCAGTTTTGCACACGCAGAATACTCAGGTTATACTTGACGAGCCTAGCATACG
The DNA here is from genome assembly GCA_021605205.1 of Aegilops longissima. Lineage (NCBI taxonomy): Eukaryota > Viridiplantae > Streptophyta > Magnoliopsida > Poales > Poaceae > Aegilops > Aegilops longissima. The sequence continues at coordinate 112,137,349 of CM038677.1, read as the reverse complement.
CAGATATGGCCTCGGAACACGGAGACCGAAAGGTCGAGCGTGAATCATATAGTAGATATGATCAACATAAGATGTTCACCATTGAAAACTACTCCATCTCACGTGATGATCGGTTATGGTTTAGTTGATTTGGATCACGTGATCACTTAGATGACCAGAGAGATGTCTGTCTAAGTGGGAGTTCTTAAGTAATATGATTAATTGAACTTTAATTTATCATGAACTTAGTACTGGTAGTATTTTGCAAATTATGTTGTAGATCAATAGCTCGCGTTGTTGCTTTCATATGATTATTTTAATGTGTTCCTAGAGAAAATTGTGTTGAAAAATGTTAGTAGCAATGTTGCGGATTGGATCCGTGATCTGAGGTTTATCCTCATTGCTGCACAGAAGAATTATGTCCTTGATGCACCGCTAGGTGACAGACCTATTGCAAGAGCAAGATGCGGGGCGTTATGAACGTTTGGCTAGCTCAATATGATGACTACTTGGTAGTTTAGTGCACCATGCTTAAACGGCTTAGAATCGGGACTTCAAAGACGTTTTGAACGTCATGGACCATATGAGATGTTCCAGGAGTTGAAGTTAATATTTCAAGCAAATACCGAGTTGCGAGATATGAAGTTTCCAACAAGTTCTATAGCTAAAAGATGGAGGAGAATCGCTCAACTAGTGAGCATGTGCTCAGATTGTCCAGGTACTTCAATCGCTTGAATCAAGTGGGAGTTAATCTCCCGGATAAGATAGTGATTGACAGAATTCTCTAGTCACCATCACTAAGTTACTAGAACTTCGTGATGAACTATAGTATGCAAGGGATGACGAAAACGATTCCCGAGCTCTTCGTGATGTTGAAATCGACGAAGGTAGAAATCGAGAAAGAGCATCAAGTGTTGATGATTGACAAGACCACTAGTTTAAAGAAAAGGGCAAAGGAAAGAAAGGGAATTTCAAGTAGAATGACAAGCAAGTTGTCACTCCCATGAAGAAACCCAAAGCTGAACCAAAGCAAAAACTGAGTGCTTACAATTGCATAGGAAATGGTCATTTGAAGCGGAAATACCCCAAATATTTGGTGGATAAGAAGGATGGCAAAGTGAACAAGCGTATATTTGATATACAGGTTATTGATGTGTGCCTTACTAGTGTTTATAGTATCCCTGAGTATTTGATACTTGTTCGGTTACTAAGATTAGTAACTCAAACAGGAGTTACGTAATAAACAGAGACTAGTTGAAGGGAAGTGAAGATGAGTGTTGGAAGTAGTTCCAAGATTGATATGATCATCATCGCACACTCCCTATACTTTCGGGATTAGTGTTAAACCTAAATAAATGTTATTTGGTGTTTGCGTTGAGCATGAATATGATTTGATCATGTTTATTGCAAAACGGTTATTCATTTAAAGTCAAAGAATAATTGTTGTTCTGTTTAAATGAATAAAACCTTCGATGGTCATACACCCAATGAAAATAGTTTTCAAAATGGTTATTCATTTAAAGTCAAAGAATAATTGTTGTTCTGTTTAAATGAATAAAACCTTCAATGGTCATACACCCAATAAAAATAGTTTGTTGGATCTCGATCGTAGTGATACACATATTCATAATATTGATGCCAAAAGATGCAAAGTTAATAATGATAGTGCAACTTATTTGTGGCACTTGCCGTTTGGGTCATATCGATGTAAAACGCATGAAGAAACTCCATACCGATGGACTTTTGGAATCACTTGATTATGAATCACTTGGTACTTAAGAACCGTGCCGTTTGGGCAAGATGACTAAAACTCCGTTCTCTGGAACAATGGAACAAGCTACTAACTTATTGGAAATAATACATACCGATGTATGCGATCCAATGAGTGTTGATGCTTGTGGCAAGTATCGTTATTTTCTGACCTTCACAAGATGATTTGAGCAGATATGGGTATATCTACTTGATGAAACATAAGTATGAAATAGTTGAAAGGTTCAAAGAATTTCAGAGTGAAGTGGAAAATCATCGTAACAAGAAAATAAAGTTTCTGCGATCTGATCGTGGAGATGAATATTTGAGTTACGAGTTTGGTCTTCAATTAAAACAAAGTGGAATAGTTTCACAGCTCACGCCACATGGAACACCACAACATAATGGTGTGTCCGAACGTCAGAATCGCACTTTATTGGATATGGTGCAATCTATGATGTATCTTACCGATTTACCACTATCGCTTTGGGTTATGCATTAGAGACAGCTGCATTCACGCTTAATAGGGCACCATCTAAATCCGCTGAGATGACACCGTATGAACTATGGTTTAGCAAAGAAACCTAAGCTGTCGTTTCTTAAAGTTTGAGTTGTGATGCTTATGTGAAAAGTTTTCACCGATAAGCTCGAACCCAAATCGGAGATGTGCGTCTTCATAGAATACCCAAAGGTAACTATTGGGTACACCTTCTAACACAGATCCGAAAGCAAGATATTTGTTGCTAAGATGGATCCTTTCTAGAGAAGAAGTTTCTCTCGAAAGAAGTGAGTGGGAGGAAAGTAGAACTTGATGAGGTAATTGTACCTTCTCCCTTATTGGAAAGTAGTTCATCACGAAATCAGTTCCAAAGTGATTCCTACACCAATTAGTAAGGAAGTTAATGATGATGATCATGAAACTTCAGATCAAGTTGCTACCAAACCTCGTAGGTCTTCCAGAGTAAGATCCGCACCAGTGGTACGGTAATCATGTTCGGAAGTCATGTTACTAGACCATGATGAACCTACGAACTATGAGGAAGCGATGATGAGCCCAGATTCATGCGAAATGGCTTGAGGCCATAAAATCTGAGATAGGATCCATGTATGAGAACAAAGTATGGACTTTGATTGACTTGCTCGATGATCAGCAAGCCATGTAGATAAATGGATCTTCAAGAGGAAGACGGACACTGATAGTGGTGTTACTATCTACAAAGCTCGACTTGTCACAAAAGGTTTTCGACAAGTTCAAGGTGTTGACTACAATGAGATTTTCTCAACTGTAGCGATGCTTAAGTCTGTCCGAATCATGTTAGCAATTGCCACATTTTATGAAATCTGGCAAATGGATGTCAAAACTACATTCTTTAATGAATTTATTAAAGAAGAGTTGTATAGGATGCAACCAGAAGGTTTTGTCAATCCTAAAGGAGCTAACAAAATGTGCAAGCTTCAAATGATCCATCTATGGACTGGTGCAAGCATCTTGGAGTTGGAATAAACGCTTTGATAGTGTGATCAAAGCATATGGTTTTATACAGACTTTTGGAGAAGCCTGTATTTAAAAGAAAGTGAGTGGGAGCACTACAGCATTTTTGATAAGTATATGTGAATGCCATATTGTTGATCGGAAATAATGTAGAATTATTCTGCAAAGCATAAAGGAGTATTTGAAAGGAGTTTTTCAAAGAAAGACCTCGGTGAAGCTGCTTACATATTGAGCATCAAGATCTATAGAGATAGATCAAGACGCTTGATAAGTTTTTCAATGAATACATACCTTGACAAGATTTTGAAGTAGTTCAAAATGGAACAGTCAAAGAAAGAGTTCTTGCCTGTGTTACTAGGTGTGAGATTGAGTAAGACTAAAAACCCGACCACGGCAGAAGATAGAAAGAGAATGAAAGTCATTCCCTATGCATCAGCCATAGGTTCTATAAAGTATGCCATGTTGTGTACCAGATCTATTGCATACCCTACCACTAAGCTTGGCAAGGGAGTGCAATAGTGATCTAGGAGTAGATCAATGGACAGCGGTCAAAATTATCCTTAGTAGAATAAGGATATGTTTCTCGATTATGGAAGTGAAAAAGGTTCGTCGTAAAGGGTTACGTCGATGCAAGTTTTAACACTAATCTAGATGACTCGAGTCTCAATCTGGATACATATTGAAAGTGGGAGCAATTAGCTAGAGTAGCTCCGCAAGAGCATTGTAGACATAGAAATTTGCATAATACTTACGGCTCAATGTGACAGACCCGTTGACTAAAATTATCTCACAAGCAAAACATGATCATACCTTAGTACTCTTTGGGTGTTAATCACATGGCGATGTGAACTAGATTATCGACTCTAGTAAACCCTTTGGGTGTTGGTCACATGTCGATGTGAAACTATGGGTGTTAACCACATATAGATGTGAACTATTGATGTTAAATCACATGGCGATGTGAACTAGATTATTGACTCTAGTGCAAGTGGGAGATGAAGGAAATATGCCCTAGAGGCAATAATAAAGTTATTATTTATTTCCTTATATCATGATAAATGTTTATTATTCATGCTAGAATTGTATTAACCGGAAACATAATACATGTGTGAAAACATAGACAAACAGAGTGTCACTAGTATGCCTCTACTTGACTAGCTCGTTAATCAAGATGGTTATGTTTCCTAACCATAGACATGAGTTGTCATTTGATTAACGGGATCACATCATTAGGAGAATGATCTGATTGACATGACCCATTCCGTTAGCCTAGCACTTGATCGCTTAGTATGTTGCTATTGCTTTCTTCATGACTTATACATGTTCCTGTAACTATGAGATTATGCAACTCCGCTTACGGAGGAACACTTTGGTACTACCAAACGTCACAACGAATCGGGTGATTATAAAGGAGTACTACAGGTGTCTCCAAAGGTACATGTTGGGTTGGCGATTTGAGATTAGGTTTTGTCACTCCGATTGTCGGAGAGGTATCTCTGGGCCCTCTCGGTAATGCACATCACATAAGCCTTGCAAGCATTGCAACTAATAAGTTAGTTGTAAGATGATGTATTACGAACGAGTAAAGAGACTTTCCGTAACGAGATTGAACTAGGTATTGGATACCGACGATCGAATCTCGGGCAAGTAACATACCGATGACAAAGGGAACAAAGTATGTTGTTATGCGGTTTGACCAATAAAGATCTTCAGAGAATATGTAGGAGCCAATATGGGCATCCAGGTTCCGCTATTGGTTATTGACCAAGAATAGTTCTAGGTCATGTCTACATAGTTCTCGAACCCGTAGGGTCCGCACGCTTAAGGTTTCGATGATGCTTATATTATGAGTTTATGAGTTTTGATGTACGAAGGAGTTCGGAGTCCGGATGAGATCGAGGACATGACGAGGAGTCTCGAAATGGTCGAGACGTAAAGATTCATATATTGGATGATATGTTTAGGCTAAGGGTCAAGCCCATGAGGCTTAAGGTCGGTGCAAAAGGAGTTTTATGAGGCCGGGGCCAAACGCCGAGACCTGGCGTCGCCCTGGGCCGACGCCGAGGCCCATGGCGTGTGGGCCGACGCCAAGGATTGTGGCGTTTGGTCCTGGAGTCCGAGTGGGACTCTTGCCTTTCGGGCAAAACCGACTTTGAGGAGGTTTTGCTCCAAGTTTCACCCCGGCTCAACATATAAATAGAGGGGTAGGGCTAGCACCAAAGACACAACAATTGATCCCTTGGATCTCTTAGCCGTGTCGGTGCCCCTTCCACCATATTCCACCTCACCATATCGTCGCAGAGTTTAGGCGAAGCCCTGCGCCGTAGAGCATCATCATCATCGTCCACGCCGTCGTCTTGACGGAACTCATCCCGACACTTTGCTGGATCGAGTCCGGGATCGCCATCGAGCTGAACGTGTGCAGAACTCGGAGGTGCCGACGCTCGGTGCTTGGATCGGTCGGATCGTGAAGACGTACGACTACATCAACCGCGTTGTTATAACGCTTCCGCTTTTGGTCTACGAGGGTACGTAGACAACACTCTCCCATCTCGTTGCTATGCATCACCATGATCTTGCGTGTGCGTAGGAATTTTTTTGAAATTACTATGTTCCGCAACAATTATATCAATCCCTTGCTCTTTGATCATATCGTCCTGCCCTGAAAAGCAAGATTGTTCTTGAGCTTAGTAATATATCGGTGGTTCGTGACTTTCCAAATATCTTCTTGGAAGTGCTACCAGGTTGTCACCTGACCGCTATGTTAAGTTCGTGATCAAGTTGGTTTCTTGTAAACCACCCCTTCTCCAAGAATCCGTGTTGGATATCCCTGAGCTGGTTGGTTAAGCTAAACAACAACTTGGAGAGTTGGAAGATAAAAGCTTTGCTGAATTTAGTTCATTCTGAAGGGATATCTTTGCGTTTGTGCGTGTGTTGAAGAAAGATGATATCTTCATCGATTGGTCCTCGTGATCAGTTGTTGAACCTATTGTCTTATCAAACTTTGACTTGAGTATGGGCTATCGTCAAGCCAAATCAGAACCAACGATGTTCCTAATGTTGTCTTACTCGTGGTTGATCCCTCGAGCATACACCATTACATCTTTTGGTCTGACCAATGCTATCACCGTGTTCACATGATGGTGGAAGTCCAGTGATATGGAAATTCCGATGAGTTGCTGTTGAGTCCATCAGCAGCATTCTGTCTCCCCCATGAGTCATGTTGAGCATCAACCTAGTGTTGGAAACTTGTGTAAGCATTTCTTCGTGTTTCGTTCATGAAGCATATGTTTGGATGAAAGTAGTGACTTCCTCTAATTCATGTCCATCTGATGCAATTTGCTGCCGTGGATTCGAGAAAGTCAATGTCGCTTCTTTTGGAATCATCCCAAATCGGTCATGCATACGTGCGAAGTATATATTCAGTGGTTCAGAGACTTGCAACCTTCGCTCTACATGTGTCCCTAGCACACCAAGCCACTGATTGATTTGTTCAAGGAAAAGGAGTTGTTGTGCAAATCCTAGGTCATGCACAAGACTTCGTTACCCTAGATGATGGTTCCCCACCTGAACTCGGTAGTGTTTTATCATAAGGCTACTATGTGGTCATGCTTGTCTGGGATAGCGTGTTCACATGTGTTTAGCAGAACCAACTCATGTTTGGAGCTTGCTATCGTAGTTCATATCCCGAGAATCTCGCAACGTCATCTCGTCGATTTGTGTTGCAACTTTTCTTTTCGGACATGCTGAGTCTGAAGTATCCTATCACCAATCGGATCTGAATCTCAGGCAGATATGATGGTTGGAACATTCCCAACAGTTGCATTTTGTTCCCAGCTTGCACCGCCATTGTGCCAATCCCCCATGGGTTGGACTTACCATGGGTCCCCTCCACCTCCGATGATAAGCAAATCATCCCTTGCGTTGTCTTCAACAAGGTAGTCCACATCATCCATTCTAATCCGGGTATGCCATCCCTTTGTACTCCGCCAAACGATTGTTGTGAATTGCCTTAGGCTGGTATAAGGAGTTTCAATGTTCTCTGAATCAAAAGTAGATCTTTTTGCCAGTTAAGGGAATAGTTGTTCGAGTCACCTTTTCCAAAGTGCCCCGTTATGGGATCGTGGCAATTATTTCCTTGCCACCTTGCCACCACCCACCATCTTTCTAAGCGTGGAATTGTTGCCCACCAAATCAAACCGTGTCGTTTGTTCTTCCATCCCTCTCGATGTGTTTTGCGTCTCAACTCGAGATGTTTCAACATCTCATTCCGCGAGTTGATATTGTATAGCTCGATCTTTGAGAAGATCAATCCTAGTAGAGTTTCTTTTCGTCATCATTGCGTGGATGAAGATCTCAAAATCGAGGATGTCAAGATCAACATATGCAACGAATCAACAACCTCGAGGAGACAGTTGGATCATGAAGTTTGTGATGCTTAGTGTCCCCTTTGTCTTCTTACCTCAGGTCTTGAATCTCGGGACGAGATTCTTGTTTAGTGGGGGTGAGTTGTCACATCCCTAGCTTTACCCTGGCCTTGGACTAGCTTGGTTGTTGCATCATGTTTAAATTCAATTGAAATCTGAATTGAGGAATTTTTAAAGCCTTAGAAAACCTCTAAAAATAACCAACATTTAAATCTCATCAAATGAGTCCAAGAAAATGTTCCCGTTATTCTATGAAAATATTGGCATGAGGTAAAATGCAATCCAATATTTTTGGAGTGACTGCAATATTTATTTTGGGCCTTTTGAATTAAATCATAACTAGTCGTCAACCCGTGCTACTGCACCGGCTAGTAATTTTTTAAAATTTATAATATTATACATAAAAAGTTCCAGTAATTATTTACTATAAATATAATATAAATCGGAAGTATGGTATATTTTTCATTAAATTTTTCAGTATATTTAATACTTCTTTTCATAGCGTATAAAATATTATATTTCCATGCGCCCTATACTTAAAACGTATTGGATTATCATATATATTTGAAATTTTCAGATTAATCTTTTTCCACAACTAAATATGGTAGCAATCTTATACATATGTAATGTTTACTAAATTTAGCAATGACTAAATGCATATGAAGAAGTCCTATGTTTTTAATATTGTTATACACATGTCATCTATGATTTCGCTCTCTATGACTTACTACTGGTCGGTTAGCCATGTTTCCGCATGCATACATGTGATTTAGATATATTTTTCAAAACATGTGTGACAACAACCATTCTCTCTTAGTAGTTAGTTATGCCAATCACTCTTAGCGCCATCCATGTGTCCTTTCGATATTGTGTGTGTTACACATGCACACGCGTAGACATAAACATAGCCGTATCTAATTTGTCATCGCACCCACCAGTCAAGTGCTCATCAGTATCGCACACCTCGCTACAGTCTGTGGCTCATTTCAAGCGCAATATTGTATTTTTAACTGTTTGGAAGATCGCTAAACTTCTTGATATTCTCTTTGAAATTCATGGCAGCCTTATATTTTTTTTTAATAATTCACTATGCACTCACAATAATTAGTGAGTTCTCGAATATAATATGTTGTTTGTTTATTAAATATAATTTTTACCAAGATTTAGAATATTTTTTCTAAACTAATTTCTTTATATTTTCAGAAAACAGTATGTGCATGCCAAGTACAAATTTTGGAATATATAGTTGAGTGTGATTTATGGACGGGAAGTATAGTTGTAGGACCTTGAAGTGTGTCTAGAGGGGGGGGGGGGGTGATTAGACTACTTGACCAATAAAAAACTTAACCTTTTCCCAATTTTATAGTTTGGCAGATTTTAGCTATTTTAGGACAAGTCAAGCAATCATCACACAATTCAAGAAAGCATGCAAAGAGTATATAGGCAGCGGAAATTAAAGCATGCAACTTGCAAGAAAGTAAGGGGAAGGGTTTGGAGGATTCAAACGCAATTGGAGACACGGATGTTTTTGGCGTGGTTCCGATAGGTGGTGCTATCGTACATCCACGTTGATGGAGACTTCAACCCACGAAGGGTAACGGCTGCGCGAGTCCACGGAGGGCTCCACCCACGAAGGGTCCACGAAGAAGCAACCTTGTCTATCCCACCATGGCCGCCGCCCACGAAGGACTTGCCTCACTAGCGGTAGATCTTCACAATCACGCGATCTCCTTGCCCTTACAAACTCCTTGGTTCAACTCCACAATCTTTTCGGAGGCTCCGAAGTGACACCTAGCCAATCTAGGAGACACCACTCTCCAAGAAGTAACAAATGGTGTGTTGATGATGAACTCCTTGCTCTTGTGCTTCAAATGATAGTCTCCCCAACACTCAACTCTCTCTCATAGGATTTGGATCTGTAGGAAAGAGGGTTTGAGTGGAAAGCAACTTGGGGAAGGCTAGAGATCAAGATTCACATGTTAGGAATGGAATATCTTGGTCTCAACACATGAGTAGGTGGTTCTCTCTTAGAAATGGTAAGTTGGAAGTGTAGGTTTAGTCTGATGGCTCTCTCCACGAATGAAGAGGAGGTGGGGGGGTATATATAGCCTCCACACAAAATCTAACCGTTACACACAATTTACCAAACTCGGTGGGACCGAATAGTTAAACTCGGTAGGACCGATTTAGTAAACCTAGTGACCGTTAGTGATTTTCAGTGGGACTGACATGCATCTCGGTGAGGCCGATTCGGTTAGGGTTAGGGCATAACATAATCTCGGTGAGACCGATTACACAAACTCGGTGAGACCGATTTTGGTAATTAGCTAATCAGAGAGTTGGTCAGGTAAACTCGGTGGGACCGATTTGCTCTTTTTGGTGAGACCGAAATGTTACAAAAAGGAAACAGAGAGTTTACATTGCAGTCTCGTTGGGACCGATCGCTCACTTCGGTTAGACCGAAACGTTATGAAGGGAAACAGAGACATTGCAACCCCATCTCGGTGAGACCGAGATCCCTATCGGTAAGACCGATTTGCTTAGGGTTTGTGGCAGTGGCTATGACTTTTGGAATCAGTGGCGCCGGATAGAAAGAATCGGTGTGACCGATTTTGGCTTTAGGTTTAGGTCATTTGTGGATGTGGTAAAGTAGTTGAGGGTTTTGGAGCATATCACGAAGCACATGAAGCAAAAGGCTCATTAAGCAACACCTCATGCCTTCTTGATAGTATTGGCTTTTCCTATAGACTCAATATGATCTTGGATCACTAAAATGTAAAATGAAGAGTCTTGAGCTATTGAGCTTGAGCCAATCCTTTGTCCTTAGTATTTTGAGGGATCCACTTTCATCATCCATGCCATGCCATTCATTGAGCTTTCCTGAAACAATAGTCTTGGAATAGCATTAGCTCAATGAGCTATATGTTGTTATGAATTACCAAAACCACCTAGTGATAGTTGCACTTTTAATAGTACATGCATATATGGGTTGTAGTTGTGTGCGTGGTGACTTATCAATGAGAAAAATTAGTTTACGTACATAGATTAATGAAGAGTATACTAAAATAGTGTACGCGGATTTTTAGGAAAGAAGAACAATGTTCATCCATGATGTTTGTATATTCTTTTTTCCTAGTTGTGTGAAAAGGAAAGACTATGTACATGATGGAAAAGCTGGGTACAATCTTGTGATTAAAAAATTCTAGATTTTCCCTACCATCCATCGGATGACTGTAGTTGTTTAAACTCTTAGATTTTTTTGACAGGTAGGAGTACATCGGTCGAATAGATCTCTAGAGAGGATGTGGGACATTGGATGGGGACTCATGAAACCTCATCTGACACATGTGTAAATTTATCATATCCAGAAATAAAAAAACCTCTGTAGATTATTAGCTGATTTAGTTTGCACGTTTCCTTTGTTTTGGGGACTTGTGCGTTTCCTTGCGAGCGTAATAGCTATGGACTCTTGGGCGGATTTGTCTCTTTTGAACACATGAACTTCTAAACATGATGGAATGGAGTTTCATTATCTTGTTTAATTCTAGACGTAGGATTAAGATCTAATGGTTATTTATCATTAGTTTTTGAGGATTAATGTGGAGGCTCTTATGGTGCTTCCGATTAGTAAATATAAGATTGTATTTGAGTTGGAGCAAATAAATTCTATAAATATTTTTTATTGCTCCAGTGATCCTGGAATGCTTTGTGGAGCTCTAGGATAAACCTTGTTGCATCCACAATAATTTCCAGAGAGCTGCAAAAATAATTTGGTTAGCAAACCAAATTAAAACAAATCTGCAAAAATTAGAAAAATAGAAAATAGAACAGAGAGAGAGAGAGAGAGAGAGAGAGAACCAACCTGGTCCACTTACCTGGCCTGGCACTGTGCCGGCCCAGCCCACTGACGCCTGCCAGTCACCACCAACCTCGCGCCAGAAGGACGCAGCGCGCGTGGCCGCCGCTCGCGAGCACGCGCCTCGCCAGCTCCTGCTTGCCGCCGAGGGTCTGGATGCCTCTCCTGAGCGCCACGCAACCCTCTAGCCCTCCTACTCTCCCCGTTCCCCTCTCCCTCCTCTGTCTCTCTTCCTCGCTCATCCCCTGACGCACCCGAGACCGCCGACGAGCACCACCGCGGCCACCAGCGTCCCCACGCCCAACCAGTTAGGCCACGAGCTCCGCCTTGGATCCGGAAGGCTCTACCATGACGCACGCGACCCCGGGTGTCCTCAAGCCACGCCATCTCCGCTGTCTTCATCGCCACGGCCGGCGATCGCCGCCGCTCGATTCGCAGCATCGAAGGCGCCCCGGAGCTCGCTGACCACCTCATCGTCCTCCATGTGAGCTCCTGCTGCTATCTCTTTGCTCGCTCCCTCCGTTCCCGTCCCCTAACTCCGTCTTCCGACCGTGGCCGAGGTCGCCGCCGCCGTGCCATGTCGTTGCCGTGGCAACAACCGCCTCCACCCGCTTTTTAACATTTTGCCGTGCTCATCGAGCTCCCAGGAGCCGAACGCGTCCCACAGCTCCTCCTGTCGTGCTCCGCAGCCCCGTTCCGCTCGATGCCGTAGCTCTGGCCGCCGCCCGACTTGTCACCACCACCGCCATACGCCGCCCCAGCACACACCGCGGCCACCACTGGATGCGCCGCATCGCGGGCTTTCTAGCGCGCCCAGCCGCACGTCCAGCCGACACCGGAGATGGCCGGACGAGGAGCGCCGCCGCGTCTGCTTACCGCCGGCGATTAGTCGCCGGAGTAGATGATGTGGCCCAGGCTTAATTAGCAGTAACCACCACTTAGTTAACCCATAGAGTCATTGACAGATGGGCCCCATCCGTTCGTTAACCACGATTAACGAACCCTGGGGTGCGTTTACGCGCCGGTCATCAACACTCGCGGTTTTTGTCGATTCTGACCCGTTTCGTGGACTATTACTCACCGTTTTGGGGGCCCGAAGTGATTTCCTTGCTTGTTGAACCCCAAGGTGCGCTTACGTGTCGGTCATCAACACTCACCGTTTTGGCCGATTCTGGCCCATTTTGTGTTCTATTGCCCACTGTTTTGCGGTCCCGGAGTGATTTCCACGATTAACGAACCCTGGGGTGCGTTTACGCGCCGGTCATCAACACTCGCGTTTTTTGTCGATTCTGACCCGTTTCGTGGACTATTACTCACCGTTTAATTTAAGCTAATGGCCGTGGCCCCACCGGTCAGTTTCACCTTGCCACCTCAGCGTTGACCTGGCCCCACTGGTCAGCCTCTGCTGGTGACACAGTTACACTGACATGCGGGACCCACATTTCTGGTTTGACCTGGACCCGGTCTGTTGACCTGCTGACGTCACAACCACGTCATGCTGACGCAGTTAACCTTTTTCTGGATTTATTCTTTTATGAAAATTCCAAAAAATAGTGCTAACTTCTAAATATCTTATAAAATCAACTGTAGCTCCAAATGAAATAAGTTATATATGAAAAATGATCAGAAAAATGCAATCTATCCATTTGTACAATTTCCATGCATGTTTGAACAACTTAAAGTTGCTGTATAAGACAATTTGAATAAATGGCATTTGAAATGCCTTACATGGAGTTTGAATTTGAACCTTGGGTTCAAACCAACTTCATTTAAATCATTGCTAGCTGCATTAGCTCAAAACACATTCATATTGCCATGTCATAGCATGCATCATATTGTGCATTGCATTGATTGTGTTCTTCCTTGTTTGCCGATATTCGTCCCCTCTCGATAGACGTGGTTTCGACGATGAGATCGATGACACTGATGAATAGCTATATTATCTTCGGAAGTGCCAGGCAAGCAAAACCCCCTTGTTCATTCCGATACAATCCCACTCTCTCGCTCCTGCTCTCTTTTACTGGATTAGGACAACAACAATTCATCTGTTACTTGATGTGGTAGCTGAACCCCTTTATCCTCTGCATGATCTGTCATTGCCACAGTAAATAGATGAAACCCACTAGCATGAGTAGGAGTTGTTTGAGCCCTGATGTGCCTACTCATTCATGCTTGTTTGTCATGCCTGCTATTGCTTAGAGTTGTGTCAGGTCTGATTCATCCGGGATGAATCAGAGGTGTGTGAACATGTCCTACTGTTGAGAGCTAAGTGTGTGAAAACGATTTGGTAAAGGTAGCGGTGAGAGGCCATGTAGGAGTACATTGTGGGTTGTCTCATTGCAGCCGTCTTCAGGAACTGAGTTCTGTGTTTGTGATCCATGAACAGTTACTACCACGCATTGGAATGCTTAAGTGCCCCTCTCGACTTATTAATCAACCTGATCTCTGTCCAGGAGTTGCAACTAGTTTCTGGTGTTTGTAGGATGTGTGTTGGGGGCCGTGCATAGCGCTGACCCTAGGGGTGGGCTATGATGTGGTAGATACACCGAGGCACGGTGTACTGGGACGCCCGTTTGGTGCCTCGGGAACCCTGCTCTCATTGTTTAGGGCCGTGAGCGACACCATGGCCGGATCTCCTTGCGGATGGAACCCGAATAGGCGATAAACCTGGACGAGAGACTTGTGTGGTTAATCAGGTCGTGGCCGACTCCCTCGCCAGGCTTCCGCTTGAAGGTTGCCGAGATACTCGACGTGTACATGGTGGTAAGTGGCAAGAGCGTGTGTGAAGAAGTACACCCCTGCAGGGTTATAAATCATGTATTCGAATAGCCGCGTCCACGGTAAAGGACTTCTGGGTTGCCTGTACAGTTTCATAGACAAGTGAAAGTGGATACTCAAAAATGCGCAAGATAAGCGTGAGTGCTATGGATGGCGTTCTCGTAGGGAGACGGGAGCGGGTCCATAGTGGTGTATTGATATGGTGAATATGTGGACTCGTGTGCGCCACCTCAAAAGAGTTACTTGCAGTCGTAGTTCAGGATAGCCACCGAGTCAAAGCTGGCTTGCTGCAGTCAAACTCCACCACCCCCCTTTGTTGATACCGATGCGTATGTAGTTAGTTGTGATGTAAGTCTTGCTGGGTACATTTGTACTCACGTTTGCTTAATTTATGTTTTCCAGAGAGACTTCAGTCTCGCTAATAGTTCCGCGTGGACTTCGACGTTTAGCTTGATACCTCAGCTACGATCTTGTGCTCTCGGCAGGATCTGGTAGATAGTCAGGCTTCTCAACCTTTTTCATTTGTAGATGTCTGTACTCAGACATGTTAAGTTTCCGCGTGTGCTTTGATTTGTATGCTCTGAATGTTGGGTCATGAGACCCATGTTTGTAATATCTCACTCATCAGAGCCTAATGAATAAATACTTGAGTCATAGAGTTATGTTGTGATGCCATGTTGTATTTACACATAACGAGCATATTGTGTGTATGTTTGTAATGCTTGATATGTGTGGGATCCGACAATCTACTTGTTTATCCTTGGCAGCCTCTCTTATGGGGAAATGTAGTCTAGTGCTTCCTTGAGCCATAGTAGTCCGCTACAGCCCGATTCACCGGAGTCCTGCTAGCCCAGCACTACTGCTCAGGACGCTTGACTGGACGGCATGTGTTTCACTTCATTCTTGTGTCTGTCCCTTCGGGGAAATGTCACGCGGTGACATCCAGAGTCCTGCCTGGCCTGCTACAGCCCGGGTTCCCGGAGTCCTGTTAGCCCAGTGCTGCAGCCCGGATTCACACGCTGCTGACCGACATGCTCAAAGTTGATTCATGTATGCATGTCCCCATGGGTCAGTGCCGCTTTGGGTTCACGACTAGCCATGTCGGCCCGGGTTCTCTGTCATATGGATGCTAGCGACACTATCATATACGTGAGCCAAAAGGCGCAAACGGTGCCGGGCCATGGTAAGAAGACACCCGTGGGAATACCGTGCGGGAGGCTGCAATGTGATATGAGGTGTTACCGGCTAGATCGATGTGACTTGGAATCGGGGTCCTGACACCCGAAGAGCATGGCAGTCAACGCCGGATTCAAAAGCTCTCGGCAGAATCAGAAAAAGCTGCCCCTCAAGGATAACAGGGACGAGCTATCTAACCTAAACAAAATCTTGGACAAGATATGTCAAATCCACAGTACTCCCGGGAAGCCTACAAACTGTACCCACAGAGATTGTTAGGTCTTCAAGCAATCCAGCAAACTCAACGCCGAACACAAGGGGCTCGACACACCAAGCGAGGACGATGATGAACCCCACAAGCAGAGCACCGGAAAACAAAAGAATTTCCCACAAGAAGTAAAAACAGTAAACTCACTTCACGTGACAAAAGGGAAAACATAGTGGCGCCTATAGAGATACGCGCCATACGGCCTATCCTAGAGGAGTCCCGCCACTGGTTGATACAACCAATCACCTTCGACCAATAGGATTACTCTAGAAGTATCCGGAACGCAGGCTGGACTGCCTTGGTATTAGGTCCGATAATTGACGGACTCCACTTCACACAAGTCCTAATGGACGGCGGCAGTGATCTAAACCTGCTATATCAGGACACAATCCGCAAAATGGGGATAGATCCAACAATAATTCGCCATAGCAACACCTCCTTTCAAGGGGTAACGCCAGGCGCAGATGCCCATTGTATGGGCTCTCTCCTGCTAGAAGTTATGTTCGGCTCACCCGACAACTTCTGCATCGAAAAGCTAACCTTCCACATCGCCCCATTTACAAGTAGCTATCAAGCACTCTTCATGCCAAGCTTCCCGCTTTAACGCAATACCGCATTATGCATCTCTTATACTTAAAATGCCCGGTCCATGAGGCATCATCTCATTAAAGGGAAATATCGAGTGTTCCTCGACCGCGGAAGATTGTGCGGCTACCTTGACAGCCACACGCTAAACCGGCTTCACTAACCAAAGCACCTAAACAGGTCGTTCAGACCCCGGACATGGCTAGACGAGTCCGGCGTAAACATACAAGGGCTTACTAGCCGCATACCCCCATACAAGGGGCTCCGCGCATGCACAACAAGAGACAATAAAGCTCATTTTTATTCACTTTTTGAATTGTACTTTGTTTACTTAATATAACGTACATTTTCGCACGTTCTTTTTCAACTAAGTTCCTCTCTTTTACAGATGAACACCGTGCTACACCCGTCTAGGATACGACACAACGGAGACACAGGCACAGACGTGCAGTAGGGACCCGTTCTAAGGATTCTTTTCAGATTAAGACCCTGTGTAAACCTTTTTTACTGTCTCTTGTTGATACACATCCCCCTGTTTCTTGCTATAACCGAGGTGGAGGCTGGCGTCTTGGCATGTGGCCATGTCAGAATTTTGCACGTACCTGGACACCAGGGGTTTATTACTAAGGGCGTTGTTCAGCCCGTTTTCATAAAGACCGAATACCTTAGGGAGTGTTCGGTGTCGCGAGTTTGGCCTTATATGCATCAGCTCCGAATCATGTCTTTGGTCAAATGTTGGGTTTGCCCGGCTCCTGTATTTTGCTGCCTTACGTTCCGCTCTATCGGCTAAGGCGGCACCAGGAGAACTACTGCGATTGTGCCCCGGTTCAGCCAGGCGAGCACCTCAGCAGAGAAAGCCGAAAACTGACTGTCATGATATAGCGTGAGACTGGTCAACCACTCGATGACTCGCCGGAATCTTTAGGATTCCTCCGCATTAACGAAGGGCCGTTTCCCGGCCAGGCAGACACGCGCCCCGAATTCGGGTGAGCGCGGTGCCCCCAGGGGCTATATAGTAGCCCCACTTTCAAACTCCTATGGCTAAGTGAAAGTGATAAAGCATTATAGTCCGGTTGCCTAGTTCGCTGTGCTATCACCTCCTTTATAGGACCAAGACGTTGGATCAAGTGTGAAAATGCGCCTTCTGTGAACATCCCCACATTATATGCATGGGGGCTGAAGCCGACGACTGCCATCTTTCAGGTTATATATATATATATATATATATATACACACACACACATTAACGGCCGCACAGGAGGTATTTCAATTCTTGCAGGCACAAGTATAAAAAGCTTTTATATTCCATCGAAACATTGTTTTACAATAATACATGTTATTCGAACATAATATCCTTCGAGCACTGCGTCTCTATTAAACGAGCGCCCTGCAGAACTTCCTGAAAATAGTGCTCGGCAGGTACTCGGCTCCCGTCCGAATCTTGGGATGCAACGTCGGTGGTCTTCATCTCCGCCCAGTATGTCTTGACACGGGCAAGAGCCATCCGCGCACCCTCTATGCATGCTGACCTCTTCATTGCATTGATATGCGTCACCGCACCAAGGAACTGCTGCACCAAACTAAAATAACTCTTCGGCTCGGGCCTTTCCATCCACAGATGACTCACGACATCCTTCATGGCGAGTCCGGATAACCTATTCAGCTCTGCCCATTCGGCCAAATGCTCGGTTAATGGAAGTGGGCGCTCTGGATTGTGGAAGTGCGACCAAAAAAGCTTTTCCACTTCGTGATCTTGTTGATCTCGGAAGTGTTCGGCCGCGTCCGCGGCACTTGCCGCCAAGTCCAGATAAGTATCCGCCGCACTCCACAGCCGGTCCAACTGAGCATATTTAGGATCCCCGAACTTCATCCGCAGCATAAAGGGATTTCCAGCCGCGATATCTCCGGCCCGACGTAGCTCCTGCTTCATGGCTCTCATTGCAGAGCGAGCATCCTTGGCCTCGGTAGTGGCCTTCTCCAGGTCCTTCTGTTCCGCCCGACCTTATTTTTCAAGAAGCTTGCAGCGGTCGGCAGCATCCTTCAACTTCACAGCCATCTCGACCGTTTTCTTCCTGCTTCGGCAGTGAGCAGCATGTTCGGCTTTCAGCTCTTCGGCCGCCTTTAAGGCAGCCGCGTCACTTTTTCTGGCCTGCTCCTTGGCTCGAGCGAGTTCCGCCCAAAGGTTCTCCATGGCAGCAGCACCATCTGCATCAAGCATACATGTTGTAAGGCACGGGCATCAAGCCCCCTTACCAGGTGTCCGCGGAGAAATTGCATACCTTGTGACTCGTCAAGCCGCTTGTTGACAAGCGCGATGTCGGCATCCGCCACGTCAAGTTGCTGCTTTATCTCAGCAAATTCATCAGTCCGGCTAGCCACCAGACACTTCACCACCTACATAGGAAGAGCGACATATTATACCTGGGATTATGATCCCCGGCGCGCTGTCATTTTTGACAACGCACCGAGTCTCAGGGGCTACTATCTACACAGGGCGCATCTTATATATGCGGAACCATCAAAAGTGTACATCATTTCGCGTACCTCAAAACCCGTCAGTAAACTCCTGGCGGCCTCGTACAAACCGCTCTCCGCGGATGAAATCCTTTCAATCACCATACCCATCAACGCACGGTGTTCTTCTGAGATAGACGCTCGCCCGAGCAGATTCTTCAGCTCCTCCGATCACGCAACGGACGGTGCCGGACTCATCCGATGGCCTTTTCCGAAGGCCGGACACGGAGGGCTTTGGGGGGCCACATGACTACTTTCCGGCCCTGCCGGATTCGGAGAAACCCTCCGTGACGACACCTCAGGGTCGCCCGCCTCGCACGGCGGTATGGCAGGGGGAGGCGTTCCGCTCTCTCTCCGGACGAAGATCCCCTGAAGATGAGCTCTGCTGAGAAGGGCTAAGATCCTAACTACAAGGTAAAATTTCAGTTATCTTCCTCAAAAATAGAACATGGATGTTTCTTATTTTAAAACTCCCCTCTCTACTTACGGCTCGATGGAGGGCTGATCCCCTTGGGGGCACAGTGCGGCCGAGGCATCTCTCTACGCAGGACCCTCTAACGAAGATTTCTTCCCCCGCGTTGAGACCATGGTCTCCGGGTCTTCAGAGGCGGTCCTCTTCTTCCCTTGAATGGAGGGATTCTCGATCCCTCCTTTCCTGACAGCCTCCTTTGGGGAGGCGGTAGCTTCCTTGTTCCCCCCTTCGCCTTCTTCCAAAGGCGCAACCTCCAGCATCCTGGTTAACACGGGATCCGACGTGGTCTCAGGGAGGGGGGCCGGACACCTGATTAGCTTTTCTTTCGCTATCCACTCCTGTTTAAGGGACAACTCTTTTAAGGGCAATTTTATGATGAATATACAGATAGCGTGTCCGGATACAGGGCTACTTACTTGAGTATCCGGGCAATTGCATCTCAGACCTGCGTCCTCGGTCCAGTCCGGACACATTGCTTGTGATCCGAAGAACAATTTGTACATCTCCATGGGCGTCGCGCCCGTAAAGTGTTGGAGAGCTCGTGGTCCCTCCGGATTAAACTCCCAAAGGTGGAGGGGGCGGCGTTTGCAGGGCAAGGTGTGGCGAATCAACATGACCTGCGTCACTACGACCAGGTTGATGTCTCTTTCTAGGAGATCTTGGATGCGGCCCTGCAACAAGGGCACGTCCCTGGACGGCCCCTAGTCAAGCCCTTTATTGACCCATGATGCCAGCCGCGGTGGAGGACCCGAGCGAAAGGCAGGTGGCACCACCCACTTGGTGCCCCTGGGAGTTGTGATATAAAACCACTCTCGTTGCCATAGGCTGAACTCCTCTTGAAAAGAGCCCTCGAGCCATGGAGCGTCAGCATTCTTGCTTATAACAACCCCTCCGCACTCCGCTTGCCGCCCCTTGATCATCTTCGGCTCCACTTTGAAGGTCTTAAGCCACAATCCGAAGTGAGGAGTAATGCGGAGGAAGGCTTCGCATACGACAATGAACGATGAGATGTGGAGGATGGACTCCGGATCCAAGTCATGAAACTCCAACCCATAATAAAACATGAGCCCCCTCACGAAGGGGTCCGTCGGAAGCCTAACCCCCGAAGGAAGTGAGACGCGAACACCATGCTCTCACCAGGCTTGGGAGTTGAAATCACCTACCCTTGAGCAGGCAGCCTATGCGAAATTTCGCCAGTTAAGTACCTGTCATCTCTTAGCTTTAGCACGTCTTCTTCCGTAATGGAGGATGGCATCCACCGACCTTGAAGGTCGGAACCGGACATCATTGAAGGTCCGAAGCGCCTGAATCTGGAGCTTCGGGTGCTGGAACTCGAGGCGAGGGGCAGATTCGATTGAGATTGAAAGAAAGGAGTAGAGCCTTGGTCTCTTTATAAAGAGGTTGAATACCAAGAGCCTTCCCCGTGACCGTTAGGGACTCGCCTTCGACAGAGGAGACGTGCCAACAGGCACGATTGGGTTACCCACGCCCGTATTGATGAGAATCCCGGAATAAGGGGACATGATCTCTGCTTCAACAAGTCGTGCCAAGGAAACCGCCTCGCTAAGTGCACTGAGGTGGGACAGTAAAAACGATTCGAATAAAGGCTTGGCCGTGATGTGATGCCACGCTGTGAAATACGTCAGCAGATTGGATTTGTGTAAATATTATTTTTCTACGGTGGTATGTGGAAATTATTTTGCAGAGCCGGACACTATCCTTGTGTTCAAAATCTTCTATGAAGTATTCGGAGGAGGAACCTGCCTTGCAATGCCGAAGACAATCTGCGCGCCGGACTCGTCGTCATTGAAGCTTGGTTCAGGGGCTACTGAGGGAGTCCTGGATTAGGGGGGTGTCCGGATGGCCGGATTATGACCTTTGGCCGGACTTCTGGACTATGAAGATACAAGATTGAAGACTTCGTCCCGTGTCCGGATGGGACTTTCCTTGGCGTGGAAGGCAAGCTTGGCGATACGGATATGTAGATATCCTCCCATTGAAACCGACTCTATGTAACCCTAACCCTCTCCGGTGTCTATATAAATCGGAGGGTTTTAGTCCGTAGGACGAACAACAATCATACCATAGGCTAGCTTCTAGGGTTTAGCCTCTCTGATCTCGTGGTAGATCTACTCTTGTACTACCCATATCATCAATATTAATCAAGCAGGAGTAGGGTTTTACCTCCATCGAGAGGGCCCGAACCTGGGTAAAAACATCGTGTCCCTTTTCTCCTGTTACCATCCGCCTAGACGCACAGTTCGGGACCCTCTACCCGAGATCCACCGGTTTTGACACCGACAATGGGCGTCGTCGGCGCCACTCCAAGCCCCGCCACAGCAATACCGGCCCAGGAGACGAAAACAATCCGAATGGTGCCAAAGAAGAATACAACCCTGATCAGCCCGCTTTCGAGCAGGCCGAACAGGAGGATGAGCAGGTCAACCCGGAAGAACAGGCGACGGACGAATACCCGGAGAAGGACAACTACATGCCCCCCTTTCGAGCGTGCCTGAGGATCCCGTAGAGCAGGAGCGCTTCAAGCGCCGGCTTATAGCCACTTCGAGGAGCCTGAAAAAGAAGGAGCAGCAACTCCAAGCTGATCAAGACCTGCTCACAGATAGATGGACTGAAGTCCTGGCAGCTCAGGAATACGGACTCGAGCACCATATGGCTGACCGGCCACCACGTGGCCGGGATAAAACGGCATATCAGTCCGCATACCAGCCAACACCCCCACGCCAACATACTATGGCCTGGGGCAACAAAACAGGACAACCAAGATTGATCTAAGGATCGCGGGGGCGCACCTCGGCACGCGATGACGATCGTCACATCGGATACACCTTCAACAAGTCTGGCTGGGCCGAACATAGCCACCCAGGGCAATTCGACCTGCGTAGCCACATAGCCCGGCACAGAGGCGCCGCACACCCCCTCTGCTTCACTGAGGAAGTAACGGATCATGAATTCCCAGAAGGGTTCAAACCCGCAAACATTGAATCATACGATGGCACAACAGACCCCGCAGTATGGATCGAAGATTTTCTTCTCCACATTCACATGGCCCGCGGAGACAACCTACATGCCAACAAGTATCTTCCCCTTAAGCTCAAAGGACCAGCCCGGCACCTGCTAAACAACCTGCCAGCAAATTCCATTGGCAGTTGGGAAAACCTGGAAGACGCATTCCTCGACAACTTCCAGGGCACATATGTGCGACCACCAGACGCCGATGACCTGAGCCACATTACTCAACAACCCGGAGAGTCAGCCAGGAAATTCTGGACTCGGTTCCTAACTAAAAAGAACCAAATAGTTGACTGTCCGGACGCCGAAGCCCTAGCGGCTTTTAAGCATAATATCCGTGACGAGTGGCTCGCTCGACACCTCGGCCAGGAAAAACCCAAGTGCATGGCAGCTCTCACAACACTAATGACCCGCTTTTGCGCGGGCGAGGACAGCTGGTTGGCTCGCAGCAGCACTACGCCACATTCTGGCACGTCGGACGACCGCGACAATAACAGCAAGCCACGGCGTAACATACATAAGGGGCGGAACAATGGCGACAGCACTGAAGACACGACAGTCAACGCCGGATTCAGCGGATCCAAGCCCGGTCAGCGGAAGAAGCCATTCAAAAGAAATAATCAGGGACCGTCCAGTCTGGACCGCATACTGGAGCGCTCGTGCCAAATTCATGGCACCCCGGACAAGCCAGCCAACCACACTAACAGAGATTGCTGGGTATTCAAATAGGCCGGCAAAATAAACGCCGAAGACAAGGACAAGGGGCTGCACAGCGACAATGACGAGGAGCCCCGACGTCCGAACACGGGGGGACAGAAGAAATCCCCCCACCCCCAAGGTGATAACGGTCAACATGATCTACGCCACGCACATCCCCAAGCGGGAACGGAAGCGGGCAATACGGGACGTCTATGTGATGGAGCCAGTCGCCCCCAAATTCAACCCATGGTCAGCTTGTCCGATCACCTTTGATCGTAGGGATCACCCTACTAGCATCCGTCACGGCGGCTCGGCCGCATTGGTCCTAGACTGAATCATCGACGGATTCCACCTTACGCGCGTCCTTATGGACGGAGGCAGCATCCTGAACCTGCTTTATCAGGACACAGTGCGCAAAATGGCCATTGACCCTTCAAGAATCAAGGCCACCAAAACCACCTTTAAAGGTGTGATTCCTGGAGTAGAGGCCCGTTGCACAGGCTCTATAACATTGGAAGTGGTCTTTGGATCCCCGGATAACTTCCGAAGCGAAGAGTTAATCTTCGACATCGTCCGTTTCCGCAGTGGTTACCATACACAGCTCGGACGAACCGCATTCGCTAGATTCAATGTGGTACCACACTATGCATACCTCAAGCTCAAGATGCCAAGACCACGCGGGGTCATAACAGTGAATGGAAATACGGACCGCTCTCTCCGAACAGAAGAACATACTGCAGCCCTCGCGGCGGAAGTACAATGCAGCCTCCTCCAACAAACCAACCCGGGCACCGTCAAGAGAGTCCGGAGCACCCCGCAACAGGATCATCAAGCACGCCAAGAGCGTGACTAGAAGTCCTGCCTTCGCTTAAGCCCCATCAAAGCAGCATTCGTGCCACGCGTACACAATTACGCACTCAGGATACCATGGGCGAAGGTGGAGGCGCAACAATGACTCAGTCAACAGTGCGGGATTACCGCCCCATACCTTCATAACTCGTCCTTCTTCTTTTTCAGGACATTGCTTTAGAGCAGCCTCTTCAGAGGAGCCAGATTGCCGGACTTACATAGGAGAGAAAACCAAGGAGGCAATAGGCTTCACGCACAGAAGCAAACACCCAGGTGGAATCTATTTGCGATCGTTATACCTGTTTTATATATCCATACGCGGCCTGCCCCCGGATAGGACATGTTAAATAGTCCTATTTATCTACGCTTATGCATTCATTGTAAACATACGCTTAAACGTATTTTCATCAATGGGAGATCATATATAGCGTTAGCTCATTCTTGTTATTTGAACATTTTTCTTACAAATGTTTCTTTGATATTGCATCCGTACACTTTGGTCCGGTCCGTTTGCCAGTGGCTTCGTACGGTGCCCCGTTCTATGGCAAATAATGTCCGAACACTTTGCACAGTGCGGCACCCTGAACTTATAGCACTATATGCATCAGCTCTGAATCATGTCTTGGGTCTACAGTTGTGTTAGCCCGACTACCTTGTTTTGGTACCTTACGTTCCGTTATATCGGCTAAGGTAGCACAGGGAGAACTACTGCGATTGTGTCCCGGTTCTTCCAGACGAGCACCTCAGTAGAGAAAGCCGAAAACTGACCGGCAGGATGAGGCGAGAGCTGGTTACTGTTCGAGAGGTCTCAAAATCCTTAAAGATTTTTTCCGCATTAAGCGATGAGTTGTCCTTGCCCGATTTAGGCATGTATAGCGCCCCAATTCGGCCTTCCGGATTCTAGGGGCTTCGCCGTAATTTAAAATTATAGACTTCTATGGCTAAGTGAAAGTTATAAAGCCGCATAGTCCGATTGCCTTGTTCGCTGCGCCGGACACCTCCTTAAGGGACCAAACATTTGGATAAAGAGTGCCCGGTTTTCCACGAACACCCCAGTACTAGTTACGTGGGGGCGGAAGCCGACGACTGGCCTACTTTCAGAATTTTATAAACAGCCGCACAGAAGGTAATATTCTAAATAACAGAAGTGCTATATAGCGCAAGTAACTTCGTCTTTAAATTACAAACATGACAGAAGTGAATTCATTCTAAAATGGTGTCCTTGGTACATTCATCGGCCATGAGACGAGCACCCTTCATAACGCCATCATAATACATCTCGGGACGGCGATGCGCCTTGCCCTCTGGCGGCCCGTCCTTCACCAGCTTCTTCGCATCCAGCTTGCCCCAATGCACCTTGGCACGGGCAAAGGCCCGACGGGCGCCCTCAATGCAAATGGATCGCTTGATCACTTCAAGCCGCGGACAGGCATCCACCATCCGCTTGATCAGGCCGAAGTAGCTAGTGGGGAGGAGCTCACCAGGCCACATCCGGACTATGGAATCTTTCATAGCCACTTCGGCCGCCCTGTGGAGTTCGACCAACTGCTTCAGTTGGTCACTCAGAGGCGTTGGGTGTTCGGCCCCAGAATAATGGGACCAGAACAACTTCTCCGTTGAGCTCCCCTCTTGGGCACGGTAGAACTCCGCGGCATCTGATACGCTGCATGGCAGATCTGCGAATGCCCCTGGAGAGCTCCGAACTCGAGTAAGTAAAAGAAACGCCTCCTCCACATGTTTGCTTTGCATAAAGAACTTCTTACCTGCTGCTATCTTTTTGGCCTCCTGGATTTCCTGCTGTGCCTTCTCGGCTTCGGCCTTGGCGTCTTTTATACTCGCAAGAGCCTTCACAAGCTCGGCCTCTTTCGCCTTCAGATCATGCTCCACGGACTCGAACTTCTTGCCGAGGTCCTGGAGCTCTTGCTGTACCTCGCCCACTCTAGCACTTTACGTCTTGTGCTCTTTGCATTCCAAGGCCGCCTTGTCTTCGGCCTCGGACAGCGCTTTCTTTAGGGATGCCACTTCAGCGGTGGACCCTGTCACACAGTGACGACGCTTTGTCGTCAGACTAAACAATTTTACCCATCTTTACATACATAAGAGCGGAGAATTACTCACCTTTGCTCTCTTCGAGCTGACTCCTCGTGAGGTCGAGCTCTCCCTGCGCCCGCTTCAGGTCCCGCTTTAGTTCGGCAACCTCGGCTGTGCGGGCAGCAGCGGCAAGCAGCACGACCTGCTTATTCACATAAACGCTTTTTAGACTCCTGCGGATTGTAATTGACCCTCCGTTTCGCTTTTCTTTCCGAACACCAACCAGAGTATCAGGGGCTACTACCTATCAGGTGGTAATTTCATACATTTTTATTACTTACCTCAAAGCCCGTCAGGAGGCTTGTGCAGGCTACGGTTAGTCCGCTTTTGGCGGACATAACCTTTTGAATCACCGCACTCATAAGAGTACGGTGCTCTTCTTGCATGGAAGCACCTCGAAGCGCTTCCACCAGACTATCCGGCGCTGTTGACGCGACGGAAGCCCTTGGCACGGGTGGCTCGCCCCCCTAACGAGGGGCTGCCCGCCTAAATCCGGAACCGTCGGAGGTTCCGGAGCAGTGTTCGGTCAAGAGTCCGCCTTGTTGCGGCTCTCATCGACGCGATCCGCGGGGATCTTGAACCAAGCATGTCCGACATTTGGAAGTCCGCCTTGGGGCGTCTCCAGGGTCACCTCCCCCTGCTCGAGGAACCTTCGGGACAACACCTCCGTGTGATCCACAAGCTGAGGAGTGGTGGCCGTCGGGAGCGAGTTCATCTCTGAAGCGCTCAGAGACCCATCTGAAGACGACACCTTCGGATGCGCCCTGGCCGGACTGCATATATATTCGGCGTTATTAAACAGCTATGAAGTAAAATCACGGTAAAGTGCGGACACTTACGATCGTGCCAGGAGCTTCCCCCTGGGCAGCCACCCTTCGTCGCTATAAGCGGCCGTGGTGGAGTAGTCTGGAAGGGACGTCTTCCTCTTCTTGGGTGTCCCAGCCTCCCTCTTCGGGGTGGCTTTCCTCTTTTTCTCCTCCCCAGTGCGGGGAGGTAGAGTTTCTTCTTGCTTCCCCCCGCCACTGCGGGAGGAATCCCTCTCGTCGTCGTCAGACGACGTGGGTATGACGGCCTTGCGCCGAGGGCCTTGTTTGGCCCCCTGGTGCGCCTCCTCAGGCCCCTCATCCTTTCCGGACAGGGCGTCTTCTTCTTCCTCCTCCCTTCATGGGAGGAGTGTGCCTCGTCGTCTTCGGATGAGGCCTCCGGCACAACCGTACGCCGGAGACCCTTTCGGGTCCCCGGGGCCTTCTTATCGGCCTTCTTCCCCGGCGCCTCGTACGGCGCCGGGACCAGCATCTCCATCAGGAGAGCATCAGCTGGGCTTTCTGGCAGCGGAGCCGGACAGTCGATCTGCTCCACTGTCTCCACATAATCCTGAGCAAATATGCACAATTACTTAAGACTCCCCCATGAGTATACTGGGAAGGACTGAATTCGGTTATAGCCTGAAAACTCACCTTGCTAGGAGGCCGCGCGGCGTGGAGCCCACGGTCCTCGGCTATGGGAGGAGGTACTTCGGAGGCCTTGAACAACACCTTCCACGCGCCTTTGTGCTTCATGCCGTAGAGCCTCTTAAGCATCTCGTGTTCGGCCGGGACGAACTCCCACAGATTGAATGCCCGCCTTTGGCACGGCAGAATCCGGCGAACGAGCATGACCTGGATCATGTTGACAAGCTTGATGTTCTTGACCTTCATGCTCTTAATGCAGGTTTTGAGTCCGGTCAGCTCTGTAGGTTCGCCCCAGGACAGGCGCTTCCTCTCCCAGCAAGTGAGCCGCATGGGGGTGCCGGGTCGAAACTCGGGGGCGCTGCCCAATTGGCGTCGCGCGGCTCGGTGATGTAGAACCACCCCGATTGCCACCCTTTCACGATTTCCGCAAAGGAGCCGTCAAGCCAAGTGACGTTAGGCATCTTGCCCACCATGGCCCCTCCGCACTCCGCTTGTTGGCCGCTCACGACCTTCGGCTTCACGCAGAAGGTTTGCAGCCACAAGCCGAAGTGGGGCCCGATGCGGAGGAAGGCCTCGCATATGACGATGAACGCCGAGATGTTGAGGACGAAATTCGGGGATAGATCATGGAAATCTAGCCCGTAGTAGAACATGAGCCCACGGACGAAGGGATGAAGTGGAAATCCCAGTCCACGGACGAATTGGGCGATGAACACGACCCTCTCGTGGGGTCTTGGGGTCGGAATGACCTGCCCGGTGTCCGGTGGCCGGTGCGCTATGTCTGTGGCCAAGTATCCGGCCGCCCGCAGATTTGCGATATGCTTCTCCTTGATGGTGGAAGCCAGCCACTTCCCTCCTGCTCTGGACATGTTTAGTTGTGCGGAGAAGACTTGGGCTTGGGCGCTGGAGCTCGAGGAGGCAAGAGCAGGCAAAGGAGGAAGAAGGCGTGAGTAAAAAAATGGGGAAATCTTATCCCTTTATAGAGGCGACGAAAGCGGTGTGCCTCCCCACTTGCCCGTTGGGAATCGCTTGCTTCCCAAGCGCCACGATTGATGATATGGTGGGATTACCCATACCCGTATTGATGAGAATCCCGTGATAAGGGGACATGATCTCTGCTTTGACAAGACTTGTCAAGGAAACCGCCTAACAATATGCGCTGTGGCTGGTTGTGGGAAAACGGTTCGAATAATGAGCCGACCGTAATGACACGTCGCGTTGCCTAAAAAGTTGTCAGCAGATTGCATCTGTGAAATACCATTCTCTCTACGGTGGCATGTGAAGATCATTTTGTGGATCCGGACACGGTTCAAGTGTTCGATAACTACTTTGGAGTACTCGGAGGAGGAACCCGCCCTGCAATGCCGAAGACAAGACTACGCGCCGGACTCATCGTCATTGAAGCCTGGTTCAGGGGCTACTGGGGGAGTCCGGGATCAGGGGGTATCCGGACAGCCGGACTATATACATCGTCCGGACTATTGAAGCGTGAAGATACAAGACTCAAGACTTCGACCCGTGCCCGGATGGGACTTTCCTTGGTGTGGAAGGCAAGCTTGGCGATCCGGATATTATATTTCCTTCCTTGTAACCGACTCCATGTAAACCCTAACCCTCTCCGGTGCCTATATAAACCGGAGAGGTTGGTCCTTAGAAGGCCGATCACAATTACAAGCATACCATCATAGGCTAGCTTCTAGGATTTAGCCTCTACGATCTCGTGGTAGATCTACTCTTGTACTACCCATATCTTCAATATTAATCAAGCAGGAAGTAGGGTTTTACCTCCATCGAGAGGGCCCAAACCTCGGTAAACATCTGTGTCCCTTGCTTCCTGTTACCATCAGCATAGACACACAGATCGGGACCCCCTACCCGAGATCCGCCGGTTTTGACACAGACAATCACAGACCCATTGGGGAAGAAAAGGACGTGCAGCATTGACGCACTCGTCGTCAGCGAGCGAGGTCACGCACTGACGACAAGGCCGTCCTCTTAGACCTAGCTCCCGCATGGGATGGCCTCCGTCCCCAAGATCGCTGCTGTAGTGTGTGCGGAGGACGACGACCACGAGCAAAGCCACTTCCCGCCGACCCTCAGGTATGCTTCCTATTTTCAAATCATACCCTTGTTCTATTTCCCCATCTTCCATGTCCCTGCATGTGGATCTTTTTCCACTCCACCATCTTCCCAATTTGATATCCTCTGCTCTGCTGGTCACGCAGACGAAAACTTTAATTTGCACTATTAAAGGAAACCCTACTTCATGCAGACTAATCCATGTGTTGGGTTGAATAAGGAAAGGAAGGGAGATTGTACTGTCCAGAGACTAGGGATCGAACCCAGATCTAGGTTGAAAAGGGTAAAATTAGTAGCTAAGGAACGAGTCTCGTGTCTATTAGTTGAAGAAGGGTAGAAAGGCATGACAACGCAATAGAGAATGACCAGGTCGATCGGTTTGTTGTCCTCACATAGGAAAAAGGTGGCTAAAGAGAACAAAAATGGGACGTAATCCACACATGCTGCCTGCATATTTGTTGCTCTGGGCGACCATACCTCACTCACCACTCTATGCGTCCATGGAGGTACATCGTACTGGTGCGCCCACTGTCCGAATGGGCCTCCCATGCTCTTATTGCCACTTTTTTGCTGTTAGTATAACGCCAACGGTCAAGTCAAGCAATGCTACTGCTAAAGTGATGCCACATTTAATTAATGTTTTCTCACCTAATGCCACCGATAAATTTAAGCAATGCATTTAATGTCCTTGGATTATTTCAGGGTTAGTTGTTGATTGTGGATGTATTAAAGTTTTTTCAGCTAAGGCATTCTAATCTTTGTTGCACACCCGATATACCAACGATGAAACTTGTTACTACCTTCAGATTTTTGCAATGTTAATGCTTATAGATTACATACCTCACTTTCATGAGATAAGTCAATTTTTTTTGTACAGTGTCACCAAAATGCCAAGGAGCTGATGTCATTTTATTTTGGTTAAACTACACAAAAAATTATGAAGACAAGAGGAAAGGTCAAGTGTGGGCACCTCCTCCTCCGGCTGTTCTCTTGATTCGTTCGATCAAGTTTTTTTGTTTGATCGATTATCAAGATTGGGATAGCAATTTTTAGGTCCCTCGAGTTCGAAATGATATTTACCTTGAAAGTACATGGTTTGCAATTTTTTTATACTGGCATTAGTTAATAATGCTAGTTACCTTCAGACTTTTGTATTTGGTTTAATGCTCTTGCACAACTAGTATACCAATGCTGAAACTTGTTACCTTTACATTTTGTATTGTTAATTCTTATAGAAATCTTCCAGTGCTAGAACTTATGGAAATTTGTTCAGTAAAACCATTGTACTGTACCTTGTAATAAAATAACTACTCTACTGTTGCACTAGCCACTGGATTAGTATATATTTGTACTATTCGAATGGTGTTGCATTAGCGTATGGACATATATAAAGTGTGGCCAGCCTTCCCAGATATGTGCTCAAGAAAACTACTACCTATTTTTCTAAATACTAGACGTTTGGGTACTTTAAATTGAACTGCGAAAACGTCTTATATTAAGGAACAAAGGGTGTAGGGTTCACTCAAATTATCCCGGTAAAGCTAGTCACACCTTTATTAAAATTAATGTTAATTATGTTATCGGAGGAGGTCTGTATGTTTGTCTCTAATGCCTATCGACTACATACCTGGCATCATGATGTAATGGTAAGTCATTTCCTTTAGTATAATTTCATTGAATTATCAAGGCGGTGATGCCATTTTATTTTAGTTGAACTGCACAAAATATGCTTACAAGAAGAGGAAAGGTCAGGAATGGTTCAAATTTTCAGAAAAAACTATGTATGCCTTCCTGACATCAGGCGCTATTGGCTTATTTATTGCTTCAAACTGTTGGTTAGAAACAGTCGTGCTACCTTTTCCCAAGAAATTGGAATGCTATTTGTGAGTCTATGCTTCAACTAGTGCCAGTTTTATAGTAATCACACTTTCAATATCTATGCAAACAGGGATGCTCGATTTTAGTGGAACTGCACAAAAAGTCCAAATGGTTCAACATTAGGAGCATGTTTTCTTCCAAACCTTTATATCCAATTGGTGGCACTATGAGCTGTTCATTACGAAGGTACATGGTTTGCTACTATCTTGCTACTCTTTTTGTACTGTCATTAGATAGTAATACTAGTGGTTTGCATGTGGATTTATTGATAGAGTGGACCTACATTGGAGCTGCAGGACATGATTCAATGATTGGATGCTCAATTTCGATTGTATTGATTTCACCTCTTCCATCACTGCGAACATGGATATCCTTGGTCTGATGAAGAATAGGCGCTATATTTCTGCTCTGAACCAGCAAATCAATTCAGTATGAAATTATCCAGGGCAGAACATGAATGTATCAAATTGTCCAAAGGAAAACATGAAGATGCTAAGCGGAAGATACGTGTTTAAACTAAAAATACAAGGTGGAGTATATGTTTACTAGCTACTTGATATTTGTGCAGACAGAGATGTCTGCCCATTGCTATTTGGCAAACAAACAAAGTGAGTGCAATTTTGGTTGAACTGCAGAAGAGAATAGTATAGTCACTGCATGCAGTGCCTTTGAAAATAGACACAGAAAGATTGGATAGTCACTTCATGCACTGCAGAAAAGTAGTACTGTACTATTTATTGGCCGACACTAGGTGCTTCATTGCTTTGGTCTGATTATACAATGAGCATCATTTTGCCGAAGTTAAAGTTTGTATTCCTAAAATAGTCTCATCGTGTGATCAAGAGAAGACTAAATCATATTGTAGTGGATATTCCTCCATCATGTGGGGTTCATTCTCATGGTTCCAGCTGTTGGTGAAACCACTTACGTTTGCAAGAGGAATTGTAGACTCCACAAACAAATTTGTCTTTCACTATGTACTGAATGTTGGCCAAGAGAAGCATCCATGTTAGTAGAAAGAACACATGTTTTTTCTAGATCTTTGCTTTTGGAGCTACATATTTGTATATGATCTGTGAATCATTGAGATGCATTAACATGTTGATATTATGTATGGGAATCATACTAGTTGGTTTTGAATTTGGGCTACTAATGTGAACATATTACAATGCCAGGCCTGTGAGTCTCGTGTGAACATTTCGAATGGATCGGATCTTACTATTGTGCACAGCATGATCCTTATTTCTGTGTTTTCTCAGTGTTTACAAGTTACTAATAGTTCCTCATTTCTGTTCGCTCAGTGTTTACAAGTTACTGATCGATCACTAGCTAGCCTAGTAATGCGCTCCTGGCAGTTTTAGTTGCGACGCAAGATCCGAAGTGGCAGTTTTTTGAATAAAAATGCCTACCTCTGAAGAAACTGACAAGATGCTCTGAATAAAATGCCATGCGAATCTAAAGAAACTGCTAGCAAAAATGTTCACAAATGCCTTATCTCCCAGCAAACGTTCATCAGCTAATGCAATCCGACACATACACCATCCGACCTAATCGATCCTATGATATGTCTCCAACGTATCTATAATTTTTGATTGCTCCATGCTATATTATCTTCTGTTTTGGACATTATTGGGCTTTATTATTCACTTTTATATTATTTTTGGGACTAACATATTAACCGGAGGCCCAGCCCAGAATTGCTGTTTTTTGCCTATTTCAGAGGTTCACGGAAAAAGAATATCAAACGGAGTCCAAACGAAATGAAACCTTCGGGAACATGATTTTTGGAACGAACATGATCCAGGAGACTTGGACCCTAAGTCAAGGAATCTTCCAGGAAGCCACGAGGTAGGGGGGCGTGCCTACCCCCTCCCCCCCAGGCGCGCCCTCCACCCTCGTGGGCCCCAGGTTGCTCTACTGACGTACTCCTTCCTCCTATATATACCTACGTACCCCCAAACGATCAGATACGGAGCCAAAAACCTAATTCCACCGCCGCAACCTTCTGTACCCACGAGATCCCATAGTTATTAGCTAGATGGCTTCCTCTCTCTTTTGGATCTCAATACAATTTTCTCCCCCTCTCTTGTGGAGATCTATTCGATGTAATCTTCTTTTGCGGTGTGTTTGTTGAGACTGATGAATTGTGGGTTTATGATCAAGTTTATCTATGAACAATATTTGAATCTTCTGAATTCTTTTATGTATGATTGGTTATCTTTGCAAGTCTCTTCGAATTATCAGTTTGGTTTGGCCTACTAGATTGATCTTTCTTGCAATGGGAGAACTGCTTAGCTTTTGGTTCAATCTTGCGGTGTCCTTTCCCAGTGACAGTAGGGGCAGCAAGGCACGTGTTGTATTCTTGACATCGAGGATAACAAGATGGGGTTTTTATTATATTGCATGAATTTATCCCTCTACATCATGTCATCTTGCTTAAGGCGCTACTCTGTTCTTATGAACTTAATACTCTAGATGCATGCTGGATAGCGGTCGATGTGTGGAGTAATAGTAGTAGATGCAGGCAGGAGTCGGTCAACTTGTCTCGGACGTGATGCCTATATACATGATCATACCTAGATATTCTCATAACTATGCTCAATTCTGTCAATTGCTCAACAGTAATTTGTTCACCCACCGTAAAATACTTATGCTCTTGAGAGAAACCACTAGTGAAACCTATGGCCCCCGGGTCTATCTTCATCATATTAATATTCCAACACTTAGCTATTTCCGTTGCTTTTTTACTTTGCTTTTATTTTACTTTGCATCTTTATCATAAAACTACCAAAAATATTATCCTATCATATCTATCAGATCTCACTCTCGTAAGTGACCATGTAGGGATTGACAAACCCTTATCGCGTTGGTTGCGAGGATTTATTTG
The DNA here is from genome assembly GCA_021605205.1 of Aegilops longissima. NCBI lineage: Eukaryota > Viridiplantae > Streptophyta > Magnoliopsida > Poales > Poaceae > Aegilops > Aegilops longissima. The sequence goes on along the minus strand of CM038677.1, from coordinate 112,103,089 downwards.
TTTGTGTAGGTACGAGGGACTCGCGCGTAGCCTCCTACTGGAAATACTTACGCTACTTTGCTGCATCACCCTTTCCTCTTCAAGGGAAAACCAACGCAGTGCTCAAGAGGTAGCAAGAAGGATTTCTCGCGCCGTTGCCGGGGAGGTCTATGCAAAAGTCAACATACAAAGTACCCATCACAAACCCTTATCTCCCGCATTTCATTATTTGCTATTTGCCTCTTGTTTTTCTCTCCCCCAATTCACCCTTGCCGTTTTATTCGCCCTCTGTTTTTCGTTCGCCTCTTTTTCGCTTGCTTTCTGTTCGCTCGTGTGTTGGATTGCTTGTCTGTCATGATGGCTCAAGATAATACCAAATTGTGTGACTTTACCAATACCAACAGTAATGATTTCCTTAGCACTCCAATTGCTCCTCTTACCGATACTGAATCTTGTGAAATCAATGCTGATTTGTTGAATCTTGTCATGAAAGATCAATTCGCTGGCCTTCCTAGCGAAGATGCCGCTACTCATCTAAATAGCTTCGTTGATTTGTGTGATATGCAAAAGAAGAAAGATGTTGATAATGATATTGTTAAATTGAAGTTATTTCCTTTTTCGCTTAGAGATCGTGCTAAAGATTGGTTTTCGTCTTTGCCTAAAAATAGTATTGATTCTTGGAATAAGTGCAAAGATGCTTTTACCTCTAAGTATTTTCCTCCCGCTAAGATCATCTCTCTTAGAAATGATATTATGAATTTTAAGCAAATTTATCATGAACATGTTGCATAAGCTTGGGAGAGCATGAAATTAATGATATGTAATTGCCCCACGCATGGTTTGAATTTGTGGATGATTATACAAAAAATTTATGCCGGATTGAATTTTGCTTCTAAAAATCTTTTAGATTCGGCCGCGGGAGGCACTTTTATGGAAATCACTTTAGGAGAAGCTACTAAACTCCTAGATAATATTATGGTTAATTATTCTCAATGGCACACTGAAAGATCTACTAATAAAAAAGTGCATGCGATAGAAGAAATTAATGTTTTGAATGGAAAGATGGATGAACTTATGAAATTATTTGCTACTAAGAGTGTTTCTTATGATCCTAATGATATGCCTTTGTCTACTTTGATTGAGAATAATAATGAATCTATGGATGTGAATTTTTTTGGTAGGAATAATTTTCGTAACAATGCGTATAGAGGAAACTTTAATCCTAGGCCTTATCCTAGCAATTCCTCTAATAATGATGGTAATTCCTACAACTATTCTTATGGAAATTTTAATAAGATGCCCTCTGGTGCAATTATTGATATGAAGGAAGGGAAAATTAGATTCCAATTTCCATTAAAGAAAGGCATGGAACACTTCCCTAGGAAGAAAATAAAATTTCCATATGAATCTATCACGAGAGCCTACGTACCCCCAAACGATCAGATACGGAGCCAAAAACCTAATTCCATCGCCGCAACCTTCTGTACCCACGAGATCCCATCTTGGGGCCTGTTCCGGAGCTCCGCCGGAGGGGGCATCAATCACGGAGGGCTTCTACATCAACACCATAGCCTCTTCGATGAAGTGCGAGTAGTTTACGTCAGACCTTCGGGTCCATAGTTATTAGCTAGATGGCTTCCTCTCTCTTTTTGGATCTCAATACAATTTTCTCCCCCTCTCTTGTGGAGATCTATTCGATGTAATCTTCTTTTGCGGTGTGTTTGTTGAGACTGACGAATTGTGGGTTTATGATCAAGTTTATCTATGAACAATATTTGAATCTTCTGAATTCTTTTATGTATGATTGGTTATCTTCGCAAGTCTCTTCGAAATCAGTTTGGTTTGGCCTACTAGATTGATCTTTCTTGCAATGGGATAAGTGCTTAGCTTTGGGTTCAATCTTGATGTGTCCTTTCCCAGTGACAGTAGGGGCAGCAAGGCACGTATTGTATTGTTGCCATCAAGGATAACAAGATGGAGTTTTTATCGTATTGCATGAATTTATCCCTCTACATCATGTCATCTTGCTTAAGGCGTTACTCTGTTCTTATAAACTTAATACTCTAGATGCATGCTGGATAGCGGTCGATGTGTGGAGTAATAGTAGTAGAGGCAGGCATGAGTCGGTCTACTTGTTGAGGTAGTCCTGGATTAGGGGGTATCCGGACAGCCGGACTGTGTACAACGTCCGAACTATTGAAGCGTGAAGATACGAGACTCAAGACTTCGGCCCGTGTCCGAATGGGACTTTCCTTGGCGGGGAATGCAAGCTTGGTGATCCGGATATTATATTTCCTTCCTTGTAACGGACTCCGTGTAAACCCTAGCCCTCTCCGGTGTCTATATAAACCGGAGAAATTGGTCCTTAGAAGGCCGATCACAATTACATTCATACCATCATACGCTAGCTCCTAGGGTTTAGCCTCTACGATCTCGTGGAAGGTCTACTCTTGTACTACCCATATCATCAATATTAATCAAGCAGGAAGTAGGGTTTTACCTCCATTGAGAGGGCCCGAACCTGGGTAAACATCTATGTCCCTTACTTCTTGTTACCATCAGCCTTGACGCACAGATTGGGACCCCCTACCCGAGATCCGCTGGTTTTGACACCGACATTGGTGCTTTCATTGAGAGTTCCTCTGTGTCGTCACTGTCAGGCTCGATGGCTCCCTCAATCATCATCAACGACGCTGTCCAGGGCGAGACTTTCCTCCCCAGACAGATCTTCATGTTCGGCGGCTTCACACTGCGGGCCAACTCGCTTGGCCATCTGGAGCAGATCGATAGCTACGCCCCTGGCCACCAGGTCAGGTTTGGAAACCTGAACTACACGGCGGACATCCGCGGGGACTTGATCTTCGATGGATTTGAGCCTATGCCAGGAGCACCGGACAGTCACGACGAGCATGGCTTAGACCTGCCGACCGACGAAGCTCAGGGCATCATCCCCGTACTGTCCCCGGACCTAGATTCGGACCAGACTGTGTTGCCTAAGGACGGAGGGATGGACCCCGTCCCTCAGGTCGCACACTCATCGGCGGTGGAGCCGAACACGGGTCTCACCTCTGCGGTGGCCTGTGACTCCGAACCTCCGGATTCGTATCCGGACGTTGGTTCCAATCCGCACACTCCCTTGCCCGTGGGGCAAGGATGGGCTCCGATAATGGAGTTCACCGCTGCGGATATCTTCCAGCACTCGCCCTTTGGCGACATGCTGGACTCATTAAAGTCTCTATATTTGTCAGGAGGATCTTCGCCGAACTATGTCCGGCTCGAGTGGGAGGCATGCGACGAGGAAATTCGTCTCCCACCCACCACCCACTTTGTTGCCACGGTTGACGATTTAACTGAGGTATTAAACTTTGACTCCGAAGACATCGACGGTATGGACGACGATGCAGGAGAAGAACACGAACCACCGCTCACTGGGCGGTGGAAAGCCACCTCTTCCTATGACATATATATGGTGGACACCCCGAAGGAACAAATGGCGATGAGGCAACGGAGGATAAAACCTCAAGGAAAAAAGCAAAGAATGGGCATCGTCGGTGCCACTCCAAGCCCCGCCACACCAACACCGGTCGAGAAGACAAAAACAATCCGGATGGCGCCGAAGATGAATACAACCCAATTCGGCTTGCCTTTCAGCAGGCCGGACTGGCCACCGTGGGATACTCGAAAAGGGACAACTATACGCCCCCCTCCGATGACGAGGCAAGCCTCGATAATGAAGAATTCGGCGTGCCTGAAGATCCAGTGGAACAAGCTCGCTTCGAGCGACGGCTCAGGGCCACGGCAAAGAGCCTGCAAAGGAAGCAACAGTAGCTTAAAGCTGACCAAAATTCGCCGGCGGACAGATGGACCAAGGTCCTGGCCACCAAAATATACGGACCCGACCGCCCGGACAAAGGGTACACAGGGCACAACCGGCCACCCCAACCTAAGCAGGAAAACCCAAGGCACACACCCCAACGCCAACACACCACTACGGTCCAAAACAACACGAAGGACACAAGAAGAAGCACCCTCAAGCCCTGGCGCAATGGTCATAAGCGCCAAGTCAGGAAAGCCGGTGCTAATTTCAGCAACTCCTAGTCCGGTCAACGGACAAAGAAGAGCTCAGACCTATCCGGCCCGAGCCACAGACTCGATCAACCATGCGAAATTGATGGTACTCCGAGAAGAACGGCAAAGCATACCAATAGAGAGTGCCGGATCCTCAAAACAAAACGGCTGGCCGTGTGCCGAAAACAATGAAGGGAGGCTTCTGGCCAAGAGCCCCCCCCCTCCATTGCATATAAGTACGGCCGCTCACCCCAGACCGCGCTAACCACAGCAACTCAGTTGCAGTACCTAAGGACATAGCAAACCAGGGGCTCCATAAAACAAGAAACCCCCGCAGGTGTGAAATCACAAACAACATCTCTTAAAAGATGCTGGGGGCAAAGGCCAAGTTTTTCTGGCCCATCACTCTAAACGGTTATCCTCGGATCACCAAAGAAATACTACGCCAAAGAATAAATCTTCGGCACCTTCCCAGCATGCGGTAATTTACCGTACGCAAACGGGACGAACCACGTTGGCTGGATCCCACGTGGTAAATCACTCAGGACAACACCATGTAATGTAATCACACCCATTGGCAAGGCCGAATCCCGCCCTCAGGGCGGCTATCATACAGCTGCTGGAGTAGCGAGTCACGCATGCTTATCAAGATTTTGATATGATAGGCGACTATCCGGACACCAACCGAGGAGTCCGTACTACCCAACGGTCTAACGACTGAGATTACCAGGGCCCGATCAGGAGCCCTCGGACCAACCACAAGAGGACGCTCGGCTACCACCGAGTATTTGCCTTACAAACTAACTTTGATGCAGAGCAAGATAGGTGACGTGGAATAGGCCGGGACACACAAGGAGCCCCCGCCCCCTAAAAGAAGGCAGTCCGGATTCACTCCCGATCCACTGACAACTCCCTCCAGTACGGCCATTATAGGTTCTGCCAAAAAACACCTCTTTTCATAATCATACATCGTACTCATATGCATAGACATATCATTTTGCTACAATATGTAGACTTAAATAACACTTACCGGACGTCGCTTTTCATTGACACCTGGTGTTACGCCCGATTATGCCAGGGGCTTCATAATATGGCAATAAAGTCTGACCACCTTCTCGGTCGTCCGGCACCCCGAACTTATAGCACTATATGCATCAGCTCCGAATCATGTCTTGGGTCATTGGTTGGGTTTGCCCAGCTCCGTTGTTTTGGTACCTTACATTTTTTTATATCGGCTAAGGTAGCGTAGGGAGAACTACTGCGATTGTGTCCTGGATCTGCCGGACGAGCACCTCAGTAGAGAAAGCCGAAAACCGACTGTCATGATACAGCGAGAGCTGGTCAGTTGTTCGAGAGGTTGTAAAATCCCTAAAGATTTATTCCGCACAACGCCATCATAAATGCAGAGTGCGACGGATCGGTTTTCTGATCAGGCGCCAATAGAGCCCCTAGTTCGGCCTTCCGAACACTAGGGGCTGCACCGACAATACTCGAATTCCTATGGCTAAGTGAGAGTAATAAAGCCTTATAGTCCGATTGCTTGGTTCATGGTGAGAAACGCCTCCGCATAGGGACCTAACTATGGGATGAAGAGCGTTTAGTTATATCCCGAACACCCCCGTATTCTTTTTACGTGGGGGCAGAAGCCAACGACTGGCCAACTCTCAGGATTTACATACATTAAACAGCCGCACAGGAAGAACATATGTTCAAACAAAATAGGCAATATATAAACGCCATAATCTCATATTACAAGAAGTGGCACGAATGCCCTCAGGGAAATATAATGTCTTTGGTACATTTATCCGCCGCAAGGCGGGCCCCCTTCAATACACCTTCATAGTACAGTTCGGGCTTGCGATGCTCCTTACCCTTTGGCGGCCCCTCAGTCATCAGCTTCTCCGCGTCAAGCTTCCCCCAATGCACTTTTGCACGGGCAAATGCCATACGTGCACCCTCTATGCAGAGCGATTGCTTAATAGCATCAAGCCAAGGACATGCACCCGCAATCCGCTTCATGAGCCCGAAGTAACTGCTCGGAATTGGCTCCGCCGGCCACAGCCGGACAATCAAGTCCTTCATGGCTAGTTCGGCCACTTGGTGCAGTTCGACCAGCTGCTTCAGCTGATCGATAAAGGGCACCGGATAGTTCGATGCCAAATACTGCGACCAAAAATCCCTCTCCGCAGTCTTCTTTTCCTCGGTTTGGTAGAATTGGGCGGCATCTGATATGCTGCGAGGAAGATCCGCAAACGCCCCTGGAAAAATAAGATTTCAGCTTGCCGCTTAGAATTCTTCCATCATCATGGATAAATGGCTAAGAATACAGAAGGCCTTACCAGCCGCAACTTTCCGGGCATCTTGAATGTCCCATACAGCACCTCGGGCTTCCTCCCGGGCATCTTCCGCAGCTTGGAGCGCTTGGGCGAGTTCGGCTTCTTTCTCCACTACATTTTGCTCCAAGCCCTCGCTTTTCTTCACAGCCTCCTAGAGCTCCCGCTCAGCTGTGACAACCCTGGCCTCGTGTTTTTCATGGTGTGCCTGTTCGGCGGCAGCCTTCTTGTTGGCATCATCTACAACCTTCTTCAGTGCCTCGTATTCGGCACTCCCTCCTAGGGCGTACAACACAAATACTTTTCAACAAGCACAATTACTTATTTGTGCCTACTGCAAGACAATGTTTTATCATACCTTGTTTATCTTCTAATTGCTTCCTCACGCGGCCAAGTTCTTCCTCGGCCCGTTCCAGGCTCCGCTTCAGTTCGGACACTTCCGCTTTATGGGCGGTCGTCCTCTCCACAGACGCCTGTATTCAAACAAAGAGGTACATGTCATTAACATAAGTTCCCACGACAAGAGAGGATTTGATCCCCTGCCCAGCTCCCTCTCCTTTGTCGGACAGTGTATCAGGGGCTACTACTCATATAATGACGATTCCTCAAAGGTTTCTTGGAAAACATACCTCAAAGGCCTTTATAAGGCCAAGGCAGGACTCGTTCAGCCCGCTCTCGGCGGACTGAATCTTTTCAACCACCGCACCCATAAGGGTCCGATGTTCATCGACGATAGACGTGTTCTCTAACACCGTCGATAGACCGCCTGGCAGCTCTGTCCGAACAGAGGTGGCCGGCGGAGTGGGCAGGCCTCCCACCATTGAAGGTGGCTGCTCGCCCGACCCGAGGGCCTTAGAGGTCTCCCGGACCTTGTCCGCCTGTGGACCGAACCCAAGGTCGCCCCCGCTGACGGCACACTCCGGGGCCATCGCTCCCGTGTGTCCGGCCCCAGTGATATGCCCCTCCTAATCCGAGCCCCGTTGATACGACACCTCAGTGTCACGCCAGGACGTTGGGGAAGGGGCCTCTGGAGGCGTCTTGCTCGCCAAAGCATCCGAGGTCAGCGAATCTTCGGATGAGGACTGGCCGGCGCGAGACCTCGCCGGACTGTGCAGAACATAGCAGCAGTTAAAACTACTATACCCAAAACCAATCCCAGACGCGTATGCGTGTTCGGGTTTTGTACACTTACTACTTCTCTTGGGGCTGGGCCCTGGGATCCCACTCCGGGCTGCTATCGGCAGCCGTGGTGGATGCCTCTGGGAGGGAACTTTTTCTCCTCTTGGGCGATTCGGCCTCCAGGGACGGGGAAGCCACACGCTTCTTCCCACCTTCAGAGTAAGGCTGGTCCTCCTCTGCTTCTCCCTCTTCGTCTTCTGAAGAAGGAGCGTCGCTTTAGTCTTCGGAATTTACGTCCGAAGCCTCGCGGTGACGAAGGCCACTCCGGGTCTTCTTGACCTTCTTGGAGGCCTCCTACTTTGGCGCCTCGTAAGGCGCGGGGACCAGCATCTTCGTCAGAAGAGGTCCGGCCGGTTCCTCCTGCAATGGGGCTGGACAATGTACCCGCTCCACTTTCTTTATCCATCCCTGCGGTCACGATGAAACACGATTAGGATGTCTCCCTCATGATATGCCAGCTAAAGCGTTAATAGACAGAGCTTGGTTGTGACTTACCGAGCTTGGAGAATGGGATAACTGATACCCATGATCCTCGGTGGGGTCCGGCCACGATTTGCCGGACTTGAAGAGCACCTTACAGATATCCTTGTGGGAGGAATCGTAAAGCTCATGAAGGGTTTGGTGCTCGACGGGGTCGAACTCCCACAGAGTACAAGCTCGACACTGACAAGGGAGAATCAGGCGAACTAGCATCACCTGAAGGCGCGTCTGGAGCAGTGACAGCTCGTTGGACGAGGACCAGTTTGGGCCCTTCTCGGGCCAGGAAGTGAGCCGCAGCGGAGCTTCGGATTTGAACTCTGGAACGGCCGCCCACTTTTTGCCGCGTGGTTCGGTGATATAGAACCACTGCTGCTGCCACTCCTTGGCGGAGTCGTTGAAAGCGCCCGCCGGCCAAACGACCTTGGGCATCTTGCTCACCATGGCGCCGCCGCACTCAGCGTGTCCGCCACTCACCACCTTGGGCTTCACATTAAAAATCTTTAGCCACAGTCCGAAGTGAGGTGAGATCCGAATAAAGGCCTCGCGCACGACGATGAACGTCGAGATATTGAGGAAGGAGTTGGGGGAAAGATCATGAAAATCAATCCCGTAGTAATACATGACTCCGCGAACAAACGGGTGTAGGGGAAACCCAAGCACGTGGACAAAGTGAGGAAGGAACACGACTCTCTCGTAAGGTTCCGGAGTAGGGACGACCTGTCCCGCTGGGGGAAGATGATGGCCGATCTTCTGAGCCAGATACCCGGCGTCCCGGAGCTTCTTAATATCCTTCTCCCGGACAGTAGAGGCCATCCATTTGCCTCCTGCTCCGGATCCGGACATCTTTGGAAAGCCTCTCTTTGGTGGAAAGGAAGAGTGCTTGGGCGTTAGGGCTCGAAAAGAGGGGAATGAGCGAGCGGAAGGAGAAAGGCGTGGGTAAAGAGAAGGAGACCCTGCCTCTTTATAGGGGCGGTAAGTGCTTTTTGCGCCTCCCCACTTGCCTGGTTGATCCCGTTTGCCTCCCACTCGCCGCGATCAGCACTACGGTTGGATTACCCATACCCATATTGATGAGAATTCTGTAATAAAGGGGCACGATCTCTGCTTTGACAAGACGTGTCAAGGAAACTGCCTCGCAATATGCGCTATTGCTGGTTGTGGAAAGAACGGTTCAAATAATGACCCGACCGAAATGACATGTCCCGTTGCTTAAAAAGTTGTCAGCAGATTGCATTTGTGAAACATCATTCTCTCTACGGTGACATGCGAAGATCATCTTGTGGATCCGGACACGGTTTAAGTATTCGAAAATTACTTTGGAGTATTCGGAGGAGGAACCCGCCCTGCAATGCCGAAGACAATACTGCGCGCCGGACTCATCGTCATTGAAGCCTGGTTCAGGGGCTACTGAGGGAGTCCTGGATTAGGGGGTATCCGGACAGCCGGACTGTGTATAACGTTCGGACTATTGAAGCGTGAAGATACGATACTCAATACTTCGGCCCGTGTCCGGATGGGACTTTCCTTGGCGGGGAAGGCAAGCTCGGCGATCCGGATATTATATTTCCTTCCTTGTAACCGACTCCGTGTAAACCCTAGCCCTCTCCGGTGTCTATATAAACCAGAGAGGTTGGTCCTTAGAAGGCCGATCACAATTACATTCATACCATTATAGGCTAGCTACTAGGGTTTAGCCTCTACGATCTCGTGGTAGATCTACTCTTGTACTACCCATATCATCAATATTAATCAAGCATGAAGTAGGGTTTTACCTCCATCGAGAGGGACCGAACCTGGGTAAACATCTGTGTCCCTTACTTCTTGTTACCATCAGCCTTGACGCACGGATCAGGACCCCCTACCTGTAACACCCCGGACGTAACTTTCCATTATTGTAACTCCAACTCTTGCCATTTTCGGCATTGTGATATGATATTCCCCCCGTGACTCACAGATTCTACCAAAACAGTTGCAGGTGCCGACGATGCCGGTGCAGGTGACGCAACTGAGCTCAAGTGGGAGTTCGACGAGGAACGTGGCCGTTACTATGTGTCTTTTCCTGATGATCAGTAGTGGAGCCCAGTTGGGACAATCGGGGATCTGTGTAGCATTTGGGGTATCTTCTTTTATTTTGGTTCCGTGGTCGGACCACAGAGTGTACTCGGATGATGGATGTTTATTTATGTCTTTGTGTGAAGTGGCGATTGTAAGCCAACTATGTATCTCTTTCCCTTATGTATTACATGGGTTGTGTGAAGATTACCTCACTTGCGACATTGCTTTCAATGCGGTTATGCCTCTAAGTCGTGCCTCGACACGTGGGAGATATAGCCTCATCGAGGGCGTTACACTACCCGAGATCCGCCGGTTTTGACACCGACACTTGTCTCGGACGTGATGCCTATATACATGATCATACCTAGATATTCTCATAACTATGCTCAATTCTGTCAATTGCTCAACAGTAATTTGTTCACCCTCCGTAAAATACTTATGCTCTTGAGAGAAGCCACTAGTGAAACCTATGCCCCCCGTGTCTATCTTCATCATATTAATCTTCCAACACTTAGTTATTTCCGTTGCTTTTTTACTTTGCTTTTATTTTACTTTGCATCTTTATCATAAAAATACTAAAAATATTATCCTATCATATCTATCAGATCTCACTCTCGTAAGTGACCATGTAGGGATTGACAACTCCTTATCGCGTTGGTTGCGAGGATTTATTTGTTTGTGTAGGTGCGAGGGACTCGCGCGTAGCCTCCTACTGGATTGATACCTTGGTTCACAAAAACTGAGGGAAATACTTACGCTACTTTGTTGCATCACCCTTTCCTCTTCAAGGGAAAACCAACGCAGTGCTCAAGAGGTAGCATCCTACACGTACACTATCCAACCTACTCGATCCTACATGAATAAATAACGGATCACGCACGTACAACATCCTTTCTAGTTTGCAGGGCTCAATTCAAAAAACGACCTACTCGGTTCTACACGAATAAATAGCGGATCACGCACGTACTACCTCCTTTCCGGTTTGCAGGACTTAATTCGAAAATCTCACCAACCAAGGTAGATGATGAGTGGTGGAATTATTTTTGACAAGGAGGGAGTACCTCATCTGGATGATTCGAGTGCACTCGTTTGACCGTCATGCCAGCGTGCGACCCAACACGGATGGGACGCACCACTGACGGGACGGTACGACACAGTCATAATTTTCAGTTTTTTAGTTTCCATGGCAAGCTGGCGTGCTAAGCCATTGAATCCCGATGACCGCGATGACCGTCGCGTTTCCCGTGACACGTTGGTTTGCCTACCTTCTGCCTATAATTACTGTTTCCTGGCCTTCTCCGGTGGCACCATCACCCAACTCGCCGTATGCTCATAAGGCCCCACCGGCTCGACGTCGCTCGCCACTTATCCTTGCTCTCGCCATGTCCGCTATGCCCCCGCCCGTCCACAATAGGCGACGCCGGAGTCGGTCACCGCCGGAACTAGTGTTTGGTTTTGTCACGACCGGTTTTCCAATAAAAATATTTATTGAGAAACCGATCTATTAATTCCAGTGTAAGGAAAATCCTCCTTACTGGTAGACAAAACCTTGATACAATAAGCCAGTAGCATTTAATATATTACAGGGTCGAGCTGAGGTTGCTCAACAAATTATTACAAGCACGCCAATAATTATACATAGTGGTGGATATGACATAGAGGAGTGGTGGCATACTACTGACTCGAGGTAAAGTAGTGGAATAACACAGTGGAGTGGATAATATGACTCCTACACTGGCGGCTCATCGAGCGTCGAGGTGAGGCTCGGTGAATTTATTTGGGTAGCGGAAGCGGATATAACACAGTGACTAATCCAGGGGTCACACGAGACTGACTGGGATTCCTCTAGGCGTCGGACTCGCTATCGAACTCTTCATCCATGAGATCGCCTTCACGACATCCGGCCAAATCAACAAGCCAGGTAAGTACTTTGAAAGTACTCGCAAGACAGTTCGGACAAAACATATAACAAATGTATGCGTGAATGCGTCATGAGTAATTTAACAATGTGCAATCAAATCAGTATAACAAGGTATGTGAAAAGGGAATCGGCGGTAGTCCGCTCGAAAACCCAAAGAAAATAAACTGAAAACCAATCGGGTGTCTGAAGCGACACCTCGAAGGGCGAACAAATAAGTAATGTATGCCACAGTCGGGCGTCTAAGCGACACCTCATAAAGGGCTTATACTGAAAGAAAAGACATGCAGGCCACAGTCGGACGTCGGAGCGACATCATAGAAAGGGCTTATGTCAAAAGTAAATAAATTACAATGCCACAGTCGGACGTCTGAGCGACATCGCAGAAAGGGCGTATATCAAAAATAGGTAAATAACAATGCCACAGTCGGACGTCTGAGCGACATCGCAGAAAGGGCTTATATCAAAATAAGTAAATAACAATGCCACAGTCGGACGTCTGAGCGACATCGCACAAAGGGCTTATATCAAAATAAGTAAATAACAATGCCACAGTCGGACGTCTGAGCGACATCGCAGAAAGGGCTTATATCAAAATAAGTAAATAGCTATGCCATAGTCGGACGTCTGAGCGACATCGCAGAAAGGGCTTATACTTAATTATTCATAACTTACAAGAAATGGTGCTCACGGAAAATATTCATCACAAGACAGTAAACGGGTTAGTCCATCCACAGGAAATAAACATTGAACACTCATGTGGTTCTCAGGAGTTTCTGTCACCGGGACTGACATTTGACAAGATAAGATGAACACAACACTTGGACCTGCATAAAATGATTTCAAGGATTACTGACTCTGCAGAGTTTGTACTAAATTATCCACAGCCAACGGATTTCCGTAGTCTCGAAGGACTAGTTCCGTTTACGGTATTTTGGGAGGAAACACAGCTAACCAGTACAGACCCATCCCACCTTACGTTGCCAGGAATCACCCTAGACAGTGTTCAAGAAAGAAAACTTTGAGACGGGGAGATCACAATCTCGAATAGCATGGGATCAAATTTATATACGCGCGCTCTAAGGGGTGCCCCCCTCTCGGTCCCAACCGGAAACACCCATGCCCCCTGACTGGATGATAGGCTTTAATCCAGGGCCAAGGAACCCTCATCCCGGCTGAGGGAGTCCTGTATTAGGGGGTGTCCGGATAGCCGGACTACCATCATCAGCCGAACTATCATCAGCCGGACTATCATCATCGACCGGACTCCAAGACTATGAAGATACAAGATTGAAGACTTCTCCCCGTGTCCGGATGGGACTTTCCTTGGCGTGGAAGGCAAGCTTGGCGATACGGATATGTAGATCTCCTACCTTTGTAACCGACTCTATGTAACCCTAGCCCTCTCCGGTGTCTATATAAACCGGATGGCTCTAGTCCGTAGGACACAACAACAACAACAACAACAACAACCCTTACAATCATACCATAGGCTAGCTTCTAGGGTTTAGCCTCCTTGATCTCGTGGTAGATCCACTCTTGTAAACATCCATAATATCAATATCAGTCAAACAGGACGTACGGTTTTACCTCCATCAAGAGGGCCCGAACCTGGGTAAAACATCGTGTCCCTTGTCTCCTGTTACCATCCGCCTAGACGCACAGTTCGGGACCCCCTACCCGAGATCCGCCGGTTTTGACACCGACACCGGCCTCTCGATTTGGTGTGTACCAGAAAGTGGTTTGCAACTTACTAAACCGTATCCCTTGCGGAAAAATGTGGTAGTACGGAAGGGGAGACGGACGGGAACTTGACTGATTTATGTTGACACTTGGTCAAAGGTCTGGCATAAGACTGGCATGCTACAACACTGCCATCTTACCCATTCTCATGCCAACTCATGGCCATGCAACTCATTTCCAACAACTCATGGATTTCCGAAACTCACTTGCCTCAACTTTTTACGTCATATAACTTTCATCGAGATGCTCATGAACATGCCATGAGACTAATTAATGCAAACATGCCCAAACACTCATCATATCAAAAGTTCAAACATGCTTGCCTGGTTCGGAGTAGTCAGGGTCTAGCTCGGTGAAGTTCGCGGTTCCGTCACCTCCTTCGGTATCTACGGTATACAAAAATACACGCACTAACGTAAATACCATGGGGTGCACAAAAATATTCCAAATTTTTTTCAAATAAATCTGATAAAAAAAATAGACAAAATTTTAAAGAGGACAGAAAAAGAATCACTCAAAAATCCTTTTCTGTTTAAAAGTTATAAGAGTTTTGGTCCATGGACCTTTCTGTAATGAAAGTAACACTCTCGTGGGTCTAAGCGAAAAAGTAAAAAGCGATTCGGATTAGAAAGCGCATTTGCCAGAATACGCTTTCAGAAACGGTTCGAAAAATAATAATAGAGAGGCTGACGGGCGGGTCCCACCCATCAGGTTTGAATATTCAAAAGGAGGCGGCAGAGCTCGTCGGCGCCCGAGAGCTGCGGTGGTCGACGGCGGCGATCCACGGTCGGGGGGTACCTCTGTGATCCGCTGGATGGTAGGTTTAGGACGGATGGCTGGACACCGCCTCGGGAGCTGCAACTTCTACGGCGATGGAGCCGAACACTTACCTTGTCCCGCATAAAGCTCATGACTCCGAGGTGCCGGACTCCGAACCTCCTGCGCCCCTGCCAGTCAAATCCGATTGGGCGCTGATCATGGAATTCACCGCTGCGGACACCTTTCAGCACTCACTCTTCGGCAATATCTTAAATTCGCTGAAACATCTCTCACTATCCGGAGAGCCCTGGCCGAACTACAGCCAGGATAGTCGGGACATGGACAATGAAGAAATTCAGAGCCCACCCACCACCCACTTCGTAGCCACAGTCGACGATCTAACCGACGTGCTAAACTACGACTCCGAAGACATCAACGGTATGGATGACGATGCCGGAGACAATCAAGAACCAGCGCCTATAGGGCACTGGAAGGCCACCTCGTCACATGACATACATATGGTGGACACCCCAAAGGTAAGCGATAACGAGGAGCAACGGGATGCGGCAGAGGATAATCCCGCCGATAAACAACCAAAACAGCGACGTAGACGCCGCCCTAAGTCCTGCCTCGATCAAAGCAGCATTCCTAACGACCCAGCGATAGAGTAGGGCAAACCAGCGGATGACGAACAGGACGAGCTGGATAATCAACCCCTTCAAGGAGCAATCAACAGTCCGGACACAACACCGGAGCATAAGAACATACACAAAAGACTCGTCGCCACTACAAGAAGTTTGAAGAAGGAAAAACGGAAGCTCAAAACAGCAGAAGACACGCTCAGAATGAAGTGGAGCAAAGTATTCAAGACTGCAGACAAATATGGCAATGGCCATCAAACAAAGAGCTACCCGAAGCGCAAGTTGCTGCCAGAATTTGACGAGGAAGCCATAGAGCCCTCACAGTCAAAAAATAAAGAGGCCGCCTGGCCGGATAGACGGCGAGATGACAGGCCAAAAGCGACAAGCGGGGCCGCACACAAGCCGACTTATAATCCTGGGAAAACGGACGGCCCAACTAGGTCCATCTACGGGTCAAAAAAGAGGGCCCCAGGAAGTAACACAACACGACAAGTGTTCGAAGACAGCGGCACACCCAAATACAGGGGCGCCACACACCCTCTATGTTTTACCGATGAGGTGCTAGATCATGAATTTCCAGCAGGGTTCAAACCCATAAACATAGAGGCATACGACGGCAAAACAGACCCCGGAGTCTGGATAGAAGATTACATACCACACATACACATGGCTAGAGGAGATGATCTCCACGCCATAAAATACCTACCCCTCAAGCTCAAAGGGCCAGCTCGGCATTGGCTCAAAAGCCTCCCAGAAAACACTGTTGGAAGTTGGGAAGAGCTTGAGGACGCGTTTAGAGCAAATTTTCAAGGGACTTATGTCCGCCCTCCGGATGCGAGCGATCTGAGTCATATAACCCAACAGCCCGAGAGTCACAAGAAATTCGAACAGGTTCCTTACCAAAAGAACCAAATAGTCGATTGTCCGGACGCGGAAGCCTTAGCAGCTTTTAAGCACAATGTCCGAGACGAATGGCTCGCCAGACACCTCGCCAAGAGAAGCCAAGAACAATGGCCGCTAACAAGCCTCATGACGCGCTTTGCGCGGAGAAGACAAATGGCTAGCAAGATACGGCACCAATGACCGAATACATCCGAGATCGAGATGGAACGGAAAGTCACGGCGCAGGAAAGATCAGCGCCGGAATAAAGAAAAAAGCCCAAAGGGCACGGCGGTCAACGCCGGATTCAAAAGCTCGCGGCCAAACAATAAAACACAGCCTCTTAAGGACAACAGAGACGAGCTATCAAATTTAAACAAAATTTTAGATCGGATATGTCAAATCCACAGTACCTCTGGAAGGCCTGCAAACCATACCAACCGAAATTGTTGGGTTTTTAAACAGTCCGCAGACTCAACGCCGACACAAGGCTCGATCGCCAAGCGAGGACGATGACGAACCCCACCAGCAGAGCACCGGAAGTCAAAAGACTTTCCCACAAGAGGTCAAAACAGTAAACTCGCTTCACGTGATAGTACGGAAAACCAACACGGCACTCGCTAAGACAAGTGTCGCACGGTCCACCCCAGTGGAACACCGATATTGGATGTCAAAACCAATCACTTTCGACCATCTGGATTAGTCCAGAAGTATCCGGAACGCATGATAGACTGCCCTGATATTGGATCCCATAATAGACGGACTGCAATTCACGCAGGTTTTGATGGACGGCGGCAGTGACTTAAACCTTCTATATCCGGACACGATCCGCAAGTTGGGATAGACCCTACTACAATTCGGCATAGCCGCACTTCCTTCCAAGGAGTGGCGCCAGGCCCTTACGCCAGGTGCACAGTTTCATTATTACTAGAAGTTGTGTTAGGGTCACCTGACAACTTCCGACGAGAAAAGCTAACCTTTCATGTCGCCCCATTTAAAAGTAGCTATCAAGCATCACTGGACGGAAGCTTTAAATCCGCTTCACACGCGTCTCTTACGCTTAAAATGCCCGGTCCACGTGGCATCATTTCATTAAAAGGTCGCCTGAGACCCCGGACACGGTTGGACGAGTCCGGAATAAATAAGCTAGGGGCTACCTAGCCGCACACCCCTTCATAAGGGTTTGTACATATAAGCCATAATGAGCTAGCATAGGCTCAGCTTTATTAATCTATATTTCAATTTTTTATGCACTTTTCTCGCACGATTTCTTTTCCAACTAAGTTCCTCTCTTTTTACAGATGAACAGCATGCACATCCGTCCGTGATACGGCACAACGGAGACACAAAGCGCAGACGCAGAGGGACCCGCTGCAAGGACTCTTTTCGGACTAAGACCCTCGTAAACCTTTCTTCTGTCTCTTGTTGCTATAATCCCTGGTTTATCATTATAACCAGAGTGGAGATCTGGCGTTTTGGCATCGGCCGCCGCCGTAAGAACCTGCCCGCACCTTGACACAAGGGGCTTAGGGCTTTGTTTTGCCCGCTATTGTAAAGACCGAACACCTTCGGAGTGTTCGCGTCTCGAGTTAGGCCTTATATGCATCAGCTCAATCATGTCTTTGGTCAAATGTTGGGTTTGCTCGGCTCGTGTTTCGCTGCCTTACGCTCCGTATCATCGGCTAACGTGGCACCGGGAGAACTCTCGCGATTGTGCCCCAGATTAATTGGGCGAGCACCTCGAGAGAAAGCCAAAACTGACTGTCATGATATAGCGAGAGACTGGTCAACCACTCGATCGACCATGGGAATGTTTAGGATTCCTCCTCTTAGACGAAGGGTCGTTTCCCGGCTAAGCACATACGCGCCCCGAATTCAGAGAGCGCGGTGCCCCAAGGGGCTATGTCGTAGCCCCACCCTCGAACTCCATGGCTAAGTGAAAGTGATAAAGCATTATAGTCCGGTTGCCTCGTTTGCTACGCTACCACCTCCTTTACAGGACCAAGACGTCGGATTAAGTGTGAAAATGCGCTATTTTTTATGAACACCCCGCACCTTGTGCGTGGGGGCTGAAGCCGACGACGCCATCTTTCAAAGTTATACACGTATACATGAACGGCCGCATAGGAGATATTCTATTACTTGAACGCACAAGTATAAAAGGCGCTTACATCATAAATATTGTTTTACATCATAAAAATGCTCATTCGAACGTAACATTTTTTGAGCACTGCGACTCTATTACACAAGCACCACGTAGCACTTCGCCAAAATAGTGCTCGGCGGGTAACCGGTTATCATCTGAACCCAGGGTCGCAACAGCGGTGGCATCCATCTCTGTCCAATGTGTCTTCACACGGGCGAGTGCCATCCGCGCACCCTCTATGCAGGCCGACCGCTTCATCGCCTTGATATGCGGCACCGCCCCAAGAAATTGCTGCAATAAGCCAAAGTAACTCTTCGGATCGGGCCTATCCGGCCGGATATGGGTCACTATATCCGTCATAGCAAGCCCGGACAACCTATTTAGCTCAGCCCACTCGGCCAAACGGTCGGTCAGCGGAAGTGAACGCTCCGGACTATGGAATTGAGACCAAAACAGCCCTTCCGTCTTGTGATCCTTCTGGCTTCAAAAATGCACAACGGCATCCGCCGCATTCGCTGCTAAGTCCATATAAGGGTCCTCTGGACCCCACAGTTGGCCCAAATGAGCATACTTTGGATTCGTAAGCCTTCAGCGCAGCAGAAAAGGCTTGCCAGCTACAATATCTCCGGCCTGGCGCAGCTCTTCCTTTATAGCCCGCATTGCAGAGCGGGCATCCTTGGCTTCGGCGATGGCCTTCCCCAGGTCTTCTTGCCCCGCTAGGCGCTCCTTCCCAAGAGCCTCATTGCGGTCGGTAGCATCTTTTAACTTCAAAGCCATTTCGGCCATCTTTTCCCTGCTCGGCAAGCAGTGCGACCCTTTCGCCGCTAACTCCTGGCCGCCCTCGAGGCCGCCAGACATTACTCCTTCGGCCTGCTCCTTGGCTCGAGCAAGTTCGGCCGAAGGCTCTCCACAGCAGCGGCACTATCTGCATTTCACGAACATGTTGTAAGGAGCTGGCTTCGCCCCTTACCAAGTGACCGCGATAACACTTACCTTGCGACTCATCAAGTCGCATGTTGATCAGCGTGATGTCGCATCCGCAACAGCGAGTTGCCGCTTTAGTTCAGCAACTCCGTCGGTCCGCTGGCCCCGGACAACCCGCCACCTGCATCGGCGGGCGGAAATTTAAACTCTGCGATTTTGATCCTCGACGCAGCTGTCGATTTCGACAACCTACCAAGTCTCAGGGGCTACTATCCATACAGGGCGCATTCTATATGCAAAACTGTTAAACGGTGTGTCATTTCTACATACCTCAAATCCCGCCAGCAAACTCCTGACGGCATTGTGCAACCCGCCTTGGCGGACGAAATCCTTTCAATCACCATGCTCATCAATGCGTGGTGATCTTCGAGATAGACGCCTTCTCAAGCAGATCCTTCACCAGACACCGCTTGGCGCCCGAACTATCGGCTTTGCCAAACCCGGGGCTCCTCCATGACGACACTTCAGGCTCGTCCGCCCTATCCGACGGCGCGCCGGACGGAGGCGTCTCGCTCTCCATCATCTCCTGACGAAGGTCCCCAAGACGAGCTCATTTATGAAGGGCGGAGATCCGAACTACAAGGTAAAACTTTAGTTATCCTCGTAAGCACAAATAGGGATGTCCCTTATTATAAAACTCCTTTCTTTCTACTTACGGCTCGTTGGAGGCTGACTCTTTAAGGGAGATTGTGCGGCGGGGCCTCCCGGACGCAGGACCCTCTGGCGAAGATTTCTTCCCCTTTAGGGGCTTTGCCCCGGGTCCTCGGAGGCAGTCCTCTTCTCCCCTTGGAGGAGGGATTCTCGATCCCCTCTTTCAAGAGCCTCCTTAGGCGAGGCAGTAGCTTTCCGCTTTCCCCTTCGTCTTCCTCTGAAGGCGCAACCTCAACATCCGGACCAGCACGGGATCCCGCGGTCTCGGGGAGGGCGGACACCATATCAATTTTGCTTCCGCTATCCACTCCTGTGTAGAAGGAAGTTGGTCATAAGGCGAATCATCGAAAGGCAAACAAACGGTATGTCCAGACTCGGAACTACTTACTTGAGTATCCGGGCGATTGCAGCTTAGGCCAGCATCCTCGGTCAATTCCGGACGCACCTCTTGCGATCCAAAGAATAATTTGTACATCTCCAGGGGTGTCATGCCCATGAAGTGTTGAAGAATCCGTGGGCCCTCTGGATTGAACTCCCATAGCCGGAGAGGGCGGCGTTTGCAGGGCGGGAGACGCCTAATCAGCATAACCTGCATCACCACCACCATATCGACCTCCCTCGTTTGGAGATCTCGAATCCGGCCCTGCAGTAGGGACACGTCCTTTGACGGCCCCCAGTTGAGCCATTGGTTGACCCACGACATCAACCGTCGTGGAGGTCCCGGGCGGAATAGGGGCGGCGACTTTTGTCTGCGGCCCCTCAGAACGGTAATATAGAACCACTCTTGCTGCCACGGGCCGAGCTCCTCTTGGAAGGGGCCAGCGGGCCACGGGGAATCGGCCCTACTACTTATGGCCGCCCCGCCACACTCCGCTTGACGCCCCCCCGATTATCTTCGGCACCACATTGAAGGTCTTCAGCCACAGGCTGAAGTGAGGGGTGGCGCGGAGGAAGGCTTCGCAGACGACAATAAATGTGGAAATACGGAGGATGGACTCCGGAGCCAAATCGTGGAATTCCAACCCATGTTAAAACATGAGCCCTCTCACAAAAGGATCCATCAGGAAGCCTAAACCCCGACGGAGGTGGGATACAAAAACGACATACTCGCCGGGCTCGGGGGTGGGGATGGCCTGCCCTTCGGCAGGCAACCTGTGTGAAATCTCGTAAGATAGGTACTTGGCCTCCCGCAGCTTTAGCACGTCCTCCTCCGTGATGGAGGAGGGCATCCACCGACCCTGGAGGTCCGTGACATCGTTGAAGGTCCGAGGCGCTCGAATCTGGAGCTCTAGGTGCTGGAACTTGGAGCGGGGAGAGGATTCGATGAAGGATTGAAGAAAACAAACGAGCCTTGGTCCCGTTATAAAGAGGGAGAATACCAAGAGCCGTCTCTGTGACCGTTTGGGACTCGCCTTCTATAGGGGGGGCGTGGCGACGGGCGCGGTTGGGTTACCCACGTCCGTATTGATGAGAATCTCGGATTAAGGGGGAACACGATCTCTGCCTCGACAAGACGTGCCAAGGAAACCGCTTCGCTAAATGCGCTGAGGTGGTAGAGTAAAAAACGATTCAAGTAATGGCTTGGTAGTGGCGTGACATCGTGCCACAAAAAACGTCAGCAGATTGAACTTGTGTATATATTATTCTCTCTGCGGTGGAATGTGGAATTTATTTTGCAGAGCCGGACACTATCCTAGTGTTCACAATCTTCTATCATTCGGAGGAGGAACCCGCCTTGCAATGCCAAGCAATATCTGCGCCGACTTATCGTCATTGAAGCCTGGTTCAGGGCTACCGAGGAGTCCTGGATTAGGGGTGTCCGGATAGCGGACTACCATCATCACCGAACTATCATCACCGGACTATCATCATCGAATCGGACTCCAAGACTATGAAGATACAAGATTGAAGACTTCGCCCGTGTCCGGATGGGACTTTCCTTGGCGTGGAAGGCAAGCTTGGCGACACGGATATGTAGATCCCCTACCATTGTAACCGAATCTATGTAACCCTAGCCCTCTCCGGTGTCTATATAAACCGGATGGCTCTAGTCCGTAGGACACAACAACAACAACAACAACAACAACCCTTACAATCATACCATAGGCTAGCTTCTAGGGTTTAGCCTCCTTGATCTCGTGGTAGATCCACTCTTGTAAACATCCACAATATCAATATCAGTCAAGCAGGACGTAGGGTTTTACCTCCATCAAGAGGGCCCGAACCTGGGTAAAACATCGTGTCCCTTGTCTCCTGTTACCATCCGCCTAGACGCACAGTTCGGGACCCCCTACCCGAGATCCGCCGGTTTTGACACCGACACCGGCCTCTCGATTTGTTGTGTACCAGAAAGTGGTTTGCAACTTACTAAACCGTATCCCTTGCGAAAAACATGTGGTAGTACGGAAGGGGAGACGGACGGGAACTGGACTGATTTATGTTGACACTTGGTCAAAGGTCTGGCATAAGACTGGCATGCTACAACACTGCCATCTTACCCATTCTCTTGCCAACTCATGACCATGCAACTCATTTCCAACAACTCATGGATTTCCGAAACTCACTTGCCTCAACTTTTTACGTGATATAACTTTCATCGAGATGCTCATGAACATGCCATGAGACTAATTAATGCAAACATGCCCAAACACTCATCATATCAAAAGTTCAAACATGCTTGCCTGGTTCGGAGTAGTCGGGGGTCTAGCTCGGTGAAGTTCGCGGCTCCGTCACCTCCTTCGGTATCTACGGTATACAAAAATACACGCACTAACGTAAATACCATGGGGTGCACAAAAATATTCCAAATATTTTTCAAATAAATCTTATAAAAAAATAGACAAAATATTAAAGAGGACAGAAAAAGAATCACTCAAAAATCCTTTTCTGTTTAAAAGTTATAAGAGTTTTGGTCCATGGACCTTTCTGTAATGAAACAGAAAACTCTCAGGGGTCTAAGGAGAAAAGTCCAGAAAACGATTCGGATTAGAAAGCGCATTTGCCAGAATACGCTTTCAGAAACGGTTCGAAAAAATATAATAGAGAGGCTGACGGGCGGGTCCCACCCATCAGGTTTGAATATTCAAAAGGAGGCGGCAGAGCTTGTCGGCGCCCGAGAGCTGCGGTGGTCGCCGGCGGCGATCCACGGTCGGGGGGTACCTCTGTGATCAGCGCACCCTTCCGCGTCGATGGGTGGTGGTGGTGGTCGCGGTGAGCACCACGTCGACGGTGGCCCTTGCTCCGGCGGACGGTGGTTCGGGAAGTCGTGGGTCTCGTCGGAGAGAGCTGCTGGGGTCAAATTGGAGTGGGGGTTAGTCTCCTAGAGGTGCCATGAGGCTACGGGCAACCTAGGGCGGTGGAGGAGCTCTCACCAGAGGGAATGCTGCCGGAGCCCGAAGCGTACGGAGGTGGCCGGAGTTGAGGAAGAAGGGCCCCTCGAGGCTCTTCCAGTGGCTGGGCGGGGTCTGGTGAGGTGGTGGAGGTGTGCGGGCTCGAGAGCGAGCTCGGAGGCTCTATAAATAGCCGGCCCGAGGCGGTTGCCGAGAACAGGATAAGTCCGGCGAGCGATTACGGCGGTGCTGTGGCTGGATGGTAGGTTTAGGAGCTTGAGCATCGAATAGACGAACCTCGAGTCCATCCGGTGCCTAACTCAGCGAGGTAGGGTGGTCACGGCCTGTCCCCAACGGAACGGCCGTGCGGCACGTCGGCGGCAGAGGGCGCGCCCCGTGCGTGCCAGGCCACGGCGACGTGTTGCATGCGTGCGCTGGCAAGGGAGACGGCCACGCGGAGCTCCCAGCTGGCGTGGGCGGTGCCGAACGGCGTTGTTCCGCAGGGTGCCCCCTGTTGGCCGCCACGGGAGGTCCCGACGCCGCGGAAGACACCGGCGCGGACGGGTCATGGTGCCACCGACGCCAGGAACCAGCCAAGTGCTCGTGCGGTGCTCTAGACAGGGAGGAGGAGCCATGCGCAACGCGCCAAGTGCACAGTTGACAAGTGACCAGCCTCTGACGAGACTGAATTTCTGAATGTCTGAATTACTCTGAAAGTGCAAAGTGACAGTGCATGCTAGGTGTTCGACAGAATGATTTTGGCATGTGGGGATTTTTCCTTGAGCTGATTTTTGGTGGAGTGGCTTCTCATTGAACTGGAGGTTGCCTGAATTTTGGTGGAACTTTTGGAGAAAAGGAGATATGAATTTCACCAAATTTGACAAATCTGGTCCAAACTTGCAGAAGCTGAAACTTGAAAATTTTGAAAAGAAGAAGAGTAGATCTTGATGGTTCTAGGTTGTGGGTGCTAGGGACTATCCAGAGGAATTGATTTGAGATCAAAGTTCAAAGGCATTAAGGTACTTGCTTTGCAATTCACCTAGGCTCAAAAATATGGACAGAATTGTTTTGGGCAAAGAAATAAATGAAATAAAAATCCAAAAGTGAGTTGGATTGGTTGGGTCGAAATATTTGGATTGTCCCAAAGTGGAAGGAGGGTTTTGGGAAGATTTACCACAAGAGGCAAGATAAAACCATGGGTGGTTTTAAAATAATAGAAGAACCAAAACTCCTAGGGTTTTCTTCTAAAAGAAAAATAAATCCCAAAAATAAATTTGAGAAGGAGAGAATCAGAAGAAAGGTTTTTAAATAACCAACACCATAGTTGAAGAAGATGCCAAAGTAAAATCCTTTGCCAAAGAGGAAATTCTTGAGAGAAAGAGATTTTTGGAAGGGTTTAAATGACCCCCTTCAACACCAACCAAGTTTTTGTTGAAAACCAAAACAAAAAATTTGGAGTATCACAGGTTTTTCACCGGAAGGCAGACGGAGGGAGGAGGCATTCTATTGGTCTTTAGATGGCAATGCGGAGTATGAGGAGTTGTTGGAGCACAACCGCCTGGCGGAGGAGCAGCGTATCCCCGATTTGTGCCGCCAGCGGGAAATGGAGCAGCAGCGCACCGATGCTCTGAGTCGCACGCAGAGTGCCCACAACTGGGCCGACTACATGGAGGATGGCGCCTGGTAAATAGCCCCGGAGCCTGTCGGGCACGCACGCATTTGCGACGCTGAATTTTACTACCAGCTTATCAAGTGGGTTTCCTGCTTAGAAGCCGAAGCTTCGGTGGACCACGTCGGCATGGAAAGGGCCAACGCGCGCGAGCAACGTGCCCTATCGCACCTTTGGTAAGTCCGTGGAGAGGCGGAGGACACCGGTGTCGGCGTTTAGCGTGTACCGCAGATGGAGGCCGGCATCGTCTAGTTAGCTAAGAGTAAGTTAGTACTTGTACACTACTAGAGTATTAGTGGGAGTAGATAGTTAACTTGGCTATGATGGTTGTCAACATGGAAGTTCAAGATTTATATCTGGATCGACACATTACTTTTGCTCAATGTTGAACTGTCCGTTTGAACATATGGAATGGGCTGTTATTTTTTTAAATGGGTTGTATTTCTCCGCCACGGGTTTAGAGGCTGACTTGTGCGCCTACCAGGTTGACGCGTACACAATCAGGAGATGATTGTACGGGGAGAGGATGACAGTAGGGACCCACCAAGGTCATGGCAGTACGCAAGTAAGTGCCTCCTTATTTCAAGCCAATAAAAAATGGATCCTCCTAATGGATTTCTGACATCTTGGTCCCATGCCTTTGTCAACGTAGTCAATAAACGAGAGAATTGCACAATGAGCGGCTGACATCAGGGACCTAGCAGCTCGCCTAGTAATTTTTGTTTTGCAAAAAATGCAGTGGCCTTTTTCAATGTTTGCAAAATTTGCAGTGACATTTTTCAAAGTTTGGAAATTGAAGTGGCACTTTTATAAATCGCCATAATTGGAAAGGCATTTATCTAATTTGTTTTTGAGACGGAAGCAGTGTGTCAACTGGGCTGTGCGGGGCACTCTGGCTTGTCTAGACAGCCTTCTCTTTTATGTATTGTTTAGGAAATCGTTAACTGGTAACAGCTCGGTTGGTTGGCGAGTAGGGGATTAATAGACCAAACGACAAAATAATCGGCCATTTAATCAATTAATCGGACGATTTAACAGTTTATCGGCTACTCGGTGACCCTATTAGTAGGGATTAATTGACAAGTTAACTGGTTAATCGGATGAATTCTTGAACATGGCATTTATGTTTACCACAGACCAGCCCAGTAGTTTTTTTTCTTTCTGAAAATGGCTAGCCCAGTTGTTTTGTGCTTTGTCAAGTAAGTTGCTTTGTCAGGCCTGTTGGGCTGCAAATCTTTCAAGACGAGGAGAGCTTCATTCAGCTGGCCCAGAAAATGGCCTATCACTAATGAGAAATGGGTTGTACTTTTTTAAAACACATCAAACCGACAATTAATTTCAAATTTATTTATTTATTCATTTCGAGATTTTAAATTCCATTAATTTTTATCCGTGGAAAATTTGTTGGATTTTATATTGATATACATTAATTTTTAAAATCAGTTTGAACGTGACTAGAAATTTCAGGATTAAAACAGTTCGGACCGCACCAAAATATGCAAAAAAAATTATAATTTTTTAACCGTGGCCACAATATGGGCTGTAATGCTAACAAAAAGAATATGGGCTCCAAAAAAAACCTTAAGAATTAGAAAATGGGCTTTAAATTATTAGAAATAATGGCAGATGGGCTATATGTTGTTTTCCACAGATTTGAGGCTTTCCTAAAAAAGGTTGACGCACAAGTAGTGACTACTGGATGTCCATCCAACAGCCGCCGTGCTTCTTCAATCTCTGCTCTTCCTGCTCTAGCCGCTCAAACAAGCGTCGGCGGGACTGCCTGCTCCCTCCTCCCTCGGCCGGCTGTTCTGCCGCGCAGGCCTCACCGCCCCACCGTACTCCCATCGCTGGCCTAGCCATTACTCTACTCACCCACACCTGTTGTTATTCTCCGGCGACAGCAGACGAACCAGTAAACCCTCGTACTCCCCTCCGCGTGGGAAAGAACTGCCGAGTCTTCCCTCGCTCCGTGTCATTCCCTTCCTAGGCCTCGCTGTCCTCCGTTGCCCTGGTGCTCTCGGTGCGGCGTGGTCAACGTGGCAACGGAAGACATCCATCGGAAGTGGACTGTATGTGGAGAGGCTGACAGCTGGGTCCACGGCCTTACGCAAAGAAATGCCTCGTTATTATGCGCAAAATAATGATTCCTCCAACTGACAGCTGGGACCCACCAGAAGGGCCTCTGTATTTCACGAAAAAACGTTCCCCCCGCTGACAGGTCGGACCCACCAGCTATATCTTCACACGTAAGGAAGTGCCTCCTTATTACGCACAAAAAAATGAATTCTCCCCCTACTAGTTGGGACCCACCATAGTAGGAGGCTGACTTGTGGGCCTACTAAGATGACGGGGACGGAGGGCTCCAGTGACCGTACGATGTCCATCCAACGGTCGTAGTGCTTCTTCAACCTCCGGTCTTCTTGTTCCGGCTGCCCAAACCAGCGCCGGTCGTTCCGCCTTCTCCTGCCTCCCGTGGCCACTGTGCTGCCGTGGAGGCCTCACTGCCCCCTACTACTCCTGCCGCTGGCCAGGCCATCCCTCTACTCACCCACACCCCTGTTATTCTGCGGCGACGGCAGCCTCACACCGCCCTCACACTGCAGCCGAACCAGTGAACCCTCATACTCCTTTTCGCGTGGGCTTCCACTGTCGCGTCTTCCCCGGCTCCGCGTCGTCCCCTTCCTAGGCCTCGCCATAGTCCACCGCCCTGGTGCTCTTGGCGCGACGTGGTCAACGTGGTCAAGGAACGACTTCTATCAGAAGAGTACCATACCTAGAGAGGCTGACAGCTGGGTCCACGGCCGCAGCAAGGAAGTGCCTCCTTATTACGCGGAAAAAAATGATTCCTCCACCTGACAGCGGGGACCCCCCCAGACGGGCCACCGTATTTCGCGAAAAATATGTTCCCCTCTAACTGCTGGGACCCACCAACTACATCCTCGCACGCAAGGAAGTGTGTCCATATTATTGGCAAAAAAAATGATTCTCCCCCTGACTGCTGGGACCCACCAGCTACATCTTCGCATGTGAGGAAGTGCCTGACATTCAGGACCCACCTGGTCGAAGCGTACGTAGCGTTGACATTCTAGTCGCGACCGTGTACGTACATACGATCGGTCTGTCTGCAGGCTGCAGCGATGAACCTTGGCCGTGTAAGGAAGGGCACGTGTCGTAGTAGAGGTGCGCAGGTAGCATGCCACGCAGTCCCATTAATATTGTGTACACGTACGTACAGTGGCCAGGGTCCAAGAAAGTAAATATGGCCACGTACGTACATCCGGGCGGGGTCTCGAACGCCTCCTCGCGTATACGTACGGCCAGGGCTCGTGTACATGGCTGTGTCGGAACGGAGAAACTGCATCATCGTCGTGTCCATGGGAGGCAACGGAATGCGTCATGTTCATCAGGAGGCAACGGAAGATGTCGGGTTCATCGGGAGCCAACCGGCTTGGATGGAACAGTCGATCGATACGAGGCCTGGCATACCGCAGAACGGAGGAAACAGCCTTGTGTTCGACTGGCCACGGTCAAAATGGGAACCTGTTCATCAGTAGGGGTCTGGCGTACTGCAAAAAGAAGGAAACGGACTTCTCTTGGACCTCCTATGGTCGAAACGGGGTCCTGTTGATCGGGAGGGGTGTGGCGTACCGCAAAATGGAGGAAACAGACTTGTGTTGGAGCGCTACGGTCGAAACGGGGTTCCTGTTCATCGGGAGGGGTGTGGCGTACCGCAAAACGGACTCCACGGGATACTATTCATCTCCACCGTCGACCTCCTCCAGCCTCCACGGGCAACTGTTCATCCACCGTCGACCTCCTCCATCCTCCACCTGCACCTGTTCATCCACGTGCTCTTATTCATTTAGCCTCCATCGCTCCTCCACCGGCTACTGTTCAACCAGCCCTCTCCACGGGGTCCTGTTCAACCACCCCTCCACGGGCTACTGTTCATCCAGCCCTCCACCGGCTACTGTTCAACCAGCCCTCCAGGGGATCTTGTTCATCCAGCCCTCCACGGGGTCCTGTTCATCCACCCCCAACCGGCTTGATCGATCGGGGTCCTGTTCATCTAGCGGCAACACCACGTGTTCCTGTTCGTCCAACCCCCCACCGGGAATTGTTCATCCAACCCCCCCCCCCCCCCCGGCCCCAACAACGCTCACTATTCATCAAGAGGTAGCACTTTCGATCGGCTTCAGTTAGCAGCATGAGAAGCGAATCGCCGATCAGTTCGCTTAACCGCCATCGATCGATCGCTCGGGTTCAGTAACTCATAGCCTGCAGTGCAGCCGCTCGGGTTCAGTTAGATCCCAACGCCTCACATCCATGCGCGTACGTGTACGAGAGAAACGCCTCGCACCACCCACCGTAACCGAAAACTCCCCGATATTTTCCTCGCCCTTGCTTCTACCATGGTTTTTTCTGTCATGGACGAACCAAAGAATGTCATGCAGCTACGTCTCCGGCCCGCCCAGGACGAAAAGCCCCTTTTCTTTCATCAATTTTTTCATAGAAGTAGGACCCCATCACATCTATGATGATATCGGGTTTTGTCACAATTATCATCATAGAAGTGTCATAAGCATGACAGAAAAAATTAACTGTTAGGGGGGTGGATGAACAGGACCCCGTGGAGGGATGGATGAACAGTACCCCGATCGATCGAGCCGGTTGGGTGGTGGATGAATAGGACCCCATGGAGGGATGGATGAACAGAACGACCCCGTGGAGGGCTGGTTGAACAGTAGCCGGTGGAGGGCTGGATAAACAGTAGCCCGTGGAGGGGTGGTTGAACAGGACCCTGTGGAGAGGGCTGGTTGAATAGTAGCCGGTGGAGGAGCGCGCGGTGGAGGCTAGATGAACAGGAGCCCGTGGATGAACAGTCGTAGGTGGAGGCTGGAGGAGGTCGATGGTGGATGAACAGTAGCCCGTGGAGGCTGGAGGAGGTCGACGGTGGAGATGAACAATATCCCGTGGAGTCCCATTTTGCGGTACGCCGCACCCCTCCTGATGAACAGGACCCCTGCTTCGACCGTAGAGCTCTAACACAAGCCCGTTTCCTCCGTTTTGCGGTACGCCACACCCCTCGCAATCAACAGGGCCCCGTTTCGACCGTAGGAGGTCCAAGAGAAGTCCGTTTGCACTATTTTGCGGTATGTCAGACCCCTCGCGATGAACATGATCCCGTTTCGACTGTGGCCGGTCGAACACAAGGCCATTTCCTCTGTTCTACGGTATGCTAGGCCTCGTTTCCATCGGCTGTTCCATCCAAGCCGGTTGGCTCCCGATGAATAGCACGTGTTCCGTTGCTTCCCGATGAACACGACGCATTCCATTGCCTCCCCATGAACACGACGATGACGCAGTTTCTCAGTTCTGACCCAGCCATGTACACGAGCCCTCGCCATACGTATGCGTGAGTAGGCGTTCGAGACCCCGCCCGTATGTATGTAAGTGGCCGTATTTACTTTCTTGCACCCTGTCCGCTGTACGTACGTGTACATGCTACATGCGCGCCTCTACTACGACACTGCCCTTCCTTACTCGGGCACGTTTCATCGCTGCAGCCAAGAGACAGAACGATCGTATGTACGTACACGTTCGCGACCAGAATGACAACACTACGTACGCTTCGACCAGGTGGGTCCCGACTGTCAGGCACTTCCTTGCGTGCGAAGATGTAGCTGGTGGGTCCCACCAGTCAGAGGGGATCATTTTTGTTTGCCCGGAATATGGATGCACTTCCTTGCATGTGAAGATGTAGCTGGTGGTTCACAACAGTCAGGGGGAAACATTTTTTCGCTAAATACGGTGGCCTATCCGGTGGGTCCCTGCTGTTAGGTGGATGAATCATTATTTTGCATGTAATAAGGAGGCACTTCCTTGCTGCGGCCGTGGACCTAGCTGTCAGCCTCTCCACGTACAGTACTCTTCCGATGAAGTCGTTCCTTGACCATGTTGACCACGCCGTGCCGAGAGCACCAGGGCGGTGGACGACGGCGAGGCCTAGGAAGGGGAAGACGCGGCAGTGGATGCCCACGCGGAGAGGAGTACGAGGGTTCGACTGCTGTGTGAGGCTGCAGTTGCCGCAGGGCCTGGCTAGCAGTGGGAGTAGTAGGGGTGGTGAGGCCTCCGCGGCGGCATAGCCGGCCACGGGAGGCAAGAGCACGCGGTGGTTTGGACGGCTGGAGCAAGAAAATCAGAGGTTGAAGAAGCAGGACAACCGTTGGATGTTAACAATCCAACGGTCGCTGGTGGTAGAATCGTTTGTTGACTAAGTTGACAAAGCCCTCCGTCCGCGTCAACTTAGTAGGCCCACAAGTCAGCCTCCCACTATCGTGGGTCCCAGCTAGCAGGGGGAGTATTCATTTTTGTGCGTAATAAGGAGGCACTTCCTTGCGTGCGAAGATATAGTGGGTCCGAGCTGTCAGCGGGAGTATTCATTCTTGTTGGCGTAAAAAGGAGGTACTTGCTTGCGTGCGGCCATGGACCATGTGGGTCCCAATTGTCAGCCTCTCCATGTACATCCCTCTTCTGATGTTGTCGTTTGTTGACAACGTTGACCACGCCATGCCGAGAACACCAGCGCGATGGACGACCGCGAGACCCAGGAAGGGAATGACCCAGAGGCGGCGAAGCCACAACAGTGGAGGGATGTGGGTGCGTAGAGGGATGGCCCGGACAGCGATGGGAGTAGTAGGGGGCGGTGAGGACTGCGCGGCAGCACAGCCGGCCACGGGAGGCGGGAGCGGCGCTAGATTTGGCGGCTGGAGCAAGAAGATCAGAGATTGAAGAAACACGACGGCCGTTGGATTGACATCCAACGGTTACGTCTGCTAGAATCGTTTGATGTCATATATAATAAGTAAAAAAATCTTGCATACGCGTCAACTTAATGGGCCCACAAGTCAGACCATTCCCTATTTTTTTAATAATTTATATATAGCTCATTGCAACTTCTTATGGAATTTATTGCAGTCCATTTTTTGTTGGCCAGTGCCAGGGTTAAAAATTTAAACTAAATTTTGCATTTTCTGTGGGTTCCAAACTATTTTTAATACCGAAATGTCGAGCCAGATTTAAAGTACTTTGAAGATATATTTAAATTAGGTTAAATCCTAGTGAAATTGGAATCTGAAAATGTAAAAATATTCAGAAATTATAAAGTAATTGCCAATTTGTCATCTGTTTTTTACATTTACAGCCCATTTCATATTACTTTCAAGATGTGCACGCGTCTTGAAAGAGTTGCAGACCATCAGGGCATAGAAAAATAAGTAGGCCAGGATTGGGTATTCTTAAAAAAAACTAGGCTCATTTTCACACAAAAAATAGTTGGGCTGGTCATGTGGTGAACATAAAATATAAGCCTGGGCTAGATGGGCCACAACCCAGCTTAAACCCTACTCTGTCTCAACAATAACAAAAAAAACTGCTCGAGCAGGTACGTCCCAGGTGTCAGCCGATCTTGTGTTGTTCTGTTGTCTATTGACTATATACGCTGACAATGTCGTGGGTCCCAGATGTTAGGAAACCACTACAGTACAAAAAAATACACTTCCGTGATGATACGTGTTTGTAACAGTAGGTCACGTTTTCTGTCATGCATGTACATCCATGACAAATTAATGACAGAATCAAGATAGTCATACCTGTGCTGTCGTAGAAGTGTTCCATGACATTACCAAAATTATCATCACGGAAGTGTCCACTTCCATGACGATAAATCGCGCGTCATAGAAGTGCTTTCGTCAAGGGTGACTGACACGTGGCATCCACCGTAACGGAACGCCGTTAAGCTCTCGGGTCTGGTTTTGGATCCGATAACCCGTTAATAGCCCCGGCTAATGGGGATTTTCCTCGTGTGAAATCATCATTGGCTGGAGGAAACACGTGTCAGCTCACCGTTGGGACAGACGTCATCCACTCATTGGACCCAAAGCGCCTATGATATGTCGACACGTGGCATGGCCCAACAGAGGCCCATTCCTGTGAAAAGGCCGGCTCGTTTGACTTGGTCAGAAGGTGGCGGGCCGGCCCACGGCAGCCTGTTAACGGCTTGTTCGCATATAGCCCATTTACAGCCTGCTAACCCAGGGCCCATTTATGGCCTATCCGAATTAGGCCCAGTAGTGTCATCTGGGCCGTCTAATATAATTCCAGCCCATTTTAACTTCCGGCCCATGTATGGCCCATGACGTATTTTGGCCCATATGAGGCCCTTAGTAACCCTCGGCCCATTAACGGCCCGTGGTAAAACTGGCCCGTAATGAATAGCGTGTCACTTTATACCCATTAACGCCCCATTATTCCGTTGGGCCATTTCCAGCCCATGTTATCTTTCGGCCTTCTTAGGGCCCATTTATTCTCGGGCTCATTTCCAGCATTCGTTTACTTTTGGCCCGTTACTATCATTTTCAGCTTGTTGGCCAAATAAAGCCCGTGGTTACAGTCGGCCCGTTTGTGGCCCGTTAATACGTTGGGCCGTTTTCATAGCGTCATGAAATACGGCCTATTAACGACGGCCCGTTATGGTTGGCCCATGAACGGACGGTTTCAACTCTAGCCCATTTACGGCCATAATGTGGTCTGTTATTGGCCCATGTTTGGCCAACCCATCATACGGCCCGTAGAAGGCCCATTGATGATACGGCCCATAGAAGGCCCATTGTGTCTATGCCCCGTAGAAGGCCCATTGTGTCTACGCCCCGTAGAAGGCCCATTGTGTCTACGGCCCTTAGAAGGCCCATTGTTTCTACGGCCCGTAGGAGGCCTACAGTAAATATATCGCCCATTGTTAATGTGGCCTAGTTTAAAAAATAGGTTATTCCGGCCACTAGCAAACCGCGGAAAAAGAACTGCACTGACTATAAGAAAACAAATAAACAAGACAACGGAAATAAGTAAGCAAGTAACTTACGCTAGGCTATCACAGCTATTACACATATTACATCCAGTGGGCATCAAAGTTCTCCACTAGTGCAAATATAGGGAACAAAGCAGCATATAAACGCCGCAGCAAAACAAGTCCAGAACTGAAACCACTTCAGAAGATCTCAAGAAACAATATCATGGGTACCCATAATGCTGGCAAGATGCTTAGCAAGCTTATTAAGTTTCTCTTGTTTGGCGCTTAAATCATCCAGCACTTGTTGTTGCACCAGAAAGTATGCATCTGAATTTTGCAGGGACTTCCTCAGTCCTTCGGCTTCCTGTCAAATAACATCTGATCGATGTCTTTCAACTTGAAGTTGAGACTCAAGAAGCCAAATGATTCAGGCAGCGAGTACAAAGAGCTGGTGCCGGCAGTAGTAGCCAGTAACTCGAACTCTACATCAAGACAGGACTTTGGGGTTGTCTCAGTGTCTTCAATATAGTTTTTATCAGCTTTCTTGGAGAACAATAGGGATGTATCACTATCTTGAACCTGATTTGCATTACTTCCTTTAGCATTGCATAACGAGGTACTCTTCTCCAATATTTTATCCGCGTTCTAAAGGAGAAACAAACAAACACATCACAGGTTTACAATGTAGTATATGAAACTCATTTTGGTAAACCAGTTCAGTAGTAAGGTGGACAGGATAACAGCATGAAACAAACATATATCTATGTAGTATGGTCACTGTATGGTCTATAGCATTCTAGTTTATGTTGCCAAATCAAGATAGATACAGTTCGAATCATATCTATTTAAGACAAAGCAGCATAGACAGAATATAAGTGTGGGAAACTACACAGCAATAACAACACTTGTAATGTGCATGGCATGAGAACATAATTGTTTATTCAATTGAAACTGAAATCAACATAGAGCAAGTTACAACAGCAAACACGTTAAAGAAATAGGTTTAAAACATACCTGTTGCGCCATTGGAGTTTCAATTGCATCCTTCAAATTTGAAATTAGTTGGTATGAGTAAATACAGTGATGCAAGAGCAAAGTAGTATGAACCATAGCTATGGAACCTGACCTGAGAACAATTCTTCTTCTGCTTTAAGAATTGACTTGGGGTTTGGAGTGGTGGTCCTCGTGCTTTGGGCACTGCAGTTGCCTTACTAACTGCTCGTGTTTGGGTGCTCTTTGGTGGAGTCGGTGCTCTGTCAACGGGAACTGGGTTACTATCTGCTGGGGTTGGGGTTAGAAGGGCTGTAGCTGGTTCTCTGTCCAACTGGGTAGGGGTACAATCTACGTGAGTCTGGGTTATGTGTGGTGGAGCTGGTTCTTGGGCAAGTACAATCGTGGTTCTATCTCCATCAACATGTAGCACGATCTTTTCTGAAGACCGTGTTTTTACTCCCACAGATACTGCCATCACCCCCTCCAATTGAAATGGCTGATAAACAAGAAAAGTAATTGAATGTACAGACATGAAATAATTCACATTTATGTTGTCTAACAAAACAGAATAACAGGACATAATTTCAAATATATGATGGCTAATTAAACAGGATAGCATGACACAATTTCACATGTATGATGGCTAACTAAATAGGATAGAATGACATAGTTCAAAATATGATGACTATGTAAATAGGAGGACATGATATAACTATACGATGTGTCTATTAAACTGGTTGGCATGCCATAAATCACAAACATGCCGTCGATGGAAACATGATGGCATGATATAATTCACGGATAGAATGACATAATTCAAAATATGATGACTATGTGAACAGGATGAGATGATATAACTATATTATGTCTTTAGAAAATGGGATGGCATGCCATAATTCAGATACATACTGCCTATGTAAACATCATGGCATGATATAATTCAAATATATGAATTATATACTAAGGAAGTGAGCAGAGGGCAATTGCATATATGATGTGTCAACTAAGGAGATGTCATTCAACATCGTGTATATGATGTAAAAACTAAGCATTACAATACAACATATGCATGATATGAGTAATATAACCCTGCCAAGTTTGAGCATAAACCTCAGGGGGATAATAGGACTGGTCATCTTCCTCTGGATCCTCCTCTAAAGAGCTATCTGTAACCAGCAACATATCTGCTTCACCAGGTACCATTGTATCCTCTGAAGACCTTGTTTTCACTCCAGATTTCTCCATCACCAATTCTAATGGCTGATGCACAGGAAGAGCAGTTGAATATACAAACATTGTCCACAAAAGCAATGAGAAATACAAAAAAGGACGACATGATATAATTCACATATATGACGCTTGGCTAAACAACATTGCATTGCATAATTCACATATATAATGCCTTGCAACAAGATAGCATTGCATAATTCACATATATAATGTCTTGCAAAAAGATGGCATTGCATAATTCACATACATGGTAATTAGACACTAAATAGGTGGCATTAACACAAATCATGTCTAAACTAAGTGAATTACATAGCAATGCAAGATACAGGTTTCTGGGTTGATCGAGAGGAGAACACGGTTTCTGTGTTATGTCTGACGTAAGTAGGCGTTCAGGATCACTTCTTGATCATTACTAGTTGATGACCGCTCGCTTTGCTTCTCTCCTCGCTCTTATTTGCGTAAGTTAGCCACCATACGTGCTTAGTCGCTGCTGCAACCTCACCACTTTACCCCTTCCTTACCCATTAAGCTTTGCTAGTCTTGATACCCATGGTAATGGGATTGCTGAGTCCTCGTGGCTCACAGATTACTACACCAACAGTTGTAGGTACAGGTTATGCGATGATCTTGATGCGAGAGCGATGTTACTTGTTCTGGAGTTCTTCTTCTGCTTCTTCTTCGATCAGGGGATAGGTTCCAGGTCGGCAGCCTGGGCTAGCAGGGTGGATGTTGTTTGAGTTTCTGTTTATGATTAATCCGTAGTCGGATGTTGATCTTGTATGTTGTATTGTTGTATTCATGTGACATTGTATGTATTATATGTATCCCCACTATTATGTAATGTTGATGTAATGATATCCACCTTGCAAAAGCGGCTTCAAGATGCGCTTCTATCCTTGGTGGGACCTTCGAGTTCCTTTAGGATAGGGTTGCATCTTGGACATGACAAGTTGGTATCAGAGCAACATAACCCTGCCAAGTTAGAGCATGCACCTGGGGGGGGGGGGATATAGGACTGGTCATCTGTCTCTTAATCCTCCTCTGAGGAGCTATCCGTAACCAGCGAGACATGTGCTTCGTCAGATAGCATAGTCTGCTCTGAAGACCTTGTTTTCACTCCAGAATTTTCCATCACCATGTCAAATGGCTGATGCACACGAAGAGTAGTTGAATGTACTAATATTGTTGACAAATGTAATATGTAACGGAAAAAAGGATGGCCTGATATAATTCACATATAAGATGACTGGCTAAGCAGGATGTCATTGCAAAATTCACATATATGATGCCTGGCTAAACAAGATGGCATTGCATAATTCACATAAACGATGAATAAACTAAACAGATGGCATTCACACAAAGCATGTCTAAACTAAGCAGTTGGCATATTTGATGTATAAAGTAAGCAATGCAAGGCACCATATGCATGATATAACCAACATCAGCATGCCAAGTTAGAGCGAAGACCTCATGGGGTGAATAGGAGTAGTCTTCTGCTTCTGAATCCCCCTTAGAACAGCTATCTTCCTCTTGATTACGATCCGAAATGGGTGGATGGGGGCTGCCTTTGCGCCCACCATGGAGCGACGTCTGCATGAAATTTTATTGCCACGCATGGCTCTTCTCTTTTGCTCTACATGTTCAGTTCCATTGTGTACAATAACTGACATGCATAGGAATAAAACATAGTGAGATTATGTAAGGAGTGCATGCAAAAATCCAGAGTGATGGTAGCAAACTGTGGATAGACCCAAAACCAATGATAGCAGGCAGATAATAGCTTTAGTTAAAAAATATAGATAATGGCTCCTTTAATGTTTGTTTGCACCCAACATGAAACTCATAGTAGACACCCAAGATTAACTAGATAGTAGACATATAGTACTGATTTCTGCCCCAATATGTACGCCACAACCATTTAAAAACTCAAGTTTCAGCATAAGTTTGGACCTGAGTCGGAGTCTAATAGGTGAACAGGACGATAAAGTAGCATGTCATCATATTAAGCGATGCATAACATAAGCAAACACGGAAGAGTGCAACCTCTCTTGCGGACCCGTGTAGTCCTCAAGGTCATCTGCTCAGTTGATGATGGTAATGCAGTTATCGCGGCTGCGGCGGCGGGAAGAAGATCTCGAGGCGGCGAAAGACAGATCTGAGAGCGGATCCCTCTGTGGTGAACCCTTCCATCGTTGGAGCAGCTGAGCTGGGGTGGAACACAACACACAGGAGCAGGATAAACCACACAAGGTTTTCTTTGACACATATCTATAACAGAAGTAATTGTGTAAGGGCTTGTTTGAATTTGAGGATTCTAACAATGCAGGGATAGGAAATAGACAGGAATAGGCAGTAAAAGAAATATGTCAACTTGTGAACCTCACTATTGGCCACTGAAAGGTCATAATTTTTCATTTGCAACCTTTTTTGACCAAAAACAGAAGGTCAAAAGCTAGCGGTCGTAAACTGAAATTAACGTCCTTCTGTAAAAGGTCGTTGGTTCTTCGACCAAAATTTTGGTCACTAGCAACCTCCCCAGACCACGTAGGCATCCAACGTGGCAAGCTGATGTGGCACAAGAATCAGCCCGGTCCAATTCGGTTTTCTACATGGGCCTAGCCCAACAATTCAGCCGTTTTTATATATTTTTCCTGTGAATTTTTGGTCGACTTCATGGGCCAAGCCCAACAATTCGGCCTTTTAATTTTCTAGGCCATGGCCCTTTTGCGGACCATTTCGTTAAGCCTTTTTGTTCAAGTTTCCCAGAAGTAAACAATGTTCAAGTCCACTATTATTTGGGCCGTAGCCTTTTTAGAGCCCATATATTATTTGGTCCAATAGAACATTTGGTCTTTTTATTCACTGATTTCCAGTTTACTCACTTGAACAGAAAACACTCAATAATTCTCTTGATTAAATGATTAAATTTAGAAATCATTCAGCCAAATACACACAATACCGCATACAAGTCCGCACGTCCAACATCAACTAAAACAAGCAAAAACAGATACACAAGCACATACAAGTGTGCTTACAAGCAAAAACAGATACACAAGTACCCAAACATGGTGCAACATCAACTAAAACTGTGGTGCGCATCTCCATGCCTCTTCTGATCTTCCGTCACAGCAGCAGCAGCCTAAAGAACATTAGATCCTGATCCAGATCACCAAAAAGAAACATTGTGAAATGTTTAGAGACAATGCCATCAACATGAGGCGGTAATCCAACTTAACACTTTGTCAACATATTTTACATGTGCAAAGGTATTGAGACAATGACATCAACAAGAGAATGCCTCTTGTAATTGCTGTACACAGCTCTATATGTACCATGTACTGAACACTAAGGAAGTACCAACTACAGTTTCAGTAAAACTACGTTGATCAAAGGGACCAGGATAAATAAATAGTTGAGAGCCTCTTTCTTTTTGTTTGAGCAGTCATGGGCTCACAGAGAAGGTATAGCTACAGAAGTAGAATATGACCAGTTAATATATTGCGAGAGAAGGTTTTGTGCATCGACCTTTGAATCAAATAACATATTCTCAATAATTTAGACACATCATTTCAAGTTGTTGCAACATCAGCTTGAGGCTGCTTCTCTATTCTCAATAATTTGTGCATCAATCATTTCTACAGTTTCAGTAAAACTATAAGAACACAAAGTAAAACTACAAAAACTACAGTTTCAGTCAAACTATATGTACCATGTACGCATAGATTCAAGTATGATACTAAGTGAGAAGGTAAAATCATCCAAGCATGGAGGCAAGTGTCTCACCTGCGGCAACTTACCAGGAGCGAAGTTGAGCATGGCCGGGGCAGGAGCAGCTGGAGTAGCACGGCCGGCCTTGAGGTCCGGGCATCCACACCTGCACTGCATCGGGTGCC
Organism: Aegilops longissima; assembly: GCA_021605205.1. Lineage (NCBI taxonomy): Eukaryota > Viridiplantae > Streptophyta > Magnoliopsida > Poales > Poaceae > Aegilops > Aegilops longissima. Next base: position 112,063,311 of record CM038677.1, on the reverse strand, counting down.
AGACCGAGGGGAGCATCGGGGCATGCCTGCATGAGGAAGGAAAGCAACATCAGAGAGTTGAAGGGAAGAAATCAAAGATGAGGGTACCTTGAGGAGCAGAGCAGAAGTACTATAAATTAACAGGGCAAGGGTCATTGTTATCCTGGTGGCATTGACAGGCTGCAAAATTGCCTCTACAGTTTATTGTAAAGCCATGGTAAATAAGTTGGTACAAGAATGATTGTGGCAACAGTAGATACAGTAAGAATGAAAAGTACATTTAGTGAGAATTGTATTCTTATAATTAAGTTACCGCAGAAAACTGCGAACAGCCTGGCACTAACATATAGCTAGAGGCCTTGACTACAAGATCTGAAAGCACTCCAAATTCAGATGTCTGGACCAATTCAGAACTTCAGATCAGCTCGAACTGTTTCCCTAATCAGTTCATCCATTGCTAACAAATCTATCAGAAAGTAATAAATTGTACCCCTAATAGAGACCAGGAATTGGGCCAAACAGCTCGTGTCAATTGGCTACCATTGAATTATTATTGTACCATGGCATAGAAAAATTCAGTAACGCACTTCTACAAATTAACTCTGGTGTTGTTGTACTCCTACACCATTCAAGCTCATGGTCGGGATAAACTATACTAATAACCCATAGATAGCATGGTACAAAACCAAGCAACCAGTTAATACTAGCTATCTCAAGGAACAAGAAGCGGTGACAATTGACAAAGCAATGAAGAAAAATACGGTCCCATCTGCTACTCTCATCCATTAAACTGACATCATATAATACAAGCTATCTCAAGGAAGGAGAGAAGGGAATATGGGGTTGGCGTCGGTGAGGAGGTGTATGATCTCCATGGTGTGCTTGATGATGCGGGCGGCATGACATTCCTCCTGCTCGCTTGGCCTAGTAGCGCCCGCCAGACAAAATCAAATCGATGGCGATCACCAAAGACCAATCAATCTTAATATGTCGATCGCGCTTCTGAATTTACTTTAAGAAACGTATTCTCACTTACAGATTTTCTCCATAAAGTACAGGGACGAAGCTGCCGTAAATGGCCTTGACGAGAATGTTCGCCTTCAATGACCTGACAAACATGATTTGAGATGGCAAGTAGTTTCTCAGCAAGGTAAGATAGATAGATGCCACTCCCTCCATCCCACAAGAAGAGATGTTATTACATCAAAAAATACTGAAACAACATGGCACAATACACTGTAATTAGAAGCGCGTGCAAATTTAAGATCGATGTGTGCATACCTGAAGGCGTCTTGGCAGAAGTGAGTGCTGAGATGGCCGTCCGCACCCTTGACCAGGTAGAACTACACAACGGTCTGCTCTGACAGGCCGTCGTCGACCAGCACGAGTAGCCCGAACGGGCCAAGCAAGCCCCGCCCCGGTGCGTCGGCGCTCGCGCTGAAAAAGAGAGGATCAATGAAACTGGGAAACTTGTTCGAGTAGAACTAGATAGAACAATACCGAATGTCTATCTAGGATAAATATATATATATATATCACAATGATTTGAGCTGGATTTTAAGAACTAAGAAAGCTAAGAGCTAAGAAAGCACAACCATGTAAGCTGCAGTTTGAGAGCTAAAGAAAAAACATGTGGTTGTACTGAAGGAAAAGAAAGGTGCTCCGCTACAACACCAACTGTTGTACAATGTGAGCTACAATTTTCAAATCAAAGAACAAAAGTCTCTAGGAATGATCCGACTACTCATCATAGAAATCTCATATTATACTGAAAAATGGCAACTCTAAAGACAGACACACAGAGCATGGCAAGGACCAGATGCTACGCAGAGCTACCACCTAGGCAGATGGGATCGAGCGGGGGGCAAAAAGAGAGAGAGGGAGGTGGATAACCGACGACCTGAAAACACGCCAGGCACTAGTCGAGGAGGACGCGTCGGCGTTCCGCTCCTCGCCGCTACGCGACGCGTCGCCGTTCCATTCCTCGCCGCCACTAGTCGAGGAGGACACGTCGGCGTTCCGCTCCTCGCCGCGACGCGTTGAGGTGGACGCGTCGGCATTCTCAATCTCGCCGGCGCGCGCGTCGGAGGACGCGTCGGCTCCCCGCTACGAGGAGAACGTCGCGCCGCCCGCCGAGCCCCCCCAGCCTTGAGGAGCTTTGGAAAGAAATGGATGTCGCTTTGTGGGAGGCTTTGCCTCCAGCAGAGCGCGCCAAAATAGAGGCGGAGAAGAAGGCCGGGGAAGAGAAGCGCACCGCGCAACAAGCTTTATGTGAGATCTATGTCGCGTCCGAGAGAGTTAAGCAATTGGTTCTTTGGCAGAAGGCTCGTGCGAGGGCCGTGAGGCTGGCAGAGGACGCCCGTGCCGACGCCCTGAGTGCAGTCGGGCCCAAGCGCCTCATCTACGCTTGGCAGTATGTGGACCGGGTGCACGCTTCCAGCCAGCAGGAGTACCTGTTGGTGCCGGATCACCACACCGGTGAGATCGCTCTCGCCCGCCGGCAAGCCGCCAATCATCACCTCTCGAGTTGCGAGGCTGAGGAAGAGGCGTTGTGTCGACGCGCTGGGAAACGGCCACGCACCAGGGCACTCATGGCGCGCCGCAAGCGCTCCTGCGATCGCCGTGGCTTTTAGGCGGAGTATAATTTTTGTTTCGTAAGGCGATCTCATTAGTTTTGGGACGCAAATGATAAATCCCGAACATTCAGGAATTTTTAGCATCCTTAATTAAGTATGTAAAAGGGAAAGTTTGGAAACATTGTGTATTATTACGCATTTTGCTAGTACGTGCATATAGCACAAACTTTACTATATACTATCGGACTACACGTCTCTCTTGATATATGCCTGCAGACTGTGCTACTCCCTCCGTCCAGGTCAATAAGTCATCTTTGGTTGTGCACGGTGACCAAGAAGGAGGGAAGACTTGTACACCTAGATGGAGGGAGTACTACTATTACCTATTTATGTCCAAATGCACGTTTGAACATTACGATGCGGTTTTTGTAAAAGTGGAAAAATAGCACTAGTCAAGCTTGTGAAACGATTCAATGCAAAACAAATGCAAAAATGCTCGTTTGATTGTTTACTTTTAGCTTCCTTCTCTGTGGTTATTTCTCTGTGCACCGTGACCAAGGAAGAGGAGAAAACTAGAAACGTTAATGTTTATTTGCTAATTAATAGTATTGCATGCAATGAACTAACCACTGCATGTCGTGTTTGATATCTCAAGTCATTAAAAGCATGCACACTCTTTATCTCTTATTGGTTGATATGTCAAGAAACAAGAAACAAGGTAGAAGTTAATGCACCGCGCCTAAGTGTTTTCGGATTATTTGGTTTTTGTAAGATGACTTACACACCTAGATGCACCACGCCTAAGTGTTTTGAGTAACATTTTATCAGATAAATCTTTGGTCAACATTTAGCACAAATTACAATGGTGAGGAATAAACCACGACGGAGTAGTAGTTTAGAAGCCGAAATAAATGAGTGAGGCGCCTTATTGTTACTCTCCACTGTGACTAGTCTTTTGGGAAAAGATGGGGAAGCCGCCAAAAGAACTGGCCCTAGGAGTAGTAGCTAGGGATCGAGCGTCGGAGATGAACCGGAGAAAGTAAATGCAGAGAGATGAAATGCCAAAAAGACGGAGGGATGTGATGGTTGCTTGTCCATTTATTTTACCAGGCCATTTATTACTGGGAGTGGTTGGGTTTTGTGATATGACGGCTTTACTGCCGCGCCACGAGCAGGGTGAGAGGTGAGACTCCCATGCAGCGCCGCCCTCTACACTTGTACTACATCGGTCATGGTTTATTAGTCCCCCATTGATTTTGACTGAAGATTTAACTGACAAAATGTTAGTGCATGTCAAGAAAACTATATTGTTGGATTCGTATTTGAACATAGTTTTGAATGATATAATTTTAGGTGACATGCATCAGTATTTATCATACTATATATAATGTTAGTTCATTTTTTGGTCGTACTAATCTATAGTAGTAAGGTGCCCGTGCGTTGCACCGAAGAGTGAAATGCATTGATCGGGGAGTTGTTTATTTTGACAAAGGATGTGGGGGTCATCTCATGTGTAACGAGTAACGATAGGTTTCTTCGGATATTATCTCATCTCTAGAGCTCACAAACATCTAGGTGAAATAGATAAAAAGGTATCTTTTTCAAACAAAAGCGTTCAACTGTTCAACCTGCATCCAAAACTTGTGAAGAAATAACACTTATTGTGCTTTGCAAGAAATGATCTTTAAGAATTAGTTTTTGAGTATCGATTGTTATACATGTTGGCTACAGATGACATGGCACTTTCTTATATTCAATAGTTGGCTATACTATTAAGTAATATTAACCATGCCCTTATACACCTAGACGGAGGGATTATATCAGGATGACTTGCAAGGGGGCAGAGGAGATGTAAGAAATGGTTCATCGTAAGTCTTTCACCATTACTGTAGTAAAAATTCATACATGGAAGATTCTAGACTAAACCATAAATGGATACACTTTTATTCATGCGTGATACTCCAATAGAGAAAGATCCTGCATGGAAGTCTCCACATGCTTAGACAGAGGATTACATTGAGCGAAGACTAATGATCAACATTTAACTTGATAATGCATATTTTTTTAGAAGAACAGGGAGGATCCTCCCCGGTTCCATTATCAAATGAAACCCAAAGTGTCTTACATTAGCTCACTGAGAGGAGTAGTTCAAAGGAAGGACTGCGGCGAAAGCCACTCAAGTTTAATCACAAGCTTACAGAATCAAAAGCGGCAAAGACACGGGCCATAAGCGCCCACACACACACTACATGTTCTCTAAGTGCACTTGACAATGCGTATGTCCAGGTGAACCTCCTTCGAGTCCCCGTGCACCGAGTCGGCAGGTAAAGGATAGAACGGATGCCATGGGTTTTCCAAGTCCACATTGGCGGGATAGTCCCAGCTCCTCAGATTCCAAGTCTGTCCGATGAGGCTGGTTTCGCCGCCCACGTGACCCGGAGGGGTAGTAACATTGGCCTTGCACCTGTACATCTGCCTCGTGTCGATGTCGTGTCGTCGTCGGCGACGCCCACAGCGACGCTACAAAAACGGGCGGCGGCTCTGCGAGCCTCGCCGGTGCCACGATCAGGAGGAAGACGCTGCCGTCCTCCTCCAAGACTAGCAGGCGGCGGTGATCCTCCAGCGACTCCGGCATGGTGAACCGGTAGCACGTGTCGTACTTGATGTTCTCCGCCAAGGGCCAGCAGTGACCGCTGCACGCATCCATGGGATGATGCACCATGTCCGCCGGCGAGTCACAAAACGGCATCGACACTCATAACAGTGGACGAAGGGCTCCTTGGAGGCATCGACCAGGGCGTCCATGAAACGGGAGTGACTGTAGGGGACGTTGTGCTAATTGAATATGTGAGCAAGTTACTACGAGATTTAATCCGAATAAGCACAAAATAAATCATGACGGCTATAACAGAGATTGAAAGCCATTGATCTCCACAAGTGATAACTCATTTCTGAGAACACTTTTTTAAAATAATTGCCTTCTTACAAGTTTATTATTTTCCCTAGGAACTTAGCCACATATAATGACACAATGTGAAGGTTTCCCAATTTTTTTTTGAATTTTTTATGCCCGTTTCAAAATGCGGTCAAAACAGCGGGAATGACCGTTCCTAGCTAGTGGTTGAATCTTTGAATTTTTTGATGTTTCTCTGATTAAATAGATACTTATGTACCTAGAAATGATTTTGGGAAAAAATAAAGAGCAAACTACAAGGCAGCTACAGTTCAAATTTGACCCGCTTCCAACTGAATCGGTGGAAATTTGTCTTTTTCACGAGAGGTGGATCAAAACTTTTTACACCGAACCATTTGGTCAATTGTGCATGAAATATGGCCTAGTATTTTAAAAAATGATTTGGTCCAATTTTGCAACAATTATTTGGGAGGTCCTTCACAAAAAACCTCCTTTTGGGTACTTGAAAAATGAAAAATGGTTTTTTCGTCCAAAGAAAATGAAAACTCCCTTAGGCAACATTGTTTGGAATTCCAAGATGCACCCTTGTGCACAATATGAGGTCATTTGAATGAACTATGCCATGATTATGGCCACAAGATTGATCATTTGGCTTGAAAGCCATGAATCTTCACGCATGATAGCTCGTTTCTGAGAACACTTTTTTTAAATAATTGTCGTATTACAAGTTTATTATTTTTCCTGGTAACTTGGTCACATATGATGACACAATGCGAAGGTTTTCCAATTTTTTTATTTTTTTAATTGTTTATGCCCGTTTCAAAATGTGGTCAAAACGCCAGGAATGACCATTCCTAGCTAGTGGTTGAATGTTGGATTTTTTTTGGTGTTTCTAGGATTAAATAGATACTTTTGTACCAAGAAATGATTTTTGGAAAAAAATAAATAGCAAACTATGAGGCAGCCGCAGTTCAAATTTGACCCACTTCCAGCTGAAACGGCGGAAATTTGTCTTTTTCAACAGAGGCGGATCAAAACTTTTTACACCCAACTATTTGGTCAATTGTGCATTAAATATGGCCCAGTATTTTATAAAAATTATTTGGTCCAATGTTGTAACAATTATTTGGTAGGTTATTCACAAAAAACCATCATTTGGGGCACTCGAAAAATGGAAAATTGATTTTTCGTCCAAAGAAAATGAGAACTCCCTTAGGCAACATTATTTGCCACTCCAATATGCATCCTTGTGCACAATATGAGATCATTTGAACGAACTATGCCATGAATGTGGCCATAAGATTGATCATTTGGCTTGAAAGCCATTGATCTCCGCACATGATAGCTCGTTTCTGAGAACACTTTTTTAAAATAATTGCCATATTACAAATCTATTATTTTTGCTGGTAACTTGGCCACATATAATGTCACAATGCGAAGGTTTTCCATTTTTTTGATTTTTTTGAATTTTTCATGCCCGTTTCAAAATGCGGTCAAAACGGCGGGCATGACCGCTCCTAGCTAGTGGTTGAATCTTGAATAATTTTTGGTGTTTATATAATTAAATAGATACTTATGTACCTAGAAATTATTTTTGGGAAAAATCAATAGCAAAGTATGAGGCAGCTGCAATTCAAATTTGACCCGCTTCCAGCTGAATCGACTAAAATTTGTCTTTTTCATGAGAGGTGGATCCAATCTTTTGACACCCAACCATTTGGTCAATTATGCATTAAATATGTCCTAATATTTAATAAAATTGATTTGGTCCAATTTTGCAACAAATATATGGTAGGTCCTTCACAAAAAAACTCATTTTGGGCACTCCGAAAATGGAAAATTGATTTTTCGTTATTCGAGGAATAACATCAGTAATTATTTGGAAACTTAACAAACATTGTCATGTAAAGAGAAGAAAACTTACCACTGTGCGTCGTGGTGCTGCGTTGGAGCTCACGCTGCAATGGAGCTTCGCCGGCCGACGTGGTGCTGCATTGGTAGTGCCTGTTGTTAATCAATTATGACCATTTTAGATGGTCATAACGTCATCAAAGCCTGCACTTCGTTCTGATTGGTCTATAGCCATGTACGCGGATCAAGCATTAGAGACCGTCGGATACTGCCAGATCCAACGGCCCACACTCCTCACCCTCTCCCCCACCCACACGCACCCGAAAGCAGCTCCCCTCAAGCACACCACATGTCGTTAAGGGCACTGACATGTGGGCCTAATTCCTCGTGGGCCCACCTGTCAGTGGCCGAATGCCTCCCTCTCCCCCGCACAACACTCACCCACCGCACACCACTCCTACCCCCTCTGCCCCACACACCACTCCTGCCCCCACGACCCGCAGCCCAAACCCTAACCCCTCTCGTCGGACCGCCGCCGCCACCTACGGCGCCAGATCCCACCTCAAGCCGCTCCTCATCGCCTTGCTCCTCACCTTCCTCGCCGACCACCCACTTCGCGACCACCTCATCGCCACCGCCGCCTCGTCCCTCGCCTTCGCGAGCTCCGCGTCGCTCTCCGACCACCGACAAGATCGAGCCGTACCTCTCCCTCTCTCCCATGGCGCCAGATCCGCGCCGTCATCGAGCTAGTTCCGCGCCTTGTCGAGCTGGATCCGTGCCTCGTCGAACCTCCACTTCCACAGCGGGCCTTCCGGATCCGCGCCGTCGTCAAGCTGGATCCATGCCTCGTCGCGCGGCCTCGTCTGCCTCCGCGGCTGCGTCGCGAGCTTCAACTATGTTGCCAACCCGCTCACCTTTCGCATTGGTCGCCGTCCGTTTGACATCCCCACGGCCTCGCCGGGAGGCTCGACCCTCCCAGTCACACCATGGCCGACTTCCTCAAGGTAACCCCTTCTCCCACTCGGCCAAATGGGTTATTTGATGTTTCTGAGGTAGTAACATAGTTTTGAGATGCAAGTGATGTTGATTCTGTTCATCTAGGTATGTGTAGTTGATTCATATTTCTCATGTCCTTGTGTAGGGGAAGTTTTCATCCCTACAGCAGAGTAGAAGGGCTTCACTTCATCATACCAGCCAGCAAAGGTGTGTGGTGGTTACAAGCCATGGAGGGGAGGCGGTCCTGTTCAACATCGGTCACACAAACCACCACAGTGATCTACTGCTGCTCCTCTCCTTCCTCTGCTATCCATGCTCTGTTTCATGCCATCGTACAATGGATGATTGAGGGTCAGTTAGGATTCTTAAAAAATGCCTTAGCTATCAATGGAACAAAGTATATTGGATTGAAGTTTGGCTAAATGAACCGAGGATTACAAATTACAGTCCTGCTCATTTATGTCTTTCATCATGTAACTTTGGACAATACATGATAAATAAGAAGTTATTAACTGCAACCTTGTTGTGCATTGAGATGTCATCAAGAATTTTGATTAGGAAGAGCTACCAAGCTTAGAAGGAATAGTTTTGAATTTGAAGAAAATCAATGTATGTGTTCTTTTCAATTGGTTGGTTACTTTCTATCATGCTTTGCTTATGTTATCATAAATGGTGATGTGTGTTCAGGTAGGCGGAGCAGAAAGTTTTAAAAGAGCACAAATCATGTGGCTTGCTGCTTGACTAATTGAACACCTGCTGCTGCTACTGTGACACCATGGCTGGGCTATCCAATGGGTCGTGCCTACTTACCTGGCAGCAGTGGCGGCGGCTACAAGTTTTATCCACTGCTGCAGCTCATCTGCAAGTCCTACAGCCTGGATCATCTCTGTCACTAGCGCCTACAGCCTGTGTGTGAAGTCTGAACCTCTCTTTTGTACTCCATGTTTACTGAATTTCACTGAATTTACTGAATGTGCATGCGAATCTCAAAAGTATCCGTAGTGTGTGTGTGTGTGTGTGTGTGTGTGTGTGTGTGTGTGTGTGTGTGTGTGTGTTCGAGTGTAGGAGTTCAAATGGGCACCCTTTAGGGTATTCTGTGACCCTCTTTAGTTCAACTAAATGAACTGTATTTTCATAAGTCACATAACTTTTAAAAATTTAGTTCATTTGGATAAACTAAGGAGGTTGAGAGGGTACTCTGAGCAGCATAAAGTTGCATCCCTACTCAAGTGACTATTCTGGTTCTAGATATAAATAGTATGTTGCAAACCGATAACAGTATTGTAGATAACTATAAAACAAAACCTACTGCGTGTACTTCTCTTGGGGAGTGCCTGTAGAGCTTATTATTCATGCCTATTTATTGTCAAATTAGAAATATGTTCCAATGTGTCTTTATGTTTGGCATCCACCATTCACTGGCATTCTGCTAGATTTGACGCCCAGCTGGTATCTTTGAAATGTTTCCTTTTCCTTGATGAATCATTAGTTGTGCTTCTAATAATTTTTTCTGCCAGTACCTTAACTTTGGAGCTGGCTATTTACTATTTTCAGTGTACTAACCAATCCTCTTTCAGGTTGTCAATTTGGAGCTACCTATTTACTGTCAGTGCATTCAACAACCTGACCTCCACGTCTCCACGCACGGTTGACTGGCTGAGCTCTATGCTAGCATGACTATGCAGGCAGCTCTCATCAGCGTGGCGACGAGGGTCCTCAAACCTGTCATAGCGAAGCTGATCGTTCAGCTTGGCAATGAGTACTAGCGTCTGCACCCTCCCCTCCCCTCACCTGATGTTTCCTTACCATCCCTGAGTCCATCTCTTACAAGTTGTATGATTATGTCATTTTGCTGTTATACTGGGTAGTAGCTATTGTCCTGCTCATGCTCCTGTTTGGTTGGGGGTGTTGATGAAATGCTAGGGTTAATTAAAGGGTTCTTGGTTAGCACTCTTGTAACGCCCCGGATCCGATGCGCCAGGTGTCCGCCAGTTATTCGCCGTCGTTGCCATGTCATTTGCTTGCGTGTTGCACTTTGCCATGTCATCATCTGCATTTCATATCATGTCGTCATGTGCATCGCATTTGCATACATGTTCGTCTCATGCATCCGAGCATTTTCCCCGTTGTCCGTTTTGCAATCCGGCACTCCTATGTCTCCCGGTGCCCCCTTTTGCCTCTTTGCGTGTGCGGGTATTAAACGTTCTCGGAATGGACCGAGGTTTGTCTAGCGGCCTAGGTATAGCACCGCTAGACCGCCTGTCAAGTTGCGTGCCATTTGGAGGTCGTTTGGTACTCCAACGGTTAACTGGGTAACCGTAAAGCCTCCTTCTCTTTGCACCCCAACACCCCTTCCAAAGTGGCCCAAAACCCAGCAACCTCCCCTCTATGCTCTCGGGCGTTCGATCACGATCGCGTGGCCGAAAACCGCTCCTCATTTGGACTCTCCTAGCTCCCTCTACCTATAAAACTAGACCTCCCCCGAAATTTGCGGATCAAAACGCCCCTAACCCTAGCTTCGTCCTCTTCCCGCAGCCGGACACGTCCGGGACCCCGCCGGACATGTCCGCCGGACACCTCACCCCGACCAATCCCCACGCGCCACGCCACCCCGCCACCGCCCGCAGCCAACCAGCCGCCGCCACCTCACCCTCTTTCTCCTCCCTCCACCGCGCGCCCAGCAGGACCCCTTGTCGGGCCCACGAGAGCCAGCGCCGCCGCCGCCGTTCATTACGCCCCGCTTTCGGCCCGCAGCTCCACCGCCGCCGCATCTTGACGCTCCGCCGCTTCCGCCTCGCCAACCCGGCGCCTCGCTTTGTCTTGCCGCCGCCCTTAGCCCGCCCGTCGCCGGTCCCGCCGCCGTCGACCTCCGGATCTCCGCCGCCCGCCCGCGAAGCTCCGCGCTCGCGGAGCCAGCCCCGCCGCGCGCTTCGCTCGAGCCACCGCCCGCGTGAGCTGCCCAGCCCGTGCAGCCCGCTCCTTCGCCCGGCCGCCGCGCCGTCCGAAGCTTCGCCGCCGCGCGTGCGCGCCGCCGCCGCCCAGTGCCCGTCCGCGCCTCCGGCCATCCCGCCGCCGCGTCGCCCAGATCCGGTGCCGGCCGGCCGGATCCCGCCGCCGCCGCCTCGCCCCGGCCACTTCCGACCTCGCCGGAGCCGCCCTCCCTCGCCGGAGTCGGATCCGGTCAGATTCCGTCCAGGTGGGACGAGATCCACCGGGATCCGATCCAAACGGCCCCTCTGCGTCCCGGATCCCCTCGTCCCGCACGTCCTCGTCCGCGTTGACTTTCCCGCGAGGTCTATATTCCACTAAGTCCCGAAATATTTTACAATATCATGCCATGTTCATCGCAACATAACTTGTTGCATACTGCTCCGTTTCGTGCGTGTAATATGTCAAATTGTTCTTCTCGTCGAGTACATCATTTCATTCCATTGCATCATGTTCATTAGTTGTCACATCCTAGCTAGACCATGCATTAGTGTGTGCATCATGTTTAAATTGCATTTGAATTTGAAATGGGGAAGACAGAAACCCCCAGAACCCCTTTTAATCCAACTAGGGTTTACTAAAATTATTTTCAATGAACCTGAAATGCTCTTCAAAATGCTCATCATCTTTGCTTTGGTTCAGAGCCTCTGCCAAAAGTGGTGCACCATTTTCTAGGTCATCCAAAGGTGCTTGAATTAAATCATAAGTATTTGAGTTTGAGCATTTTAAATTATATAAAATATTGCAAATGCCCAAATATTCCCAAACAGAAATGTTTCATGTTGGAAATAATCCAACTATGGACCAGGTCCAGTTTGGTGATTTTTGAAACTGTTTTAGTATTTTTAAAAACTCCACAAAGTTGCAGAAAAATAGAAAAAGAAAAACAGATTAGAAACCTTACCTGGCGCCACCTACCCGGCCCAGCCCAGCAGCCGCGCCAGCGAGCTGCTTGGCTCGGCCAGGCAGGCAGCCAGGTGCTCGGCGGCGAGCACCGCATGGGTGCCACGCACCTGGTCGCCGCCTTGCCGCTCCCCTCACCCAGCCGCGACGCGGTTCGCTCTCCCTCTCTCCCCCGAACCCCCCGGACACCTCCTCTCCTCCCCGGCTCCTCTCTCTCGCGCTCCCCCGCCATGGCCGCGCCACCGCCGCCCAAGACCATCGTCGTGAGCGTGCTCCCGCCGTCCGTGCTCCTCCCCACCGTGTCTAGTAGCTCCGCCACCCTCCTTTACCCCGAGCTAGTCGAGCCCCGCATGCTCAAGTAGCCCGAGTCCACCGCACCGACTTCGCCCGAGTTCGCCGTCGCCGGAGATCCCCTTCAACGCCGTCGTCGCTCCGGTCCGTCCCCGACCCCAACGAGAGTTTCTCCGAGTTGCCCGTGAGCCCATCTATCTCCCCTTCCCTTCCTCTCTCGCTCTCGAGCTGTGTAGCAACTGAACAGAGATCACAGCACCCGCCGCCGCGGAGCTCGTCGCCGACGTGCTCCCGGCCACCCACCGGCCAACTCTCGGTGTCTAACGCACTCACCGCACTACGCAGCACCTAACCATGCATTACCCGCACCTCGCCGAACCCCCTAGCCTCGAGTTCGCCTTCGGCCGAACTCCGGCGGCCGCCTAGGTCGTCGCCGGCACCGATTCCGGCCGCCCCGACCCCAACCGACTCCACCAGAAGCTGCGGCATGTCCCCAGCTACCCATAGCCACCCTCCGCGGCTCGTTTGGTCGCCGGAATGGCCAAACTCACTTCCGCCGCCGCGTCGGGCTCGCCGGCGGTTAGACGCCGGGCAGCCGACTTTGACTTTGACCACGGGTGGGCCCTGGTTGACTCTGATGAGTCAATGACAGGTTTGACCTGTTAACTAATTAGGTTTAGTTTTAATTAAATTTTAGCTAAACTAATTACCCTGACACCCTGGACCCATAGTCAGGTTTGACCTGGACGTCTCCGTTGACCCTGACGTCATTCTGACGCATGGCTGACGCAATAAATTAATTTCTGGTTTTATTCTAATATAGGAAATTCCAGAATATAGTTCAAACTTCAAAAATTCATAACTTTTAATCTGTAACTCCAAATGCAAAGATTTATATATGAAAAATGATCAGAAAAATCCATTCTATCCATTGGTACAGGTTTCATGCATGATAAAACAAGTTAACCTTGCTGTTTAAGCAGAATAAGATATTACACCTTTAGGGCCATTTTAAATGAGCTAGCATTTGAATCTTTGATTCAAATGAGTTCATCCCTTTTTTGTTTCAGCTTGCATTAGGCCAACACACATCCATATTGCCATGTCATAGCATGCATCATATTGTTGCATATTGCCATGTGTGTTTATTTCGGTGTGTCTTTTGTGATAGGTTACGCCTCAGGATAATCTCGAATATCCGTCAAGAAGGCGATATCCTACCACCACTCCATCGAGCAAGCAACCCATTGATCATTCGATACAAACCCATGTTCTCGCTTCGCTCTTGTTTACTGCATTAAGACAATGCGATTCAAACTGTTGTGTGTTGCGGTAGTTGAACCCACTTCCTTTGCATGACCTGTCATTGCCATAGTAACTAGATGAAACCCACTAGTATGTGTAGGAATTGATTGAGCCATGTTTGTGATTCCTACCATGCTATGCTTGCTATGCTTAGAGTTGTGTCGAGTCGGCTCATCGGGATGATGAACTGGAGTGAAAGGTTGTGTCGGGTTCGAGTGAAAGTGTTGAACACGTTTTGGTAAAGGTATCGATGAGAGGCCATGTAGGAGTACATGGTGGGTTGTTTCATTGAAGCCGTCCCTAAGAACTGAGATCTGTGTTTGTGATCCATGAAATAGTTACTACCACGCATTGGGCCCGAAACCAATGGACCCTCTAAACTTCTTAACCACCCTTGTTCTCTGTCCGGGAGTTGCAAGTAGTTTACGGTGTTTGTAGCATCTTTGGGGCGCCGCATAGCGCTGACCTTAGGGGTGGGTTGTGTTGCGGTAGGCACGTGGCCCGGTGTACCGAGTGCCGTTTGGTATCTCGGAACCCTGCACACATCGTTCGGGGCTGTATGGGAAACCTCGGCGGACTCCTGTGGATGGAACCGAATAGGCGATAAACCGGACTAGGGACTTGAGTGTTTAGGTAGGCTGTGGCCGACAACCACGTTGGGCTTCGCTTGAAGGTTGCAGTACATGTCGTGTAAACGGCGGTAAGTGGTGAGCGTGTGTGAAGAAGTACACCCTGCAGGGTTAATATGATCTATTGAATAGTCGTGTCCACGGAGAAGGACTTCTGGGTTGCCTATATCAGTTCATAGACAAGTAAATGGATACTACTAAAAGCCTCAAGATAAGTGTGAGTACCGCGGATGGCCCTCTCGTGGGATGACGGGAGAGGATCCACGGTGGAGTATTGTGATGGTGATTAGTGGACTCGTGTGCGACAAATGCTTTTCAAATGGTGTCACGTAGGATAGCTTAGCCAAGAGTCAAAGCTTGCTTGCTGCAAATAACTCCACCACCTTCTTGAGAATGTGCATGTATGATAGGATTCTAGGGTAAGACTTGCTGAGTACCTCCGTACTCATGTTTCTTTAATTAATGTTTTTCAGACGAAAACACTGCCCCCTCTGATGGGTTTTATGTAGACCTTGACATCAACGAGTGAACTAGCCACCCAGGTGGTGATCCAAGGCTTGTGAAGGGCCACTATAGATAGAAGGGCTTCGACAAGCTTTCTTTCTTTCTAGAGTCTGTACCCAGACTAGTTCGCTTCCATATGTGCTTGCATGTTTGTATGACTTGAGTGTTGGGTCATGTGACCCCTACCTGTATGGATATGTTATGTATGGCTCCTCGGAGCCTCTTAAATAAAGTACTTTGAGTTGTAGAGTTCTGTTGTGATGCCTTGTTGTATTTACTCATATCGGGCATATTGTGTGTATGATTGAAATGCTTGGTATGAGTGGGATCCGACAAACTAGTTGTTTATCCTTGGCAGCCTCTCATATGGGGAAATGTAGTCTTGTGCTTCGGCGATAGTAGTCCGCTACTGCCGGTTCACGAGTCCTGCTAGCCCAGCACTCTGCTTGGACACTTGATTGGCGGCATGTGTTTCACCGTTCCTATATACATCCCTTGAGGAGATGTCACGCGGTGATATTGAGTCCTGCCTAGCCTGCTACAGCCGGGATACGAGTCCTGTTAGCCAGTGCTACAGCCGAATTCATCGTTGATGACCGACATGCTCGATGTGATTCATGTATGCTGTCCCCATAGGTTAAGCGCCGCTTTGGGTTCACGACTAGCCATGTCGACCGGGTTCTTTGTCATGTGGATGCTAGCGACACTATCATATCGTGAGCCAAAAGGCATAAGCGGTCCGGGCCATGGTAAGCGACACCGTGGGAATACCGTCGTGAGGCCGCAAGTGATATGAGGTGTTACCGGCTAGGTCGATGTGACTTGGAATCGGGGTCTGACAGCGTTGGCATCAGAGCAGGGCTGCCTGTAGGTTCGCTAAGCCAAACTGGTCGATGTTGAGTCTAGAAATGCTTTAGTTATATGTAGGGGAATTGTTTGTGGGAGGGAACGTAAGGCTCTTTTACTCCTTTACCTTATGCTCTCTGATCTGAGTCATCCTCTTCTCATTCTACGTGGGTATAGGACTAGGCTCTCTTCTCCCTATCAGGTTCACGTGTTACTAATCCGTAGTAACTTATAGGATTGTTGGTTACATCCTCAGTTCAGTTTTACTACTTTTTAGTATGCTATCACTTGAACCAGAACCTTGATATGATGTTGTTGAGTGATTTTGCAAATCTGATTTTGAATGTCTCAAATCTGTTTTGAGCATTTACAGATGTTATGCTGCCCAATTTTCCCTAGAAATTCTAATGTCTTTGCATTGTGGCTGTGCTTTCGGATGGCCACCGTCCCCGTAACCAAGTGGTTCGTCGACCCGTTGCATTGATGTGTGTGGTCACACGGCAATGTTAGTTGAGCGATGGTCGAGACCGGTTACCGATGGTATCCTGAATATACCGTCGAGGAGCAGTTTAGGGATTTTAATCAAAGCCAATATCCGTGCACGGTCAGGATATATCCATCTTATCCCGGAGCTACTGAACCGCTCCACTGTTCTTATGGACTTGGGATCACTATTGGGATGTCCGTGCAAGATGCAGCCTATTCTATGATGACAATTATTCGAGCCAGAACTGCCTTGCTATGCAACACCGATTTCCGCTACATGCCAGCATCCCTCCCTGGGGCGCATGGCTACCTTCAGGGTATGTACAGCGATGCATCCCATGAGGACTCACTCCTTCGCACCACTACGGAGATCTTTGGAAGACAAGGACCGTGAAAACCGGGCCTTGCGTATGGAACTCTTTAATGCCGTTCGATCCTTTGGGCTACTCGACTCGGTTTGCACTGCCGTGCAAGCGGATACATGGACATGAGGACTTGTATCCTGTGCGGGCTGGTCTGCCAGACTTTATGGAGTGGCGTGAGGTTGGAGGCATCACCCCTCCTCGTGGGCCTCGTCTGCCGCCGTTTGTTGGACCACGTCCACATCCGAGTCCCTATGGTCCGCCGGCTCCACAGGATCGTCTGTTTCCGGATGATCATGTTCCACTTCCAGGCTTGGGTGGTGACTTCTATGAGGACTACTATGGAGCTGCCTGAGTTAGTAGTAGTATCCCTAGTATTGTAATAGTTGTATTTCCACCGTCCTGCGTGACCTGTGGAATATGACTTAGTGTGTATCATTCCGGAAGTGTAGAAAAATAATGTATAGGAGTTTGGAATGCTTCCGATGAGATGTAACGCCATTCCTTATAGTTGTACTCCGTCGGGCTTGTACTAAACTATGAATGGTGTGTATGACCGTTGATATATATATGGCAGTTATTATATTACCATGTCATACGGATGAACATCTTTGCATTCCGAGTTATCCATTACATTCCGCACTTCCTTGCTAAATTCTGCCATCCTGGTTTAAACCGTTGTTTTGTTTCCTAGGATGGTCAACACCCGCAACAATCCTGCTGCTCCGGAGCAAGGAGAAGCCAGTGCAGCCAGGAATGTAAATCTTCCTCAACCGCCATCTTTGGCCGAGGTTAGGCTGGAAGCAGAACGCCATAAGCGTGAGACCAATCGTTTACTGGAGCGGATTGAGCAAAACACCGCACGCCAGCCAAGAAGTGATCTGGTGTCACTCAATGACTTCGTCAAGCTGTATCCACCGAAGTTCAAATATTCCGTTGAGCCTCTCGACGCGGATGATTGGCTTCGCAGCATCAACCACAAGCTGCGTTCTGCCAGCGTGGCTGAGGCTGATAAGGTTACGTTTGCCGCTTATCATCTCGAAGGACCTGCTAGCCTCTCGTGGGAGAATTATGAGGCTATGTGTCCAGTTGGACAGATTACCACTTGGGCTGAATTTAGTGCCGCCTTCCGTGAGCATCATATCCCAGAAGGTCTCATGGATCGAAAAAGGGAGGAATTCTGCAATTTCACCCAGGGCAAGCTGACGGTGGATGCTTACAGCCTAGAGTTTGGGAATTTAGCATGTTATGCTCCCGAAGAAGTTTCTACCGACGCCAAGAAGCAGGCAAGGTTCCGCAAGGGACTTAGCCCCGAGCTTCGTCGTGATCTCCGTCTTCACGAGTGCACTTCTTTTCCGAAGCTAGTCAATAAGGCTATCAGTGCTGAAACTGGGCAGTCCGATTTTGAAGCTTCACGCAAGCACATCCGTGACTCTGGTTCTTCGTCCGGCTCTGGATCTCAGAAGCGCCGGGTTTGGATTCAAATCTGCTCGCCACCTGAGTTCACCCCGAGGCCATCCTTTGAGGCGCCTCGCCCCAACCAGCAGTATGTTCCGCCCAAGACTTATGGAGGCCCCACTACTAATGCTGCTCCACGCCCCAATATGATAACTTGCTTCAAGTGTGGAGAGCGGAGCACTACATTCGTGAGTGTCCCAGAACAACCCCGGTCGAGATAGGAAAGTCATTGGTGGTGGTAAGCCAGCGGAAAGGTGCTCTATGCTAAACCAGCTGCCCTTTGCTCGTGGCCACGTCAACTATGTTTCAGCCGAAGAAACCTACGAGGACCCCAGCGTCGTTCTCGATGCGCTCCTTGTTAATTGCCATCCGCAACTGTTCTTTTTGATCTTTGGAGCATCTCATTCATTTATTTAAGAGCTATGCTCGATTGCACAACACCACATTCTGTGACATGCACACCTCCATGGAAATTCAGACCCCTGGTTCTAGATGGCAAACCTCTAGAATAAGTCATGGGAATGAAATTCTTGTCGACAGATTAGTCTTTCTTGCTTCTCTAATAGCTCTCAAGTCCTCGGACATAAACATCATCTTGGGTATGGACTGGATGTCAGCCCATTACGCTAAGATTGATTGCTCTACTAGAACTGTTCAACTCACCCATCCCTTGGGCAAGACAATTAATGTTTTAACCCGAGTGTCGAAGCGTCAGCTTTACTCCTTAAATGCCAACCCCCTTCCAGACCTCGAAGATATTCCGGTAGTCCGTGATTTTCCGGATGTCTTTCCAGAAGAACTGTCAGGTGTTCCACCTGACAGGGATGTCGAGTTTGTGATAGATCTTGTTCCCGGAACCATCCCAATCTCTAGGAGACCTTATAAGATGGCGCCCCTAGAACTAGCCGAACTTAAGAAACAACTCGATGAGTCCTTGCAAAAGGGTTTCATCCATCCAAGTTCATCTCCAAGGGCTTGCCCCGTCCTCTTCGTCAAGAAGAAGGATGGAACGGATCGGATGGTTGTGGATTACCCACCTGTCAATTTGGTCACTATCAAGAACAAGTATCCGCTCCCCAGGATCAACGATCTGTATGATCAGCTCGTTGGATCCTCGGTCTTTTCAAGATGGATTTGAGGTTGGGCTACCATCAAATCAAAATCAAACGAGGACATTCCTAAAAGCGGCCTTTGTTACTCGTTATGGCCAATCTGAGTACACCGTCATGTCCTTCGGATTAACCAATGCTCCAGCCACCTTCTCTCGGTTAATGAACTCAATCTTCATGGAGTATTTGGATAAGTTCATCGTGGTATACCTCGATGATATACTCATCTACTCCAAGAATGAGGAAGAACATGCCAAACATCTAAGGCTAGTATTGATGAAACTTTGAGAGCACCGCCTTTATGCCAAATTCTCTAAGTGTGAATTCTGGTTACCAGAAGTGACCTATCTAGGCCATGTAATCTCTAGTAAGGGCATTGTTGTCAATCCCGAGCGAGTTCAAGCCGTCCTTGACTGGACTCCACATGAATCGGTCAAGCAAGTTCAGAGTTTCCTCGGTTTAGCGAGCTATTGCCGCCGCTTCGTCGAGAATTTCTCTAAAGTTGCTAAACCTCTAACCGAACCCCTCAAGAAAGATAAGAAGTTCGAATGGACACCATAGTGCGAGTTCAGCTTTCAGGAACTGAAAAGACGCCTGACATCTGCTCCCGTACTTGTTCCACCAGATTTTTCTAAGGACTTTATTATCTATTGCGACGCCTCGTGACAAGGACTAGGTTGCATACTCATGCAAGATCGTCATGTGACTGCCTACGCTTCTCGACAGTTGCGTCCACATGAGGATAACTATCCCACACACGATCTAGAGCTTGCAGCAGTGGTTCATGCGCTCAAAACCTGGCGACATTACCTTCTTGGTAATCGTTGTGAAATCTACACTGATTAGCAAAGTTTGAAATACATCTTCACCCAACCAGATTTGAATCTCAGGCAAAGACGTTGGGTTGAGTTGATTACAGATTACCACTTAGGAATATCTTAGACCCCAGGCAAAGCCAATGTCATGGCTGACGCACTAAGTCACAAATTTTATTGTAACAATCTGATGTTACAACAAAGTCAACCATTTCTCCACGAGGAATTTCGTAAGCTTAATCTTCACATTGTACCTCGAGGATTCCTTTCCACCCTGGTGGCGAAACCTACCCGTACGGATCAGATCATCAAGGCACAGAAGGTAGATCCGGGAATTTCCCGCATCAAGAGAAACATCAAGAAAGGAGTCGCAGATTGTTTCTCCATTGATGAACAAGGTGTCGTGTTCTTTGGAGACCGTCTAGTGGTTCCCAAGGTGCGCAACCTGAGGCGATTGATCCTTAAGTAAGCTCCTGAATCTCCTCTCACCATTCATCCCGGTAGTACTAAAATGTATCAAGACCTCGCCGAGGTTTTGGTGGACTAGGATGAAGAGAAATCGCTCAATACATTGCTAGTTGCGGCGTCGTCGTCGAGTTAAGCGAGCATCAGCGGCCTGCTGGTACCCTTCAACCTTTGGAAATTCCTGAATGGAAATGGGATAAAATCGGTATGGATTTCATTACGGGTTTCCCAGGACCAAGAGAGGGAATAATGCTATCTTCGTTGTCGTCGATCGTCTTTCCAAAGTAGCCAACTTCCTACCCGTTCGTGAGAGTATAACCGCTAGCCAGCTAGCTGATTTGTACATCTCTCGAATAGTGTCTCTTCATGGTGTTCCGTTGGAGATTAACTCATACCATGGAAGTCTCTTCACCTCTCGATTTTGGGAAAGTTTCCAAAATGCTATGGGAACTCGTCTCTCCTTTAGCACCGCCTTCCATCCTCAATCAAGTGGTCAAGTAGAGCGAGTCAATCAAATTCTAGAGGATATGCTTGAGCTTCATCATCTCTTCGGCATGAATTGGGAAATTCCTTCCATTCGCGAGTTAAGCTTATAACAATAGTTATCAAGCTAGCTTAGGCAAAGCTCCTTCGAAGTTCTTTATGGGCGGAAATGTGAACGCCTCTTAACTGGTCGAAACCGGGAGAGACAACTCTTTGGCGGATATGATTCAGGAAGCGAAGAGCAGGTTCGTGTTATTAGTGAGAAATTGAAATGTGATAGCTTTGGCTCATTAGGGATGATAGACTACTCATATCAATAAGGAATTCCTTCTTTTCCGGGAGCCCATTGGACGAAACTCCAAAGTTAAGCGTGCTTAGCTTGGAGTAGTGTCGAGATGGGTGACCGACCGAAGTTGCTCCGGGTGCGCGAGTGAGGACAAAGTCGCGAAAAGACTAGTATTGATCTGTGGGGCCAGTCTAGATCCGCCAGAATGCGACCACCGCGGGTGTGTCAAGGCGTTACAAGTTGGTATCGAGCCGACCCTCGCGGTTACGGATGGCTGCGGACAGGTGCGTGGTCATGTTGTTCATGACGTTTTGACCCGTCGTGGCACCCGACATGGCACATGTACGGACTGGAAGCCTGACGTTTGTGCGAAGAGGGAGCGTTCTGTGGCCCGGCGAGGACGTCGGTTCCTCCGAGTGGGGGTGTATGTGATAGCCTGGCTCATTAGGGATGATAGACTACTCATATCAATAAGGAATTCCTTCTTTTAGGAGCCCATTCGACGAACTCCAAAGTTAAGCGTGCTCAGCTTGGAGTAGTGTCGGGATGGGTGACCGATCGAAGTTGCTCCCGGAGCGCGCGAGTGAGGACAAAGTCGCGCAGAAAAGACTAGTATTGATCTGTGGGGCCAGTCTAGATCCCGCCAGGAGTAACGACCACCGGCGGGTGTGTCCGGGGCGTTACATGAAAACAACCCAATCTCGTCAAAAGAGCCAATATGACCGCAAGCATAAGCCTATGGCTTATGAAATTGGCGAGAAGGCTTACCTTCGGGTTACTCCTTTGAAGGGAACCCATCGATTCGGTATCAAAGGCAAGTTGGCTCCTCGTTACATTGGACCCTTTCGCATTCTTGCCAAACGAGGAGAAGTTGCCTACCAATTGGAACTACCTCCGCATCTTTCCAGAGTCCATGATGTCTTCCACGTTTCCCACGAAACGCTTGATCTCCAAGATAACCTCACCTATCGAGAATATCCCGTTCGTATTCTTGATCAAGCCGAGCGTACCACTTGACGTCAGAATATCAAGTTTCTAAAGGTTCAATGGTCAAACCATTCCGAGCAAGAAGCAACTTGGGAAAGGGAGGATCGTCTTCGACTTTAGTATCCCACCTTTTTCGCAACAGATCCTAAATCTCGGGACGAGATTCTTTTGAGTGGGGGTGAGTTGTCACATCCTAGCTAGACCATGCATTAGTGTGTGCATCATGTTTAAATTTCATTTGAATTTGAAATGGGAAGACGAAACCCCCAGAACCCCTTTTAATCCAACTAGGGTTTACTAAAATTATTTTCAATGAACCTGAAATGCCCTTCAAAATGCTCATCACCTTTGCTTTGGTTCAGAGCCTCTGCCAAAAGTGGTGTACCATTTTCTAGGTCATCCAAAGGTCCTTGAATTAAATCATAAGTATTTGAGTTTGAGCATTTTAAATTATATAAAATATTGCAAATGCCCAAATATTCCCAAACAGAAATGTTTCATGTTGGAAATAATCCAACTATGGACCAGGTCCAGTTTGGTGATTTTTGAAACTGTTTTAGTATTTTTAAAAACTCCACAAAGTTGCAGAAAAATAGAAAAAGAAAAACAGATTAGAAACCTTACATGGCGCCACATACCCGGCCACTGCTGGCCCAGCCAAAGAGCCAGCGCCCAACAGCTGCTTGGCTCGGCTTGACGAGGCAGCCAGTGCTCTTTCGGCGAGCACCGCATGGGTGCCACGCACCTGGTCGCTGCCTCGCCGCTCCCCTCACCCAGCCCATGACGCGTTCGCTCTCCCTCTCTCCCGAACCCCGGACACCTCCTCTCCTCCCGGCTCTTCTCTCGCGCTCCCCGCCATGGCCGGCGCCACCGCCGCCAAGACCATCGTCGTGAGCGTGCTCCCGCCGTCCGTGCTCCTCCCCACCGTGTCTAGTAGCTCCGCCACCCTCCTTTACCCGAGCTAGCCGAGCCCGCATGCTCAAGTAGCCCGAGTCCACCGCACCGACCTCGCCTGGAGTTCGCGTCATGGAGATCCCCTTCAACGCCGTCGTCGCTCGGTCCGTCCCGACCCCAGCGAGTTTCTCCGAGTTGCCCGTGAGCCCATCTATCTCCCCTTCCTTCCTCTCTCGCTCTCGAGCTATGTAGCAACTGAGCGGAGATCACAAGACCCGCCGCCCTTGCTCGTCGCCGACGTGCTCCCGCCACCCCACCGGCCAACTCTCGGTGTCGCACTCACCGCACTGCGCAGCACCTAACCATGCATTCCCCGCACCTCGCCGAACCCCCTAGCCTCGAGTTTGCCTTCGGCCGAACTACGGCGGCCGCCTAGGTCATCGCCGGCGCCGATTCCGGCCGCCCCGACCCCAACCGACTCCACCAGAAGCTGCGGCATGTCCCCAGCTACCCATAGCCACCCTCCGCGGTCGTTTGGTCGCCGGAATGGCCAAACTCACTTCCGCCGCCGCGTCGGGCTCGCCGGCGGCTAGACGTCGGGCAGCCGACTTTGACTTTGACCACGGGTGGGCCCTGGTTGACTCTGATGAGTCAATGACCGGTGGGGCCCAGCCCTGTTAACTAATTAGGTTTAGTTTTAATTAAATTTTAGCTAAACTAATTACCGTGACACCCTGGACCCACAGTCAGGTTTGACCTGGACGTCTCCGTTGACCCTGACGTCATTCTGACGCATGGCTGACGCAATAAATTAATTTCTGGTTTTATTCTAATATAGGAAATTCCAGAATATAGTTCAAACTTCAAAAATTCATAACTTTTAATCTGTAACTCCAAATGCAAAGATTTATATATGAAAAATGATCAGAAAAATCCATTCTATCCATTGGTACAGGTTTCATGCATGATAAAACAAGTTAACCTTGCTGTTTAAGCAGAATAAGATATTACACCTTTAGGGCTATTTTAAATGAGCTAGCATTTGAATCTTTGATTCAAATGAGTTCATCCCTTTTTGTTTCAGCTTGCATTAGGACAACACACATCCATATTGCCATGTCAGAGCATGAATCATATTGTTGCATATTGCCATGTGTGTTTATTTCGTGTGTCTTTTGTGATAGGTTCTCCTCAGGATAATCTCGAATATCCCTCTCGAAGGCGGTATCCTACCACCACTCCATCGAGCAAGCAACCCATTGATCATTCGATACAAACCCATGTTCTCGCTTCGCTCTTGTTTCTGCATTAAGACAACGCGATTCAAACTGTTGTGTGCTACGGTAGTTGAACCCACTTCCTTTGCATGACTGTCATTGCCACGAAGAACTAGATGAAACCCACTAGTATGTGTAGGAATTGATTGAGCCATGTTTGTGATTCCTACCATGCTATGCTTGCTATGCTTAGAGTTGTGTCAGGTCTGGCTCATCGGGATGATGAACTGGAGTGAAAGGTTGTGTCGGGTTCGAGAGTGAAAGTGTTGAACACGTTTTGGTAAAGGTATCGATGAGAGGCCATGTAGGAGTACATGGTGGGTTGTTTCATTGAAGCCGTCCCTAAGAACTGAGATCTGTGTTTGTGATCCATGAAATAGTTACTACCACGCATTGGGCCCGAAACCAATGGACCCTCTCGGCTTCTTAACCACCCTTGTTCTCTGTCCAGGAGTTGCAAGTAGTTTCTGGTGTTTGTAGCATGCTAGTGGCCGCACGCAACGCTGACCTTAGGGGTGGGTTGTGTTGCGGTAGGCACGTGGCCCGGTGTACCGAGTGCCCGTTTGGTATCTCGGGAACCCTGCACACATCGTTCGGGGCTGTAAGGGAAACCTCGGCCGGACTCCCTGCGGATGGAACCCGAATAGGCGATAAACCTGGACTAGGGACTTGATTGTTTAGGTAGGCTGTGGTCGACACCCACGTTGGGCTTCCGCTTGAAGGTTGCCGAGTACATGTCGTGTAAACAATGGTAAGTGGTGAGCGTGTGTGAAGAAGTACACCCTGCGGGGTTAATATGATCTATTGAATAGCCGTGTCCATGGAGAAGGACTTCTGGGTTGCCTATATCAGTTCATAGACAAGTAAATGGATACTACTAAAAGCCTCAAGATAAGTGTGAGTACCGCGGATGGCCCTCTCGTGGGATGACGGGAGAGGATCCACGGTGGAGTATTGTGATGGTGATTAGTGGACTCATGTGCGACAAATGCTTTTCCAATGGTGTCACGTAGGATATCTTAGCCAAGAGTCAAAGGTGGCTTGCTGCAAATAACTCCACCACCTTCTTGAGAATGTGCATGTATGATAGGATTCCGTGGTAGGACTTGCTGAGTACCTCTGTACTCATGTTTGTTTAATTAATGTTTTTCAGACGACAACACTGCCCCTCCGATGGGTTTTATGTAGACCTTGACATCGGCAGTGAACTAGCCACCCGGTGGTGATCCAAGGCTTGTGAAGGGCCCTTTGTAGATAGAAGGGCTTGACAAGCTTTATTTCTTTCTAGAGTCTGTACTGCACTAGTTTGCTTCCGCATGTGCTTGTATGTTTGTATGACTTGAGTGTTGGGTCATGTGACCCCTACCTGTATGGATATGTTATGTATGGCTCCTCGGGCCTCTTAAATAAAGTACCTTGAGTTGTAGAGTTTTGTTGTGATGCCTTGTTGTATTTACTCATATCGGGCATATTATGTGTATGATTGAAATGCTTGGTATGAGTGGGATCCGACAAACTAGTTGTTTATCCTTGGCAGCCTCTCATATGGGGAAATGTAGTCTTGTGCTTCGGCGAAAGTAGTCCGCTACAGCCGGTTCACGGAGTCCTGCTAGCCCAGCACTCTGCTTGGACACTTGACTGGCGGCATGTGTTTCACCGTTCCTATGTCTATCCTTGGGAAATGTCACGCGGTGATATTGAGTCCTGCCTAGCTTGCTACAGCCGGGATACGAGTCCCGTTAGCCAGTGCTACAGCCTGAATTCATACATTGATGACCGACATGCTCGATGTGATTCATGTATGCCTGTCCCCATAGGTTAAGCGCCGCTTTGGGTTCACGACTAGCCATGTCGGCCGGGTTCTTTGTCATGTGGATGCTAGCGACACTATCATATCGTGAGCCAAAAGACGCCAAGCGGTCCGGGCCATGGTAAGGCGACACCGTGGGAATACCGTGCGTGAGGCCGCAAAGTGATATGAGGTGTTATCGGCTAGGTCGATGTGACTTGGAATCGGGGTCCTGACAGCGTTGGCATCAGAGCAGGGCTGCCTGTAGGTTCGCTAAGCCAAACTGGTCGATGTTGAGTCTAGAAATGCTTTAGTTATATGTAGGGGAATTGTTTGTGGGAGGGAACGTAAGGCTCTTTTACTCCTTTACCTTATGCTCTCTGATCTGAGTCATCCTCTTCTCATTCTACGTGGGTATAGGACTACGCTCTCTTCTCCCTATCAGGTTCACGTGTTACTAATCCGTAGTAACTTATAGGATTGTTGGTTACATCCTTAGTTCAGTTTTACTACTTTTTAGTATGCTATCAGTTGAACCAGAACCTTGATATGATGTTGTTGAGTGGTTTTGCAAATCTAATTTTGAATGTCTCAAATCTGTTTTGAGCATTTACAGATGTTATGCTGCCAGATTTTCCCTAGAAATTCTAATGTCTTTGTATTGTGGCTGTGCTTTCAGATGGCCACCCGTCCCCAGAACCAAGTGGTTCGTCTGACCCGTTGCATTGATGTGTGTGGTCACACGGCAATGTTGGTTCGGGTGATGGTCGAGACCGGTTACCGATGGTATCCTGAATATACCGTCGAGGAGCAGTTTAGGGATTTTAATCAAAGCCAATATCTGTGCACGGTCAGGATATATCCATCTTATCCGGACTCTTGAACGCTCCACTGTTCTTATGGACTTGGGATCACTATTGGGATGTCCGTGCAAGATGCAGCCTATTCTATGATGACAATTATTCGAGCGAACTGCCTTGCTTGCAACACCGATTTCCGCTACATGCCAATCCCTCCACAGGGCGCATGGCTACCTTGAGGTATGTACAGCGATGCATCCGTGAGGACTCACTCCTTCGCACCACTACAGAGATGCTTTGGAAGACAAGGACCGTGAAAACCGGGCCTTGCGTATGGAACTCTTTAATGCCCGTTCGACCCTTTGGGCTACTCGACTCGGTTTGCACTGCCGTGCAAGCGGATACATGGACATGAGGGACTTGTACCCTGTGCGGGCTGGTCTGCCAGACTTTATGGAGTGGCGTGAGGTTGGAGGCATCACCCCTCCTCGTGGGCCTCGTCTGCCGCCGTTTGTTGGACCACGTCCACATCCGAGTCCCTATGGTCCGCAGGCTCCACAGGATCGTCTGTTTCCGGATGATCATGTTCCACTTCCAGGCTTGGGTGGTGACTTCTATGAGGACTACTATGGAGCTGCCTGAGTTAGTAGTAGTATCCCTAGTATTGTAATAGTTGTATTTCCACCGTCCTGCGTGACTTGTGGAATATGACTTAGTGTGTATCATTTCGGAAGTGTAGAAAAATAATGTATAGGAGTTTGGAATGCTTCCGATGAGATGTAACGCCTTTCCTTATAGTTGTACTCCGTCGGGCTTGTACTAAACTATGAATGGTGTGTATGACCGTTGGTATATATATGGCAGTTTTTATATTACCATGTCATACGGATGAACATCTTTGCATTCTGAGTTATCCATTACATTCCGCACTTCCTTGCTAAATTCTGCCATCCTGGTTTAAACCGTTGTTTTGTTTCCTAGGATGGTCAACACCATAACAATCCTGCTGCTCCGGAGCAAGGAGAAGCCAGTGCAGCCAGGAATGTAAATCTGCCTCAACCGCCATCTTTGGCGAGGTTATCTTTGGAAGCGAGCGCCATAAGCGTGAGACCAATCGCGTTCTTTGGGCGGATTGAGCAAAACACCGCACGCCAGCCAAGAAGTGATCTGGTGTCACTCAATGAATTCGTCAAGCTGTATCCACGAAGTTCAAATATTCCGTTGAGCCTCTCGGCGGATGATTGGCCGCAGCATCAACCACAAGCTGCGTTACGCCAGCGTGGCTGAGGCTGATAAGGTTACTTTTGCGCTTATCATCTCGAAGGCCCTGCTAGCCTCTGGTGGGAGAATTATGAGGCTATGTGTCCAGTTGGACAGATTACCACTTGGGCTGAATTTAGTGCCGCCTTCCGGGAGCATCACATCCCAGAAGGTCTCATGGATCGAAAAAGGGAGGAATTCTGCAATTTCACCTAGGGCAAGCTGACAGTGGATGCTTAGAGCCTTGAGTTTGGGAATTTAGCATGATATGCTCCCAAAGAAGTTTCTACCGACGCCAAGAAGCAGGCAAGGTTCCGCAAGGGACTTAGCCCCGAGCTTCGTCGTGATCTCCGTCTGCACGAGTGCACTTCTTTTCCGAAGCTAGTCAATAAGGCTATCAGTGCTGAAACTGGGCAGTCCGATTTTGAAGCTTCACGCAAGCACATCCGTGACTCTGGTTCTTCGTCCGGCTCTGGATCTCAGAAGCGCCGGGTTTGGATTCCAAATACTGCTCTGCCACCCAGGTTCACCCCGAGGCCATCCTTTGAGGCGCCTCGCCCCAACCAGCAGTATGTTCCGCCCAAGACTTATGGAGGCCCCACTGCTAATGCTGCTCCACGCCCCAATATGATAACTTGCTTCAAGTGTGGAGAGCGGGCCACTACATCCGTGAGTGTCCCCAGAACAACCCCGGTCGAGATAGGAAAGTCATTGGCCGTGGTAAGCCAGCGGGAAAGGTGCTATATGCTAAACCAGCTGCCCTTTGCTGGTGGCCACGTCAACTATGTTTCAGTGAAGAAACCTATGAGGACCCCAGCGTCGTTCTCGATGCGCTCCTTGTTAATTGCCATCCGCAACTGTTCTTTTGATCTTGGAGCATCTCATTCATTTATTTACGAGAGCTATGCTCGATTGCACAACACCACATTCTGTGACATGCACACCCCCATGGAAATTCAGACCCCTGGTTCTAGATGGCAAACCTCTAGAATAAGTCATGGGAATGAAATTCTTGTCGACAGATTAGTCTTTCTTGCTTCTCTAATAGCTCTCAAGTCCTCGGACATAAACATCATCTTGGGTATGGACTGGATGTCAGCCCATTACGCTAAGATTGATTGCTCTACTAGAACTGTTCAACTCACCCATCCCTCGGGCAAGACAGTTAATGTTTTAACACGAGTGTCGAAGCGTCAGCTTTACTCCTTAAATGCCAACCCCCTTCCAGACCTTGAAGATATTCCGGTAGTCCGTGATTTTCCGGATGTCTTTCCAGAAGAACTGCCAGGTGTTCCACCTGACAGGGATGTCGAGTCTGTGATAGATCTTGTTCCCGGAACCATCCCAATCTCTAGAAGACCTTATAAGATGGCACCCCTAGAACTAGCCAAACATAAGAAACAACTCGATGAGTCCTTGCAAAAGGGTTTCATCCGTCCTAGTTCATCTCCATGCGCTTGCCCCGTCCTCTTCGTCAAGAAGAAGGATGGAACGGATCGGATGGTTGTGGATTACCGACACATCAATTTGTTCACTATCTAGAACAAGTATCCGCTCCCGGGATCAACGATCGTATGATCAGCTCGCTGGATCCTCGATCTTTTCAAGATGGATATGAGGTTGGGCTACCATCAAATCAAAATCAAAACGGGGACATTCCTAAAGCGGCCTTTGTTACTCGTTATGGCCAATCTGAGTACACCGTCATGTCCTTCGGATTAACCAATGCTCCACCACCTTCTCTTGGTTAATGAACTCAATCTTCATGGAGTATTTGGATAAGTTAGTAGTGGTATACCTCGATGATATACTCATCTACTCCAAGAATGAGGAAGAACATGCCGAACATCTAAGGCTAGTATTGATGAAACTTGAGAGCACCGCCTTTATGCCAAATTCTCTAAGTGTGAATTCTGGTTGCCGAAGTGACCTATCTAGGCCATGTAATCTCTGGTAAGGGCATTGCTGTCAATCCCGGCGAGTTCAAGCCGTCCTTGATGGACTCCACCTGATCGGTCAAGCAAGTTCGAGTTTCCTCGGTTTAGCGAGCTATTGCCGCCGCGTCGAGAATTTCTCTAAAGTTGCTAAACCTCTAAACGAACCCCTCAAGAAAGATAAGAAGTTCGAATGGACACCACAAGGCGACTTCAGCTTTCGGGCTGAAAAGGCGCTCGACATCTGCTCCGTGCTTGTTCCACCAGATTTTCTAAGGACTTTATTATCTATTGCGGCGCCTCGCGACAAGGACTAGGTTGCATACTCATGCAAGATCGTCATGTGATTGCCTCGCTTCTTGACAGTTCGTCCACATGAGGATAACTATCCCACACGATCTAGAGCTTGCAGCGATGGTTCATGCACTCAAAACCTGGCGACATTACCTTCTTGGTAATCGTTGCAAAATCTACACCGATCACCAAAGTCTGAAATACATCTTCACCCAACCAGATTTGAATCTCGGGCAAAGGCGTTGGGTTGAGTTGATTACATATTACGACTTAGGAATATCTTACACCCGAGCAAAGCCAATGTCATGGCTGGCGCACTAAGTCGCAAATCTTATTGTAACAATCTGATGTTACAACAAAGTCAACCATTTCTCCACGAGGAATTTACGTAAGCTTAATCTTCACATTGTACCTCGAGGATTCCTTTCCACCACTGGTGGCGAAACCTACCCTTACGGATCAGATCATCAAGGCACGTAAGGTAGATCCGGAATTTCCGCATCAAGAGAAACATCAAGAAAGGAGTGCAGATTGTTTCTCCATTGATGAACAAGGTGTCGTGTTCTTTGGAGACCGTCTAGTGGTTCCCAAGGTGCGCAACCTGAGACGATTGATCCTTAAGGAAGCTCATGAATCTCCTCTCACCATTCATCTCGGTAGTACTAAAATGTATCAAGACCTCGCCGGAGGTTTTGGTGGACTAGGATGAAGAGAAAATCGCTCAATACATTGCTAATTGCGGCGTCGTCGTCGAGTTAAAGCGAGCATCAATGGCCTGCTGGTACCCTTCAACCTTTGGAAATTCCTGAATGGAAATGGGATAAAATCGGTATGGATTTCATTACGGGTTTCCAGGACCAAGAGAGGGAATAATGCTATCTTCGTTGTCGTCGATCGTCTTTCCAAAGTAGCCCACTTCCTACCGTTCGTGAGAGTATAACCGCTAGCCAGCTAGCTGATTTGTACATCTCTCGAATAGTGTCTCTTCATGGTGTTCCATTGGAGATTAACTCAGACCGTGGAAGTCTCTTCACCTCTCGATTTTGGGAAAGTTTCCAAAATGCTATGGGAACTCGTCTCTCCTTTAGCACCGCCTTCCATCCTCAATCAAGTGGTCAAGTAGAGCGAGTCAATCAAATTCTAGAGGATATGCTTGAGCTTCATCATCTCTTCGGCATGAATTGGGAAATTCCTTCCATTCGCGAGTTAAGCTTATAACAATAGTTATCAAGCTAGCTTAGGCAAAGCTCCTTTCGAAGTTCTTTATGGGCGAAAATGTGAGCGCCTCTTAACTGGTCGAAACCGGGAGAGACAACTCTTTGGCGGATATGATTCAGAAGCGAAAGAGCAGGTTCGGATTATTAGTGAGAAATTGAAAACAGCCCAATCTCGTCAAAATAGCCAATATGACCGCAAGCATAAGCCTATGGCTTATGAAATTGGCGAAAGGCTTACCTTGGGTTACTCCTTTGAAGGAACCCATCGATTCGGTATCAAAGGAAAGTTGGCTCCTCGTTACATTGGACCCTTTCGCATTCTTGCCAAACGAGGAGAAGTTGCCTACCAATTGGAACTACCTCCGCATCTTTCCGGAGTCCATGATGTCTTCCACGTTTCCCAACTCAGGCGTTGCTTCTCGGATCCTATCCGTGGAGTGGACCACGAAACGCTTGATCTCCAAGATAACCTCACCTATCGAGAATATCCCGTTTGTATTCTTGATCAAGCCGAGCGTACCACTCTACGTCAGAATATCAAGTTTCTAAAGGTTCAATGGTCAAACCATTCCGAGCAAGAAGCAACTTGGGAAAGGGAGGATCGTCTTCGACTTGAGTATCCCACCTATTTCGCAACAGATCCTAAATCTCGGGACGAGATTCCTTTGAGTGGGGGTGAGTTGTCACATCCTAGCTAGACCATGCATTAGTGTGTGCATCATGTTTAAATTTCATTTGAATTTGAAATGGCGAAGACAGAAACCCCAGAACCCCTTTTAATCCAACTAGGGTTTACTAAAATTATTTTCAATGAACCTGAAATGCCCTTCAAAATGCTCATCACCTTTGCTTTGGTTCAGAGCCTCTGCCAAAAGTGGTGCATCATTTTCTAGGTCATCCAAAGGTCCTTGAATTAAATCATAAGTATTTGAGTTTGAGCATTTTAAATTATATAAAATATTGCAAATGCCCAAATATTCCCAAACAGAAATGTTTCATGTTGGAAATAATCCAACTATGGACCAGGTCCAGTTTGGTGATTTTTGAAACTGTTTTAGTATTTTTAAAAACTCCACAAAGTTGCAGAAAAATAGAAAAAGAAAAACAGATTAGAAACCTTACCTGGCGCCACCTACCCGGCCCACCTGCCGGCCCAGCCTAGCAGCCGCGCCAGCGAGCGAGCTGCTTGGCTCGGCCAGGCAGGCAGCCAGGTGCTCGGCGGCGAGCACCGCATGGGTGCCACGCACCTGGTCGCCGCCTCACCGCTCCCCTCACCCAGCCGCGACGCGGTTCGCTCTCCCTCTCTCCCCCGAACCCCCCGGACACCTCCTCTCCTCCCTGGCTCCTCTCTCTCGCGCTCCCCCGCCATGGCCGACGCCACCGCCGCCGCACCATCGTCGTAGATGTGCTCCCCGCCGTCCGTGCTCCTCCCCACCGTGTCTAGTAGCTCCGCCACCCTCCTTTACCCTGAGCTAGCCGAGCCCCGCATGCTCAAGTAGCCAGAGTCCACCGCACAGACTTCGCTCGAGTTCGCCGTCGCCGGAGATCCACTTCAACGCCGTCGTCGCTCTGGTCCGTCCCCGACCCCAACGATCCCATCTATCTCCCCTTCCCTTTCTCTCTCGCTCTCAAGCTGTATAGCAACTGAACGGAGATCACCGCACCCGCCGCCGCGGAGCTCGTCGCCGACGTGCTCCCGGCCACCCACCGGCCAACTCTCGGTGTCTAACGCACTCACCGCACTGCGCAGCACCTAACCATGCATTCCCCGCACCTCGCCGAACCCCCTAGCCTCGAGTTCGCCTTCGGCCGAACTCCGGCGGCCGCCTAGGTCGTCGCCGGCGCCGATTCCGGCCACCCCGACCCCAACCGACTCCACCAGAAGCTGCGGCATGTCCCCAGCTACCCATAGCCACCCTCCGCGGCTCGTTTGCTCGCCGGAATGGCCAAACTCACTTCCGCCGCCGCGTCGGGCTCGCCGGCGGCTAGAGACCGGGCAGCCGACTTTGACTTTGACCACGGGTGGGCCCTGGTTGACTCTGATGAGTCAATGACAGGTGGGGCCCAGCCCTGTTAACTAATTAGGTTTAGTTTTAATTAAATTTTAGCTAAACTAATTACCCTGACACCCTGGACCCACAGTCAGGTTTGACCTGGACGTCTCCGTTGACCCTGACGTCATTTTGACGCATGGCTGACGCAATAAATTAATTTCTGGTTTTATTCTAATATAGGAAATTCCATAATATAGTTCAAACTTCAAAAATTCATAACTTTTAATCTGTAACTCCAAATGCAAAGATTTATATATGAAAAATGATCAGAAAAATCCATTCTATCCATTGGTACAGGTTTCATGCATGATAAAACAAGTTAACCTTGCTGTTTAAGCAGAATAAGATATTACACCTTTAGGGCTATTTTAAATGAGCTAGCATTTGAATCTTTGATTCAAATGAGTTCATCCCTCTTTTGTTTCAGCTTGCATTAGGCCAACACACATCCATATTGCCATGTCATAGCATGCATCATATTGTTGCATATTGCCATGTGTGTTTATTTCGGTGTGTCTTTTGTGATAGGTTCTCCCTCCGAGGATAATCTCGAATATCCGTCTGAAGGGCAGTATCCTACCACCACTCCATCAGGCAAGCAACCCATTGATCATTCCGATACAAACCCATTTCTCGCTTCTGCTCTTGTTTACTGCATTAAGACAACGCGATTCAAACTGTTGTGTGCTGCGGTAGTTGAACCCACTTCCTTTGCATGACCTGTCATTGCCACAGTAACTAGATGAAACCCACTAGTATGTGTAGGAATTGATTGAGCCATGTTTGTGATTCCTACCATGCTATGCTTGCTATGCTTAGAGTTGTGTCGTCGGCTCATCGGGATGATGAACTGGAGTGAAAGGTTGTGTCGGGTTCGAGTGAAAGTGTTGAACACGTTTTGGTAAAGGTATCGATGAGAGGCCATGTAGGAGTACATGGTGGGTTGTTTCATTGAAGCTGTCCCTAAGAACTGAGATATGTGTTTGTGATCCATGAAATAGTTACTACCACGCATTGGGCCCGAAACCAATGGACCCTCTCGCTTCTTAACCACCCTTGTTCTCTGTCCGGGAGTTGCAAGTAGTTTACGTGTTTGTAGCATGCTAGGGGCCGCGCATAGCGCTGACCTTAGGGGTGGGTTGTGTTGCGGTAGGCACGTGGCCCGGTGTCTGAGTGCCCGTTTGGTATCTCGGGAACCCTGCACACATCGTTCGGGGCTGTAAGGAAACCTCGGCGGACTCCCTACGGATGGAACCGAATAGGCGATAAACCTGGACTAGGGACTTGAGTGTTTAGGTAGGCTGTGGCCGACACCCACGTTGGGCTTCCGCTTGAAGGTTGCAGTACATGTCGTGTAAACGGCGGTAAGTGGTGAGCGTGTGTGAAGTACACCCTGCAGGGTTAATATGATCTATTGAATAGCCGTGTCCACGGAGAAGGACTTCTGGGTTGCCTATATCAGTTCATAGACAAGTAAATAGATACTACTAAAAGCCTCAAGATAAGTGTGAGTACCGCGGATGGCCCTCACGTGGGATGACGGGAGAGGATCCACGGTGGAGTATTGTGATGGTGATTAGTGGACTCGTGTGCGACAAATGCTTTTCAAATGGTGTCACGTAGGATAGCTTATCCAAGAGTCAAATCTGGCTTGCTACAAATAACTCCACCACCTTCTTGAGAATGTGCATGTATGATAGGATTCTGTGGTAAGACTTGCTGAGTACCTCCGTACTCATGTTTGTTTAATTAATGTTTTTCAGACGACAACACTGCCCCCTCCGATGGGTTTTATGTAGACCTTGACATCGACGAGTGAACTAGCCACCCAGGTGGTGATCCAAGGCTTGTGAAGGGCCACTTTAGATAGAAGGGCTTCGACAAGCTTTCTTTCTTTCTAGAGTCTGTACCCAGACTAGTTTGCTTCCGCATGTACTTGTATGTTTGTATGACTTGAGTGTTGGGTCATGTGACCCCTACCTGTATGGATATGTTATGTATGGCTCCTCGGAGCCTCTTAAATAAAGTACTTTGAGTTGTAGAGTTTTGTTGTGATGCCTTGTTGTATTTACTCATATCGGGATATTGCGTGTATGATTGAAATGCTTGGTATGAGTGGGATCCGACAAACTAGTTGTTTATCCTTGGCAGCCTCTCATATGGGGAAATGTAGTCTTGTGCTTCGGCGATAGTAGTCCGCTTCAGCCCGGTTCACGGAGTCCTGCTAGCCCAGCACTACTGCTTGGACACTTGACTGGCGGCATGTGTTTCACTTCGTTCCTATGTCTATCCCTTGGGAAATGTCACACGGTGATATTGAGTCTGCCTAGCACTGCTACACCACGGGATACCGGAGTCCTGTTAGCCCGAGTGCTACAGCCCGAATTCATCGTTGATGACCGACATGCTCGATGTGATTCATGTATGCCTGTCCCCATAGGTTAGCGCCGCTTTGGGTTCACGACTAGCCATGTCGGCCCGGGTTCTTTGTCATGTGGATGCTAGCGACACTATCATATACGTGAGCCAAAAGACGCAAACGGTCCCGGGCCATGGTAAGGCGACACCCGTGGGAATACCGTGCGTGAGGCCGCAAAGTGATATGAGGTGTTACCGGCTAGGTCGTTGTGACTTGGAATCGGGCTCCTGACAATTTGAGTTCATCTTGATGCTCGAATCTTCGTCGCAAGAGGGCTATGTGATGTTAGTTTCAGATTCTTATCAGAACATGCACTTTTGTCATTTTTGCCATGATTGATGTGTGCACCCTATGAACTTGAGTCCTACATGTGTTTTGTAATATGCCATGCCATCTTTACAGGGGTGTATGCCATGTATTTTTGTGATCTCTGTGGTGACTAGCACAAGCATGCAAACTAGGCTTCATGATGTTGCTGATTTCAGCCCCTGTTCTGCTGATATTTTTATGGCATGTAAAGTTGATGCTACCGAGAGATCCATGCTTATTTTGAGATACTTCAGTAAGGATGTTTTGAACATATGGTTATTCTCTATCCATCCATGCCCTTGTTTGCAATTATGGAGTGTCATAGGTTGAGTCAATCGAGCTCTACTTTTGCTATAAAATGTTTCCTGGCAGGTTGTTTACATGTTATTCAGTTTTGCCAAGGTTGTTGTAGTTGATCCGTGTATGCTATGATGTTGTTCTTGCCATGTATAGCTTCTATGCCATGTATTCTTACTGTGAGTTGCCTTGCCATGCCATGTTTTGCTCTGTGGTGAGTGGTTCAAGCTCACCAACATGTCTACTTATTGTTGTTCCTGCCATGTATGAATCTGTAATATAACTTGCCATGTTTACATGGGTGCCATCTTATTTTCTGATCCTTTTTGTCTTATGGTCAGTAAGGGACTTTTGTTCTATGCAATTCATAGATTCATTCCAAGCCTTTGTTTGCCATGATAAGTTTCTATAGCATGTTGTTTGATAGCTCTAAACATTGCAACCTGATGTTATTTCCTGATAAGTCTGAAACTGTTATTATTTGCAATCTTGCCATGTGTTTTTGAGCATGTTCTATTGATTTCTGGAGATAGCTCAGTGTTCATGTTTTGTCATTCTTTACCTGTACATCATGCCCATGCCTTTTTTTATCATGTTGAGATTCTGTAGCATGTTGTTTTGATGCTTGCAATATGCCTACTTGCTGTCTTGGACAGATTGTTGCTATAACTTGTATTGTGTGTATGTGTTGAACCGTTGCTCCGTTTTGAGTGTGATCTATATGAAACTTGCTTGATTTTGCATGTAGCTTCATATTATCATGTTGCATCCATGTTTTGAGGTGTTTGCTTGATGTTGGTATGCATTTTGCATCAATGCCATGTTTAACTTGTTTTGCTCATATCTTCTAGGCCGTAGCTCCGAATTAAATGAACTTTATATGTAACTTGACTAAAATTTCGTGTAGATCATCTTGGTGCATTTTAAATTGCTGTTTAACAACTTGAACATAAAGTTATTCAGATCTGGACCAATTTCGAAATTTGCATATGAGGACTTACCGGAATTGTTATATGTTGCTTCCGGCCTCATTTAAACTTGCTTTGATGTGTTGCTCTTGTTTGCATCATCTCTTGCCATGAGTAGCTTCATCTAGATTTGTCATGCATCATGTTTGTTGTGCATCTTGTCATGCTCATGTGTGGTGTGTTTACCTATGTTTTGTGCTTCTTCTTTTTAGTTCCTGTTTCGTTGCGATCGTGAGGATTCGTTCGTCTACGCTTGGTTCGGCTTCATCCGTTCATCTTCTTCATGGACTCGCTCTTCTTCCTTGCGGGATTTCAGGCAAGATGACCGCTACCCTGGATCTCACTACTATCATTGCTATGCTAGTTGCTTCGTTCTATCGCTATGCTGCGTTACCTACCACTTGCTGCTCAAGCCTCCCTAATTTCCATGAAACTCTAACCTTTGTTACCCTTCCTAGCAAACCGTTGTTTGGCTATGTTACCGCCTTGCTCAGCCCCTCTTATAGCGTTGTTAGTTGCAGGTGAAGATGAAGTTTGTTCCTTGTTGGAACATGGAGATGTTGTTCCTTGCTGGAACATGTTTACTTGTTGGGATATCACAATATCTATTGTTTAATTAATGCATCTATATACTTGGTAAAGGGTGGAAGGCTCGGCCTTATGCCTGGTGTTTTGTTCCACTCTTGGCGCCCTAGTTTCCGTCATATCGGTATTATGTTTCCGGATTTTGCGTCCCTAACGCGGTCGGGTGATTTATGGGACCCCTTGACAGTTTGCTTTGAATAAGACTTTTCCAGCAAGGCCCAACATTGGTTTTACCATTTTCCTCACCTATTACCTTTTTCCCTTGGGAGTCGCGCATCCCAAGGGTCATCTTTATTTTAGCCCCCCCGGGCCAATGCTTGTCTAAGTGTTGGTCCAAACTAGAAACCACTTGCAGCGCCACCTCGGGAAACTTGAGGGCTGGTTCTAGTTATGCGTAGTGCTCATCCGGTCGTGGCTCGAGGCGAGATCTGCGGCTACTATCGGGATGTCGGCACGCCGGAGGTCTTGCTGGTCTTGTTTTATTGCTGTCGAAATGTCTTGTAGCCGGATTCGAGACTGATCGGGTCTTCCGGGAGAAGGAATATCCTTCGTTGATCGCGAGAGCTTATCATGGGCTAAATTGGAACACCCTGCAGGTATAAACTTTCGAGAGCCGTGCCCGGTTATGTGGCAGATGGAATTTGTTAATATCCGGTTGTAGTAAACTTGAAGCAAACTCTTCTAAAATACACCAACCGTTAATGCGTAATCGTGAGTGTCTCTTTTCGGGGTTGATCGAGAGGACAACACGGTTTCGGGTTATGTCGGCGTAAGTAGGAGTTCAGGATCACTTCTTGATCATTACTAGTTGACGACCGTTCCTTTGTTTCTCTTCTCGCTCTCATTTGCGTAAGTTAGCCACCATACATGCTTAGTCGCTGCTGCAGCCTCACCACTTTACCCCTTCCTTTCCCTTTAAGCTTTGCTAGTCTTGATACCCATGGTAATGGGATTGCTGAGTCCTCGTGGCTCACAGATTACTACACCACCAGTTGTAGGTACAGGTTTGCGATGATCATGACACGAGAGCGATGTTTGCTTGTTTGGAGTTCTTCTTCTGCCTCTTCGATCAGGGGATAGGTTCCAGGTCGGCAGCCTGGGCTAGCAGGGTGGATGTCATTTGAGTTTCTGTTTATGTTTGATCCGTAGTCGGATGTTGATCTTGTATGATGATGTACTCTTGCGGCATTTGTGCCTTTTGTATGTATCCCCATCTATTATGTAATGTTGATGTAATGATATCCACCTTGCAAAAGCGTTTCAATATGCGGGTCTATCCTTGGTGGGACCTTCGAGTTCCTTTTGGATAGGGTCGCATCTTGGGCGTGACAAGTTGGTATCAGAGCCTCGACCGACCTTAGGAGCCCCCTTGATTGATCGTGTAGTTTGGCCGTTGTTGAGTCTAGAAGAAACTGATTTCCGAGTCTAGTTATATCGGAGAGTAGGAATTCTTTTTACTCCTCAGCCCCTTCGTCGCTCTGGTAAGGAATCCTGATGTAGGTGTTTTGAACTACTCCTCTTCCCCTTCAAATTTTTCTTTAGGATCACGTGGTTAGTTTTTCGTTCGTTGGGCCTCAGCTCTTTTTGTCCGGTGCATTTCTCGTCAACATTGACTCGAGCCTCTTCATCTTTGAGTTCAATCCCCAGTTGTTTTCTTTTCCCACCTGCCCTCCCTTCTTCCTCTCGGAACCGGAGTCCGTAATCGAGTATCCATCCTACTCGTGTGAAGTCTTTGCCTTTCTTTCCTCAATGATTTCAACCGGTGTTTTTCTCTTCAAGATATTCGTCGGTCCCCCCTTCCAAGTTGTCTTTGTTTTCCCGCCCTCCCACCCTATTATTCCCGGAGTTCGAGTTTTCTTCCGACCATCAATTTCATTCGTGCGGAGCCTCTTCAGTCTTCCCTCAATCATTTCAACCGGTGAATTCTCTTTTGTTTCAGATTCTTCATCCCTTTCTTTTTCCGGTGGATTCAATTCTAATTTTTGGTAGTGATTATATTCTTTTCCTCGGCTCAAGTGTTCTCCTTGCTCATTTGCCTCTCGTCATTCAATCATTCCGGAGTTCCGAAGACATCTCAGGAGATTCGTCTGTGTTCCAATTAATTCGAGGTTGTCACCTCATTCAAATATTCCAATTGTTCCGGTGCATCATCTATCTGTTCATCAATCCTTTCCAACGGTGTTTTCTTTTAGTGGGCCCTAACCCACAGGTCTTTCCCAGGATCTTACCTGACTCTTCTAATTTCCCCAGAGCTATTCCCAATTCTTTTCAAGTGTGACGTAAGAATGGATTTCATCAGTCAAATGCCTTTCCAAGATTGATTCCAAATCATTTCATTGTTGACTCAACGTCTTTGTTTTATATTCTCCCGGAGCGTCTCAACAATTCCGCATGGTGGTTCTCGTCGCCATTCTCAATATTTGAAGACCGACGTAGATTTTTTCTCTTAAATCTTGTCCGTTCTCCCGGAGATTCGCAATGCTAGCTCGATGTTATCATATCTAGTTGTTTCCAGTTGTGCAATTCTTGTTACCCATCCGGAGTATGTCAGAAGTTCTTTTCCCATTTCTTTTCACCGGAGGCCATCATTCCAGTTATCGTTCTCTATTTATCCCGGTGCCTCGTTCAAGTGTTCTTTAATCAGCTCATGATCTCTTTGTTCTTTTGCATCTAAATGCCCTCTAGCTTATTGGTTCTTCTAATTCTTCCCGGTGATTCATTCTCTTTCATCAGTCATTTTGGAATTCTTACGGTGGTTCGTTCAAGATTCTTTTTCCTTGATTATCATATTAATTCATTCATTCTTTTCAATCCTACCGGTGGTTCATGAAGACCTTCTCAAGTTTGCGTTATGTCACTTCTCAATTCTTTTTCAAGAAGAATAAGTAGTATGCAAAATCCATTGCTTGTCATCAATTTAATTTAATGAAGGATATAAGCATACAATAAATCTTATTCTTATTTCATCCAAGTGAGTAATCCTTTTCTTTGGAGTTTGTTCTTAATGAATAAATTCTACTTCCAAGTGTTTTCATCTTTTCTTTTCCGGAGTTCCAAGTTTTCCGCATTATCGTCGCGAAGCTCCATCTAAATCACCGCAAGACTTAATCCTTATTCTTTCATCCTTCATTTCTATCTCATCATCCTTTTGTCACCGGAGTTCTTCATGGTGGCTCTTCATGATTTAATTCATTCTTCAAGAGTTCATCAAGATTCTTGTTGGTGGAGTTCAAGTATCTTTTCTTCTCGCATCTCGAAGCGCAATTAATTCTCCGTATTCTTTTGAAGTGGATTTTTGCTTTTCTTCGTTCTTCTCAGCTATCTAATTATTTCCGTTTGTGGCCGGTTATCATCTTATGATCTTGAGATGTTACCTATAAGCCCACAACAAGCTTATTCTTTCGTTGTTGATTTTCTCAACAACTTCATTCAATCATTCCTTCTAAATTCTTTTCATTCTATTATTTCAATTCTTTCTGGAGATTTTGTGTCATGTCTTCATCAAGTATCTTTCCATCCTCTCAAGTTTTTGTTCTATTCCTTCCATTTTTAGCCGGAGTACTGCCAAAATCCTTTCAGTCCTATTCGTTTCTTTTCTCATTCTAACCACTCCGGTTAGAACGAGTGGTTTCATAGTCTATCTGATTCCGTGAGATTTCAATTCTCGTCATTCTCGTCGTTTCTCTCTTCTTCTCGTGTGCTCTCGATTCTTTGCTTCTTCTATTGAGTTATTGTTTCACCTCATTCCTTTTTCCCTTCCATCTCGGTCCTAAGATCTCGGGACGAGATCTCTTGTTAGTGGAGGAGTGTTGTAACGCCCCCGATCCAATGCGCCAGGTGTCCGCCAGTTATTCGCCGTCGTTGCCATGTCATTTGCTTGCGTGTTGTACTTTGCCATGTCATCATCTGCATTTCATATCATGTCGTCATGTGCATCGCATTTGCATACATGTTCGTCTCATGCATCCGAGCATTTTCCCCGTTGTCCGTTTTGCAATCCGGCACTCCTATGTCTCCTGGCGCCCCCTTTTGCCTCTTTTCGTGTGCGGGTATTAAACGTTCTCGGAATGGACCGAGGTTTGTCAAGCGGCCTAGGTATAGCACCGTGAACCGCTTGTCAAGTTTCGTGCCATTTGGAGGTCGTTTGGTACTCAACAGTTAACCGGGTAACCGTAAAGCCTCCTTCTCTTTGCAGCCCAACACCCCTTCCAAAGTGGCCCAAAACCCAGCAAACTCCCCTCTATGCTCTCGGGCGTTCGATCACGATCGCATGGCCGAAAACCGCTCCTCATTTGGACTCTCCTAGCTCCCTCTACCTATAAAACTAGACCTCCCCCGAAATTCGCGGATCAAAACGCCCCTAACACTAGCTTCGTCCTCTTCCCGCAGCCGGACACGTCCGGGACCCCGCCGGACATGTCCGCCGGACGCCTCACCCCGACCAATCCCCACGCGCCACGTCACCCCGCCGCCGCCCGCAGCCAGCAGCCGCCACCACCTCACCCTCTCTCTCTCCCTCCACCGGCGGCCCGGGACCCGGATCGGGCCCACATGAGCCAGCGCCGCCGCCGCCGTTCGGCCCGCGCCCGCTGCGGCCCGCAGCTCCGCCGCCGCCGCATCTCCGGCGCCCGTCGCCTCCGCCTCGCCAACCTGGCGCCCTGCGCCAGCGCCGCCGCCGCCCAGCCCGCCCGTCGCCGGTCCCGCCGCCGTCGAGCTCCGGATCTCCACCGCCCGCCCGCGCCTCAAGCTTCGCTGAGCCCGCCGCCCGCCGCGCTTCGCCGAGCCACCGCCAGCGAGGCTGCCCAGCCCCATGCCGCCTGCGCTTCGCCGGCCGCCGCGCCGTCCGAGCTTCGCCGCCCGCGCGTGCGCCACCGCCGCCCGGTGCCGTCCGCGCCTCCGGCCATCCCGCCGCTGCGTCGCCGGATCCGGTGCGGCGGCCGGATCCGCCCTGCCGCCTCGCCCGGCCACTTCCGACCTCGCCGGAGCCGCCCGCCCTCGCCGGAGTCGGATCCGGTCAGATCCGTCCAGGTGGGACGAGATCCACCGGGATCCGATCCAAACGGCCCCTCTGCGTCGCGGATCCCCTCGTCCCGCACGTCCTCGTCCGCGTTGACTTTCCCGCAAGGTCTAAATTCCACTAAGTCCCGAAATATTTTACATATCATGCCATGTTCATCGGATCATAACTTGTTGCATACTGCTCCGTTTCGTGCGTGTAATATGTCAAATTGTTCTTCTTGTCGAGTACATCATTTCATTCCATTGCATCATGTTCATTTGAGTTCATCTTGATGCCTGCATCTTCGTCGCAAGAGGGCTATGTGATGTTAGTTTCAGATTCTTATCAGAACATGCACTTTTGTCATTTTTGCCATGATTGATGTGTGCACCCTATGAACTTGAGTCCTACATGTGTTTTGTAATATGCCATGCCATCTTTACAGGGGTGTATGCCATGTATTTTTGTGATCTCTGTGGTGACTAGCACAAGAATGCAAACTAGGCTTCATGATGTTGCTGATTTCAGCCCCTGTTCTGCTCATATTTTTATGCCATGTAAACTTGATGCTACCGAGAGATCCATGCTTATTTTGAGATACTTCAGTAAGGATGTTTTGAACATATGGTTATTCTCTATCCATCCATGCCCTTATTTGCAATTATGGAGTGTCATAGCTTGAGTCAATCGAGCTCTACTTTTGCTATAAAATGTTTCCTGGCAGGTTGTTTACATGTTATTCAATTTTGCCAAGGTTGTTGTAGTTGATCCGTGTATGCTATGATGTTGTTCTTGCCATGTATAGCTTCTATGCCATGTCTTCTTACTGCGAGTTGCCTTGCCATGCCATGTTTTGCTCTGTGGTGAGTGGTTCAAGCTCACCAACATGTCTACTTATTGTTGTTCCTGCCATGTATGAATCTGTAATATAACATGCCATGTTTACATGGGTGCCATCTTATTTTCCGATCCTTTTTGGCTTATGGTCAGTAAGGGACTTTTGTTCTATGCAATTATTAGATTCATTCCATGCCTTTGTTTGCCATGATAAGTTCCTATAGCATGTTGTTTGATAGCTCTAAACATTGCAACCTGATGTTATTTCCTGATAAGTCTGAAACTGTTATTATTTGCAATCTTGCCATGTGTTTTTGAGCATGTTCTAGTGATTTCTGGAGATAGCTCAGTGTTCATGTTTTGTCATTCTTTACCTATACATCATGCCCATGCCTTTTGTTATCATGTTGATATTCTGTAGCATGTTGTTTTGATGCTTGCAATATGCCTACTTGCTGTCTTGGACAGATTGTTGCTATAACTTGTATTGTGTGTATGTGTTGAACCGTTGCTCCGTTTTGAGTGTGCTCTATATGAAACTTGATTGATTTTGCATGTAGCTTCATATT
Source organism: Aegilops longissima (assembly GCA_021605205.1). Lineage (NCBI taxonomy): Eukaryota > Viridiplantae > Streptophyta > Magnoliopsida > Poales > Poaceae > Aegilops > Aegilops longissima. The sequence goes on along the minus strand of CM038677.1, from coordinate 112,018,576 downwards.
ATCATGTTGCATCCATGTTTTGAGGTGTTTGCTTGATGTTGGTATACATTTTGCATCAATGCCATGTTTAACTTGTTTTGCTCATACCTTCTAGGCCGTAGCTCCGAATTAAATGAACTTTATATGTAACTTGACTAGAATTTCGTGTAGATCATCTTGGTGCATTTTAAATTTCTGTTTAACAACTTTAACATAAAGTTATTCAGATCTGGACCAATTTCGAAATTTGCATATGAGGACTTACCGAAATTGTTATATGTTGCTTCCGGCCTCATTTAAACTTGCTTTGATGTGTTCCTCTTGTTTGCATCATCTCTTGCCATGAGTAGCTTCATCTAGATTTGTCATGCATCATGTTTGTTGTGCATCTTGTTATGTTCATGTGTGGTGTGTTTACCTATGTTGTGTGATTCTTCTTGTTAGTTCCTGTTTCGTTGCGATCGTGAGGATTCGTTCGTCTACGCTTGGTTCGGCTTCATCCGTTCATCTTCTTCATGGACTCGCTCTTCTTCCTTGCAGGATTTCAGGCAAGATGACCGCTACCCTAGATCTCACTACTATCATTGCTATGCTAGTTGCTTCGTTCTATCACTATGCTGCGTTACCTACCACTTGTTGCTCAAGCCTCCCTAATTGCCATGAAACTCTAACCTTTGTTACCCTTCATAGCAAACCGTTGTTTGGCTATGTTACCGCCTTGCTCAGCCCCTCTTATAGCGTTGTTAGTTGCATGTGAAGATGAAGTTTGTTCCTTGTTGGAACATGGAGATGTTGTTCCTTGCTGGAACATGTTTACTTGTTGGGATATCACAATATCTATTGTTTAATTAATGCATCTATATACTTGGTAAAGGGTGGAAGGCTCGGCCTAATGCCTGGTGTTTTGTTCCACTCTTGCCGCCCTAGTTTCCGTCATATCGGTATTATGTTCCCGGATTTTGCGTCCCTAACGCGGTCGGGTGATTTATGGGACCCCCTTGACAGTTCGCTTTGAATAAGACTTTTCCAAAGAAGGCCCAACATTGGTTTTACCATTTGCCTCACCTATTACCTTTTTCCCTTGGGAGTCGCGCATCCCAAGGGTCATCTTTATTTTAGCCCCCCCGGGCCAATGCTTGTCTAAGTGTTGGTCCAAACTAGAGCCACTTGCAGCGCCACCTCGGGGAAACTTGAGGGCTGGTTCTAGTTGTACGTAGTGCTCATCCGGTCGTGGCCTAAGACGAGATACGCGCGGCTACTATCAGGATGTCGGCACGCCGGGAGGTCTTGCTGGTCTTGTTTTATTGCTGTCGAAATGTCTTGTAGCCGGGATTCCGAGACTGATCGGGTCTTCCGGGAGAAGAATATCCTTCGTTGATCGCGAGAGCTTATCATGGGCTAAGTTGGGACACCACCGCAGGTATAAACTTTCGAGAGCCGTGCCCGCGGTTATGTGGCAGATGGGAATTTGTTAATATCCGGTTGTAGTAAACTTGAAGCAAACTCTTCTAAAATACACCAACCGTGTGCATAACCGTGAGTGTCTCTTTTCGGGGTTGATCGAGAGGAGAACACGGTTTCGGGTTATGTCGGCGTAAGTAGGAGTTCAGGATCACTTCTTGATCATTACTAGTTGACGACCGTTCCTTTGTTTCTCTTCTCGCTCTCATTTGCGTAAGTTAGCCACCATACATGCTTAGTCGCTGCTGCAGCCTCACCACTTTACCCCTTCCTTTCCCTTTAAGCTTTGCTAGTCTTGATACCCATGGTAATGGGATTGCTGAGTCCTCGTGGCTCACAGATTACTACACCACCAGTTCGGTACAGGTTTGCGATGATCATGACGCGAGAGCGATGTTTTCTTGTTTGGAGTTCTTCTTCCGCCTCTTGATCGGGGATAGGTTCGGTCGGCGATCTGGCTAGCGGTGGATGTCGTTTGAGTTTCTGTTTATGTTTCATCCGTAGTCGGATGTTGATCTTGTATGATGATGTACTCTTGTGGCATTTGTGCCTTTTGTATGTATCCCCATCTATTATGTAATGTTGATGTAATGATATCCACCTTGCAAAAGCGTTTCAATATGCGGGTCTATCCTTGGTGGGACCTTCGAGTTCCTTTTGGATAGGGTCGCATCTTGGGCGTGACAACTCCTTTGAAGGTTACTTGATTTTCTCACAGTCTATCATCATGGCTTAAGTTTGGTTGTTGTTCTGAATTTACACGGCTTTGGTTTTAATCAATTGGCATGTTCATGTTAGTTGTTATAAAGTAAATATGATAAGAACAGTGGCAATTGAGCAACACCACTACTAGTATAACTCAGCTTTATTTACTAATAAGTAGGTATCTAGTACTAGTAGATTCAGAATATGCAGTCCTAAAAATTAAAGGAGCAACGATAAATGAGTTAAACAAAAATATTAAATCGCAAATGTCGGTTTGTGTTCGATTTGATTTGGTTTGCTCTGTTGCTGAAGCTCCTCTTTGCTCTAACCATTTTCGCACCAAATGCAGAATGTTCTGTTTTTATTAAGCCCTGATGTTTAGCCCCGATTAGTCTTCTTATTTAGCCCTGATGTTTTAATTTATGGAGTTGTTACTTCTTTGGTAAGATTTATTTCCTTGCCGTAGGAATAAGAATAAGCTGATATGAACACAATAATGATACTCTACATGCTATGAATAAAGTGCTCTATTTTCTTGCATCACCTTGTATGAATGAGTATATCGTCTTAACTATCTGGGGAAAAAATCACTGTATTAGCTGAATTTGTGTTATCATTCTAAAGAACTTGTCCTTTTTTTGAATGTTCTGTTCATAATATATTGGCTCCAGTGTTTTGATTCTTCTCTTCTGATTCATGTAACAGGGCGACGGTCGAACGCATGATGATAGTTCTATTGCTGTCCTAGTGTAGCGAAGGTGGCCTAGTTGACTATGGTCGTGTAGTTAGTCATGCATACAGTTTCATCTGACTAGAGCAGGAGCCCAGTTTGTGCTGATTGTCAATTCTCATTGTGATTGTCCCTGTATCTGTGTGACTGATTGTATTTCTATCTGTGTTATTACACTAGTAGAACTTGTAACTGTGTCATGACAGAAGGAGCCCAGTATATCTGTATGACTGTTATTGATTCTTGTTGTTGTTATTTGAAATATTACTTGTGTTTTATGTCTGTTCTTATTTAAACATGGTTATTTATTTCTGTCAAATTGTCAAATTGTAATCTGAATAATATGATGCTACCAAAAGGGTCCCACTTTAATAGAACCTGGCAACCAGGACCCGTCTAACTAGTGGACCCTTCTTTTGGGGAAAAAAAGAAAAACTAAATTTGTTTAGACAAAAAGGCCACAACCCAACAATAAAAAGGTTGCAATATTGGGCTTGGCCCATGAAGCTGATAAAAAAATGATAGAAAAAATATATAAAAAGGACGAATTGTTGGGCTAGGCCCATGTAGAACACCGAATTGGACCGGGCTGAATCTTATCCATGTCAGATTGCCACGCTGGATCCTACGTGGCTTGGGGAGGTTGCTAGTGACCAAAAATTTGGTCAAAGAACCAACAACCTTTTACATATTAGAAAGAAGGTCGTTAATTTTAGTTTACGACCGCCAGCTTTTGACCTTCTGTTTTTGGTCAAAAAAAGGTCACAAACGAAAAACTATGACCTTTCAGCGGCCAATAGTAAGGGTCACAAGTTGACATATTTCTTGTAGTGTATTGAAACGGACGTAATAGTACGCACTCTCCCTCGCTCCTCGACCCTCGCCACGTGGTGGATGTGCAGCAATTCATTCGGTCTCATATAGCCAAAGTGATATATACTGCAGTACCGTTATTGCTCGACTTCCCGAAGAGGCGAAGAGCCAATCGCAAGGTTAATAGTTTGGAGATGCCAAGTGCAAGGTTTATAGGAGAACGAGTAGTAGGTTCCGCGTCATTTATAAATAAAGTTTTTTTTCTTCAGTGGCACGTACGCAATATAAATAGGTTCATATGGAGAGAAAAGGAAACCGCTCCACTATATACATAGGCACGATGAGCCTACACGGTTGCTTGATGGGGTTGCTCTGTTTAGTTTTCACACTGTCTCACACAAAACCACTGTGGCCACATCTTTAACATCCCGGCGGATCACGTCCGCCGAGGGAAGGGGTGGATGCTTAGTGTAGATGCGGTCCCCGGCACCGACGGTGAAAACCCACTGTCGGCACATCCCGATCAGGGGTCCCCGCCATTCTCTCTCACAAAGCCGGTGAGGTTGCCTTCGTCCATTGCTCACTGTCGCGACATGTGTAGTTGCCTCCTCCCGCCGCCCTCCTCTAGGTTGAGCTACGTCCCGACATCCCTCAGGTACAACTCCCTTTACAGCCGGCTTGCACCACTGCTCAAGCTGCCCACATCACTCCATGTGGACATTTGTCTACTTCTTTGCCCCGCACATACCTCTACTGGCTTCTACGTACTGTATTTGTGATAAGTTTATGTCTCATCAACTAGTCCCAGTAATCTTATTCTAATCACGCTTCTTCAATTTCTTTGACAGGGATGCTCATCTCGATTTTGGTGAAACTGCACAAAATGATCCGATGGTCAAAGGGTTGCAAACTTCATTTCTTAGGAAGCACCGACGTTGCCAGCAAATTGAAGCCTGGTTAGGGTTTACGGTTCATGGGCTAGGGACTGCATGGATCATTTTTTCTTTAGCTGTCTATGTTTCAATGGCTAGGGACTGCATGAGTAGTAGTAGTACTGTACGTCTTATGCCCGCTCCCTCGCCCACGCACGCGGTGGCTCGCAGGAGGAGGAGAAAATTTTACTACTCACTCTATTTACTCCTTGTCCCTACTACCTTGGTTAGAGAGATTATCATATTGTTTGGAATATATATGTCCTTTAGTAGATTTCAATATGAACTACTAGTACATACTCCAAACACTGATGTATATAGATGTATTTTAGAGTGTAGATTCACTCATTTTGCTCCGTATGTAGCATAAAGTTGAGACACTTATTTTGGAGCGGAGGGAGTACATATTTGCTATGATCATCAATCATTGAGATGCAATAGCATGCATGTTAGTCTCCTTTGTATTTGATGAAATGTTGCAACGGGCAACCTTGGGCCTTAAGATACATGTAATGAAGCTGGAAGCTTTATAGCATTATACTATCTAGCTGATAAATTACAAGACGTACTATACAAGTAGTACTATGTAAAGAGTTAGGTGTCGCACGGTGTCCAGAAAATATGGTGATAGTGTGAGGTGGGACATGTAATCACTGAGCCTGCGTGTTTTCAATGCTCTTGCACTCCTCCACCGCAAGAATGGAGAAAATTGTAATCTAGTACTACCTCCTTTCGCCTAAAGCGTGGGACATCCAGCAGTCCTACCACCTCAGTAATAATGACCAATGAGCCGTCAAATCACATAGACCCAGTAGTAAGTTGGACGGACAAAGCAACCATCACTCTTGAATCTGCTTCTCCCTTCAACGCAGGCGCCAGGGAGAGGTCGCGTCCGCTCTTCCCGGGCATGAATGCGGCGCCGATTCTTTGGAGCGGCGCTGACCGTTTCGGGCGGGAAGCGCGCGCGGGCGATGGAGGGGCTTTGGGTGGGCCAGGCTGGTCAGGAGCGGGCGTGGCAGCTGTCCGCCCGTCCCTACCGAACGCCCGGAAACGAGAGGATGCACCGACTCTCACGGCTAAAATCGTACACTACACCCCATCTCTCTGTAGGTGTAGGTCGATCTGTCACTCTCTCTAACACACACATGCTGTTAAACACACACATGCACACACACAGGCAGGTTCATAGAATAGGAAAATCGTGCGAGTGCGAAGCCACAGGAAGTGAGATACAAATGGAGTACGTACAAGAAGAGAAGAGGCATATCTTAATTGTTTGGATTAATTGTTGCATTTAGAGACAGAAATCAGGGCTTTGATTGGAGGAATGACCGGTCAAGTTTCACCTTCTCCTCCAATCTGCTTGCACCTTGGTCCCGATGCACCTTCTAACGTGACTTATTACACCTAGATGGAGGGAGTCGTACGAGATACGGTGGCACACTGACTTAGGTCGAATACAAGTGCCCAAAATTGCGTGCATGTTATAATAAGGATTCACTTAAAATAGTACATGAGCGAACGGAGGGATCAATTGGACAGTGTTCGGCGATGGCGAGATGTGTGAGTAAGATACACCGGGCGCTTTTAATTTTCTTATTAATTTGTTTGTTTCACCCTCGGACTGGTGGGACCCAACGTACTACATGGAGAGAGGTAAGGTGACTAAGGCTGCATTATTTCTGCACCACTATGGATAGTCTTACCACCAAAGCCACATGACACGATTATGATTTTAATCCCAATGACTCCCACACACAAAAAAAACACAGCATGCTTGTCACATGAATGCAGGAATGTATAAAAGGTTCATATTCCTCTCGTTGAACATAACGGGAGGGTTGTGTTGCTGGTTAGCCTGTTCGCTCATCAAACTTGAGGTCTCGGGTTCGATAACTACACTTGAGCATAATTCGTGCCAGGAGGATTCTTTGACTGGTCAAAATGGATGGATACGGAGCTATACGATCTCGTAGTGACCGTATAATCACCTCATTATGTATAAGCTGCAGCCTCGGCACTTGTTTTCTAGGGTTTGCACTCTTCACATTCTCTCCAATATATATATACACGCTGGAGCCTCAGTGCTTGTAGTTGCTCTCTTCACACTCTCTCACCCTCTCCAGATCGAAACAAGACTTCGTTGGCCTCTCTCTCTCCCTTCACTGCTGGTCTGCTTGTAGTTGCTCTCTTCACACTTTCTCACCATCTCCAGATCTAAACAAGACTTCGCCGGCCTCTCTCTCTCCCCTCACTGCTGGTCAAAGAGCCGTCCGCCGGGAAGGGAAGGAGGCTTAACGCTGTTGCCGTCGGCGAGGGAGGGAATTCACTACGGGCGCAGCTGTTCACTTTCACCCAGCGGCGACGCGGGAGGGCCTCCGACCCCTTCTTCTTTGCCGCCATACATAGTGTGGGTCGAACGGCCTCCGGTCGCCCACCAAACCACACCCCAAGAACCTTAAGGTATAATTTACTTATTCCACATGCATTGCTCTAGCTGCATGTGGGCTTTTTCCGCTTCTGCACTCGAATCTAGGTGTTGGATCAAACAGGAAAGTAGTGGGGAAAGTTGTATATCATGAATCTAGGACATGGTTCAAAGAGGAAAGGAATGGGGGAAAGTAGTGGGAAAAGTTGTATAGCATGAATCTAGGACGTGGTTCAAAAAAGAAAGGAAGGGGTAAAGTAGTGGTAAAAGTTGTATCGCATGAATCTAAGACGTGGTTCAAAGAGAACAGGAATGGGGGAAGTAGTGGGGAAAGTTGTATAGCATAAATCTAGGACGTGGTTCGCAGAGGAAAGGAAGTGGTGAAAGTACTAGTACAGACTGGCTATCCAGCACCTACATTGGTCGAAAAGGGAAAACAATGACAAATGCAGTATGCACATCAATAACGAACTGATCTTTTGTTTTGGGGGACAAGGCTGTAGAGTTTGAGCAGGACTAGATTTGCTGCGCTCACATAGGGAAAGGTGTCTAAAGATAACAAAACTGGGACCAACACAAATATGCTCCTTTGTTGTTTCTTCTTTGTTGCAATAGACTGTGCATCACCCCAGTACATCGGTAGATGCACATGGTGCTGGTGCGTCCACTATCCCGTGCAACTCTTTATCTGTTGTTAATCTAAGGCCCTGTTTGGTTAAAAACTCCCTAGTCCCTACCTGCTTGGTTCCAGGGACTAATCATGGACTAGAGGTTATTAAATGACATGCTAAAAGACCATGTTACCCCTAGTAGTGAACTAATAGAGACAAGGTGCAATGCATGGCAGGGGCAACTATTGGAAAAACTCCCATAAAGACTCCTTTGGGGTCTTCTTTCTTTAGTCCCAAATGCCCACTTTTAGTTCCTAAAAGTCCCTCCTGTTTGGTTTAGATGGGACTGACACAGAGTTTTTTTAGTCCCTCCACCAATATGTCCCTGTAAACAAACAACCTCTAATAATGCTGCTGGAAAATTGATGCAATGCCACAGTTAAAAGCAAATTACATGTTTAACGAATTTTATTATTAATATAATCTCTCTGTTAATATTAATCAATGCCACCATTTGAGAAATGCTACTGTCTTGCTATCTTTCCCATTTAGATAAGGTAGATGCTTCTTTTTGTTGGCTTCTGTGTAATCCACCGTTATTGACCACTAGTTGTTTCCTTTGCACCTCTGTGTAAACAGGGTTATCTACTTCACCTCATTGCCATTGTGACCTTTTGTTGCACTGCAGAAAACACTTTTGTTTTAAGAGTGTTTTGTGTAGTTCAACCAAAACGTCACACCGACAACGTTGCTTAATTGCTTGATCTTAGTGGAACTGCACAAGAGGAGATCTTACTTCCTATCTGTGTTGGCAAATTTGGTTCAGATCTTCTTTGTGAGTTGTTTGAATTCCGCGTCATGAGAGGTTAGTACTAGCCTTCTTTCACATGATTCTGCAGTGCGCTTTCATATGTTGTGCTATTTGTACGGTAATGTTGCTTGATTTTAGTGAACTGCACAAATGGAGACAAGACTTCCAATCTGTATGTGCACCATAATATCCCATTGAGGTAAGATAAGGCTATTTCACAATTGTTGGCCTGTATTTTGCCACTTTCATCAGAAAATTAATGTCATTGTTTAGTGCTATACTTGTGCAACCTAATTGACATGCCAAATCTTACATTGAAGGCGAAGCTTGTCTGTTATTGAACCAAGTGATGAAGGGGAAGAACAAGCGGAAGAAAAACAAATCAACTCCTGGTGCTGTAGTGAAGCATTGGAACTGTGATGACACAAGTAATGATATAGTTTTGCATCTTAATTTATTGCTATGGATGGAACGTGCAATTGTTTTGCCACTGATTTGATGCCACTCTTAATGTAATACGTAATTATCTCTACTTGTGCAAACAGGGATCTTCTTTGAAGATACCATATATTTTAGTGGAACTGCACAAGAAGATGTTGGAAACATTAATCTAATCGAGGAGTATATAGTAAGCATGGCCACCACAGTAGATAGCAACAGATGGTTCCAGAGAAGTGCTTCATCTGTATGCTCTACACAATAAGAATCCTGACAAAGGTTGGTACTCGCCCACTGATTTCATCCATATGATTGAGCTTTGTCATCTCTATTGGGGTTGTGCTACTATTTAGATGCTGTCATCAAAAAGTGGTATTGTCCTTGAGAAGTGCTTCATCTGTGCTGTGTTAAATATTTCCTTTCCTTTTTCGAGCAAACAGGGATGCTAGCATTTAGTTATCCTCTTGTCCTTGCACAACAGGATCATCCTCCTCTGAAGAAGAATATGGAGTACGTGAAGTGACTAGTTCCGATTATGCCAGGATGAAGAAGCCCTGTCTATCTTCTCATCAGAAGGAGCAGTTGAAGGATGGTTACCTTACCCCCCACAAGACCAAACTAACTTCAACTCAGAAGGACTGACAAATATCCATTTTCTTGCTGTGATGCGCGAGTACAATGTTGTTCTATGATTCTTTCCAGTGAGTTCCATTTTTGTAAAAATGTGCTCTATATGGACCATGTAGGTGCCTGTTTAAACTGTCAATTCATAGTACAGTTTGCTTTATACTAATCACTTTTTTTGTATTTGTGCAAACAGGGGTGCTCATCTTGATTTCAATGGGAACTGCACAAAATGTTCATGAATAGATCGAATCATTCATTTCCACCACAAGAAAGGAGGTGCCTATAAGTTCAAGGCATTGCAACATATAAGGGCGAAATCATACAAGCTACGTGCCGATTTGGTTGATTTTGGTGGAACTGCACAAAAATAACAGATGGTTTATTTAGCACGAGGTGCCATGTCAAATTTTGATATTTGATATTTAGCACAAAAATAATGGCACACCCTGCCCATTCCACAATCGTAGGCATTCGATATTTTGGAATGGGAAAACCTTGTCAAATTTTGCTCATTGATTTTAGCAAGAAGACATGCATTTGATATTTTCGAATGGGATGCCCTTTGCTGTCAGCAGCGTCGATCCATTTTTTCTTTATTCTTTAGTTGTGAAGTAAATATTGGCTCTGACATGTGAATTGCTGAAATGCACAATCATCGATTGTTTTGAATGTTCTTTATGACATGTGAATTGCTGTGATTGCAATGTAAAGGAACGCTAAAAAGCTGCTCAAACTCTTTGTACTCCTTTTGTTCCTTTTTTACTTCGCACATTGTCCGGTAGCATACAACTGAAGCGCTCAATTTCTCTAGCAAATGAGTGTATCTCATGAGCTTGCTCAACCACGAAGCGCTCTTCAATCAGCCTGTAATCATAGAATTGCTCCATGATGTACAGCTCAGTGCCAGCAACCGGGGGGTAGCAGCGGTGGCCTTACTTGGACCCGAGCGGCAGTGACCTACCGTGTTCTACTCTTCCTTGTTTTCTGTGTGGCGCGGCCTCATTGGCAGTGGGGCGGGGCCTCGGAGGAGCCGGCGATGTCCTCTATCTCATTGCGCGTGGGAGGTGCCTCGGCAGAGCGGGGGAAAATCCTCCCCCTCGTTGCCGGCAGGGTGGGGCCTCGGCGGAGCCGGTGGTGTCCTCTGCCTCGTTGTTGGCACCGCAGGGCCTCAGCGGAGCAGGGCCTCGTCGACGCTAGTGGAGCGGGGACTCGTCGAAGTCGGCATTGTCCTCTGCCTCGTCCTCGGTCTCGCCAAACAGCGCCTCGGCCGCTTCATCGCCCTCTTGTAGGCGGCCGAAGCCTCCGCCACCGCATGTGGTACCGCTAGCGCTCGAGGCAGCCCTCGCGTGCGGAGCGGTACGAGTCGAGCAGCGCCTCCTGCTCCGCCCGCTCCGCGGCGATCTGCTCCTCCGCCTGCAGGTGCTCCTGGAGGAGAAGGTGGTTGTAGGCGGCGTCAACCTACGCCTCCCGGAACTGCTCCTCACGCTTCTGCCTCACCGTGTCCATATATTTGGCACGGGCCTCGCCGAGTGTCATGGTGCAATGCACCGACGAGGATGGCGCGGAGGAGGGGGTTGGCGCCGGATCATCGACTACCATGTTCTCCATTGGGACGTCGCCGTCCTCCGGCTGCCTGCCGGCTAGCCAGTCGGTAGCAATGGCTGCCATCTCCTTGTGGTCCGTCATACGCCCGTCCCGAAGACCGCTGGAGCGCGAGGAAACCATGGTGGGCAGTAGTGGTGTGGACATGAGAATAGGAACGGATGCGGATGACTGCGGCTATGGCCGGCGCAGCAGTTTATATAGCAATGGTGGGTGGCTGAGGGACGGACGTGTGGCGCCGGAGTAGCCGCCTCGGCAACCGCGTATCATTAATGTGGGTGGCAGAAGGACATGCGGACGAACCTTGTGTCATTTGAAGGCGGAGCAATCACATGCATCAGGAAGTGGGGCGGGCGGTGCTGACCGTTTCAGGCGGAAAGCGCGCGCGGGCGAGGGAGGCGCTCTGGGTGGGCCAGGACAGTCAGACTCGTGCTTGGCAGCGGGCCAGTCCAGCAGCCGGACAATCTGACGATGGATGTAGCTTCCGACCAAGAGCCGGCGCCACTGTCCAAGCCGGTTCATGCCGTGTTCACCATAGAGCAGGTGCGGCCGCACATCAACGCCCTAATGGCGGAAGAGATACCAGCGCAGGAGGACCTATGCTGCAACCTCCGTCTCATCAACGAGCACCGGTGAACAAGCGAACGACAATGCCGTCGCGGACATGTGGCCCTATGATCTTGGCTTCCCGAATGAGCAGCGGTCGCTGTGCCAGACCATCCGTAGGGCTCGCGAGGCCCTCTCCATCATCCTTCGAATTGTTGCGCTCGCCATGGCGCCGCCGTCTCGCGTTGTCAACATGGTCAACGACCATGAGGATGAGGAGATGACTTTACTTGGAGAGCATGACAGCAAGTGCCTCCTTATTAGTATATAAAACTATAAATTTTTTGCTTCCTCCTGGTTTCCTGACATCAAGATCCCACACCATTGTGAACCTATGTAGTCAATAAATGAGAGAATTGCAAGAAGCGGCCGACAGCTGGGACCAAGCAGCTCGAGAAGTATTTGTGTTTTTGAGGTGTGAGCACTGCAGAGTTTTTCTTGAGCGATGTTTAGCCCAGATATTAATTTTTCTCCTCTGAACAACAACGAAAACAACGCTGCAGCTATTCACTGGGGTAGCTGTGGCCCGTCTAGCCCAAGCCAAATATCCAGCCCAGATATTAATTTTTTTCAAGCTGAAAATAGCTAGCCCAGCTATACTTTTTGTTAGGAATACCCATGCAAGGTCAAGTTGTTATTCTCCTCGCCCGCTGGGCTGCAAATCTTTTCTATGAGGGATGCATTAGGCTTAACAAGAAAATGGGATTTAAGAAATAATAAATGGGATGTAATTATAAAAGCTGGGCTGTAACTATAAAAAATGCACCAAACACGTAATTACTTTATAAAATATTATTTTTGGATATTGAAAATTTTAATTTCATTAATTTTTGCATGCGCGATGTTTCATTGGATTTTTACGTAATATAAATTTATATTGAAATTTTATTTAATCTGACTAACAATTTCGGGATAAAAATATTTCGGATCGCATCAAAATGTGGGAAGTTTTATTGAATTTTGTTTTGAACGGTTGGTTGAAATGGGCTGTACTTTTAAAAAACTGTAAATGGGCTGTAGTAAATTCCATTAGAATTCAAAAATTGGCTGCACATTCTTACAAATCACAAATGTATATAAGTTCTCTGCCACACACTTGTGGCCTTACTAAGTTGACGCGTCCCCTAAAAAACAAAGAGAGTTGACGCGTATGCAAGGCTTTGTCGACTTATAGTCAACACACGGTTCTAGCAGCAGTGGCCGTTGGATGTCCATCCAACGGATGCCGTGCTTCTTCTTCAATCTCGGATATTCTAGCTTCACCCGCCCAAAAAATGATTCCTCCCCCTGACATCTGGGGCGCACCGTTTCGGAAGCTGACCTGTGGTACTACTAAGTTGACGGGGACGGAATGCTTTGTCAACTTAGTCAATATGAACGATTCTAGCTCCAGTGACCGTACGATGTCCATCCAACGGCCGTAGTGCTTCTTCAACCTTGGTCTTGTAGCTCCAGCCGCCCAAAGCAGCGCTGCTCGTGCCGCATACTCCTGCCTCCCATGGCCGGCTGTGCTGCCGCGGAGGCCTCACCGTCCCCTACTATTCTCACCGCTGGCCAGGCCCTGCGGCGACGGCAGCCTCACACCACAGCCGAACCAGTGAACCCTCGTACTCCTCTCCGCGCGGGCTTCCGCTGCTGCGTCTTCCCCGGCTCCGCGTCGTCCTCTTCCTAGGCCTCGCCGTCGTCCACCGCCCTGGTGCTCTCGGCGTGGCGTGGTCAGCATGGTCAAGGAACGACTTCGATCGGAAGAGTACTGTACGTGGAGAGGCTGACAGCTGGGTCCAAGGCGGCCGCAAGGAAGTGCCTCCTTATTACGCACAAAATAATGATTCCTCCACCTGACAGCAGGGACCCATCAGACGGGCAACTATATTTCATGAAAAAAACATTTCCCCCTGACTGCTGGGACCTACCAGCTATATCTCCGCACGCAAGGAAGTGCGTCCGGGCAAAAAAACGATTCGCCCCCCTGACTTCTGGTACCCACCAGCTACATTTTCGCGCGCAAGGAAGTGCCTGACAGTCGGGACCCACCTGGTCGAAGCGTACGTAGCGTTGTCATTCTGGTCGCGAACATGTACGTACATACTGGTCGATGTAGAGGCGCACGTGTCGTAGTAGAGGTGCGCACGTAGCATGTACATGTACGTACAGCGGCCAGTGTGCAAGAAAGAAAATACGGCCACATACGTACATACGGGCAGGGTCTCGAACGCCTACGCATACGTACGGTCAGGGCTCGTGTACATGGCTAGGTCCGAACGGAGAAACATCGTCGTCGTCATGTTCATGGGGAGCCAACCGGCTGGGTTGGAATGGAATGCGTCGTCATGTTCATCAGGAGGGCTTGGATGGAACAGCTGATGGAAACGAGGCCCGGCGTACCGCATAACGAAGGAAACAGCCTTGTGTTCGACTGGCCACGTTCGAAACGGAATCCTGTTCATTGGGAGGGGTCTGGCGTACTGGAAAACGGAGGAAACGGACCTCCTATGGTCGAAACGGGGGTCCTTCGATCGGGAGGGGTGTGGTGTACCACAAAACGGAGGAAACAGACTTGTGTTGGAGCGCTACGGTGGAAACGAGGGTCCTGTTCATCGGGAGGGTGTGGCGTACAGCAAAACGGGACTCCACGGTATATTGTTCATCTCCACCGTCGACCCCCTCGAGCCTCCACGGGCTACTGTTCATCGATCATCGACCTCCTCTAGCCTCCACCTGTGACTGTTCATCCACAGGCTCCTGTTCATCCAGCCTCCACCGCGCACTACTCCACATGGTACTGTTCAACCAGCCCTCTCCATGGGCTCCTGTTCAACCACCCCTCCATGGGCTACTATTCATCCTGCCCTCCACCGTCTACTGTTCATCCTGCCCTCCACGGGGTGGTCCTATTCATCCAGCCCTCCACGGGGTCCTGTTCATCCAGCCCCAACCGGCTCGATCGATCGGGGTACTGTTCATCTAGAGGCAACACCACGGGGTCCTGTTCATCCACCCCCACTGGGAACTGTTCATCCAAACCCCCCCGGCAACGCTCACTGTTCATCCAGAGGCAGCGTCGATCGGCTTCAGTTAGCAGCATTAGCAAAGGAATCGCTTGATCGGGTTCAGTTAGCAGCCATCGATCGATCCCTCGGGTTCGATGCAGCGTAGCTTGCGGTCTGTCGCTCGGGTTCGATGAACGCGTAGCTTGCGGTCTGTCGCTCGGGTTCAGTTACATCCCAACGCCTCGCTCGGGTTCAGTTAGAGCCCAATGCCTCGCACACACGCGCATACGTACGAGAGAAACGCGCATCGCTCGGCCTCGACCACCCACCATAACCGGGGACTCCCCGTTATTTTCCGTGCCTTCGCTTCTACCACGATTTTTTCTGTCATGGACGGTCCAAAGAATGTCATGCAGCTGCGTCTCCGGCCCACCCAGGACGAAAAGCCCATTTTCTGTCATGATATTTTGTCATAGAAGTAGGACCACACCACATCTATGATGATACCGGGTTTTGTCACAATTATCGTCATAGAAGTGTCATAAGTATGACAGAAAAGATTTTCGTTCTGCCCAAAATGTCACATATGTGTCTTTTTTTTAGTGCTAGTAGGAAGCATTTTCTTTTTCCATACGCTGATAATGGAGTATATATAACAAAAAATGAGGAACTTCCTTGCATCCGTCCATGGACATGGTGGGCCCCTACTGTCATCCTCTCCACGTATAGTCCTCTGCCAATTCCTCTTGTTTGTTGACCATGTTGACAACACGAGAGGGCGGTGCCGCGGCGAGTGCACCAAAGCGTGCGGAGGACGAGGCGAGGCCTCGGAGGTCGGTGTTAACGATATAGGAGACGGTGGGGCGGCGATGCGTGCGTTGAGGCGCAGCTAGCCGTGGGAGGTGGAAGTAGGTGGCCCTGCCGGCGCTGGTTTGGTATTGGTGGCTGGAGGAAGATAGGACCGAAGAAGCACGACAGACTGTAAAAGCAGCAGGAGTACTTAACAACCTTAACTGAAACCAGCAGGGGCACTTAACAACCACAGCTGAAAGCAGTATGAGTACTTATACAGGTTCAACCGTACAAAGTATGCCTCGAACAGTGCTACTTTTCCTACAGTTAACCAAAGGGTGAGGCCGCCAAGCCCCAGGACAAGGCCCAGGCGCCACCCCGTGCATCCACAACCTTCTGAAAGCGGCCTCATCTCGCAATGTGGTCAATAAATAGGATATTCTCTTTAGAGCCATGGAACAGCAGGAATATAATCTTCTATCCTATTCTCCAAGATGGACGGGCCTTCATTATTAGAGACCACCCATGAATAAGTATCTTTTCACCTCCAAGGGGAATGGAGTAGGTCAACATGAACAACATGTTGTGACCAAGCGCAAGTCTGACCCGACCATGGTCAGGCATATGTATAGGAACAATAGAACTGGGCAGTTTCTATTTCAAGAAGATCACAACTGTAAAACTGTGCATAAGCAAGAGTTTATGAACAACATATATAACAGAAAATAGCTCGTACCATAAGTTTCTCAATACAGTTGGACCTGTTCAACGAGTGCAGAAGTTGCACACATATCGCATGTGGCCTTCCACCATTGAAACGCCCCACAAGGACCTCAAGACGATCAATAAAGTGTAGGAACTTGTGGATATCGTCCCAGTCAACTTTTGTGCCATCAGTAACAGCCGAGTTCTTATAGAATAACAAACAAGTAGCCTAATTAAATCTAAAAAAACCTACACGTTCCACCAATTATAAGAAAATATTAGTTAGAAGTAGCATCTTCGTGAGAGATTCTTTGCTACTTCTAAAGTTAAATTGTGATTAGTTAGACAGAATAGGCGGATTAAGAAGTAATACAGGAAAGAAGCAAGAACCAGATACAAAACTAACATGGATGAACAATTGGAACGATGTCGGGGTGGAAGATCACAGTGAAGATGAGACCAGGTTCTGCTATTTCCATCAACATTGGTGCGCCAACGTTCGGTCCGTAACACTTGAGAAAGTTTATCCAAGTTCGACCATAAAAAAAGCAGCGATCTTCTTGGTTCATGAACCCAACTCGGAACTTATATCCATGGCTTGTCTTCACTGTGACCATTAAACTTGTGTATTTAGTTATGGCAAGGCCGAGCATCTTGAGTACATGTGTTCTGGCAGAGAAAGGAATGCACTGCAGGAAAAATAATATGAGAACACAATGTATTCCCTATATCCAAATCTAGAAATAATTTTGTCCTTCACGTCAGTGTTGGCCATGGTATTTTATACCTTTATCCAAAATAGCATTCCAAATTTCCAAATTAGTCGACAACATGTTCAAAAAACCCCACCCTCCCGGATAGAAAAGAGGATTCTTAGAAGATACGGTGCACGTTTTAAAATCCCGTGTTAGGATGAGAAGGAACAAGTGTGGCATCTTGCCGAGGGCGCAGAAACCTGTAGGGTCGTCACACTTTGGGCATTGCAAATGAAACACACTAGATTCAGTAGGAAGAAAAATGCATCAACGGCGGCGACTGCCATCCTAGGATTACCCGCGACCAAGGAACTTGGATTTATCGGGGATGGATGAAGAACTCGTACCAGGTTCTCCATGAGAAAACTCTATGCAATTGGCGAGCAGGGGTTTTCTCTGAACAAGAAGATGAGGGAGAAGGGGATTCAGGCCCAGTGAAATATTGCCTCTTTGTTCATCCAGCTTACTGCTAAAGCTAGAAAGGTGGCGTTTTTTGTGATTTGACGGCTCATTGCGCATTATTGCGGCGCTACGACCGGGGTGTGTCTACCGTGCAGTTGTGCACTCTAATTTGGTGCATATGGCACGTGGACCCCGTTGTCGGATGCCCCACATATCAGCGAAAGGAAGTAGAAAGACAGGAGTAACTAGTTAGACATAAATATATTTTTGACAGAGAGATACTCCCTCTGTAAAGAAATATAAAGATCTTTTATATCACTACTTTATACATAAGAAAAATCAAGGGGAATATATATAACATATATAATTATAAAAACAGAGTTTTTTTAACACAGTATGGATGAGTTGGTGATGATGGTGTGCCTGCCATCCTGCAATATAGGCCGTTCGTTTTGTATCTGACGGATAGGAAGGAAACTATGGCAATTTTGCAAAAGGTACCCACACACCTCTCCACATTTGCAAATAAGGCCTTCCCTCGTTCATCCTTTTCTGTCACAAGATAAAATACTCATACAAATGCATCTTCATGATACGTGCAACGCACGGGCATTATGGGGGTTCAGTTGAGAAATACTCAGACATACGCACGGTTCTGGACTTTGGGCCACAGGCCGGTGGGCCTGCATGTTTGGGGGCCCATGTGTTCTACCTTAGCGCTTTTCATGTTGCTAGCAATCGTTACGTCGTTAGTTTTAGATGATGTCGCAAGGCGAATACACAAAATTGAATAAAGCACGGCCACTGTTGGAATGAAATCAAATGATAGTTCCTAACCAACAATCAGAGTTGCAATTCTATTAACAATACTATCGTACTACTTATACACACAGGACACTTGTTACACCATGCCAGAGTATTACATCAAAATCTCTCGGAGGATAGATCAGTTCGACAGTTGCGTGTTGCTACTAAAGAATTTCAAAGTTGAATTGGACCAGCTCTCCTTGCCAAGAAAGTTCAATTTTGACATCATCCCCTACCGCAAGATATGATTTAGATTTGAAACTTGAGCATCCTTTAGCATCAATCATCATGGACCATCCTTTCTACTTACGGTATATTGAGCAGGTTCATTCACACCAAGGCTGCGCATGGTAAGAGAAACTTGGCCATGGTCGCCCGGATTGTTGAACGACTCCCTCGTTGCTCTAGGAATTCTCTGTTTGGAAACAAGAAGACATACACAAACAGTTAGATCAACATAATGAATCATGTGAAACAACATGGAAAGAAAAAAGAACGAAGCACTTGGGCAGCCAATGCTTACCAAGAAGGTGGACATGTCATTTTTTAAGGACTTTGGTATATGAAGTGCAAACTGCAGCCTAGTTTGTTGCCGGTGCAACTGCTAGTTCCGTTGCCGCTGCAGGGGCCGGAGAAGATGCAAGTGCAAGTGTTGGTGCAGGTGCCAAAGCCGTTGCTGGTGCCCGTGTCGGTGCAACTGGTAGTGCCGCTGTTGCTGCCGGAGATGGTGCTCCTTGTAGAGATGGTGCCGGTGTCGATGCCCTATCCTCCAGTAGATCAGCCTGATCTGCTGACACGGTCGGCGCCCAATCCTTAGCTGGATCAGATTGAGATGCTGCCGCTGTCAGTGCTAGACCAACTGCCGGTGCTCGATCCGTTGCAGAAGGTGGTACTGATGTGCGAGACAGCGGCGATCGTGTCTGGTGTGCTATGGTCAGCTTTCTAACTTGACTAGGCTCCCTGACCGTGATCCAGTCTTTTTCTTCATTTCTTTTAAATGCAAGACAGACTAATTGTGGCGTGTTGGTTAAACCAAACTGCAGTTCATCATAGGGATTCAACTTGTACTCAGACAACAGACTGATCCAATTTTTTCTAGTAATATAAGTGATGGACAGTGCCTTAGTTACTGACACGACATAAGAAGTGTAACCTGCAAAAATAGCCATCGTAGAGCAAAGCAAACGGTTTATTCTGTGATGAATGTCACATGGCAAAACCTGCGTCGTAAAATTGCAGCAAAAGAAAGAAAACGTGGCATTAAATCAATAGGATTTAGATAGTAAATCAATAAGATTTACTTGATATGACACGAGTGAATCTTTACCAGGAAATCACAATGTTGAAGTACTAAACAGAAGATTGATCGTCCAACTATGCATGGCATGCAGGGCCCCCGCCTACTCCCACAAGCAGGACAGTCCAAAGGTCGTGACAAATCATATGGACTGAACATCCATGGGACTGGAAATCCTAGTGGGTGCTATAAACCCTGCAATGCATACAGATATTGGAGTGTAACCATAATTGATAAACCGTCCTTGCAAAAAAGATGATCTGGATACTTCAAAATATACAGACTAAATTGAGTGGACAGACATTAACATAGACTGCTCTCAGGACTCACCACACAACAAAAGCGGCAGTACTAAACAATACAGGGTTTGCAAACACAAATCAAGTACTGAACAATAGTACTTACTACAGACAAGCAAAGTTGCACTAATTAAACTCTGCAGACTATTTCTTGCCACCGACCTACGAGATGAACCCCGCATAAGTGACTAGGCCATGGACATCGTGAGAGATGTCTACCTGCACCATCACCATCTCGTCAACCTTGGAGAACCTAACAGAGTGGTCTTTCCACTCATAAACATGACGATGAAGAGAGGCTGCATCAGATATGCAGGAATCTTTACAAGAACCACACCCTTCGTAATCGAAGGCACAGCCAGGAAATTGTTGTGGTCAAGTACAGCCTCGAGAACACGCCTCACAACAATGCTACAGGAAAACACTAGTTTAGGACACGTTGCGAAAAGGACACATCAGCTGGATTGTTTAGTAGTGGAACTCATCCTCAGCTCTTCCAGTTCACATGGCATGACTTTGAGAACCTCATCTCCACCACGGACCTGGTTCTAATTTAAACAGAAACCAAATATTTTATTACTACCTCCGTTTAGAAATATAAGATGATTTTCGATATTTTACTCCATATATGACTACATATACACACAAAAATGAGTGAACAGAGACACTAGAACATGTCTTCAAAGGCATGAGAGAAGAGGGATTACTTGCAATATCCATAACACAAGTTACTGAGGCAAATATACCCTCTTCAAAGGTAGCATTGATGTTCATAAAGTAGTTGAAAGTAATCTATAAGAAATCAGTGTTAACCTCTCGCATGTTTTGGTCAAAAGAGGAATTTAGAACTGTCATTTGGCACACAAAAATCACATGCAAGATCACCCAGAAAGTTGTACTACTAGTACTAGTACTGCGTGTTAGACGAAAAAACACGATCAAGATCGAGAAAAAGATCGTCAAGAAGAGATATTACCTGGACTTGCTTAATGAGGGATCCCGGAGAGGGGGGCTTGGACAGGGCGATGGCTTTGAGCTTGTCTGCGGTAGTCTTGGCGGGGTGCTTGCGCTTCTTCATACCATGAGCCTCATCAGTTTTGGCCAAAGCCATAAACATCACTTCGGCCGGTGCTCCAGCATCCATCAAGAAACTGTCAAATAGAAATAAAAGAAAAGAAACCATAATCACAAACCCAAAAGAAGGACAGAGAGGGAGTTATAGGATCAGTCTCGGGGTTGCAAGTACAGGCCTTGGCCAGAATCAACACCATTGATGCGCTCACCTTTCCTTCTTTGGGAGACAAGAACAATGGCAAAAGCAGGTCGGGGTTTTGTTGAAGAAATGAGGAACAAGATGAGGGAAAAGCGAGTTGGGTAGAGAGGAAGCGGAGAGAGAAGAGTGAAATGATGGTTGCTTCGTCCGTCCAACTTACCTTGCAGCTGAGAGAGAGAGGAAGGGGTTTTGTGATTTGACGGCTCATTGGGCATTACTGCGGCGCTTCGATCGGGTTAGTCTACCTTGCAGTTGGGCAATCTACTACGGAGTAATTGAGTGCATGGCTGGTGGACCCTGATGCTGGTTATCCTGCACGTTGGCGCAAGTGAGTAGCAAGGTTCCCGATGACCGTCGCGGAGGATCCGCACGGTAGAGCGTGTCCGCTGTTTTTCTGAAGAAAAAAATGATTACAGCAAGCGTTTCCACTCTTACGACGGAGGAGTGTGAAAGATGGTAGCCACTTGAACATACACAATGCTCCTACTACTAGGCATGTGAAGTGGTTCATACATCAGTAGTACATAATCTTGTTGCTAGGGTAGTAAGACATGACGATAAATAATGATGTTGTGCGCATGTCAACTATATGAACAATAATGTAACATAGTACCACTTTTTCGACTGTCCGGTCGAGAATGAACGGTGCGATGATTGTTAACAGAACTAGGTCTACAGCGCATGGAGAGTACGGTGCTACAGTACTCCACGAAACATGAACCATATGAAGCACGACTCAGTGTTCGGCATGGAGTATGAAGGGTGCACCGGATGGGAGAAAAATTTCGCTTCTCGACCCACTTTTGGGTGTTCTGCAGAGTGCGTGAAGGGTGCATGAGTCCACACTAGTAGGTTAAAAAAATACACGAAGAGGGAACAACTATATTGAGATGAGAAGGTAACCAAACACACCCACACGCTTTGTGCTACAATGAGTGCACCGTCTGAGTTTGATCCAACAGTCATGTTGCGCCGAGACATGGACATGCCCATGCAGAGGATGCCTAAACACCAGCGAAGTCCCTCTGCTTCTCGAGGTGCATGACGTTGATGCAGGTGCAACGGCCCGCAGAGCCCGCTTCCGGTCGACGGGAACCAGCTCGTCAAAGAAGTCGTCCAATGGCATGAATGGATTTCGGTGACGGAGCCCTGAGAGGATTCGCCCGGCAACTGCGATGGCAGCCCGCAACCCCTCCTTGTCCAGCTCTGCCCCACCATCCCGCAGAGACGGCAAAGCTCCTCTGAGATATAGGTGAAGAAGGAGACCAGGTCAGGAAGCCGCAGCTTGTTGAAGTCGACGGGGTGGTCGAACGGGTTTAGCCCGATGGTCGGCATGGGAGCGCTGGCACGACGGTAGGCATCGCACAGCCGCAACACATGCATGGCAACTTGGTCCACCAAGTGGCTGACGCGATCCTGGACCTCATCACGATCGGCCCCCGCTCGCGCTCCAGCCGGCTCCCCTGACGGCATATCATATCTCCCGCTTTCTGCAGCAACGCCGCCGATGCCTCGAGCATCTTTGTGGTGGACGCCTGCCGCTTTTGAAGCTCTGTGAACTCCCGCACATAACGGAGGAGCATGGCACTCCTCTCCTCCTTCAGCTCACGGAGCTCCACGTCCTTGGCCTGAGCTCCTCATCCTTGGCCTGGAGCTCCTGTGTCAGGCGCCTCACCTTAGACTCTATGATCTGTTGCGCTACCATGGCACCAGGTAGAAGCAATGGGGAGAGGAAGCAAAGGGGGCAAAATGGCAGAAAGGCAACGCAATCTACGGGAAGGCGGAGGGAGCCAGCCGAGGAGCAGGGAATCTTTTGGTGTGCACCATGGGAAAACACCAGTTGACGACTTCTCACATCAGGGAGCAGTGGGTTTCACAGGCGGAGCCATCGTGACTAATTACTACCGCGCCAGCACCCGTCAATCAAAAAATTAAAAATCCTGCCGCGCCTGCCGCACCCAAAGACTAGAGCAACACCGCAGTTGATATTTAAATTTACCTGCCAGCAAGGAGATAAAAAAGGGGTGAAAAAACAAATGTGGCGGCGTCCTAGCTAATCGGTCGCACTAGCCCAACTAGCTAGCCACCGTGCTTCACTGATGGACTCGGCAGGAAAGGTGGTCTTTGGTGATTTGATGACTCATTTACTTGCTTCGGTGCTACGTTTGAGGAGGACCCAGAAAACGTTCGGTAGGGCGTCCCACGTCTCGGCAAGGAAGAATATATGCGTGCACGTTCCACGTGTCAGCACGGAGGAAAAATGTGCGTGTAAAAATATACTGTATCAGACGTAGTAGTACTTATGGTTCGACCTCGGGACCCAGCCAGTCGGTCGAAAACACCCCACTAGCCACACAGCTTCATCATGCTAACGTGGCACGGAGGATAGGTGTGGTTAGCTCCATCTCGACCAGCCACAACGTCTCTTGTTTTAGGCGATTTTTCTATTTTCCAAGCTTTTATTTAGTTATAATAAACCACCGCAAGCTAGCGCCGCTCTTCGTGTGTGCCCGTGCGTCTAAAGGTTAGACGATGGAGAGGAGAGAGAGATCACAGACCTGGGACCCACCAGTAAGTGAGTAAACGGTCATGCACGTGTTGACGAGGCACTCCCTCTACTCTACTCAACGTAATACTGTATAAAATCAAGTTATGGGACAAAGCCAACAACCGTTGTTGTTTCCGGCTGTTGACTTACGCTTTGTAGTCCAGGTTGCCAGCTTGAATCTCGTCTTTTAGATTTGTTAGTTTTAGGTTCAAATTTGATCAATGACAAGTGGGACCCCCGTGTGTTGTTCCGATATTTCAGTGTAAGATGGGTTTTTGAACAAACACTTTGCGCGGTTAGACAAGTAACGACATGAGTTACACGTATTTTGCAATTTTACAAACAAAAATTACAGCGGCATAGAATATCACATCCACCCCGCAGCTTAGATGCTATGGTGATACGAGTTTTTACATCGTTGGAACTGAGATCCAATGGCTTGGGAGTAGTCTTTGAAATTTCCGAACTCCCCAAGGTTTTTTGCAAATAAAACATTCAGGCCTCGTGTGTGCCACTACATCTTGGATCCAACGGCTCCCCGTTGCTCATATTAGGTGCTCCCTGTAGCTTAATTAGCCGCTACGGTGATACGAGCTTCTAGGTCGTATGATCTGTGATCAGATGCCACATGCTTAGTACTTGTACTTTCTGCGCAATTCCCAAACTCTCTCAGGCGTATATTGCAAAAACATTCAAACGTCCTACTGTGAGCCGTCAGATCTCCGTGGACTCGTATCACCATAGAATCTATGGTGCGGGAGCACCTCATATTCTCCCATGCGATAAAACATCAGGTTCTCTCGCATTTTGGATGGTACGGTGATACGAGCTTCGAGGTTGTTTGATCTGAGATCCAATGGCATCTGAGCAGTCTTTGTGCTTGTAAGCAGTGGCCAAACTCTTTGGGGGCTTTTCTGCAAAAAAACATTCGAACCACCGAGGAGTTGTTGGATCACAAATCCAACAGCTCCGAAGAGCTTGTATCACCAAAGCATCTAAGGTGTGGTAGCACATGATATTCTTACATACAGGAGAATATGATGTTCTCTTTCATCTTAGATGCTACGGTAATACGAGCTTTGAGGTCATTGGATATGGGATCCAAGGGCATCTGAGTAGTTTTAGTACAAATTCTGTGCAATTCTCAAACTCATTAAGGTTTCCTATAAAAATATTAAGACATCCCGTGAGCTGCTATATCTCAGATCAACAAGCTCCAAGCAACTCGTATCAGCATATAGCATCTAAGGTGTGTGGGCACATGATATTCTCCCGGGGAGGAGGGGCTGCACAACCAATCGGTGTTTGGGAGGGTGGGGACAAATATAATTTAAACAATCCTAAATAGAGCTTCACAATTTTATCTAGGGTCGAGGGGTTAACCCCGACAATGTACATAGCTCCGCCTAAACACAACATTTTCTTGTACTGTAGTACTAGACATAATATTCATGTTTCAGTTTCCTGTTCATTTTAAATATTGAATTGAGGTCCACGCATGTCTTACATTTTACTCCCTTCATTCCTAAATATTAGTCTTTTTAGCGATTTCAAATGGACTACCACATACGGATGTAAATAAACATATTTTCGAGTGTAGATTCACTCATTTTTCTCCGTACGTAGTCACTTGTTGAAATCTCTAAAAGACTAATATTTAGGAACAGAAGGAGTATTTTTGAATTCGTGTCATACATGCATGGTTTGGAAAAATAAATGCACTATACTTATTGGATCGCTGTTGTGTTCGTGTGTGTTTGTGTGTGGTCGTATGCTTGATACATACAAAGTTTTCTCACCACCATACCGTTCATCTTTTAAATTTGAATTTGCAATGAAAAACTTACTAGGGATACCATGAAATGTGAAATCCACGTTGAGATCAGTATATCACAAACTCACTATAATTCAAGAACTCGTCATAAATCAATTACCACGTTGAGATTACTATTTGCAAGGAAAATACAGGCATTGTAATAGACATAGATTCGTTCGGCAATTTAAAAGATTCATTTCGTATTCTTTTTTTGAGGGATCCTTTCGTATTCTCGAATGGTAGGACCCAACGGCGAACCAGCCAGACCTTGGCTTGTGTTGATCCTAAAAAACAGGCTCGTGTCCTTCTGGTGGTGTGCGTGGTAGGCACATTAGCCAATCCCAACCAGTCGAGCCTCCGCGTTTCGAGTTGAAATATCTGGCGGCCATAATTCCAGCCATAGGAACTTCCCCTCATGTCCCCGGTCCAAAGTGACTACCAACAAACAATGGAGGGATGCTTTAGTAACTAGACAACGTTACCTACCGTGCCGAGCACGATTCAATTCCATCGGTCGCCGCTACCCAAGGTCACCCGTCAACTGCATTGCCTAGTACTACGTACTACTTCTACACTAGGATGAGCACAGAATTGAGCCCGTTTGTTCGTGCCTACTAGTACTTGAGTTAATATATTAGAAAATGCACTGGTACAGAGGGATTATCCTTTTACTCTGCATATATAACTTGTTTGAAGTCTAACTAAGCAAAATATTTGACCAAATCCTTTCTTAAGAAATACAACAGGAAAGACATATCGCTTAAAAATGTATTGCATGATGCAGGTTATGATATTGTTTCGAATCCTGGATTTTAAATTTCCGAAAATCCAAAAGTGACCAGAAATTCATGAAACTGCGCATGGTCACGTGATATGACACAAATATTCCTACGTAATTTTTTTCTTCAATTTGAGACAAGCTGCTTATGAGAAGTTGCACAAATGAAGAGCAAAGGTATTTTGGAACAAAGACCTGTCACGTTAAGGCGAACGCTTTCACTATTGAAACCTTGCGCGTTTACGTGCTGCCACGAGTCTCGCTTCGCACCGGCAGGTGTCGTCCGAGCAAGCATGTGAGTCGACGGGAGGTGTGCGAGCATACCGCTGCGCAGGCTGACAGGGAGGCATGCGAGCAGACCGCTGCGCAGGCTCACCGGGAGGCGAGCCCTTTGACTAGGCTGCGTCGCCCACCTTCGTCCCAACCGCTCCCACTTTTAATGTCGCCGGTGCCGCAGTTTAAAATCAACCCCGCACTACCCGGTATCGCTACAATCTTCTCTTTTATCCTCCCATTCTCCTATTGTCTACCTCCAACTAGCCTGACCTAACTGTACGCCATGCCGCATCACGATGGTCTGCCCATAGTCTTCTAGTTTCCTGAGGTAGAAACCCAGCCGAAGTCTCAAGAACATAAGGCGCTTTGGGACAAGCTTGAAAAGGCCTTGCGGGAAGACGCCACACCTGTCCCCGCTCCCGTTCTGGTTGTCGTCGCCCAGACTGCGCCAGCTCCCATCCCCGTGGCATTGATGGGCTGGGAGCCGCACATTGTCACCGAGCTTGTTGCCACGGGGTTCCACGAGGTCCCCGCCGACTTTCACGACCCCGTGCACCTGCCAGCACCTGCGCCTGCGCGTGCACTGATGCGGACGCCCGTGCCGGTGCTCGTGCACCGGCCAGCGCGTGGACTGACATGCGCGCCCATGCCGGTGCCCATGCACACGAATGTCTCCACCGCATCTTTGGCAGTGCCTGTCCCCGCGCGGGTGCCAGTACCCCCTCAGCGACATGGATGGCCACCGTCGACCGCTTCCTTTCACCAACGCCAGTCGCCTCCTCCCGCCAGTTGACTCGCTCCTAGAGACCGAAGTCTAGAACATTGTGGCCTTCCTTGAAGCTAGGGCCAACGTCCAGGAGTACGCCAACAACGGCGCAAGACACCGCCATCGCCGTCGCTGTCGCCGTCGGTCAGTGGCCCGAGGACACACAGAGCACGGTAGAGGAGCCACTTCCCACCGCAATAAGCCCCCGCCGCCGCTGCGTAATCTAAATTTGCCATGAAAATGTTCGGATTGCCGTGCTTAAAATCCGAATGTTTATTATTTTCGTTTATTTTAGATTGATCGTCGTATGAATGTAAAGTCGGAGTCAGACTGAATGAAATATATGGTTTGATCGATTGAATGTTCTGCTAGAGCTGTATCAAATTAAGTATAAAACGTCATCAAGCCACATGTATTCCTTCTCATCCAATGACCTAGACAGCTTCAATGTCGAACGCTCAACACGTTTAGCGCACAGTTAATTTCATGCAAAAAATAGTGGTAATCACATAATAACACGCATATAATATCTTATTAATATCCGCATGCACTTAATATACTTCCAAATTAACATGCATTGCACATACACATTGACTTGTACTACTAGCAGTCGCAAAAAAAAGACTAGTACTACTAGTACGTGAAACTGGTGCCATAACTTGTGAACGCGTCAAGATATGGTCAACGGCAACATCGCCCGTGAGTTCCTCGTGTTTGCACGTGTGTCTAAGTGCAGAAGGGGAGGAGAGAGATAGAGCACACATGGAAGCCACCAGTAAGTGAAGGCAAATAGTATGTACTAACGAGTTGGTCCCACGATTGTACTAAAAATAATATTACATATTATCCATTAAATAGGTTGTTGTAATATAAAAACATTATATGAACAAAGGGGGTACAACAAACATTGTTGTTCAACGTCTGTTGCCTATTGACGTGCGGCTTGAAGGCCCTGGTCGCATGTTTGATCCCCGTCCTTTATTTTTTAATTTGTATATGGGTCCAAATTTGTTTCATGACAAGTGGGCCCCTCGGTGTGTAGTTTGTAGTACTCTAATTTGTGGGTCGAAATTTGTTCCATTCCATGTGGACTATCGGTGTGTAGTTTTGTAGCTTATTTGTAGTAATTAAAGAGAACAACAGAGTTTTTTGCAATAATACCATGGTGCGACGTTGAAGGCGAGAAAGGATGTGCGAGAGAGCGATGACCGAGCCAGAGGGAAATCAATTGGGGGAGGTGCGGGGGTTGCAATGCTATTTGGAGTAGTTTTGGGCCGAATACTACGAAAATATAATCTAAACCCACCGGAAAAAATGCCTACACAAATTAATCCAAGGTTGGAGTCCCCCTTGCAATGTAAATAGCTCCGACTTTGCGAGGGATGGAGAGGTAGCCTCAATGTGTGGAAGATATGGCGTGAGAAAGCGAGGTCAATCGAGAGACATATAGATAGAGAGACAGAGTGTGGTCTGACATTCATTGGAAAGATAAATATGCTCTGGAGAGATATTATCCGATTGAGCTTTTGGGAAGAGCGAGGGCTGTAAGATAGAGCTTGAGAGATGATCCAGTAACAGACATGTAGATATATTTTGTGCGTGGGAGGAAGCAAGGTCAATCGATTACATATATAAAGCAAGAGAGATTGAGCGAGTGTGGGCCGTCGTGCGATCGAAAGAGTGAGACGGGTTTGAGAGAGTGACCTAGATAGAAAATGTGCGTGAGAGTATAAAATATGAATATGTCGAATTGGGCTCAAATAAGGAGATATGTCGTTTGTGTCCGAGAAAGAGCGAGGTCAATCGAGACATACAGAGAGAGAGAGAGAGAGAGAGAGAGAGAGAGATTGAGCGAGCGTGGCCCACCATGAGGTCGAAAGAGCGGGGGCAGCTTGGATGGACTTACCTAGATAGACAATCTGCGTGAGAGAGTATAGAGTGTGTCGATCGAGGCCCAAACGGGGAGATATATAATTTGTGTGTGAAAGAAAACGAGGTTAATTGCGACTCAGATAAAGAGAGCAAGATTGAGCGAGTGTGGCCCGCCGTGCGGAAGAAAGAGTTAGGCAATCTCGAGAGAGTGACCTAGGTAGATAACGTGCATGCGTGCGCATGAGGGGTTGGGGGGCTAGATAGGCAACACATGTATCTAGACAGAGAGGGTGAGAGAGAGAGGTTGGCAAGGGGTGTAATGGCGGGTGTGTGAGGTAAATACATTTGGTAACAGAGTGTAAAAAGGGGGTTGTGTAGTTGAGAGAGTTAGAGATCGAAACATGGAAAGAAAGAATGAACGTGTGTCGGAAACCGATAGCTTCCTAAGGTGGTTAGGAGAGGAAGATTGACCGATACAGGAAGTATGTAGCGTGTGTGTGTGGCGACCGAATTCTCCGGGTGCTAATCCCTGGAAAAATGGTCCTTGTGCTTATCAACCCCAGGATAACTGTTAGGTGATAAGGCACTAACTTGATACAGAAAATCCAAGCAAAATACAATATATGTAGCACAAGACCATTCCGGCCTGTGAGTACAACAAAAGGTTTTACTAAGGGTTGATGGCTGTTATCTCCGTTGCCTAGGTTCTGGGACTGTCACCGCAACGCTCCTCTCCAAGCATGAAATCTGGCCAAGACAATAGCCAGGGACAAGCCAGTGAGTACTTTGAATGTACTCGCAAACATAATGAACACAGGCATGATTTAACAATGATGTACTGAAAATATATTATGTTCAAGACGTTAGTCACATGAGATAAGTAAATCTCTAATGCGTACAAGCATGTTATTTATGGATATACAATATTATGGTGGTATAAAAATCATGAAGTAAATAACACAAAAGAAATGCCACAATCGGGCGTCTGAGCGACACCGCGTAGAGGGCTTATAAATAAACAAGAACAATGCATGATCGAGGCGTCCCGAGCGACACCGCATAAAGGGCTATAAAAGAAATGCCACAGTCGGGCGTCTGAGCGACACCGCATAAAGGGCTTTAAAAGAAATGCCACGATCGGGCGTCTGAGCGACACCGCATAAAGGGCTTTAAAAGAAATGCCACAGTCGGGCGTCTGAGCGACACCGCATAAAGGGCTTTAAAAGAAATGCCACAGTCGGGCGTCTGAGCGACACCGCATAAAGGGCTTTAAAACAAATGCCACAATGAATATCCAGGAGGTAGAACCATCCCAGGGATATCCGATGATACCAGGAAAATTTCACGGATTAGTTCACATCCAAAATAGTAATCTTAAATTATCACAAGTCACAATCGTGCTTCCAGGTTTAACAGTTTCACCTCCGGAGACCGACACTAAGACCGACACTTGACCCATCCCAAACTGTAAACCTTAACCATGGACACGGCTATTCGAATAGGTTTAATCTCTGCAGAGCGTGTACTCTTTACCCACGAGTAACGGATTTCTTTAGTCCATCGGACTAATTCCGTCTACGGTCCTTTTGTTGAAAACACACCTAACTTGCACACACCAGCTTAACTCACATGTGTCTGGAATCACCCACGACACCTGTTAAGCAAAACTCTAAGTGGGGAGGCCACAACCTCAACGTAACATGGTATCACAAAATTTATACAGTCATAAAATGAGGAGCTACCCCTTTCGGCTACAACCAAACACGCATGCTCCGGACCGGTGGTATGACTACCGGATGCCTCCAGTATCTTCCACCACGGCCTCTCTGTATGGTGTGCGCTAGGAAAGGGTTGACAACTTACTGAACCGTACCCTACTTGGTGAAGGGACGAGTGGTAGTACGAAGCAAGTTTGGGGGTTACTGGCACAAGACTCGATCTACGGTCAACTCAGGAGATTGTAATATTTCCTGCATGATTAGCATACCAATGCATATATCTCAAACAACAGATGGAAACACCACGCGACATCCCCTCATGTCATACCGGACACGACCGTCTCGACGGAGGACTAGGGGCAAGCCCATGTCTACCCAAGACAGAGGCCTTCCCGTCTTTCCTTCCGGTATGCATGGAAGATGTATGACGGTGATTTCCATCACAAATCATGTCAACTTCATTAGCATAAACTCATTCATATGCACCCATGAATAGGATCTCATCCTCACATAAAATGACGCATGTATGTGTCCGGTGGTGTTGCCACCGTGCTATGCAACACACACAAAATTTGACCTTGGTTCAGAATGCTTGCCTTCAGGTCATGGGAAGGAAGGGTGCATCCAAATCATCATGAAATCTTCAAAAATCCTATTTAAAAGAATGTATTTGAATTAACACACAAAATAAAAACAGCACAAAAAGATGGTTTGAAATTTTTTCAAATAAATCTTAAAATAAACTAGACAATATTTGAGAGAGGTAGCAAAAAGAATCAATTCATTTGGAGTTGTTTTCAAAAAGATACAGCCGGTCAAAGTTTGGTCAAAATCTGATATTAAAATAAAACAGAAAAACAGAAAAACGTTTCGATTATACGTACACGTCGAAGGCGCCTTTTGAAAATGTGCTTCCACTTATCCAGCGTGGACTGCGCCTGAGTCACTGCCAGTGGGTCAGGGGGGGCCCCACTGGTCAGGTTTGACCAGTCTCCTTCCCTCTCCTTCCTCTGGCCGAACGGAGGCGTGGACTCCGGCGATCTTCGCCGGCGTTAGGCAGCTCCTCGAGGGCATCCGAGTGCAGGGATGGATCCGCCACTCCTAGGCGGTCCTTCCGGTGGTCGTAGGGTAGCAGGGGGTGGAGGGAGACGCCAGCGGCGAGCTCCGCGGCGGAGGGGGCATTCGGGTGGATAGTGAGTTTGGGGCTGCGGTGGTCTCTGGCCAAAATTGAGCGAGGGGTTGTGCTCGCGAGAGGAAGGGCGAGTTCTTAGTGGAGAGAGTGGAGAGGGAGAGGCACTGGTGGCGATGGAATCGGCCATGGCTTGGTGGCGACCGAACCGGCCAGACTCGGGGAAGAAGGCCTTCCCTTGCTCGACTGCTGGCCAAGGCAACACTAGGAGGATCATATGAGGTTGCTTGAGGACTCGGTTGAGTTCCGGGCCCTTATATCTGTGGTGGAGGTCGGTTACAGGGCGGCCGGTGATAAGGACGACGGCGAACCGCCTCCCAGTAGCTTGGGCGGCGTGGCGGCAGCGCTAGCGGACGAGGCTGCGGATGAGCTCGCCTTGCTCGTGAGGCAGGTGGCAAGCTGGGGTGGCTTTTGCGGCGCCGACCACGGTCGGGCCTGCTAGCGGCGGCAGCTAGCCGCCACGGCCATCTGGCGGTGGCGCTGTGGGTGCCGAGGGTGGTCGGGTGGCGTGGCGGTGCAAGGGACACGGCGAGCTGTCTGGGGCGGGTTTTGAGTCGGGGTGTGTGGCGGCTCGGGTGCATCTGGGTGCCAAGCGCTTGCCTGGCGCACCAGAGCACGCCTGTGGTGTATTCACGAAATGCAGGGCAGTCTAGAGAGTTCCAAACCACAAGGGAGTTAGCAGAAAGGGGTTATGGGCTAGGGAAAAACCTTAGGACATGCTGGGTAGGTCCGGAGCTCAAGCTCACAATGTAAACTTGAAATCATGCCAAAACTGGTCATGCACACAGGGTGTTTGACAAAATGCCAAAGGCACCTAGGTACCTCTTGGAGTGGCTAAACTCTCCAGATCTGTGTCTCCATGGATAAAAGAGAGGGTGGTGAAGTCAGTTTGCAAAGAGGAGAAACTTGCTAGTGCAAGTTTTGCAAAACTTCAGTTCTGGGCAGGGAGTGAGTGGCATCATTTCATGGACCAAAAGTGTTCCAAAAAGAGTATGCTCCTGGACTTAGGGGTTTTGCAGGGTTGACTACAAGCATGAGAAAGCACAAGGTCATTAGAGCAAGAAATAATAGAGTTGTAGTAGAAAACACAAGTCTGGTCCAGAATGAAAAAGAGGCTGTTGCACTCAAATTTTCCAAAGAACATCACTATGTTTTAGCATAAAGTTGGATGGCATGCTACTATTGACATCCCAAAATTTTGGTGGAGGCTCTAGGGAAATATTTAAATGGGTTGTAGTGCAAAAATGCCCACTAGACCAGAGAAGCAAACCAGGTGAAAAACCCAAAATAAGCAATGAAATAATTTTTATTAATGCACATAATTGATTTAGAGACATCTCATGACATCTCCAAATTTTGGTTGAAATTTTAAGTGATTCTATCAAATGGTTGTAGTACAAACAGAGCTCCAAAAATTTAAAACAGTCCATTTTAATGAATAAAAGCTCAGGATGAAATGATCTAATAAATAAATCCACTGATTAAGAAAATGTTATAAAGAGTTGGCATAAAAGTCCCATATATTTTGGAAAGCTCCACTTGGGAAAAGATGCAAAAAAACTCCTTAACCATAAAAGAGGAGTTCTGAAAATCCACAGAAAAAAATTTAAAACTCCTGGCAAAATTTTTAACATCAAAAACTTGGCCAGAGAATTTGGGTTGTTACAACTACTATCCCCCTTAGGAAAAATCTCGTCCTCGAGATTTGCAAAGAGTTGAAATTTAAGCGAATAAAATTAAAAGCAAAGCGGCCACAAAGTGAGAGCAATAAGTGAAGCAAAAATACGATTGTGGGATATTGGCGCGGTGTGGGGGAAAAAATCCACGGTTGTGGGGAAAAAAACTAGCGATTTCTACACTGGACAAAAATTTAGAATAAATCCTAAATCTTAAAATACGCTGGTCGCACCCGAGAGCACAGTGCTCTCTCTGGCTGACTGGTGGACCCGGTCCCACGGTCAGCCTCTTCTCCTTCCTCCGGCTATTTCTTCTTCCTCTCTCCTTGCGCTTCCTGCGCTTTCTCCACCGGCGATGCCTAGCGTAGGGGTACCAAGGCCGTACCACATGATGAGTGCGGGCGCGCTAGCTGCGGTGCAGCGTGCACTCACCTCATGGGCAGTCTGCTGTCGGCCTTGCTTTCATGGATTCGCCTCGAACACCGGGCGATGCAGCGACGAGCGGCGCTGTGGACCTCGCCCACTGTACACCGAGCTCGAGCTTATAAAGCGACCGCGGGCGTTCTCCTCTTCTTCCTCACACCTGGCCTCGCTCCTCCTTCTCTCTTCTTCTCCTCTGTTTCCGATTGCGGAGCTCGAGGCGAGGCGCTAATGGCGGCGGCGCGCCGACTGGTACGTGATCCTGCTGTGCGGAGGGCTGGCAGCGGTCTTTGGGGCTCTCGGTGCTTCATTTATGCGATGATCCTCGGCGATCGTCGTGATGGCGCTTCTTTCGGCTGCTGGCTCTCCGCGGTCGCGGTGGCCACGACAGTAGGTGGGTGTGCCGGGTGATAACTGTTGTCCGGAGGTGCTTAGTTAGACGCAACACAGTTGCAAATTATTGCAAGCAGTGTATGTGCTCGTGTAATTGTGGGGGTGAGTCTGCTGCCTTGGGGCTGTGTGAAATAAATGATCTATGTCGTGAGAAAACATACGATGCGGCAACTCAGGAAAAAGAAATCATGCTCCAGGATTTCTCGCGAGGGAAAACGGTAATACATTAAAGTCCAAAAGCGACAGAGCTGCTTATATTAATGATTCACTCGCTGCGAAATTCGGGGTACTAAGCATAAGTTGCAACACATAAATAAAAATGCGACAATAAATACAGCGGTGCATCTAAATTGAAAATGGTAATTGGACGGGGTCTTGAGAAAACGTTTCCGGTACTAGGATACACTCTTCTTCTATCGGAGGCAGTGGATTGACCAGTCGATGTATGTGTCTCTCCTGGTCGGGCCTCAGTGATCTGCCGATGGCGATCTGAGGATTTAAATCACGAGGCTCTGCAGATAACCCATCACATGTTGGGTCAAACGTTCTTGCGCGATGACGTATTGGACGAGGTTGGCCAAGACTGGGTCTCTCTCAATACGTCCACCTGGAAAGGATGTTACTCCTCCGGGTGCTGCACGGCTCGGAAAATAATAATACCCTCGTTCGCTGGCGTAGGGTACCGTGAATCGAAGGCGAGCAAGCGCTTCATACGCAGCAGCTTCTACGGCCATGTGCGGGGTTGGCATAGATTTCCCCACGAAGGAGACTTCTGTGGGGTCTTGGTTTGGGTTTACGGGCGGGATGTGCACGGCTGCCCAATATCTCGAGGTGGAAGGGGTGATCCTTGATTTGAACAGCTCGTACTGGGGTGGCTGGGTTGCGCCCATGGTACTGCGGGTAAAATCCCACAATATCTTGACAAAACTACCCGGGGTAGCATCTGGAGTCCTCAGATAAATACTAGGGCTCGGCATGGCAGGAAATGGTTGTGGGGATGGTGCACAAGGTGAAGGTGCTTGGCAAGGTCACTCGGTGGCCCTTTTATAGCACCGGGGCTGGGACATTTACCGTGGTAAAAGGTAAAGAATCGGCTGGCTCAGCTCGGGGCCAAACACAGGTACACACATCCTATTAAAGTGACGTATCACTGTGGATGTTGTCGGGGCGGTTCTGGGTAGCTGCGCCAGGGATAGAGAAATCACACTGCATGCTGATACATCCATGCAAAACTACTATACAAAATAGATGCACGATGCCATGCTGCGCTAATTTAAGGAATCACAGAATTACAAAGCGAGGATACACTGGGACTCGGCACTACTCGAGTGTCTCAGTCTACTTCGTTTACATCCAAGCGGGCGTCCCTTGTGGACGTCGAGGCTCCTCCACGGTTCTCACCGTCGGAATTTGCTGGAGATGGCTGAGGGACTGCAGGCTCGGGGTAGTGATGATGACCGTCACAGGGATTGTTGACAACAACCCCGTTGGAGTGTGCTCCCAGGAGGCGACGAAGCACTTCTTGGGTCATCAAAGCACCTTGGCTGACGGCTGGGTCTGGCCTCAGGGTCTTGATCGGTTGTCCAAACAGCACGACTGGATTGCCGGCGTTGGGCTCGATCTCCTCCCTCGCTGGGGCTCGACGAACCAGCTCCCCACGAGCTGCGACCAGATCAATAGTGATCTGATCGAATAGGTCCTCCAGTGCACTTACATAGCGCACTAGATGCAGTAATGCAGGGTCTGTCTCATGGTCTCCGTTGGCAACTTGAGGTGGTCTACCATACCCTTCACGCTGGGGTAGTAGTGGAGCGAGCGACGCTTAACTCGGGGGCGGCAGTGCGAAGATGAACTATAGCCTCTCGAGCAGCTAGTTGGATGGCTTGCGGCTCAAAGGAAGTAGTTCTTCCGGTGAACTCAGTAAGCGGCTTCGGGTGAGACCCTACCGTAGATATGTCGAAGGCCCGAATTGTGGCTCTCGCCACTAATGGGTCCTTGGTACACAACATATTCGGTGGCTCTTCTAACGCGTGAGGCACGGCGGGTAAGGTTCGTGAGTATGGTCACAAAACCTCCAAGGTTGGCTCTTTGTAGTCTCATGGTGTACTACGGGACCAGGCATTGTGGCTTGATTTTGGGAAAGCGGCTGTCTTTGGGCTGGGTTGAGGCGAGCGCGTCCTTTTATAGAAAAGGGGTCGAGTCTTCCTTCGCACGCTATGCGAATGAGGCGCCTTTGGTGCTAGTCACTCTTTGGGTGATAGACGGGCTAGTTTATAGGTTGGGCACCGATTGCAGAAAGCGTCGGGTCACTGTGTGGCTATCTTGTGCGAGAAGCTTGGCTGAGCTCTTGGTTATGGCTCGGTGGGTCATTAGCCTAAGTTTATTGATATGGCTAAGATAGGATTAGCCAATGGTCAGTCTGGCTCTGATACCAAGTCTGTGGCGACCGAATTCTCCGGGTGCTAATCCCTGGAAAAATGGTCCTTGTGCTTATCAACCCCAGGATAACTGTTAGCTGATAAGGCACTAACTTGATACAGAAAATCCAAGCAAAATACAATATATGTAGCACAAGACCATTCCGGCCTGTGAGTACAACAAAAGGTTTTACTAAGGGTTGATGGCGGAAGCGGGTTATGAAATATCCCCGTCTATGGGACTCCATTTCCCACAGGAACAGCTGACCAGGATAACTCCTATCTTCGCGTGGCTGTTATCTCCGTTGCCTAGGTTCTGGGACTGTCACCGCAACGCTACTCTCCAAGCATGAAATCTGGCCAAGACAATTGCCAGGGACAAGCCAGTGAGTACTTTGAATGTACTCGCAAACATAATGAACACAGGCATGATTTAACAATGATGTACTGAAAATATATTATGTTCAAGACGTTAGTCACATGAGATAAGTAAAACTCTAATGCGTACAAGCATGTTATTTATGGAGATACAATATTATGGTGGTATAAAAATCATGAAGTAAATAACACAAAAGAAATGCCACAATCAGGCGTCTGAGCGACACCGCGTAGAGGGCTTATAAATAAACAAGAACAATGCCGCAGTCGGGCGTCTGAGCGACACTGCATAAAGAGCTTTAAAAGAAATAGCACAGTCGGGCGTCTGAGCGACAACGCATAAAGGGCTTTAAAAGAAATGCCACAGTTGGGCGTCTGAGCGACACCGCATAAAAGGCTTTAAAAGAAATGCCACAGTCGGGCGTCTGAGCGACACCGCATAAAGGTCTTTAAAAGTAATGCCACAGTCAGGTGTCTGAGAGACACCGCATAAAGGGCTTTAACAGAAATGCCACAATGAATATCCAGGAGGTAGAACCATCCCAGGGATATCCGATAATACCAGGAAAATTTCACGGGTTAGTTCACATCCAAAATAGTAATCATAAATTATCACAAGTCAAAATCGTGCTTCCAGGTTTAACAGTTTCACCTCCGGAGACCGACACTAAGACCGACACTTGACCCATACCAAACTTTAATCCTTAACCATGGACACGGCTATTCGAATAGGTTTAATCTCTGCAGAGGGTGTACTCTTTACCCACGAGTAACGGATTTCTTTAGTCCATCGAACTAATTCCGTCTACGGTCTTTTTGTTGAAAACACACCTAACTTGCACACACCAGCTTAACTCACATGTGTCTGGAATCACCGACGACACCTGTTAAGCAAACTCTAAGTGGGGAGGCCACAACCTCGATGTAACATGGGATCACAAAATTTATACAGCATAAGCTGGGAGCTACCCCTTTCGGCTACAACCGAACACCCATGCTCCCGGACCGGTGGTATGACTACGGATGCCTCGATATCTTCCACCACGGCCTCTCTCATGCGGTGTGTGCTAGGAAAGGGTTGACAAC
This sequence comes from Aegilops longissima, assembly GCA_021605205.1. Lineage (NCBI taxonomy): Eukaryota > Viridiplantae > Streptophyta > Magnoliopsida > Poales > Poaceae > Aegilops > Aegilops longissima. The sequence goes on along the minus strand of CM038677.1, from coordinate 111,980,180 downwards.
TTACTGAACCGTACCCTACTTGGTGTAGGGACGAGTGGTAGTACGAAGCAAGTATGGGGGTTAGTGGCACAAGACTCGATCTACGGTCGACTCAGGAGATTGTAATATTTCCTGCATGATTAGCATACCAATGCATATATCTCAAACAACAGATGGAAACACCACGCGACATCCCCTCATGTCATACCGGACACGACCGTCTCGACGGAGGACTAGGGGCAAGCCCGTGTCTACCCAAGACAGAGGCCTTCCCGTCTTTCCTTCCGGTATGCATGGAAGACGTATGACGGTGATTTCCATCACAAATCATGTCAACTTCATTAGCATAAACTCATTAATATGCACCCATGAATAGGATCTCATCCTCACATAAAATGACGCATGTATGTGTCGGGTGGTGTTGCCACCGTGCTATGCAACACACACAAAATTTGACCATGGTTCAGAATGCTTGCCTTCAGGTCATGGGAAGGAAGGGTGCATCCAAATCATCATGAAATCTTCAAAAATCCTATTTAAAAGAATGTATTTAAAAGAATGTATTTGAAATAACACGTCGAAGGTGCCTTTTGAAAATGTGCTTCCACTTATCCAGCGTGGACTGCGCCTGAGTCACTACCAGTGGGTCAGGGGGGCCAGGCCCCACTGGTCAGGTTTGACCAGTCTCCTTCCCTCTCCTTCCTCTGGCCGAACGGAGGCGGGGACTCCGGCGATCTTCGCCGGCGTTAGGCGGCTCCTCGAGGGCATCCGAGTGCAGGGATGGATCCGCCACTCCTAGGCGGTCCTTCCGGTGGTCGTAGGGTAGCCGGGGTGGAGGGAGTCGTCGGCGGCGAGCTCCGCGGCGGAGGGGGCATTCGGGTGGATAGTCAGTTTGGGGTTGCGGTGTTCTCTGGCCAAAATTGAGCGAGGAGTTGTGCTCGCGAGAGGAAGGGAGAGTTCTTCGTGGAGAGAGTGGAGATGGAGAGGCACTGGTGGCGATGGAATCGGCCAGGGCTTGGCGGCGACCGAACCGGCCGGACTAGGGGAAGAAGGCCTTCCCTTGCTCGACTGCTGGCCAAGGCAACACTAGGAGGATCATATGAGGTTGCTCGAGGACTCGGTTGAGTTCCGGGGCCCTTATATACGCGGTGGAGGTCGGTTCTGGGGCGGCCGGCGATAAGGACGACGGCGAACCACCTCCCTGTAGCTTGGGCGACGTGGCGGCGACGAGCTCTAGCGGACGAGGCTGCGGATGAGCTCGCATTGTTCCAGGAGGCAGGTGGCAAGCTGGGGTGGCTTTGGCGGCGCCGACCACGGTCGGGCCTGCTAGCGGCCAGCAGCTAGCCGCCACGGCCATCCTGGCGGTGGCGCTGTGGGGTGCCAGGGGTGGTCGGGTAGCGTGGTGGTGCAAGGGGACACGGCGAGCTGGCTGGGGCCCGGTTTTGAGTGCGGGGTGTGACGCGCCGGCTCGGGTGCATGCGGGTGCCAAACGCACGCTCTAGGCGCGCCCAGAGCACGCCCGGGGTGTGTTTGACGAAATGCCAGGGCAGTCTACAGAGTTCCAAACCACAAGGGAGTTAGCAGAAAGGGGTTATGGGCTAGGGCAAAACCTTAGGATAGGCTGGGTAGGTCAGGAGCTCAAGCTCATAATGTAAACTTGAAATCATGCCAAAACTGGTCATGCACACAGGGTGTTTGACAAAATGCCAAAGGCACCTAGGTAGCTCTTGGAGTGGCTAAACTCTCCAGATGTGTGTCTCCATGGATAAAAGAGAGGGTGGTGAAGTCAGTTTGCAAAGAGGAGAAACTTGCTAGTGCAAGTTTTGCAAAACTTCAGTTCTGGGCAGGGGTGAGTGGCATCATTTCATGGACCAAAAGTGTTCCAAAAAGAGTATGCTCCTGGACTTAGGGGTTTTGCAGGGTTGACTACAAGCATGAGAAAGCACAAGGTCATTAGAGCAAGAAATAATAGAGTTGTAGTAGAAAACACAAGTCTGGTCCAGAATGAAAAAGAGGCTGTTGCACTCAAATTTTCCAAAGAACATCACTATGTTTTAGCATAAAGTTGGATGGCATGCTACTACTGACATCCCAAAATTTTGGTGGAGGCTCTAGGGAAATATTTAAATGGGTTGTAGTGCAAAAATGCCCACTGGACCAGAGAAGCAAACCAGGTGAAAAACCCAAAATAAGCAATGAAATAATTTTATTAATGCACATAATTGATTTAGAGACATCTCATGACATCTCCAAATTTTGGTTGAAATTTTAAGTGATTCTATCAAATGGTTGTAGTACAAACAGAGCTCCAAAAATTTAAAACAATCCATTTTAATGAATAAAGCTCAGGATGAAATGATCTAATAAATAAATCCACTGATTAAGAAAATGTTATAAAGAGTTGGCATAAAAGTCCCATATATTTTGGAAAGCTCCACTTGGGAAAAGATGCAAAAAACTCCTTAACCATAAAAGAGGAGTTCTGAAAATCCACGTAAATAAAATTTAAAACTCCTGCAAAATTTTTAACATCAAAAACTTGGTCGAGAATTTGGGGTGTTATAGTTGTGCGAGGGGGGTGCTAAAACAACATTTTAATGTAGATAGTACGAGACTTAATATCGATGCTTCAATTTGGTGTACATTGTAAGATTTGAACTGAGGACCATGCATATGGGTAATTATTTCGAATTCGTGCCATACTAGGTTTGGAAAAGTTGACATTTACTCAATTGTTGTGCTATTTATTGGGTCATATGTTTGAATCCATCCAAAGTTTTCTCACTACCATGGTGTTCAACATGTACATACGAACTTGTATTAAAAAAGTAGCGTGGATACCGTGAAATGCAAAATCCACGTTAGAATTGGAGATCGCTATGTGACACACACTCTAATTAAAATAACTAATTATGTGACACACACTCTAATCCACGTTATCGTGGATACCATGGATACCGTTTCGATTTTTTCAAATAACTCCTCATTAATTAATTTATAGTATCTCGTTTCAAATGACACGGGCATGATAATACATACGGATTCGTTTGCAAATGAAAGAAGATTCATTTGCATTCTCAAATGTAGGCGCACCAGGCAGACCAGGGTCATGTCGAGGTGGTCGCGTGTTTTGTACGGATAGCACCCAGCCACCCACCCCCTCCCTCCTCCCCCTTCCCCCAAAAAAATGACAACAAAATAAGTTCGCTCTTCCACGTTTCAGATTGAAATATCTGGCGGCCCAAAGCAAAATCTCCCTCACGCTCCCCTTCTGTGCCCAGATTGCTCAAATCCCTAATTCACCGCCAACCCAAGAAAAGTTCGAATCGCCCCTCGTCTCGTCTCTTTCCCCACCTTTGTGCCGGAACTTTAATGGCAAAACAGGTTAGCCCAAGATCAAAGAGCGAGGTCCCCATGTGTCGTGGAATTGTCACGGCAGATGTCCTCTTGCAAGGACTTAGTCGTGGAGCCATCGCAACTAGGAAGCTTAAAGGGGTTAACGGGACAAGGGACACGGGAGATGTTTTATACTAGTTCGGCCCCTTACGGTGAAGGTAAAGCCTACGTCTAGTTGGGTTGGTATTGCTAGGGTTTCGATGACCAGGGAGCGAAATACGCTATTGCCCGGCTCTCGATTAGATGTTACCTGCCCTAAGCCACCAGCGGGTCATCCCCTTATATACACGGGTTGACGCCCTGTGGCCTACAGAGTCCCGGCCGGCTCATAAACAGTGTCCGACTCGGTGACTAGTTAATCCTGCCTTATAATACAAGTCATGCCATTACGACGGTTTATCATTACAGGCCTTAAGTCGCCTGTGGGCTTTAGACCCTTTATTGAACCGCCATCTTCACGCTTGATCTTGGGCTTCATATGATGAATCACCTGTGCGTAACCCGGCCCCTCCTGGGCGGCTTACACAAATAGTTATATCCCCAACATTAGGCCCCAGATTGATTTGAACCGGTTCATTTCAATCTTGAAATACCTTAACGTTGTGTTTGGATGTCTGTATTGGTGACCTCCGTATTGAATTGGTTTCAATTCCAATTCAGCAAGGAAACTATAATGGACACGAATACGAATTCGGTTGTTTGTATGAAAATGAATTGGCTCATGGAATATTACTGAGGTTTCAATACGGAATCTTGTTTGGATGGCAAACTATGGAATTGCACAGCAACATTAGTATATGTATCAAAACAAAATTTTACAATGTGTGACTATAATTGGATCATTATATGGCAAAAAGAAAATCAAATATTCTAGAAATCCATGACGACAACAAATAATATCGACGCAACAACAACAACAACAATTCTACAGCCCTGAAGCCCATAAGTTTTGGCCACAGATTAGAAACCACAGATGAAGCCAGCTGTATGTGCTCAATCGCAACTTCACTTGTTTGTACTGAAACTCAAAGATACAGAGTTTTTAAGCTAGCAGATCAAAATGACTTCATATACATACATACATACATATATATATATATATATATATATATATATATATATATATATATATATATATATATATATATATATATGCCAACGAGACAATTTGCTAGATATGAGCGGACAGACAGAGCGAGCACTTCATCTCGCTGTTGTAAAACAAGGAATACGGATCAAACGCTTCTTGGAAAAAGATCAAGTTGTGGACATAGAAATTGATCTGTTGTTGACTCCTGCTACCTGCAACGACATTTGGTAGCGCATACATACAAACAGATGGTTCATTCACGTGCATGTATACCACAAATTCACCATGTTCATACCTTAAATGGACATATAGGAATAGGAAGAACATGACCAATGGCGGCCAGGGAAGGGGAAGAACAAGGGAAGAAGAGGGGATCTAGCGGCCATAGGAGGAGGGGATCCAGTGCTAAGGAGGAGGGGTCCGACAGCTGAGGAGGAGGGGGTCCTGCCGCAATGGGAGGAGGGGCACCGGGGGCCGGCGACCAAGCAAGGGTCGAGCCATCGAGGAGGAGGAGCGGCGGAGGACAGTAAGGCCAGGCCATGCCGGGAGAAGGAAATGGACGACAGAGGAGATGCCACGGCCGTGTGATGAGTGGAAGAGGCTGCGGCGGCAGTGAAGAGCGGCCGGAGTGGGAGGAGGAGGAGGGCCGGTGAGGTTAGGTACCTGAGTACCTGACCGCCGCCGTCGGGGTGGCCTCTGGGAGTTATCTTTCTAGGTCGCCTCGCAAGGGGTTGGTCGAGCGGGGGGAAACAGAAGAAGCGAATCATTTTCTTTTGCGGGAGGTCGATTACAGGCCAAATCGGAGTCGGATAGCTCCGAAACGTGGGAGGCCTCCGCGCGTGGAACCAATTTCATCTCTGTATTCGATGTGTTTCAGTGTGCTGTTTCAGTTTGCATGCCAAACACCTGAATTGGTAATTTTGCAATACCAAATCCATTACGAGGCCCCAATACAGACCTCCAAACGGGGTGTAAAGAAAAGCCTTCTGTCTTCTATCTATGCAAAGGTTATAACCCGCCGTGACGTCATCTTCTGAATCCGTGACTACCCGTCGTGACGTCATCTTCTATTAAATGCATATTTTACCCGTGACTACCCGTCGTGACGTCATCTTCTATTAAATGCATATTTTACTCCGTCATATCTTTAACGGATCTTTATCTTTACTTACCATTTCGAAAATTGAGGCGTCGGACTCGTTGGATAATGATGCCTGGCCTCCTCATTTCTTGCGCTTTCTCAGTCAGACCTTCTTTATAAATAAACACGACCCCTAGGTCTTTTTCCATTCTTCCCCTTCAGTCGTCTTCTTCCTCTTGCGACCCCGCTGCTGCTCAAGCTCCGTCGCCGCCGCCGCAGCAGCAGAGCACCACACCTTCATCAACCTTGGCTGCTGCATCGACCTGAACTGTCCAGAGATCCGCGACGAACCCCCGCAGCAAGTCTGCATCTGTAAGTTTTCTTCTTCTCTGTACCTCAGATCCACATTAGGATTCTCGAGTTCCTCGGTGTTCTTTGTTGTTCGTCATCAACCCTTCATAGATTTCTCCACTGCAGCCTGATTCGATCTATAAGAGAGTAAAAAACTCATGCGGTAGTTGTTCTGCACCCTTTTAAAATGTAAACAAACCCCTTTTCACCTTCATAGAGGCCTCATTCGAGCTTATGAACTCATCTGTACTGGCTTTAGGTCTAGAATATTTTCCTTTTTTGGAACGACCATTTGATCCAAAATAATAACTGCAACTTGTGAAACCTGTTTGTTCCATACTTAGTCAAAAATCTGTTTCTGTCTGATCCACTTAGCGACAACGACTCTCACCGACGCCTTAAAAATACAATACTGATTGACGACTTCTGGCAGTTTTAAAGTAACTTAACTGCTTCTAATATTCATAGCGGCTTAACTGACCAGATACAATTAGCCATATGTCATTAGGCCCCTTCGTAAGCCGCCATATTGAATAGAATTTGAAATGTTTTCCTCCAGGGTAAATTGGACCAGATTTATTTTTATTTTGTCATAGGCTTTCATCTGCATAATGGCACCCAAGGCTCCAAAGCACCCGTGACCTGTAACTGGGTCAAGTCCATTGTAACTGAAAACACCTTGTCTGATTTCGTGAAGACTGGCTATCTGCCCGAGAAAGAAGTCATGTCCTATCGTGCTCCTAATCCGTCAGAAGAAAACCTCAACCCAAGGAGGGGGAAGTGATCGCTTTTACTGATCATATGAACCAGGGCTTTTCTCCACCCGGCTCAAAATTCTTCAGGGATGTTTTACACCTTTTTGACCTCGGACCTCAAGATATCGGGCCCAACTCCGTGTCAAATATTTTCAACTTCCAAGTCTTTTGCGAGGTGTATCTTGGAGAAGAACCCAACCTATTACTTTTCAGAGAATTGTTTTATTTAAACCGCCAGAATGAACGTGCCAGCGGGCCCAACCTGGAACTTGGTGGTATGTCCATTCAGCGACGGAGGGACTGCCTTTTCCCATATGCTGAACTGCCAAGCCACCCTAAGGATTGGAACCAGACGTGGTTCTATTGCCAGGATGCTTCTCCGGCTGATGAGAACCCGCTGCCCGGCTTTCGCGCTCTGCGCCTTGAATCCAACCATCCACTGCCGGACAAGTTATCTATCGTTGAACGCCTACAGCTCGCTCCTACCATAAAGAAAATCAAAGCTCTCTTGGGGAACGGCTTAGATGGCATTGATTTGGTTCGAGTCTGGATCTCATGGCGGGTGATTCCGTTAAGCCGCCGCCCCGGCTTGATGTGCACTTACACAAGTGAAAAGGATGACCCGCTGCGTCATTGTCCTGATGATTTACCCGATGACATGGTTGAAGCCACGATCCAATCTCTTTTGAAAGAGGGCTCAGTGGTCAGCATCACCTTCGGCTTACTTCCATTCTGCAAGAATAATCCGGCTCCTACAGTAAGTCATCAATCTAAAAATTTATACTCTTTTTGTGGAATACCTTGCTTTCACTTATTACCTTTTCTCATTATTTGGAGGCAAATGACAAATTCTGGAAGGTCAAATATGATCATGAGGCTGCCAAACAGGCCAGAGCGGCCAAGAGAGCCAAGAGGAAAACCGCCAAAGTAGGAACCCAGAAGAAGAAGCCAAGTGTTTCAAATTTTCTCAAACTAGATGACTCCTCTGATGATGAAGAAGAGGTAATCCTTAACTCCCCTGATTCCCTTACCATCATCTTATTGACATTAATTTCCTTCAGGAGGACACGAGAGATAGCCAAGAAGTTGAGGAAGAGGTAACTATAATTTCCTCCGAATCCGAGCCTTTGCCAAGGCAGAAAGTCCGAAGAGTGACCCGGAAAGTAAGATTTTCACATCCTTTAGCTTACCAAGATCCTCGATTTCATTTGAAGCGCCAGACTTATGAGAGCCGGAGGCAAACCCGGACCAGCAAAGACGCTGAACTCTCCTCCGGCTTACCTGATGTGACAAGGAAACGCCGGACTGAGGTTATCTCCGATTTACATTTTTTTCACCTTTGGCGGGTTTCATTCGTCAACCCCTCAATTCATCTGACTCAAATTATCAGGATACTTCACCTTCCTCTGGCGAATCCATGCAATCCAACATGCCGGCTTTCAAGACTGCTCCAGAGTAATGTCAACTTATTTATCTTTATGCTTATCTTACTCATGTTTTTGTACTAACCCTTCTGATTTGCACATAGAGTACAAGTGAAGCCCAGCAAAGGGCGAAGAAAAATAAGCCAGCCAAAGAACCAGTCATGACTGATCCGGAGCTCGGAACATCCGTTCCTGACACCTCCACACATGAGCCGCCACCTGAACCGGCCCATGATCCAGTACCAACTTCTGATCCGCCTGCCGAACAAACTCTTAACAGTTCTGATAACCCGGAGGTTCCTAGCCCGGCAAAAACAGATGACCCGGAAGTCGAGATTCTTAAGACTCATTTTGTTGAGCCGGGAAGATCCACTGTACTTTCTAAGTGCTCTGCCAAGGAAGAACTTTTGGAGCGCCGAAAAGCCAAGCTGGACGTCACTGATTATACTCATCTCAGCATTGGAGAAATTGTCTCTGGCTATATAAGTCAAGTGCACAGCAGCCGTGACCTGGAAGTTGATATGGTGAAGCAAATACACCAAAAATCTGAGGTATAACTTTTGTTGCTATTCCTTATTCCTCCTTATTATACCAGCCCCCAAGTCTATTACTTATGAGAAAAATATGCTGTAGACTTAGAATCCGCTTAGCATTGCTTGTCAGACGCCCGACTTATCCTGTAACACTCGAAGGCCGGCTTTAAAACAAGATATTTGAACAGGCGTAGTTTAATACTTTGAACTGCAATATGCATTAGCCCCCAAGTGCCAAGTATCTTTGCTTGCAAAGTGCTTGGGACTTAATTTCCATGAACCGCCGCAGTAATTAAGATTTCTTCAGCATACATTAGCCCCCAAGTGTCAAGTATCTTTGCTTGCAAAGTGCTTGGGACTTAATGTTCTATTATAATAATTTTGACTGTAACTCGGCGTTGATACAGGCCACCATAAGTCAATTTGAGTCGGAGATTGCTGATTTGAAGAGTCGCCTGGAAGCTCAAGAGATTGAAATCCAAAAGGCCAACTCCAAATTTGAGTTTAGCGTATCTGAACAAGAGAAATTGAAGAAAAGCTTTGAAGTTGTTAAGAAGGTATGGGCTGATGAAAAGGCCTCCTTGGTCTCCCGGGCAGAGAAAGCAGAAGCGGCTCTCGCAGACACAATGGCTGAGTTAACCGGCTTAAAACGCCATATATCTCAGATGGTCTCAGCAATCTTTTGTAATCTATTCTTCTAGTGTTAAATACTGTAAATCTTTTTCCGACAAGTACCTTGTTTGTCATCTCCGGCTCACTTGTTGTGTGTTAATGCAGGCCCCAGAAGCTCTAATCTGAACCAGAACATGTTAACGAAGCTGAAGGCGGTTTATACATTGGTCGAACAACTCTACACCGGGTCACAATGTGTTTTAGCCGTTGTGGCTTTGTCAAATGAGGTTCCCAATCTCCTGGCTAATGTATTAAAGCGGCTTGCTGTGATCCCTCAACGGGTCCAAGAATTGAGACGTGCTTCTGCAAGAGCCGGAGCCATAGCCGCTTTAAGCGGGGCCAAGGCATGGTTACCAGAGCTGGACCTGGTCGACATCTCCCTTGGATATCCAAGCTTTAAGGAGGATGGCACCCCATTTGAGGAGAAGGACTTCACCGCCTGGATGAAGGAAATACGTCCTGTGGCCACTCTGATCGGGAATGACACGGACCTCACCAAGTACCAACCGGGTTACGGCAGCAAAAATCAGATGATCGCAACGCTACATTATGATGCAGTCAGCTTGATCCCTCCAATTCGTAAGCATAACTTCGCACTCGAAGTCGATCCGGCCGGGTTCATTGATGATGAAGCTAAATTTGAAGCTTTGAGTGGCATTGACTGGTCATCATCAACCTTCCAGGACAGGGCAGCCGACGGAGGAGCGGAAAGGGATGACCCGGAAGCTTCAGGCAAACAAAATGAGAGATCCGTCGGGCGTCTTATTTTTATGCCTTGTAGAAAACAATGATTTATTATCCAGACGGGGAGTCTTGTAATAGGGTAGAAGAAAGACTTGACTTTGTCGTGCCATCGCGCATGTTTGAGGCGCTCAACACTTGTTCAAGCCGTCGTCGTTATATTCTTCCGGTTTATATTGATCTTCTACTTTAGTTGTCCTGCATACAGAACAAAAATGCAAGTCCCTTGGAGGCTTACCGCATGGCGGGTCATATGTTTTACAGATAACCCAGAATATGAATCAAAAAAATCATAAAAAGGCCGGTTCTCAATTATATCCTTAAGACATAATCATAACAACATATCTGTGATCCTTTGATTACCTTGCCTGCTTATGCGACCCGAACAATGAAGGTAAGCTTTTTAATCCTGAAACCTTGCACATATAATGCTTGTTATGCACCAACAACCGTATTTTATCAAAAGTAAGCCGGTGGGATAAAATCACCCCATAAGTGCTTTCAGAAAAAGATCTGCAAACCGTCAGACAATTGTGATGTGCAAAGTTTTATAAGAGATAGACAAAATTCAAAGGCTACTGATTCGAATACGATCAGTAAACTGTTCCAAAGGGGTTAAGCTAAGATTCGGATACGATCATATAGCCCCCAGTGGCTCTGGCGATGCCGATCAAGTGGGTATCGACAGTTATGTCTCTTTGGTTTGAATACGACCTATGTTTGAACATGAGCCCCCAAGTGACCATAAGAGTTGTTTAATGACGCTGATTCGAATATGATCCATGTCAGACCCAAAGGGGTTGAGCTATGATTCAGATATGATCAAGAAGCCCCCTAGTGGGTTTGGCAGTATGCCGATCAAGAGGGTATCGACAGCTATGTTCTCTTTGGTTCGAATACGACCTATGTTTGAACAGGAAGCCCCCTAGTGATCATGGCTAGATTCAGATATGATCATAAGCCATAACAAAGGGAAAGCCGGATCCAAATATGATCTGCTCCCTATTGGTTGTTTCAACCACATGATAAGGAAGACATGTAAACATTTGAGGATGAAAAGGACGGAGGTCCTGCTTTATTGCTTTTCATAATATATACATCTCAAAATATATGTACATCCTGAGAGCCGGTGGCTCAAGTATAGTAAGGCCGAAGATGAGCGATATTCCACGACCGACGGGTCTCCTCCTCCGACTTACGCCGCCTTTTGTGTTCTCGAACATCGATGAGGTAATATGACCCGTTGTTCAGGTTCTTGCTGACCACAAAGGGTCCTTCCCAAGGGGGAGATAGCTTGTGCATATCGGATTGATCCTGGATGAGACGGAGCACCAAATCACCTTCCTGAAAGGTTCTGTACCTAACCCGACGGCTGTGGTAGCGGCGCAGGTCTTGCTGGTAAATCGCCGAGCGGGCTATTGCCAAGTCTCGCTCTTCATCCAACAAGTCAAGTGCATCCTGACAAGCTCATTCATTATTAGCTTCAACGTAAGCCGCCACGCGGGGCGAGTCATGACGGATGTCACTTGGCAGGACCGCCTCTGCTCCGTACACCATGAAGAAAGGTGTATAACTCGTAGATCTGTTAGGTGTAGTGTTGATACTCCAAATCACAGAGGGTAATTCCTCCACCCAGCAACCCGGCATCCGCTGTAAGGGGACCAAGAGCCGGGGTTTTATACCTTTCAATATCTCATGATTAGATCTTTCTACTTGATCATTGGATTGAGGATGAGCTACCGCCGAAACATCAAGCCGGATATGTTCTCGTTGACAAAACTCTTCCATAGCACCTTTGGAGAGATTAGTGCCAATATCAGTTATGATGCTGTGTGGAAAACCAAAGCGAATAATCACATTTTTCATGAACTGAACCGCCGTGGCTGCATCACACTTACTGACCGGCTCTGCCTCAACCCACTTTGTACATTTATCCAGCGCCACTAAGAGGTGTGTCTTTTTATCCTTAGACCTTTTCAAAGGCCCGACCATATCAAGCCCCCAGACTGCAAATGGCCAAGTAATTGGAATCATCTTCAATTCTTGAGCTGGCACATGAGCTCGTCATGAGAATTTTTGACAACCGTCACATTTATTGACCAGATCTTCCGCATCAGCATGAGCCGTTAGCCAATAAAAGCCATGACGGAAAGCCTTGTACACAAGAGATTTTGAGCAGGCATGATGACCACAATCGCCTTCATGGATCTCCCGAAGTATTTCCTCACCTTTCGCAGGCGATACACAACGTTGAAACGCCCTAGTGACACTGCGATGATGCAGCTCACCATGAACAATTGTCATGGACTTAGACCGCCGGGTGATTTGTCTCACCAAGGTCTCATCCTCAGGCAACTCTCCCCGGGTCATGTAAGCCAAATATGGCACTATCCAATCCGGGATGACGTGAAGAGCTACCACCAACTGTGCTTTCGGGTCTGGAACAGCTAAGTCCTCCTCTGTGGGTAACTTGACAGAAGGATTATGCAAAACATCCAAAAACGTGTTAGGCGGTACTGGCTTAAGTTGAGATCCCAGCCGGCTTAAAGTATCAGCCGCCTCATTCTTCCTTCGATCAATGTGCTCCACTTGATAACCCTTGAAGTGCCCAGCTACAACATCAACTTCGCGACGATAAGCCGCCATGAGGGGGTCCTTGGAGTCTCACTTGCCTGACACCTGTTGAGCCACGAGATCTGAGTCGCCCAAACACCTTACCCGGCTCAAATTCATCTCTTTGGCCATCCGAAGACCATGGAGTAAGGCCTCATATTCAGCTGCATTATTAGTACAAGGAAACATGAGCTGGAGCACATAACAAAATTTGTCACCTCGAGGGGAAGTTAAAACGACTCCAGCCCCCGAGCCTTCCAACTGCCTGGATCCATCAAAGTGAATAGTCCAATACGTGTTATCCAGCTTCTCCTCAGGTGTCTGTAGCTCTGTACAATCATTGATAAAGTCCACCAGGGCTTGAGACATAATAGCAGTACGTGGCACATACTTCAAACCATGAGGCCCAAGCTCGATGGCCCACTTGGCGACTCGCCCCGTGGCCTCTCTATTCGGATGATGTCTCCCAAAGGAGCGAGCTTACCACGTTGATGGGGTGACTCGAAGTATTGCTTAAGCTTCCGCCGCCATGAACACCCCATAAACAAGCTTCTACCAGTGCGGTTATCTTTGCTTGGACTCAATGAGCACCTCACTGATGTAGTAAACCGGTCGTTGAACCGGATGCTCCTTCCCTGCCTCCTTGCGCTCCACCACAATTGCAACCCTGCTAGCACGTGAGTTAGCAGCCACGTATAATAGCAGCGGCTCTTTATCAATGGGAGCCGCAAGAATCGGCGGTTTAGACAATTGTCTCTTTAAATCTTCAAAGGCAGCATTAGCAGCACCACTCCTGACAAACCTGTCTATTTTCTTCATCAGCTGATACAGCGGTATGGCCTTCTCACCTAACCGGCTTATGAACCCGCTTAAAGCAGCGATACGACCCGCCAGTCGCTGAACATCATTGATGCACGCTGATTTAGCCAAAGAGGTGATTGCTTTGATCTTCTCTGGATTAGCTTCAATATCTCTGTTAGAGACCAAAAAACCCAAAAGTTTGCCTGCTGGCACACCGAACACACATTTGGCCGGGTTAAGCATCATCTTGTAGACCCGGAGATTTGCAAAGGTTTCCTTCAGATCATCTATCAAGGTTTCCTTCTTTCTGTACTTCACCACTATATCATCCACATAGGCGTGAACATTGCGCCCAATCTGATTGTGGAGATAGTTCTGTACACACCGCTGATAATTCGCGTGGGCACTCTTGAGCCCAGAAGGCATAGACACATAGCAGAAGGCTCCAAACGGAGTAATGAAGGCTGTCTTCTCCTGGTCCTTTACTGCCATCTTGATCTGATGATAACCAGAGTAAGCATCCAAAAAGCTGAAGTGCTCACAACCCACCGTAGCATCAATGATTTGATCAATACGGGGGAGAGCAAAAGGATCAGCCGAACAAGCCTTATTTAAGTCCAGGTAATCCACAAACATCCGCCAGGTGCCATTCTTCTTAAGTACAAGCACCGGGTTAGCCAACCACTCAGGGTGAAAAACATAAACAATAAACCCGGCCGCCAAGAGCTGGGCCACCTCCTCACCACTAGCTTTCTGCCTCTCTTCGTTGAACCGCCGGAGAAACTGCCTGACCGGCTTAAACTTTAGATCAATATTAAGAGTGTGCTCAGCGAGTTCTCTCGGTACACCCGGCATGTTAGAAGGTTTCCATGCAAAGATGTCCCGATTCTCACGGATGAACTCGATGAGCGCGCCTTCCTATTTAGGATCCAGATTGGCACTGATGCTGAATTGTTTAGATGAGTCGCCTGGAGTAAAATCAACAAGCTTGGTTTCATCAGCTGACTTAAACTTCATCGCTGGGTCATGCTCTGTGGTCGGCTTCTTCAGAGGTGTCATATCCGCCGGGTCAACGTTATATTGATAAAAGTTTAGCTCCTCAGCTGCGCAAACAGACTCGGCATAAGCCGCATCGCCCTCCTCACATTCCAGGGCTATGTTTTGACTCCCATGTACAGTAATGGTGCCCTTGTGACCCGGCATCTTGAGCTGCAAGTAAACATAACACGGCCATGCCACGAACTTGGCGTAAGCCGGCCGACCAAATAGAGCGTGATATGGGCTTTTGATTTTGACCACCTCAAAGGTTAATTTCTCAGCCCTAGAATCATATTCATCTCCAAAGGCCACCTCCAGCTCAATCTTTCCAACTGGGTATGCCGACCTACCAGGCACCACTCCATGGAAAACGGTGTTGGATGTCTTCAAAATTTTGTCAGTCAACCCCATACGTCGAAAGGTCTCATAATAGAGGATGGTGATGCTACTACCTCCATCCATATGTACCTTAGTAAATTTATATCCACCGACTTGAGGTGCTACCACCAAGGTTAACTGACCCGGATTGTCAACCCGGGGAGGGTGATCCTCTCTACTCCACACAATAGGCTGCTCTGACCACCTTAAATAATGGGGAATCGCCGGCTAAACATCGTCTACGGGACTCCATTTCTCACAGGAACAGCTGACCAGGATAACTCCTATCTTCGCGTGGCTGTTATCTCCGTTGCCTAGGTTCTGGGACTGTCACCGCAACGCTCCTCTCCAAGCATAAAATCTGGCCAAGATAATAGCCAGGGACAAGCCAGTGAGTACTTTGAATGTACTCGCAAACATAATGAACACAGGCATGATTTAACAATGATGTACTGAAAATATATTATGTTCAAGACGTTAGTCACATGAGATAAGTAAAACTCTAAAGCGTACAAGCATGTTATTTATGGATATACAATATTATGGTGGTATAAAAATCATGAAGTAAATAACACAAAAGAAATGCCACAATCGGGCATCTGAGCGACACCGCGTAGAGGGCTTATAAATAAACAAGAACAATGCCGCAGTCGGGCGTCTGAGCGACATTGCTTAAAGAGCTTTAAAAGAAATGCCACAGTCGGGCGTCTGAGCGACAACGCATAAAGGGGTTTAAAAGAAATGCCACGGTCGGGCCCGAGCGACACCGCATAAAGGGCTTTAAAAGAAATGCCACGAAGGCCGTCGAGCGACACCGCATAAAGGGCTTTAAAAGAAATGTTACGGCCGAGGCCCGAGCGACACCGCATAAAGGGCTTTAAAAGAAATGCCACAATGAATATCCAGGAGGTAGAACCATCCCAGGGATATCCGATAATACCAGGAAAATTTCACGGGTTAGTTCACATCCAAAATAGTAATCATAAATTATCACAAGTCAAAATCGTGCTTCCAGGTTTAACAATTTCACCTCCGGAAACCGACACTAAGACCGACACTTGACCCATCCCAAACTGTAATCCTTAACCATTGACACGGCTATTCGAATAGGTTTAATCTCTGTAGAGGGTGTACTCTTTACCCACGAGTAACGGATTTCTTTAGTCCATTGGACTAATTCCGTCTACGGTCTTTTTGTTGAAAACACACCTAACTTGCACACACCAGCTTAACTCACATGTGTCTGGAATCACCCACGACACCTGTTAAGCAAAACTCTAAGTGGGGAGGCCACAACCTCGACGTAACATGGGATCACAAAATTTATACCGCACAAAACTGGGGAGCTACCCCTTCGCTACAACCAAACACCCATGCTCCGGACCGGTGGTATGACTACGGATGCCTCCAAGATCTTCCACCACGGCCTCTCACATGCGGTGTGTGCTAGGAAAGGGTTGACAACTTACTAAACCGTACCCTACTTGGTGTAGGGATGAGTGCTAGTACGAAGCAAGTATGGGGGTTACTGGCACAAGACTCGATCTACGGTCGACTCAGGAGATTGTAATATTTCCTGCATGATTAGCATACCAATGCATATATCTCAAACAACAGATGGAAACACCACGCGACATCCCTCATGTCATACGGACACGACTGCCTCGACGGAGGACTAGGGCAAGCCCGTGTCACCCAAGACAGAGGCCTTCCGTCTTTCCTTCCGGTATGCATGGAAGACGTATGACGGTGATTTCCATCACAAATCATGTCAACTTCATTAGCATAAACTCATTAATATGCACCCATGAATAGGATCTCATCCTCACATAAAATGACGCATGTATGTGTCGGGGTGGTGTTGCCACCGTGCTATGCAACACACACAAAATTTCACCAGGGTTCAGCATGCTTGCCTTCAGGTCATGGGAAGGAAGGGTGCATCCAAATCATCATGAAATCTTCAAAAATCCTATTTAAAAGAATGTATTTGAATTAACACACAAAAAAAAACAGCACAAAAAGTTGGTTTGAAATTTTTTCAAATAAATCTTAAAATAAACTAGACAATATTTGAGAGAGGTAGCAAAAAGAATCAATTCATTTGGAGTTGTTTTCAAAAAGATACAGCCGGTCAAAGTTTGGTCAAAATCTGATATTAAAATAAAACAGAAAAACGTTTCGATTATACGTACATGTCGAAGGCGCCTTTTGAAAATGTGCTTCCACTTATCCAGCGTGGACTGCGCCTGAGTCACTACCAGTGGGTCAGGGGGGCCGGGCCCCACTGGTCAGGTTTGACCAGTCTCCTTCCCTCTCCTTCCTCTGGCCGAACGGAGGCGGGGACTCCGGCGATCTTCACCGGCGTTAGGCGGCTCCTCGAGGGCATCCGAGTGCAGGGATGGATCCGCCACTCCTAGGCGGTCCTTCCGGTGGTCGTAGGGTAGCCGGGGGTGGAGGGAGTCGCCGGCGGCGAGCTCTGCGGCGGAGAGGGCATTCGGGTGGATAGTGAGTTTGGGGTTGCGGTGTTCTCTGGCCAAAATTGAGCGAGGGGTTGTGCTCGCGAGAGGAAGGGAGAGTTCTTCGTGGAGAGAGTGGAGATGGAGAGGCACTGGTGGCGATGGAATCGGCCAGGGCTTGGCGGCGACCGAACCGACCGGACTCGGGGAAGAAGGCCTTCCCTTGCTCGACTGCTGGCCAAGGCAACACTAGGAGGATCATATGAGGTTGCTCGAGGACTCGGTTGAGTTCCGGGGCCCTTATATACGCGGTGGAGGTCGGTTACTGGGCGGCCGCGATAAGGACGACGCGAACCGCCTCCCTGTAGCTTGGGCGACGTGGCGGCGACGAGCGCTAGCGGACGAGGCTGCGGATGAGCTCGCACTGCTCTGGAGGCGGTGGCAAGCTGGGGTGGCTTTGGCGGCGCCGACCACGGTCGGGCCTGCTAGCGGCCGGCAGCTAGCCGCCACGGCCATCTGGCGGTGGCGCTGGGGTGCCAGGGTGGTCGGGTGGCGTGGCGGTGCAAGGGACACGGCGAGCTGGCTGGGGCCGGGTTTTGAGTCTTGCGGTGTGACGCGCGGCTCGGTGCATCTGGTGCCAAGCATGACGCTGGCGCCCAAAACACGCCCGGTGTGTTTGACGAAATGCCGTGGTAGTCTAGAGAGTTCCAAACCACAAGGGAGTTAGCAGAAAGGGGTTATGGGCTAGGGCAAAACCTTAGGATAGGCTGGGTAGGTCAGAAGCTCAAGCTCACAATGTAAACTTGAAATCATGCCAAAACTGGTCATGCACACAGGGTGTTTGACAAAATGCCAAAGGCACCTAGGTAGCTCTTGGAGTGGCTAAACTCTCCAGATCTGTGTCTCCATGGATAAAAGAGAGGGTGGTGAAGTCAGTTTGCAAACAGGAGAAACTTGCTAGTGCAAGTTTTGCAAAACTTCAGTTCTGGGTAGGGAGTGAGTGGCATCATTTCATGGACCAAAAGTGTTCCAAAAAGAGTATGCTCCTGGACTTAGGGGTTTTGCGCAGGTTGACTACAAGCATGAGAAAGCACAAGGTCATTAGAGCAAGAAATAATAGAGTTGTAGTAGAAAACACAAGTCTGGTCCAGAATGAAAAAGAGGCTGTTGCACTCAAATTTTCCAAAGAACATCACTATGTTTTAGCATAAAGTTGGATGGCATGCTACTACTGACATCCCAAAATTTTGGTGGAGGCTCTAGGGAAATATTTAAATGGATTGTAGTGCAAAAATGCACACTGGACCAGAGAAGCAAACTAGGTGAAAAACCCAAAATAAGCAATGAAATAATTTTTATTAATGCACATAATTGATTTAGAGACATCTCATGACATCTCCAAATTTTGGTTGAAATATTAAGTGATTCTATCAAATGGTTGTAGTACAAACAGAGCTCCAAAAATTTAAAACAATCCATTTTAATGAATAAAGCTCAGGATGAAATGATCTAATAAATAAATCCACTGATTAAGAAAATGTTATAAAGAGTTGGCATAAAAGTCCCATATATTTTGGAAAGCTCCACTTGGGAAAAGATGCAATAAACTCCTTAACCATAAAAGAGGAGTTCTGAAAATCTACAGAAATAAAAATTTAAAACTCCTGGCAAAAATTTTAACATCAAAAACTTGGTCAGAGAATTTGGGGTGTTATAGTGTGCCGAGGGGGGGGGGTGCTAAAAACAACATTTTAATGTAGATAGTACGAGACTTAATATCGATGTTTCAATTTGGTGTACATTGTAAGATTTGAACTGAGGACCATGCATATGGGTAATTATTTCGAATTCGTGCCATACTAGGTTTGGAAAAGTTGACATTGACTCAATTGTTGTGCTATTTATTGGGTCATATGTTTGAATCCATCCAAAGTTTTCTCACTACCATGGTGTTCAACATGTACATATGAACTTGTATTAAAAAAGTAGCATGGATACCGTGAAATGCAAAATCCACGTTAGAATTGGAGATCGCTATGTGACACACACTCTAATTAAAATAACTAATTATGTGACACACACTCTAATCCACGTTATCGTGGATACCATGGATACCGTTTCAATTTTTTCAAATAACTCCTCATGTGACGCCCTCGATTCAATCGTACACTAATCATGCACGCAAATGTGTACGATCAAGATCAAGGACTCACGGGAAGATATCACAACACAACTCTACAAATAAAATAAGTCATACAAGCATCATAATACAAGCCAGGGGCCTCGAGGGCTCGAATACAAGTGCTCGATCATAGACGAAGTCAGGAAGCAATAATATCTGAGTACGCACATAAGTTAAACAAGGTGCCATAAGATGGCTAGCACAAACCGGGATACAGACGAAGAGGACAGGCCTCCTGCCTGGGATCCTCCTAGGTCACTCTGGTCGCCGCCGGTGGGCTGCACGTAGTAGTAGGCGCCTCCAGTAGTAGTCGCCGAGGCGGTGGCGTCTGCTCCTGGCTCCATCGTCTGGTTGCAGCAATCGAGTAGAGATAGGGGGAAAAGGGGGAACAAGGCAACCGTGAGTACTCATCCAAAGTACTCGCAAGCAAGGAGCTACACTACATATGCATGGATATATGTGAAAAGGCCATATCAGTGGACTGAACTGCAGAACGCCAGAACAAGAGGGGGATAGCTAGTCTTAACGAAGACTACGCTTCGACACCGTCCGGCAATGCATGTAAGAGGACAACGGAAGTCCTCCAAGTAACATCATATAGCAATAATCCTACCCGCAATCCTCGCCATAACCCCGAGCGAGAGCGACCACCGTTGTATCCGCACTTGGAAGGGTGTGTTTTATCAAGTATCCGGTTCTAGTTGTCATAAGCTCAAGGTACAACTCAAGTCGCCCTGTTATCAAGATCACGGCTATCCGAATAGATTAACTTCCTGCAAGGGTGAACCATCTTACCCAAAGACGCTTGATCCCATTTGGCCGACACACTTTCCGGTCATGCCCGCCGCAGAAGATCAACACGCCGCAGCCCCACCTAGGCACAACAGAGAGGCCAAGACGCGGTTCTAAACCTAAGCGCCGCAGGGTCCAGGCCCATCGCCTCGAGCACACCTCACACGCTATGGCGGCGGCCGGAAGCGCACTCTAGCCTAAGAGGCGTTCCACCAATCCGGCGCGCGCCGCCGTCGCCGACGTCTGAAGTACTTCGCTGATACCACGACGCCGGATACCCATAACTACTCCCGCAGAGATGGTTAGTGCGATAAGCTCAGAGCCAACCCAGATCAAATACCAAGACCTCGTTAAGCATGTTAAGTAACCGCGAACGCCGAATGGGCCAGGCCCACCTCTCCTAGGCGGTCTCAACCTGCCTGCCGCTCCACCACAATGATCCACTCATGGTGCTCCATCACCGATTCGACTTTAGTCTCCACATGTATCATGTATAAGTATATAGTATATACCGTGATCAACTCCCGAGTGATCACGGCCCGATAGTATAGCATGGCGATGACAAGAAAGTAGGGCCACAGATGAAAGTACTAGCATCCTATGCTAAGCATATAGGATTGCGGGTAAGGTAACAACGAAGTTACAAGGACAAAGCTATGCAGCAAAGATAGGAGTATCCAAAACAAGAATATGCTATGCTACTCTAATGCAAGCGGTGTAGATAAGAGTAGGCGATATCCGTGATCAAGGGGGGCTTGCCTGGTTGCTCTGCAAGAGAGAGGGTCGCCAACACCGTAGTCGAACCGCCACCGCAGCTGCGTCGGTCTCAGTAGTCTACCGAAGAGAAGAGGGGGAAGAAACAATGAATACACGGTAACAGATGCATAACGATGCATGACATGCCAAGAAGCGATGCTAGGCGTGCCCTAACATGGTAAGAAGGGTACTGGTTTAGGGGGGAAAACATCCGGGAAGTTATCCCGGTTCGGACGTCTGTCGATGTGATGAACCGAGAGGAAAGTTTGCAGGTTCGATAGGTTAGAGACGTGTGGTGGACGAACGGACTGGCGATCCGAATTCGTCTCGACGTTCTGAGCAACTTTCATGTTGAAATTATTTTAATCCGGATTACGGATTAAAAGATATGATTTATAAAGGGTTTTATTAATTTCTGGAATTTTAATTAATTATTTAATTAATTTCGAAATCGCATTTATGACATCAGCATGATGTCATGCTGACGTCATCAGTCAACAGGTTGACTAAGTCAACCCCGATGTGTGGGTCCCATGTCATTCATTAATGGCTAATTAACCTAATCAGATTAATTAACCTTACTTAATTAAGTTAATTAATGATTAGTGTTAATTAATTCAGAATTAATTAGTTTAATTAATTTCCCAATTAATTTAACTAATGATTAGGTTTAACTAATCCAGAATTAATTAGTTTAATTAATTACTCAATTAATTAATTAATTAATTATTTAGTTAATTAGTTTAATTCATTTTATTTCATTTTAGTTCGGTTTTAGTTAAAACGTTCTTTGTGGGGGTGGGGCCCCCGCGCCATATTCTATCGGGCATGCGGGTGGTGGTGGAGGGCGACGCCTTGCCATCGGCACGAACCCGCCCGGTCGGGGGCGACCAGGGCGGATCGGGCGCGGGCCGCGGCCGAGCGGCCGAGCCCACGGCTGGCCTGGCGCAGGCGCAGGGGAGGCGACGAAGGGGTGGCGGGTTCGCCGGGGCCGAGCGCCATGAGGGAAGGGGAGGAACGAGGGGCTCAGGGCGAGGGCGCCGAACGGGCGGGCTCGGCCGAGGGGCGAGGGTTCGAGGCGCCTTGTGACGCCGGAGGTGTCGCCGCCGAGGGAGGAAGGAAGGGGCGCGATCCAGGCGGTGGCCGGGCAGGGCGGGGCCACGCGGCCGGATCCGGCAGGGGAAAAGGAGAGGAACGAGGGCGCGGTCGCAGCAGCAGGGGCCCGATCCGCGACGGGCCGGCTGGGGCCACGGCGACGAGCGGAGGGAGCCGGGGAGCCGGGGTCCGGTCTGTGCGGCCGGAGCGGTCGCCGACGGGAGGGGGGAAGAGAGGGAACGGGGTGCTCACCGGCGCCGCAGGTCTAGGCGGCGGGCTCGGTGGAGGGCGGGAAGGCCGTCGGGAGAGGGTCGGAGGCGTTCGGCGAGGGGAGGCGGGGAGGCGCCAAGGCCGGGCGAGGCCGAGCGCTGGCGGGCGGAGGCCGCTGCTGGCTCGAGGGCGACGGAGGGGAGGAGGGATCTCCCAGGCGGCGTCGGAGGAGGGGAGGACCGGGCGGAGGGGCGGCGGGCCGGCGGGAGGTGGGAGGACGGCGGGGGACGGCTCGGTCGGGGTGCTCTGCCTGATCCAGATCGGGTCGAGGCGAGGGGGGGGCGGGGGGAAGGGGGTGGTGGCTAGGGTTAGCCACCGTGGGGAGGGAGTAAGTGGGGGCGGCTGGGCGTGGGCCGCCTGTGGGGAAGGGGATGGGCCAAGGGAGGGTGCCACTGGGCTGGGCCGGGGGGGTTTATCCCCCTCTCCTGGTTTTCTTTTATCTTTCTTTTATTATTTTTCCTTTTCTGTTTTTATTTTATTTAAAATGCTCTGACATTTGTAAATAATATTGCACCCCACCAATATTAGGTTAGGTATTTTAGAAAACCCCGGAACATTTTAGAACTTATTTTCGGAACCTTTTATCGTTTGCTTCATTTTTGATTTTTTGTTTTAGGACTGTTCCGAATTAACGAGAGGTTAATTAACCGAACCGGAATGATTACTGTTGCATAACCACCCGGGCGTTACAAATCTCCTCCAGTACAAGAAATCTCGTCCCCGAGATTTAGGAGGTAGAAGGAAAGAGTGCGATATTCATCTCAGAGACGATCCTCGCTCCTGTGTGGCTTCGCCGTCTTGAGTGATTCACCATCGGACTTTGAGGAATTTGATCGCCTTCGGCGACGCAAAGCGGCGTTCAGCTTGGTCGAGAATGCGGACGGATGCTCTTTATAGGAGAGGTCCTGTTGCAATTCGAGCACTTCATGGTCCATCGCCGGATTGGGTCCTTGAAGCAGCGTCGGAGTTGGGACACGTGGAACACATCGTGAACCCGAGAAAGGTTCGACGGAAGCTCCAGCTGATATGCCACTTTTCCACGCTTTTCCAGAATAGTGAAAGGGCCAATATAGCGAGGAGCTAACTTGCCTTGATCCCAAGCGGTGAGCACCCTTCATTGGTGTAACGCGAAGATAGGCCTTTTCGCCAAAGTTGATAGACCATGTCTTTGTGATGACGGTCATAATTACTCTTTTGACGCGATCGAAAGCAGTCTTGAGATTCTCGCGAATAATGCGGACTTGTTCTTCGCATGTTGGATAATATCCGGACCAAGAGTGGACGCTCCCGCTTTGACCAGTTCGGAGGGGTTCGACACTTTCGTCCATATAACTCTTCAAGGGGGCCATCTTCGCACTAGCTTGATAGCTATTATTATAAGAGAACTCAGCATACGGGAGAGATTCCTCCCATTTCTTGCGAATGAGGCGACACAAGCTCAAGCATGTCTTCGAGAATTTGGTTGACACGCTCAACTTGCCCTTGGGACATGGATGAAATGCAGATCTTGAAAGATAAATGAGTCCCCATAGCTTCTTGAAAACTTGCCCGAATCTTGAAGTGAATAAGCTGCCACGGTCCGAACTGATAACCAGTGGAATACCGTGAAGTGAAACAATTCTGGACATATAGAGCGTTGCAAGCTGGCTAGCAGTGATCGTTTCTTTGACCGCCAGAAAATGTGCAACTTTTGAAAGCCGGTCAATGACGACAAGAATAGCATCATTACCTTTCTGCGATTTGGGAAATCCAAAGGACGAAGTCCATTTCAACATGGTCCCATTTCCATTCGGGAATAGAGATAGGCTGCAGAGTTCCAGCAGGCCTTTGATGTTCTGCTTTGATACGACGGCAAACGTCACACTCAGAAACATAGCGAGCAATGTCCTGCTTCATATTAGACCACCAGAATCTCTGACGAATGTCTTGATACATCTTTGTACTGCCAGGGTGGATACATAGAGGCGTATCATGAGCTTCTTGCATAACCTTCCGAGTCATATTCAGATTTTCCTTCTTACAAGGCACCACTAGGCGGCCTTTGAAGTACAAGGCGCCATCATCAGCAATAGTGAAGGATGAGGGATTTCCTTTCCTGACGTCTTGTTTAAGCTTGTAGACCTCAGAGTCAAATCCCTGCATTGTCTTTATGGTGCCCACGAGATCGGGTTCAACAGCCAGGGTAAAGAGGGAACCCTGGGGAACAACACGGAGATTCATCTTTTGGAACTCCGGAGGAGGGGGAGCGAGTGCACCCGGAGGAACAATATGGAGGTTCAGCCTGCTGAATTCTTCAACAAGTGAGGGCTGAACTTTGTGAACCTGAAGGTGGTTGCAGTAAGACTTGCGGCTCAAAGCATCAGCCATCACATTAGCCTTGCTCGCGATAGGAAATACCCAAATCAAAGTTCTGCAAGTCTCCATCCATCTCTCACGACGGAGGTTCAGGTCTGGCTGAGTAAACAAATACTTCAGACTTTGGTGGTCAAGTAGATCTCGCAACGATTACGAGAAGGTAATGTCGCCATCGCTTAGCGCATGAATGACAGCAGCAAGTTTGAGGTCGTGAACTGGGTAGTTCTCCTCGTGAGGGCGAATCGTCGAGAGGCATAAGCAACTACTTTGCGCTCTTGCATTAGGACACCGCCTAAACCTTGACGGGATGCGCCGCGAGAAATGACGAAGTCCTTCTTAGTATCGGGAGGAGCTAGCATCGGGCAGTTGTCGACTTGTCTTTGAGTGCTCGGAAACTTTCCCGACATTTATCTCGTCCATTGGAACTTGACGCCTTTATGCAACAAAGTTAGTCGAGGCTCGGCAATCTTGGAGAAGTTCTCGACTAATCGACGGCAATAGTCAAGCAGACCGAGAAAACTTCGACTTGCTTAACGCTCTTCGGAGGAGTCCAATCGAGAATAGCCTGAACTCGCTCGGTTGACGGCAATACCATCCTTAGAGATGACATATCCAAGGTAGGTTACTTGGAAGCCGAATTCACACTTGGAGAACTTGGCATAGAGTTGATGCTCTCGTAACTTTTCCAAAGACAGACGAAGATGTTCAGATGTTCTTCTTCATTCTTGGAATAGATCAGGATATCATCCGGATAAACCACGACTTAACTTGTCGAGGTAATCCATGAATATATAGTTCATCGCGAGAGAAGGTGGCTGGAGCATTGGTTAAGCCGAAGACATGACGGTGTACTCGTAAGAACCATAACGAGTCACAAATGCGGTCTTGGGGATATCCTCCTCGCGAACACGGATCTGGTGGTAACCCAACCTCAAGTCGAGTTTCGAGAACACTGACGAACCAGCCAATTGATCATAAAGATCATTGATCCGAGGAAGAGGATACTTATTCTGAATGGTAGCTTGATTTATAGGACGGTAGTCTTGGACCAATCGGTTTGTCCCATCCTTCTTCTTGACAAAGAGAGAAGGTGCTCCCCAAGGAGAGCAACTTGGGCGAATGAAACCACTTTGAAGAGATTTGTCGATTTCCTCCTTTAGTTCAAGGAGTTCATGCGGCGGCATCTTGTAGGGACGCTTGGCTATAGGAGTGGTGCCTGGTTTCAAGTCGATGACGAATTCGACAGCCCTAGCAGGGGGAATCCCTGGAAGTTCTTCAGGAAAGACGTCTTGGAAGTCGCGAACGACAGGAATGTTTTCAATACCCTCGAGTGGTGCGGTGTTCAATGCATTCAATGCATAGAGCCTTGCCTCGGCATCTTGAACCAGACGAGCATTGTAGCTTACGATTTCATCAGAAGGGTGCAGCAGATGGACGGTCTTAGTGGCGCAAACGATTGACGCCGTATGCGCTTTCAACCAATCCATCCCCAAAATGAGGTCAATGCTACAAGACTTCAGACGATAGGAGAGACAAGGAATTCCATTCCTTCGATTTCAACGGGACGCTGCTGCAAATCATGGAGGTCCGACACTGGCCCGCGGGGGTGTGTACTAATAGTGAAGCATTCATGTCTTCACTTTTAATGCCATGCATGAATGCAAAATCTTCAGACATGAATGAATGCGATGCCCCTGTATCAAATAAGACGCATGCTGGTACTGAATTTACGAGAAGTGTACCCATCACAGTAGCAGGTTGGTCTTGAGCTTCATTCAGATCAACGTGGTTGGCCTGAGCTTGCCCATAAGACTTGCCAGTGTTGTTGCGGTTCTGGTTGTTTCCACGGCCAGCTGCTGGAAGGGCCAGCTGATTCTGGTTCTGGTTGCATTCTCTAGCACGGTGCCCTGGCTGTCCGCACCTGAAGCATAAGCCATTATTGGGAGTGGGAACAGGAGCTTGGGGTGGTGGAGCTGGAAGCTTCGGCTGCTTAGTTGTAGGCAGACGAGGTGTAGCATAGTTCTGCTTTGAAGCAGGAGCATTCGGCGGTACATGCTGTTAGAATCCATATCTTGCGCCTGCGAGGACGGGCCCAAGATGAGCCCGTGTCACGGTTGCGCTGTTAGAGCTCGTATTCCTGCAGCACTCAGTTTCGACATTGATAGCTTTGTTCACCAAGGTGGCGAAATCAGCAAAGTCGTGCACTAGAAGTGCGAGCTTGATGTCGCTTGAAGACCGTCACGAACTTCTCTGTCTGCGTGCATCGGTTGCAATATCCTCTTCAAAGATAGCGAGACAAGTCCAAGAACTCTTGCCGATAGGCTTCAACAGTCTTGTTGCCTTGGGTGAGGTTATGGAACTCACGCTTCTTCCGTCCATGACCCCTTGAGGGATGAAGCGGCACGAAGGCAGCCCGGAAGTCCGCCAGTGATGAGTGTTCCAACTGGCAGAGTACGCCGGTGGCTGTCCCACCATTGAGCTGCGGGTCCCTTCAGGAAGAAGGAAGCAAAGGTGACATAGCTGGCAGGGGCTACATCAGCAGACTCCATCTCATAGGTGATGTCACGGAGCCAGTCATCAGCATCCAGTGGCTGAGTTGAGCTGCGGTATACGCTGGGGTTCAGGCGTATGAATTCCTGCAGAGTTGTTCCGTTTGGGTGCTTTGGTTCATATTGGGGCGAGGAACTGAGCCATCATGTTCTCCATGAACTGGCGATTCATCTCGAGCTGTTGGACCATACCAGCCATGTACTCAAAGGTGGTGGGAAGTTGGCACCACGACCATGACCTGCTAGCCTAACCATCCTGCTATTATATAACAGGTAGTTCAAAGATTTGAGAAATTAAGCAAGAGACAGAATCATTCATGATGAAACATGCATAATGAAAGTAGCATGATGGGAACTACATAGTAGTTGGCATATCTTACAAAAGGAATCATGCATAGAGTTCGATACATAGAGTCCAAGACATAGACTACTACATCATAGGCGGCACACAGTGCTCGCATGGCGAATACATCAAATGCTAACAAGCAAGTCTACATCAGTCCCACGTGGTATCGGAGGTAGTCAGTAGCCCAAAGCTGGTAGTCGGCAAAGGATAGTCCTCCACGCCGGTGACACAGGGGCCGCGGATACTCGGTGCTGAATCCGACGCCCGTGGCGCGTGAAAGGGCAAGCGCGGAGAGTAGCCTCCCACGCCCGCCAACCAACACCCCGGGCATCACGGTCTCCGGCGGGTAGATCGCAGAACGCGGCAGCTCTCCGAACGGACAAAGGGTGCATCAGCGTCGACACGGTAGAGGTGCCGACGGGTGATGTACAACTCGTGGCGAAGAGCTCGGTTAGCTCGATCCAGCCCATCGCGATGCGTAACAAAGTTCGATGGTGGAAGGGCTCTCGGTGATAGTGGTGTAGGCAGCAGTAGTAACCTCCTCACCAACATCGACGCGATAGCAATGTGCCTCAAGGGGAGGTGTCCAACTCGATACTCGCGCGAAGACGTGTCGAGCAGCATAAGCATCATCGTGGACTGCCATATCGATGGTCACTCCAACACCATGTGCGGT